>BSBM01000939.1:692500-1370000 GCA_027924585.1 Larix kaempferi
CAAACTATTCCCAAGGTATCTCTAGCCATCTCTGTTGTAGGGTGTTACTACCATAATTTTTATGAATTGATGCTCAGGTAAGACACTAGTTTCTCCTCTCTACACTTGACCAAACATCATCTATATTGATTGGAATTGTAAGGGATAATGATGTTTATTCGAACACAAATAAACCAACATAGTCTGTAGTTGTATATGTTAATTTGTAAAGTGGTAAGCTATGTTGGAATGTGTCAGGTTCATTGTATAATGGCACTAATATCTTATTTGTTGTTTCTTTTGCAGGGATAGGCCTGATAGTTGTGTTAATGAGACTTTTGGAGAATTTAGTTTCTCTCTCTTTAGTTTTGTGTCCACCCAAACCGTTTTCATGCTTTGGGTACCTTGAGGTATATCCCCAACCCAAAAAACTCTTATATTATGATGATTATGTTGGTTTAGGTTTAGGGTTCCCCATGCTCTTATAACCCAAAAAACTCTTAAATCCCCAAAAATTTTCATAGACTTGGTTACCCATGCTCAATGCTCACCCAAATCTAGCTAGATTTTGGGTTTTTGCCCTTATCCAAGCATCGTGTCATCAACCTAGGGTTTCCACTAATATATTTTAAAACATGCTCATTTATGGTTGGATATTGATGCTTTATTCCTATAGATAACCACTTAGAGGGACTTGCCATAATCATCACCAACATCATCTCTAGGCTCCTCATCAACATCTCCATCATCATCATCTTCTTCATCATCACCATCGCCATCACCACCATCGTCAACATCTTCATCATCGCCACCATCTTCATCATCATCATTAACTCTAACTCTAACCCTAATTCAATTTCCTTCTATAACTGTAGCCCCAACCGGCGAGAGTACTTGGATTCCGTCACCTGCCATAGGTACACATGGCCATTGTGGACCTGTCCATGGTGGCCACACATGCGGGGGGCCCTCCATACGAGAAATGCACCCCTTGAGCGAATCTAGAATGGCCATTACTGAGCAAAACCTTAGCTCTAGAGATGGCCCATTGCCACCACTTTCGGGTCTTTGGGGGATGTTGTGGGGTGTCCCCTAGCTGAAACCCACCGTACTAGACCCACCGAAATTGACGGATTCACGAACCGAGGCACGGTTCGAGTGCTACAGGAATTCTAGTCGGGCACCCCAGGGCTGTTCAGGGACACTTGGAGGATTTTCCCTGGGGCCACAGAACCCAAACCGGTGAGAGGACTTCGATTTTGTCGCCTCCCACAGGTCCAAGTGGCCATTGTGTACCTTCCCACGGTGGCCGCGCATGCCCGGGGGCCTCCGGATGAGAAATGCACCCCTTGAGCGAATTTGGAATGACCATCACTGAGTAAAACCCTAGCTCTAGAGATGGCCCATTGGCATCGCTTCTGGGTCTTCAGGGGATGCTATGGGGGGACCCCTCGCTGAAACCCACCATCCTGGACCAACTGAAATCGACGGATTCACGAACCAAGCCACGGTTCATGTGCTACAAGCATTCTAGTCGGGCACCCTGGGGCTATTCAAGGACACTTGGAGGATTTTCCCCGGGGCCACAGAACCCAAACCGACGAGATGACTTGGATTTCGTCGCCTCCCATGGGTCCACATGGCCATTGTGGACCTGTCCATAGTGACCAAGCACACCCAGGGGCCTCCGGATGAGAAATGCACCCCTTGAGCGAATCTGGAATGGCCATCACTGAGCAAAACCCTAGCTCAGGAGATGGCCCATTGGCAATGCTTCCGGGTCTTCGGGGGACGCTATGGGCGGACCCCTAGCTGAAACCCTCCATCCTAGACCTAGCAAAATCGATGGATTCGTGAACCGAACCACGCTTTGGGTGCTACGGGAATTCTAGTCAGGCACCCTGGGGCCATTCAGGGACACTTGGAGGAATTGCCCTGGGGCCACAAAACCCAGACCGATGAGAGGACTTGGATTTCATCACCTCCCATAGGTCGACATGGCCATTGTGGACCTATCCATGGTGGCCACGCACGCCCGGGGGCATCCGGATATGAAATGCCCCCCTTGAGCAAATTTGGAATGGCCCTCACTCAGCAAAACCCTAGCTCCATAGAAGGCTCGTTGACACCACTTCCAGGTCTTCAGGGGACGCTGTGGGGTGTATCCTAGATGAAACCTGATGTCCCAGACCCACTAAAATTGATGGATTCACGAACTGAGCCACGGTTCGGGTGCTACAAGAATTCTATTCGGGCACCCCGGGGCCATTCAGGGACACTTAGAGGAATTTCCCTAGGGCCACGGAACCCAGACCAACGAGAGGACTTGGATTCTGTCAACTCCCACAAGTCCACGTGGCCATTGTGGACCTGTCCATGGTGGCCACACATGCTTGGGGGCCTTGAAATGAGAAATGGCTGTCTTGAGCAAATTTGGAAAATCGTCCACCAAGCACTTACGGGTAGCGTTCCTAGCCGAAACCTGCCTAGACACACCTACAGGACTCCCCGAAACCTAGTTTTGCTACATAGTTTGACTTTTATGCCCCCGACAGGTATCCAGTAGGTGTCCCTAAAGGCCTTTTGGATGTGAGATGAAACGAGCCCTAGAATGACGACCGTGGCTCCGATCGATGAACCGTCGACTCTGTTGAATTCAGGACACCGGGATAGTGCCAGGGGTGCCCCTCTCCTCCGGTCCCATGGCCCCGGTGCCATCTTGTACGTCCATCTTGGAAACAGGGGTTTTGCTCAGTGAGGGAGTGTGCAATTTTTGCACACGGGGGTCAACTCTACAAAATCATCTGCTGGGCACTTACGGATAGCCTTCCCAGCTAGAACCTGCCTAGACACACCTGCAGGACTCATCAGAGCCTAGTTTTGCTGCACAGTTGGACTTCCATGCCCTCGTTACATATTAGATAGGTGTCCGTGAAGGCCTTTCAGATGCAACATGGAATGAGCCATAGAATGACGACCATGGCTCCGATCGACAAACCATTGACTCCGTTGGATTCAGGATGTCGTGATAGTGCCAGGGGTTCCCCTCTCCTCCGGTCCCATGGCCCCAGTGCCATCTTGTACGTACATCTTGGAAAATATTGTTTTGCTCAGTGAGGGAGTGTGCAATTTTTGCACATGGGGGTCAACTCTGCAAAATCGTCCGCTGGGCACTTTTGATGATGATGATGATGGTGATGATGATGGTGATGGTGACGGTGGTGGTGATGGTCATGGTGATGGTGATGAAGATGATGACAATGGAGAAGATGATGATGATGGAGTTGTTGATGAGGAACCTAGAGTTAGAGTTAGAGTTAGAGTTAGAGTTAGGGTTAGAGTTAGAGTTAATGATGATGATGGATATGGTGATGATGATGAAGACGTTGATGATGATGGTGATGGTGATGGTGATGGTGAGGATGAAGAAGATGGCTTAGTGCTAGGGTTTGGGTGAGGGTTAGGGATAGAGTTATAGAAGGAAATTGAATTAGGGTTAGAGTTAGAGTTAATGATGATGATGGTGACGGTGATGGTGATGGTGATGGTGATGGTGAGGATGAAGAAGATGGCTTAGTGCTAGGGTTTGGGTGAGGGTTAGGGCTAAAGTTATAGAAGAAAATTGAATTAGGGTTAGATCTATAGTTAATGACGATGATGAAGATGGTGATGATGATGAAGACGTTGACGGTGATGGTGATGGTGATGGTGATGATGAAGAAGATGGTTTAGTGCCAGGGTTTGGGTGAGGGTTAGGGCTAGAGTTATAGAATGAAATTGAATTATGGTTAGAGGTAGAGTTAACAATGATGATGAAGATGGTGATGATGATGAAGACATGATGATGATGGTGATGGTGACGATGATGGTGATGGTGATGGTGAGGATGAAGAGGATGGTTTAGTGCTAGGGTTTGGGTGAGGGTTAGGGATAGAGTTATAGAAGGAAATTGAATTAGGGTTAGAGTTAGAGATGAAGATGGTGGTGACGATGAAGACATTGATGGTGATGGTGGGGATGAAGAACATGGTTTAGTGCTAGGGTTTTTGTATCCTAAGAGTGTAAGATTCTAACTCTAGATTTCCTTGTTTGTATGGATAAATGGGCCAACGAAGTGCACCTGTACTAGGATTATCTGAGCCATGCAAGCATGTATCCTCCTAGAGATCTGCCCCCCTTAACTTAGACTGTAATACTCACGTATGAGTGCCTAGGGAACTGCACTCTCTCACTGTGCATGCAAAACTAAATAAAACAAAAAATACAACATTAGAACTAAAATGATAATTTAGGAAAAACATCTACACTGGAAATTAATGGAGGATGGCACATGCATGCACTCCCCTATCTCTCTCATCCATAAATGCTAGTGCATCCTGTTACATCTTGTTTTCACACCCAAGTGGAAAAGTCCTAATCCTGTAATTCTACAAGTGTGACTTCCGAAGATGATTGCCGCTATCACCTCAGCAAAGATTTCCCAAGTTTTAGGCCTACTTTAAAGGCCAAGGGAGGATTCTAGATCAAGGTTGGAGAAAAGGTCTTAGGATTTCAAACTTGTTTGAAGATTAAGATGTGTTTTCCATTAAGTTAAAATCCCATGTGAGTGCTTAATTTAGAAAGTTGCAAGTGAATTAATCCAATAGACACCTTTCATAAATAAATATTTGCTCGTGTGTAAAATGAACGATCATTCATGGATAAATAAAGATATTCACAAAACTTAAATCAACAATGAACCATAATGTTGTAGAATCAAAATTCACATTAAAACATGTTGGCTTATTTCCCAAAATCATCCACAAATGATATTATCTAATAATGCCAAGGTTATAGTTATTAGTTTACGAGTGATTATTGAATGAGACCCTCTTGGAGAGAGTAAAATCTTTGCAAGAGGGTGTTACCCAATCTATTAAGGGTCCAACTAGGTTGTAGTGATTTGAATCACTTCAATAAATATGGCTAAAATCTTATCTTCACAAAATTAATTAATTAAATGTTTTTCCATATGATCCATGAGCATATAAATATAAAAAGATGTGCTGGAAATAAAATCAATAAACCACTTGCGCAGGTTTGGTAACTTCTAGAATGTAAATGATTAGATGATTGTAAACATTCATTCAATAAACCATAAACATTTAGGATATGTTATGTGTAATTGCTTAAGACAAATTTGTGAAATAATAACCATTCAACTAACATGCAATTAACACTATGATCCATAGATGAGAGTTGTGAATCGAAGACAAAATCATGTATGAAAATATGTAATCAAAGACAAACTCATATAAGCAAGTGCAGATCCATCTATTAATATGCAAAAATGATCCAATCATGTATAGTTTTTGGAAAAATGGAACATCATTCCCAGCGTCTATATAATGGCAACTCATGCCCCATACAAAAAAAGGCAACTTGTGCCCTATACAAAATATGGCCCATGGTGCCCTATACAAAATATGGCAAATCGTGCCAAAAATTCCACATCGTGGTTAGTGTACATAGGAGGGTCTCTCAATCCTCCTACCCACCCTCAGAGCTCCCAGGTGCATCTCAAAAATCAATCTTCCTCTTCTTCGTGCTAGAGGAAGCTGGGTCCTTCCGGCGTCTTTGAGCATGTCCCCCTGAGCCCTGAAACGACAACAACAATATGTCAACTTTTCGTGGCAATTATACAAGTATAAAACATAATTTCAAAATAAAAATAGTTTTCAAATCTTGGATAACTCACTGCATGTGAGACTGTAAGTCGTGAGGGGGTCTCCCTCCTCCGTGATCCAAGTCTCTCAGCAATGCCACCCTACAACATTTAGAACAATCATATCAATGCTGAAACTAGATGCATATAGTAATTTCCATTAAAATTGAACGAAATTTTGATAAACTAGTCAATCTCACCGTGAACAAAATCGGCTGGTCTTCGGGGCTGGCGGATGGAGCAGTTGGTTGGATAGCCTGCTCCAATGATAGGGTGGATGGTAAAGGGGAGGATGTATCCACATAAATGGTGGCTACACTACTAGGGGGAACAGTGGAAGAAGGGGGGGTGGCAGGAGGATGCATGGACTGGGGTGGGCGAAGTGGAGATGGACGTCTAGGGCTATAAACCCTAACTGGCTGTAGTATGGATCGGGGCACCCTAGAAGGGGAAGTGAGTGTGGTGGGGGAATGTGGGGTGGGGGGGCGAGGTCTGTGTTGTGGTAGAGGGATGGGTGACTTTGGATGGGTGGTGTGCCGTGATCGGATGGGGGAGGGTGGGAACATGGGAAACTGATACGGAGGTGGAGCTGGATATGATGCGTAAGGAGGAGCTGGATGGAACTATGGTGCTATATACGAGGGGGGGGCTAGATGGAAGGGGTTGGGGAATGGGGCATGTATGCTAGGGGATAAAACTAGCATATACGGTGGCCGAAAGGTCGGGGAGGGAGGAATAATGGCACTGGCAGGCTGAGGTGCTCGCACCTGCATACACATTTATAACCTCATAGTTTAATATACAAAAATATAAATATACATAGACAAGTCATTGTATTTAAAATTAAATTTATGCTTTAATACACATGATACCAGCGCATGGGGAGAACTGCTGGTCCCCGATGGCAGTGGTTGGTCGCTGGAGCCCGCGGACACCTGTGCGAACATTTCAATTTTTAGACTGAATTTATAAAAACAATATGAACAATATTAAACACAATGCAAATGAGAATGACAACGATGGTACTTAAAAACCATGACTGCAATAAATTTATATTCAAGCTAGATGATATTCAATATTCGTAAAGGATAGAAGGTGGCATGGCATGAAATTAAAATTAAATAAGGTGAGAGGGCATAGAAGGTGACATGGTGAGCTTTTCCTTTTCTAGATTAATCCCCATGAGTAGGTGAGCTTTTCCTTTGGCCATAGAGAGATGTGCAGTGTCTCATAAGCGAATAGAATTCATGTCCATTTACAAATTTGAATTGGAAACCTATGTAATGTGTTTGGGTTCTTGATGAAGAGTTCCTAAGTTTTGATGTCTTGTTATAGATTTGTAGTTTCCTACAAGCTTGATTCACCCAGTGGAAAAGTATTTGCATCCCTAGAGTGAGGATCTTGAGTCCCTTTATTTCCATAACATTTACATCATCAAATAAAATGGCATCTCATTGTTTAAATTTGCAAAGAGGTGCTAAATAGCAGTTAAGTTAGTGTGCATGTTATTTAATACACTTTAGAGTGTTGATCGTTATAAAAAGGAAGAAAGAGAAATCTTTTTCTTGATTAACTTACTTACAAGCTTGAATGTGCCATGTTCTTTTGCATTGAATGAGTAATTATGTGTTCTTGATTGAATAGCTATGTTGTCGGAATGATATCACTAGATTGAAATCAAAGAAATCTTGAGTGAAATGAGTTAAATGAGTATTATTGATGCCAAATCTTTTACCAAGTTGAATTTGAATCAAGATAATAGCAAGGCCCCATAGACCATATTTGTAAGATTATCGCTCTTCCTTATGGGCCTTACATCATTTTCAAAAACTTTAGTGACAATACATGTGATAAGTTGTTTTACGTTGTTTATATGTCTTTCCTAATAGCATGTTCTAGGAGTAGTAGTATGATTACTTTCAGTCTCAAGTATTAGAATAAATTGGAAATCCCGTGATAATAAACTAGGGTAATAAGGACATGAGAAACATTAGGTTCTTGAATTTCTAGAAGCTTGGCCACTATGATTCTCTTTTTCCCAAGAGTTTTGCACAATGCAGTGAAAATTCATAGCAATAAATAGTTTTCCTATTGGTCTCGATGGATGCGAAAGTGACAAGTACAACATCTCAGTGAACTCAATTGATGCAACAAAGTTAGCAGAAGCATAGAAGTGATTTGACCACCTTTAGCATTAAAAAAATCTATTAGTAGAATATGGGGGAAAGTAATAATTACCATGGTAATATATTCTCAAATTTTAAGCTTGAAGAACACATGGCATAAGGGCATGGCAGGAAAGGATGATTTGGTGGATAAAGTGATGGGCATTGGAGCAATTGGCACACCTATTGAGTCAAGAGTCAAATAACCCATACTATGGTCATTTGAGGATGATTTGGACAAGGAGAGTACATGTCAAAGCTAACTTGGATGACATGGTGACAAATGGAAAAGCAACAATAACACGCCTAGCATTGGTCAAGCACAGGAAGAGCAAGCAAGCATTGGATGGTAGTCTGAGGATGAAGGACACTGCCGCCATCACAAAAGCCCTAGCTGCGGGCTCATCATTGGTCAATTAAGAATGACATATTTTGGAAATTTCTCTCCCATTTCTATAATCATCAGAGGTCTAGGATGCCTAAAGTGAACATGGACAAATTTTTATAGTTTTCTTAGGTTTTCATGTTTTATATGGTTTCATTTTTTTTTTTGGTGGGATTATACGAATTTATAGCTCTCAAATAAATTAGACAATATTATAAACACAACTGTAAAATACGACGATAATATGGTAATTACTCAGTGCTACTTAATTTGTAATTACTGAACACAAATTACTCATAACTGGATCTAATTATTCAAAGTAAAGAAGTTACCTATGTGTATGGTGCCGCAATCTCCTCTGCTGTCGTTATGGCTCCATCGAGGTCAAAGGAACCGACGTCCTCCCACCTGGGGGATGTAGACCCGGCACCAAATAACTGAACATTAAAACAAATAAATTCAACAATGTGTAATTCAAACTTAAATATATTAAACAATACGATATCAAATAAAATACAACAAATACTTGAACATTAAATAAAACAATAGAAAACCTAATCCATGAAGCTCCCTGTGGCATGCTGCTGCATATCACCATGTCAAGAATGACCACAGTGAGAACAACGATGCGCTGTTGTTCCAGCAGAACTACAAGGCCCCACTTGGGTTCCACCTGTACCCAACATGTCTCGGCCACCACCCATAGACTATGCAGTTGTCTGTGTCTCATCGATGTCCTCCCGACTCTGGGAAGACATGGCCACAAATTTGGTATGTCTAAGCAAGTCATGTGTGGAACGTCTGACGAAGTCATGAATCTCATCTAGACCGCTACCAAACCCGAGTGGCTGAGGAGGGGGGTTTGGCTCTCTCCTGGGTGCAGGAGGTCCTCTAAGTGAGTTGCGGTGTGCCTGAGGTCGATCTTGGGCAGAGCCAAGACCGACACCTTGAAACTCAGTGATGTCAAAATAGTTGACATTGTACCCTAGCTCAAACTTAGCCCACAATTTTTGAAGGAAATATTGTGGTAGTAGTAGTAGTAGTAGTTGTTGTTGTTGTTGTTTACATATTTTTCAAATATGGAAAAGGAATTCATTATAGGTTTTTCACATAAAATACTCTATGTATGTATTGTATGGTAGAAGGCATGGTTTACTAATAGTACTTGAAAATTTTGCGCAATCATGTGATGGGCCACAAATATAACTTAACATTATTAGGTATTTTTATGTCCCCGAAGGGGATCATATATATATCGCGAAACTCCTATTAATTTAAGCTAGATGTTATACATTTTTCCAAAGACTATAGTTTCAACTATAAATTAAAATATATTGTATTAAATCCCATTTTTTTAAATAGCTTTTTTCAATTCTGATTGGTTGCAGGAGGATGACGTCCTCCTAGTTTTTCCCTTCCTCGGAGGGGGCAGCAAGCTGACGTCATCCTCCTTTAAATGTTTCTTCCATCCTCGCTTTCTGCATTCCCTGTGCAAGTTTTTAATGTTGGGTTTTAACTCGAGGTAAGTGTTAAGCCTGGCAGCCCCTATAGGCATGCATTTCTTCGCTTGCATTTGTTAGTCCCAGATGTAAGCTCTTTTTAAAGTTTCTGTTTGCATTGTAAAATGTGCAGCAATATTTTAATAATTTTCCTAGTGTACCGAGAATCCGAAGGATCGAAAGGATTATAACATGATGTTACTCTCCACTATTAAACTGCACTCAGCGCCGGCAGTTCTTTAATCTCATACATAAATGTACTCTGTATACTTCCTGTATGGAAACAATCGTTGTGGTTCGAATTGATTCCGTCCGGATTAAGCCTATCCGCCAGGCCTACTTACTATGTATACTGTATTTAAGAGCCTCGTGACATGTTGTACTTCTTAAAACACATTATACTGTAATCAATTTATGTCTTGGTTTGGTTATTGTAATCAATTTATCAATTTATATTGTTTTTGTTCGTTGACTTAGGGATTATATACTTGCATTACCTGAAGACTAAGGGCTCTAGCGCAAGGGTTAATTCATTTACGATCAAAACCATCATCTCATGAGCTATTTATTGTATTCCACTTTTTGTTGACACCAACTCAAAGTTCTAGAGATTGTATCTCTTTCCACTATACGTAAAATTGGTTGTCATTAAAGACACGGTGGGAGCTCTATTTATTTTTACCCTGCATAATGAAACGAATTTATCTGCCATGAACCAACGATAGAAAATGTTAGCATTTGAAAATGATGCCCAACTGGAAAGAATCCATGATATGCTAGACATTTAATTTCGAGTAGTTGGCACAGGTATTGAGGCTATGGATCTCATTACACGTCACTTGAGATTGTCTATATTCGTGCCAAAATCCATCACGCGACTAGGTCCTGTCTTGGCTCTTTCCCTTGGTATTTGTCCACACCATTTTATTTTTGGTCTGAGCTCGCCCTAGAGTCCAGTCCTTTTCTCTTCCGTTCAGCCGATGGCCATGCACCAAGATTCTACGCGAAGTTTTCAGGTTCCTTTAGGATGGTTCATAGTCCCCATTTCTCAGAGAACGAGGAACTTACAATACTGCGTTCTCCAGGTAAGCTCAATGCTTTTACTCTGTTTTCTTCAACGTTGTTTCTCTTCGAATGATGTGGGAACTTATTTGAAACCTAACTTATGATATTGTTTACAGAAGTAGAGGGGTCAAGGCCGGACTTGCTGCATACAGCTACCGGCTACTTTCGAGGCTCGAGACATTTCTGGGTAAGTTCACAACCTACAAGGATGTTTTGCATTTTGTCTTTAGGCATTTCAACTTTTCAAAACCACCTTCAGCATCAATGGAATATAGCTCGGTAGTGGCGAATGGCCACCTCACGAAGGAGATTCAGCGCATATGTTTCCTTTTTGGTTTTGCTATCATTCTTAACGTATAATGCCAATTATATTTGTTCTTCAACTTTCATAATGCGAAATGATTTTACTATCACCCCGAGGAATAATTCCAATTGATTTTTCTATCACTTTTAAGCCATAATGCCAATTATATTCGTCGTTCAAGTGCCATAAAAGCACAATAGCGTCGCTCTAAAGCTTTTCCAATTATGCAAGTCATGAGCTGAAATGACAAAGAGACATGCTGATTTCCCATGTTCTTGATTTGCTTTCATGGCTAACATAATCTTTATCAATTACATGAAAGACTAGGAAAAGTGGGAATTATAGTCGACGAGAAGGAATAAGGAGGGTCCTTTGCCACAGTAAACAAGTACTCTTAAGAGCTCAAATTGTAATATAAAGTAAGCAAACAAATCCATAAGGCACATACCATATTTGAAACAAGTGGAATTCATTTCCATATATTCAATAAAATTTATAAAATCTCTAAATATGTTTCAAATGTTGTTTCAAAGTAAAATTGAGTATTTGTTTTGAAGAGACATATAATATTGTTTAAAATATTTCTATGTTGCTGCACTCGCCTGTTATGTAGGGAATACATCAATGTAGAATATGGAAAGAAAAAATGTAGAATATGGAAAAATAAGAAAAGAGATATACAGCTTCACCCTTGCATACATTATATCCATTACATTATGTAGTGCACAGCTATTACATTACCTTAAATCTCCCTACTCTACAGACTCCTTTCCCGCTTCTTTTAACTTATATTTACACTCACCACTTCCATGGTTATAATCATTTCTATGCAAAATCTCTTAATCTTATTGGAATACATTTAAAGTTCAATTGAAATCAGAAGTAGTAAATGTTTACTTAATTTCTATGGCCATTCACATTTATCTCTCAAAATTGACATTGTTATCAAAACATGTCAAGAAATGCAAGAACCTATTTAAGAAAGGAGGTAACCGATATAAATAATTCAAAAGATTCACGTAGACACGCAAATTAGGAGAGTACATGGTTTAATGTGTGATTATTTAGATGGAAAATGAAATTTCTTAATAGATGTTTTTATACTATTATGATTCTAGATTATAAAATTATGATTTCATTATATTATAATTTTAAATTATAAAATTTAATCCATGACATTGCGGTATAACACTATATGTTGTGAAGACATCCATACTCAAATAGGCGTACTCACTTTTAAAAGAAACTATCACGAGATAGTAGAATGTGTTGGAAATAAACCCTAGTCTAAGGATCCACAGAAAATGTCACGTGAATAACTACAGACATGGATAGAAAATTCCAATACAGTTTATAGTGCGTCGTTCCATATTCTATTTGCTGCTAGTTTATAGAACAACTTTTTTCTGGAATGCCTTGGGTGTTAATTGCTTGCATTTCATGGGTGTTGATTGCTTGCATTGTTTTTTTCTTTGCTTGTATTCTTCAATTCTAGTAAACCATATCAAGAATGAAGATGGATATTAACTTCCTATAGTTTCCATTCGAGCAAAGGATGAAGAAGGAAAAAAATCTTATAGTTTCCATTACATATGAGTAATTTTAATGAGTCAGATACATCGCTCTGCAGTTATATCATTTTTTTACCAATTCAAACTTACCAATCGTAGATTAGTTTTATCATATTTTTGTTAATTCAAACTAATGTAGCATTTAAATGCATATGATCAATTGTTAGACATTGAATGCAGATTCTAATATTATTTTGAAGAACTCTTCCAGTATTCCGGGATTCATATGTGGCCTTGGATTAGTTGTCAGAATTTGTAAATAATAACTTTTAACTAGAATTGGTCAACACTCGGTTTCTTTTGGATTTTTTGAACCTTACTAAGAGAACTTTATTAATAACATTAAAAAAATTTCTTTTTGTTATACTCGAGGCTAACTAAGCTTTTATTCAACCTTCATCTGTGCTCATTTGGTTCAAAATTGTAACTTTAATTTTTTTTTTCTAAACTAGGTGTTAAATGTCAAATTGTGAATTTTGCAGTAAGACTGTAGTACTGGATGTTATTATGTGGTAGTTGTCCACAATTCATTTTCTATATGTATGCTATAGTTACCATTTTAAGTAGGAACTGTTTGCATTATGTCCAAGCCAGATTCCCCCACCTGACAAGTTTCCAATTATAACATCATTTTCTACATTTTTTGGTGATAGTATGAGATTTAAATTGTTTTCACTATTGTCTTTTCCATTTGAAAGGAATTAACATTTTCCTAACCGCTTGAATGAAAGTACAAAGTCACCACTCTAGCTAGCCCACAATTCATTTGCTATATGTATGTTCAAGTCAGATGTCGCTTCAAGTTAGATGCCCCTCACCTGACAAGTTTCCAGTTACAACATCATTTTCTAACATTCTTGGTTGATAGTATGAGATTGAAACTGTTTTCGGTATTGTCTTTTCTATTTGAAAGGCATTTACATTTTCCCAACCTCTTTTTATATGAGGTACAAAGTAGTCAACCACTCTACTCTAGCTAACTTATTATGGAAAAATACAATATTAAATTAATTATGCTAATAAATTATATGTTTTAGTTAAATTATAGTGTTTATATAAGTTAACAATATTATGCCCGTAAGTTAGCTAAATTAATATGCGGTTAAATTATATAAACAATTAATTGGCATAACTCAAATTTAATTATAGCTTATACATAATTAATGTATACAAGTATAGATTGAGTGATAGATGTTGGGGTAGTGGAGGAAGAAGAAGGTTGTTACAATTTTATACATATATTATCACAATATGTTTTGATACAAATCATATTTTATCACTAGGTAATGTGGATTTATGATCAAATTGATAATAGGAAAATCGATTATCAACTAATTAATTCATCTTGACCTCCATCAACAAATAACATTATCCACAATTGTATGGAAATCTCGGGGACATTGCCACCTCATGGCTCTTGTTAATTATTTTATTTATACATAGCTAAATTAACTAGTGAGTGGGGGGTAGTGCAATTCAATGATATCGAGTTATGACGCGTTAGGTGCAATGGCATGCTGGAAAAACATAAATCTGATCATTAAAATTAATTATTAGAGGTACCTACAAAACCTTTTAGAATTAGGTGTAAAAATATGAAACATTTAAAATCGGATCACCTTTCGGAATATATAACTTTTATTTATGGAAAAGTTGTATAACAACCCCAAAATGTCATTATTTTAAGATTGGTATGTTATTTTTTCTCTAAAAGGCAATGCATATGTTTGGGTTGGTCCATCGGTTTGTTATGTAAATTGTCAAATTATGAGGAAACAAATATGTAGAGGCATAGGCAATAGACGAATCTTGTGCAGGGCTATTTTTCCAAAATTTTAAAAGTTAATTTTATATTTTTTTTGAAATTACGAAACTTAGTGAATCCCTAAAATGACATGATCAAGTGTTGGTCCACCATATCATGGTCTTAACATAATCAAACAACTTTTTCTTTTATCTTGTAGGTATTCTTGTACTCTTGTGCGGGTTCTTTTTTGTTTTCGAAATATGTTAGCCAATAAAAATTTATAGCCCAAATAAATGAACTATGTATTTTACAAATTTGACATAAGTGCAGTTAAAAATGAATTAAAAATAGAAAACAATAACAAATCTATTCAAAAAATATATAGTTAGAATCTGCACACAGAGTGCACAAGTGGAGCATATGCGGAACTAAACGTGAAAAACATGAAGTTACATAAATTGGTCTGTTTTTCCATAACTCAGACCGAGCCTCAAGGTTTGGCAATCCGAAGCTAGTACCAAACCTTCAAGGGAGACAAAAAAAACTAATATAAACACGTGTGCAGACAAATGCATGCATGTGTACTAGCGCACGTGTAGATGTGTAAACACATAGATGACACCTTCATTTTTCTATCTCTCCCTAAACCCCCACTCCCTCTCTATAACTCCATCCCCCCTCTCTTCCTATCCACCCAATCCCCCCTCTCTTCCACTCTTCCCAATCCCTCCTCCCTCCCTCACCCCTCTATTCTCTCCTTGACCACAAGGGTTAGGAGATTTAGTCATACATTTCCATGAATAACACCTAAAGCCATGACATAGGATTTCCTGAGGCTAGCCTTGGTTCCAATCAATATGGGTGTGGCCATTGTAATGTCTTAGATTCTAGGTATGGGTGTTTGAGCCTTATACATGGTTGAGGGATGGAACCTTGGCTTTAATCCCTAAAATAAGGATGTAATCATCCAAGTTCAAGAAAAGCACATTAGTCCATTACACATTACCTATCAAGCATATCCTGTGTTATGAGTAGTGATACTAATGATAATAGGAATGAAACCCCTATAAGCATTGGCATCTAACCCTTATCACCAATTTACCCTATAACCCCTGGTCATTATAATCCCTATCTACTAACCCTTATAACCCACAAATCCTACAATATGTATATATTATTACACAAAACCACTAACTCGCGTTATCCTCTTATACATATAAATATTCATCCTTATAACCATAAATCCATGACGCCTATATCCCAATCCCCAAACCCTTTAGCATCAATCCCTAGTCCCTAGTACAACTAACCATTATAACTCTTGGCCCACTATAATACTAAACTAGTATAGCCCCTAAAACTCCTAAATCCTAACACATAATGATATATCCCCCATTCCCTAAGACTTAAATATCCCTTAACCCCTAGAATCCTAACCTCTAAAGTGTCTAGTCAAATAAAAATTAACCCCTAACCCTTATAACCTCTAATTCTCATCAACCCTAAACTCTATCAAACATCCAACCCTTAAAACCTATAACCCATAGCGAGTTCAGAGAGATAGTCAAAGAGAGAGAGGGAGAGAGAGAGAGAGAGAGAGACAGAGACAGAGAGAGATTGTAGGCCATGGGTTTAGTGAGATAGACATTGGTGTTTAGGGGTTTAGAGAGAGAGAGACATATATTGGAGGTTGGGGGATTAGAGAGAGAGACAGAGAGAGAGGGGGGGGATTGGGGGTTAGGGGATGAAAGAAAGGGAATGAGAGGGAAAGAAATTCATGGTTATGGGTTTAGGGAGAAACATTAAGAGATTGGGGGTTAAGTGTTTAGAGAGAGAAAATGGGGGTTAGGTATTTAGAGAGAGAAAGATATATTGGAGGTTCTAGGTTTAGAGAGAGAGAGAGATATAATTATAGGTATTGGGGGTTACATGTTTAGAGATACAGATAGAATGGAGGTTATGGGTTTAGAGAAAAAGAGGGAGAGAAAGGGAGAGATTGGTGGTTAGGAGCTTAGAGAGAGAGAGAGAGATTGGAGCTTTGTGGTTTATAGGGAGGGAGAGAGAAATTGGTGGTTAGGTTTTTAGAGAGTGAGGAAGAGAGAGTGTTTTTTAGGTGTTTAGAGAGGGATATCGAGATAGAGAGAGACTAGAGGTCAGGATTTTGGAGAGGGAGAAAGTGAGAGATTAGTGGTTTGAGGTATAGAGAGAGAGATTGGAGGATAGAGGTTTAGAGAAAGAGAGAGTGAATGAGATTAAAAGTTGAGAGTTTAGAGAGAGAGATAAAAATAGAGATATTAGTGGTTGGGGTTTTAGAGAGAGAGAGAGATTGGTTGTTAGGGTTTTAGAGAGAGAGATCTTGGGGCTTAGTGGCTTAGAGAGGGAGAGAGTGAGGGAGAGAGAAATATTTTGGGTTAAGGGTTTACAGAGAGACATTGGTGGTTTATAGATATCTATATCTATATATATATATATATATATTTCCTTTTAGGGGTATAGAGAGAGATTGTGGGTTAATGATTTAGAGAGTGATATAGGGGGATAAAGAATGGTGGTTATGGTTTTAGGTAGAAAGGGAGAGATATTGAGGTTAAGGGTTAACAGATACAGAGATTGGGTTAAGGGTTTAGAGAGAGAGAGGGGGAATAGACTTTAGGGGTTTAGAGAAAGAGAAATCCTTGAGGTATGGTCACAATTTTTCCTTATGAATTGTATTTTAGTATTCATTCACTTTGTTTGAATTGTATGTATTTTAGTTTTTCCTCAAGAATTGTGCGATAAATGTATTTTAGTCTTCTTAATATTCAACATAGACAATAAAAACATTTTACCACAAAAAACTACAACATGCACCAAGCAATGCTTTCAATCTTTCATAAAGATAATTAAAAAAAATACTTGTATCGCCACGAATAACCTTTCATAATCACATAACTCGATCCAATACACAAACATTTGTTGAATTCCTCTTGATTTAACTACAACAACTTAAACAAACACCAAAAGAATCAAATTCTTCATCATTAGGGGCGATTTTCCCTCATCCAAAACATGAAAATGAAGTGAGTAGGAGCTTCTCCTTTCATAGGAAATGTGATCCTATTAACACCCTATACCACCATCCAATACAATCTACTAACACAAACTATTGTCAAAAAACTATGTTCCAAGTGCCAAGCTACCAAAATGAGCCTCGTTGTTGATTATTTCAATATGACAAGAAAACATCTCAAATTGATCTCCTACAGGTGATGTTGTTGTTATATCTAGGGAATTCTCAATATCTTTTAAGATTATAAGAAAACATTCTCACTAGATTTTGTTGTACATTGTTTCAAGATGATGACCAATTAAGCAAAAGTGTGAAATGAGGACCCTACCATGGTATTAGACATAATATGAGAAACCACAGCCAGACATTTAGACAAAAGTGAGTTGCACTCAAAATGAGGGAATTCACCACACTACAAGCCTATGTAACTAACATGGATAGGAGGACCTTGACATCAACCTAGGTTGGGTTGTGCATTGCTAAAACATTATTAAATCCCACATCAATGTTTGATTGAATACGTGTATGCTTCATACTAGTAACACAAGCTCTATGCATGTACACACTAATGGGATGTTGAGAAAAAAAAGATCTTTGTTGCACCACTTCGATCATTTTTTGTGATACTTGCAATGGCTTCATGCCACCTTATTTCTTGCTACCATAGTAGTTTTATCTATATGTCCAATGTCAAGAAAACAAAACATACTTCCGTGACCATAGTTTACACTATACACTTATGAAGATAACACACAAATTTTTTCATAGTACCCAATCAATTTCTACCTCGAGTTTTAATAATATTGCACATTATACAATTCATAATCATGGTAAAAGTTTGTTTTCCTCATTTAATAATTGAAAAATAATATCTTATTTGGTTTTTTTTGCAGGGGTGATATTTTTGTTTTGTTAAAAAACATATTGAAGATGGGAAACAGACATAATAATAAAAGAAAGTCTAAAAGGAAGGAGTTTCCCTCTGAAAAGGCCCATGAGATAAGCAAAATGGCCAGGTTGTAAATGGAAAAATGTAGACATCAAAATTTTAGTGCCTTATATCCTATCAAAATGCATGCCACGAGGAACTCGGTTTCATCGGGAGAAGTGAAACGGATGCAGGTAATGGATCCCTCTCCAAATTCAACATCGAGTGATCATTCAATGAATAATCCATCAACAAGAAACGATGAAGTGGTTGAAGTCAATCAAATATTGGTTGATGCTGAGTATACAAGGATGGATGTTGAACGAGTTGTTAATTGGAAACCTCCCCAAGAAGATCACACACATGTCAAACACACTCCCTTGCAGGACCAAATTGTGAATGAAATGCCACAACAAATCGGTGATGAGACTCATAATTCCTTTCCAACTCCATTGCCTCAACTATCAAGAAGATGACAAAGAAATCTGAGACATATCCACATGGATCAAAGTTCCTTTTCAGGAATTTAAGGTAAGTTTACTAAATGCACTATTGATTTCCATTGTAGCAAGATCATCCAAGAATTTTTTGAATCGAAAACCGATGCAACAAAGTGTCAATTGTTTTTGGCTTTGTTAAAATCACATTGTTTATCTCATGTTAGGATAATTTTAGACATAAACGTAGTTAGAGGTTCAAATTCCATAAGTCATGTTGTTATAAATCTACAGTTTGCATTTAATTTGATTGGAAAAAATTCTTGTAAAAAAGATCTTAATGCGACCAGTCGTGTACTGTCAGAATCGATTGTAGACAAATCCATAAGGAAAAGTCGCCTGTTATCACACACATGTAAAATATTTAAAGTTGATATAAAGACTCTTCAAAAGTATTCTGCTATTAGAGAAAAAATTGAGACCCCAGGCCAAAAATATTTATTGGCCTTTGTTGGTAGGTTACCTTGTTCACAGATGAAGCTTATTGATGTTTTTAAAGAACTAGTACAAAATTTTTGGCATGATAACACTAGACCATCATTGAATCAAAGAGATGTATTAAAGTTGAGAAAAGGTGTTCAGGGGTGTGAACACCATGTCAAACACTTCCTTGACACGACACAAATGGAACTCTATGACAGGTTCCATAACAATCAAACGTAATTGAACTTAGGCCAAAGGTCCTCTGAAAAAATGAAAACCATGGTATGTTAGAATTTGTATTGATCATAACACATGTTTCTGTAGATACCATGTAGAATTTGAGTAATATTATGCCAACACATAGACATATACTTCGTGGTTTGTATACTAACATTCTGTAGGACTTCCCATCATCATACTACAACATTTTGACCCAAAATCCGACGGTTGTATTGTCGGATTTTCGACATTTCCCTGTCGCATGTACGACACTATTATTTTTTTTAGGCGTCGCTGGATTATCCTCGGTTATCCGACAGCGCTCCAAGCCGTCATTTCAATGATGGTTAATCATCCCATCGGTTAATCGACGCCTAGGAGCGGTGTTGGTTAACCGACGCAAATCAAGCGACGCCTAGAACAATTTAAAAAAACAAATTGACGGCTTCTTACCGTTGATCAAATGCTCCAAGGCGTCGGTTAACCGATGGCGTGTAGATGTTATAGGTGTCGGTTAACTGACAGTCCGTAGATGTTGTAGGTGTCAGTTAACTGTCAGTCTTTGGATGTTATAGGTGTCGGTTAACCGACAGTCGCTAGATGTTCTAGGGTTCGGTTAACCGACAGTCTGTAGATGTTCTAGGTGTCGGTTAACCGACAGGCTGTAGATGTTCTAGGTGTCGGTTAACCGACAATATGCTAGGCGTTAGCTAACCAACAGGCTGTAAACATTTTAAAAAAAAAATAGTGGAGCGGAAAATAGGATATCGTACATTTCTGGACGGGTATCCATTTTCTACTGAGATGTGACGGGTGCTACGTGGCTGTCGCTGAGTGGAAGCGGAAAATGGATACCCGTACAGAAATGTACGATATCCTATTTTCCGCTGCGGTCTAGATTAACATGATAACTCGCAGGTCTAGGGTATTAATTTTTTAAGTAATCTATCTGCAGGGGCTAGGTTTCATAGGATCCAATGGACAAAGGAGTGCCAGGTGCTATAGCTCTCTGATATGCATGCGGGGTCCAACAATAGTACTCAGCCCAATCTATCAGGGCACTAACTAAGGAGGCTCCACCGTACATGTTACCGTCAAAGACCGCTGAAAGACTGTTTCCGCCATTTCTGCTCGGCGATCAAGGTTCGATTGGTTCGGCTGCTACAGATACCAGATATACTATCAACATTTCAACTGTGAGTAACTAAGTCAGCCCTTACCCTCAGGTACACAATTTCTGAGTATTCCTCTATTGAATTACCTGCTTTCACCATGTTTACCACTGTAAAAACCTTAGATTCCTTCGAAGACTTGATTTCTGACCGTTTCTGGGATGTATATGACCCAATTTCAAAACCCATTGATATCATTACCAGTCACAATGACCTCAGTATTGCTTCCCTTGACAATTCCGAGTTCCATACCAAATTGTACAGTACTTTGATCCCTTCTACATTGTATCCTTTACCTAGTTGCCCAGAATTTGTATCCTTATGTGCTGAACATTTTTCAACCTCAGAGGGAGTAATTATGAATTACCAGGGTGACCAAATTATCTACAAAGTAGACCCTCAAACCCTTAGGGAAACCCTGAAATATTCTGTTGATTTCGTTTCAACTTCTATCTCTTTTAATGAAGCTGAAATATCCCAGATTTACAAGAAAGTTTCTAGTGAGGATAAAGAACGAATGTATCAGAAGGTTTTGTTGAAACCAGTGGAGAACCTGTCTGTTCCTTTTTCATCTAAACTTTGTTTACCAGTTATTGCTGCTGTTGTAACCCTATTAAGTCAAATTTTAGGGTTAGACACTAGTTCGGAGGTAACTGAAGCAATGTTAGGAATTTTCCTATACCTAGATAGACCTGGAACAACACCCCTTAGGTTTGATGAATATTTTGCCAAAGAAATGTGTTTTCAGTTGTCCAATTTCTCCAAAATCTATCATTTCAGGTATCAGGCATACTTATATGCTTTGATAATTCATGCTAAGTTAGGAGCACTAGCCATTACAGACTCAGAAACCTTCAAGAAATGTCCTCCTTCTTCACCATTTTACCATGCCCGGTCTTATGCCAAATTCATGGATTTGATCGTACTTAATCTGTTCAGAGTGTTTAATCCAGAGATCAGCAGAATTTCAAATGACTTGAAAGAAATCCTAAACCCTAATTTGATTGGAGATTGGTTCCTGGCAAAAAACTTCTCCCTTGTCAAAGTCTTTGGATTCACTGGATCACCATATGTGTTGCCTATATTTTTAACTACCAGTGTATTTGCTTTAGAGGTAATGAGGCAAAGGATCTCTGCAGATAAAGAACATTTCACTGCCCCATCATTGAAAAGGAGTTCATGGATAAAATATCCTATGACTGTGGGAAATTTCATTTTAAAGAAGGAAGCAGCATTGCCCATTATTGAAGAAGTTCTGAAGCAGCTTGATTTCCCTCAAGTACCACCTGTAAAATATGACCCTAAACATGTTATTTCACAAAGGAGACAGGAGTATGGCAGAGGTATATTTCAGCACAGTTAGGCTGAAACTTGGATGGGAGAGGCTAATTCTCTTATATATGATCAGATCTGGATCAGTGAGCCTTTAAAGGAGATTGTAGAGGCTAGAGATCATATAGATTTTTCACAGTCAAATATTGCACAAGGAAAAGTGGAGCAGATATCTACCAAGAAAAGGTCAGAACCAGAGGCCACAGAGATGGATACAAAGGAACCTGAGACATCGAAAAAGCAGAAAACTACCATGGTTACAGAGATCATTGATGTTGAGTTGATAAGGGAGATAGTTATCACCCCTACTATTATTCAAGAAGAAGTATCACAGACCAGAGTTGAAAATACTACTGCAAAACCTAAAGAAAGCAGTAAACTACCCCTTGTATCGGTCCTGCAATACAAGAAATATAGCTATGCTGCAGCTGCTGAAGGTCAATTTCAAAACAAGCAGAGTCTCCTCAAACATTACATTGATCAGAGAAATCAGTCTGTGATGCAAGAGCAAAAGAAATTGAATCAACTCAAAGAAAAATATGATATGAAGACAACATTGATGACAGTGAGGGATTCAACAACTGGATCTTTAAGTTTGGCCATCACTGATGATGAAAATGGTTCTGAGATTCGTTTAGAAATGGATCAATTACCAACTCCTGACAAGATTTGGTTCCACAAAACAAACAAGTGAAGTCCTTTATGCTGACTTGACTAGGGAGACCTTGGCACATAAGAATGCAGTGCAGAAAATAAAAAATTGGAAGCTCACCTAAGGCAGGAGAAAGCTACAAACAAAGCATGGTCTACACAGGTGGCTTATTTAAAAATTGAGCTGGCTTCATATAAAGAGTTTCCACCTGCACAAGGGGTAGAAACCCAGCCAACAGTCAAAGTCAAAACTGTTAAGATAGTTAGAAGGAGGGCTAAAGGGGTAAATGTTAATGTTGATACTACACCTTCACCTAATTTGGTTAAGTTGCATGAAGAGATAGCTGGTTTGAATGCAAAGGCTGTGGAAGATAATGCCAAAATTCAAGTCCTTCAGGAGCAGAAATAGGCATTGGAGAAAGAGAAAGGGCAATTGCTTCAAGAAATTGAACAATTGAAATCAAACAGGGGAACTAGTCCTTTGTCACCAATTGACCAGATCATACATGACATTGCAGATATGTCTGTACATGAAGCTGAAATTGAGAATTTCAAGGAGAAGGTTTCAGACTTACAGGACACAATTTCTGAACTTAAACTTCAGATTGAAGAGATTAAAGCTCAGGATCCTAGAGAGCAGGAAATCATCAAGCTCAAAGAAGAAAATGATAAACTGAAAGATAAGATTTATAAGTTGAAAGAGAAAACCAAGGGAGTTCTGCCACTGGAAGGTGCAAAGCATTTGCTTTGGGATGAATTGATAGCAGATATCAATGCTTTATGGCCTCAATTGATCATTGTGGAGGAGCATGAGAAGGAATTGGGAGTGGCATCCAACAAATGTAAATTAGCTGAGGAAAAGTTAATTAACAGAACTCAAGAGGTAGCTCAAAATGCAATTATTTTCCTCAGTAAAGCTCCTGCTTCTGAGTTACAGGTTTTAAAGGTGAGTAACAGAACTGTTCTGTTAGTAGATGCCAGGAGGGTGTTGCAGAAATATACTTTGTTGAATTCAGTCAGAGGAAAGATGTCCCAGATTAAAAATCAAGTGCAGGAGTTCAAGCAAGCCTTTTTACCATTGATTGGTTATGGTTTACCATCCTTTTGGGATGATGAGAATATGCCAATAGCATGGCCTGAATATAAAGAAATGTTTATTAAAGCCAGATCAGACCATAGCAAATTTAATGATATGGTAAAAGGACTTAAAGGCATGGTGGTAGTAAGCAAAATGAGGCAGGACTTCGAACTTCCATTACTTTTCAGGGAGGTTAAATCTAAATTGTCTGTCTTTACAGAAGGTCTTTCAATAGAGCTTGATGTGCTGATGGAAGAATTATCTGATGCTTTTGTTCCAAAGGATGATGCTTGGAATGAAGTATTCAGGGTGGGAGCACGAGTTCTTATACCAAGTTCAGGTCCAGGAAGTGCCAGTTAGATGTCCGTGAAGCATAAGTAAGTCAAGGTTGTCATATATTTGATACTGTTGCTAAGAACTATAAAGTTTAGATCCTGCAGAAGAAGTTTTAGGGAGTCCATGATGCTAGCTTGCTGTCTGCAGTTACTACAGTAAGCAACAGTCACACATATACTTTATTTACAGTTGTTTTGGAAATATTCAGAGGAAGATGACAAGTTAATCAAGCGAGCCTGAAATCAAGTGAGCCTATTCAGACAGTATGTGCCTTTGAAGGATAAAATTATCAGAAAACATCAATGATATCTCTTTCCATCCTGGAAATGAATAGGATATTGTTGATCCTAAAAGGATTATCGACCTCATAAATATTCATACAGCTGTCATTTCTTTTTGTAGAGTTGGTTATGTAATAAATGGTCACTATGCCATCTGTTTTAGAAGATAAGATTTAAGATATTTTGCTGGGACATGATCCCCACGTATGTAACTGTTTCCTAGTTTTTTGCATCTCTCCTTTGAATAGATTAACTACAAATAGACCCTACTTCGATAGGGAGAGGGTTGGTCTTTGGTTGAAGAAATTCATATTGTAAAGAAGAAAAGACTCGTGTATCTGGGATTTTGTGAACTTCAATGAAAGAACAGACATACAGGTTTTCTCATGTTTAAGATTCCTTCCAAGTTTTGTTGCAGAATGTCTTCTATGTGAAATTCATTCATCTGTGTTATTTCCTCTTCCTTACTGTTAATTTAAATCTTTGGAATTCATGTTTCCATGCTCCACAGTATTTACAGTAAATACCATTGAAAGATAAACTGTAATAGAATTCATCGTTGGTGTTCTGGTGCTCTATTATAATTTACTTTTCCCTGTCTTTCATAAGTCTTTCCTGTTTATTTAAGGAATTCATAGTCACATGCTCCTGAAAATAAACAATCACTTCTCTACCTTCTGCTATCACCTTTAAAGTTTAATGATCTGTGCCAAATGCATGCAAAAGGCCTTAAACCTATGTGACCTGATTTACTCTTTCATTTCATTTAAGCCTCAATCCTTGACTCCATTGCCCAATGTTCTTTACTCTTGAACTTTCCCAACACCTTGATCACCATTGAAAACACTTGTTACCTTGAGAATCTGGCCTTGTTTCTCCTATTCCTTGATACATTTATCATACAGTGACAAAGAGAGAGCCCTCTCTAGTTGGCTGAGTCAGACAGTCATCCTAAAGATTGGTTGTAGGTTACCTTTGGGTTTCTTGAACACAGCCTCAAGAAATTACGGAGTGATAACAGCACCCGTGAATTTGAGAAGAGGAAGGGGGGGCATCTCATTTCAATCCCTTTAAACTTTGTGGGACAAATGAAGAATGATGCTCAAACAAACATGAAGAATAAGAAATTCTTACTTTGATCTCATTCCAATTGGATGTCCATATGGTATAATCCCAATTGCAAACATGAGAAGCTGTTGGAACTTCCCTCAAATACCTTGAAAATACACTTTTGTTACAGCTATAACTAGGAGAATATCAACAGCAGAGGTCAGGAACAACAGAGTTCTACACGCATAGCAATTGCAAGAGGAAGCATACTACACATATAGTACACATGTCATCCATTCATACCAAGCCCTTACATACATAACTAAATATGACAGAATATTCAAAAGTAGGTCTCAACTATGCATAAGTCAGTGTTATGGGCAATTTCAATCAACGCCACCACATATATTAAATTATTAATTTAAAAATAGGACAAAAATACAAGACTTATCGTATTGTATTTCTCGATCATCACAAGTCCTCACTGGGTTTGTTGACAACATGACCTTGTGCTGGTTAACAGGATATTCTAGGGTCTTCTATACCCTGGGACAGATGAAATGGTTTAAAGAATGACAAATCACCATTATTTAGATTTGCAAGCTCCACCTTATGAACGTCTAATGACAACCCACTAATCATATTAGCAAACCAATTCCAGATTATCAATGTGAGAACTACCATGAAATTTACCTTAGGAACTTCGTTAGTTGCAACACACTAAGACTATATAAAACCTCAATACCTCTGCTACAGGCCTGCTATTCATCCACTGACTTTCATCTATTTCTTGGGAATGATTTACTGAACCCTTCTTTTCTACTTCACATTGAAAAATCAATAGAACACCTAAATTAAATTGAAGGATGGGTACCTCTTCATATTTGTGGATTTGGAGCCGGATGTAGAGTTTGCAAAAGATGTTGAGGTATTGATGCATAGAATGGATTCCAATGATCCTCATCCTGAGACTTTGAAGATCTTCCAAACTAGAAATCTCTAGCCCATCAAGATTCTCACTCTGCAGTTTAAAGAAAATGCATGTCTATAGTTAGCTAGAAGAAAGAAACAACGTATCTGGTCATAAGAAAGAAACATTGTAATAATGCATGCATTTTACCCTATTGAGCTCCTCTCTGTTTCGAGAATAGTTTAATATTCTCTAATAAACACGGCCAACCACGTGAAGGTGGAAGCTCATATGGCCCCTCCCCCCCCTCACATCACTCTCAATTCCCCATACCCAATGCACGTGCTTAGAAATAAATGATATTTTGTGCGAACATCGTGAGTTTCTTGTCTTAAAGGAATAACATGCATTCGATCATTAATTAGTTTATAGCATTCATTAATTAACTCATTCATTCATTCGTACATAGAAAAAAATAAATAGTTGAAGACATTACTCCATAATATCAAAAATAATATCTGAGGACAATGCATAAAAAAATAATGTAATAGTGTACTTATTACAATCACTACTTTTTTTGACGCTTTTTTCTCTCCACAAATTCTCTAAGTGTGACATCCTCTTCTACCAATTGTTTTTTGTTTCCTATGCCCTCTGTAGCTGCCTGTGATCGTGTTTGTCGACGGGTTGTGTGCTCACGATGGGTATGCGGCTGCTGTAAGGTGCCAGGATGTACTGGAAAAATGAAGAAATATTAATTGCTTGACGTGTTTTTACTATTATAATCATTGTAAGTCCTTCATTAAGAAAAAAACATTAGAGCAGTGCTTTGTACCTGGCAACTCATGGGTGACATGAATTTCCTGCGTTTGATCTTCTGCTGCTACCTCAAGTTGCACATGAAGACCCTCTGCATTAAAACATCAACACTTACAACAATATAGTATTTGCAATTTAATATTTGAGACTTTAATCCATGCTAGTTTTTTTTTAACACCAGCATATTTATTACCTGGATTTCGATCAACATGAACTTCAATATCTCTTTCTCCTCCATCCTCTGCATTTTCTCTACTTTCGTTGTGCGGCTTAACACAAAGAGACTCAATATTTTATGTACTAGTTTATTAATGAATATAGAACACAATGAATCAAGCTTAAATAGAATTTGTTTATTGTAGTTACCTGTTCGCACGATGGATCACTGGAAGAATTTGCTTGGCTACCACGGTTGCTTGTTCGATGTTCAACAACACCTGAAAACCCGCATTGGTAGCCGATCCTCATGTCTTCGTCCGTTGGCAAATCGTGGAATTTTTGAGCCTGTAATTTTCAATTAGATCATCATTGTTGTTGTTATATCATCATGAAAACAATTTTAAATGTAATCTATAATTTCTATACAATAAAATAATTATTGATCATACTTACGATTCGTGCTTGCAGGTTGGAATATCCACCAG
Organism: Larix kaempferi; assembly: GCA_027924585.1. Lineage (NCBI taxonomy): Eukaryota > Viridiplantae > Streptophyta > Pinopsida > Pinales > Pinaceae > Larix > Larix kaempferi. The sequence continues at coordinate 720,309 of BSBM01000939.1, forward strand.
GGCCAAGCTTGTGTTGCCCATGTTTTTCTATTCTTGCCTGGGTGGCCTTCGATGTATCTAGTAGCCTATAAAAGTATTTTTAAATACATTAGACATTGCAAAAAAATGGAAAATAAAGTGTAATAAACATATAATTGCATTGCTGAAAGTATTGCATACCTTCTAGCTGACTCGGGTACTGGCTTGCCCGCTATTTTCGCAGCTTTCTCTCTTGCATCATCCAGCAAGCCTTTCCACTCCGTTGTTGGAATCATTGGAGGGCGCTCATACTTTGGATTATCTGCTAAGTTGGTTTGATATTGCTCCCATACATAATGTAAATGTTGGCCACCTTTTTCAAGAACCTTTTTTTGGTTGAAGGTTTCGGCACCAAAAAACCCAACCAAGCGAGCAATAAGCTCATCTTTCAAAACTTTACTCTGCCGGTTCCACCATGTACAGATAGTGGGCCCAAACAGCTCTAAATACCAATCATTAAGATGTTTATAAAAGACATCATTTCCTACAAAAACGAGTATGTGTTAATTAGTGTAAAAAGAATGATGCATAATTACATTCCAATAAAATTATAATATATAGTTAAAACATTTTGTAAATAGTACCTGGAATCTTCTCCATCTTGTAGGGAATGAGATCTTCATCCACCAAAAAAGTAGTCTCAAATGTTCCCGTGCTAGTGACACGGAAAGATCCAGGAAATGCTGGGACGGCAGCATCAAAGTCATGCTCTTCTCCATGTACTGGCCCCTAATCCTCATCGACACTCGCATGTTCCGTCTGGGGTGTCTCATTTTGTGTTTCCGACTAGCCAGACGGAAATGATACATGATTAGCGGCAAAGGGGGTGTCAGTCTCAATGGTACCAGCATGCCTCTCACCGGGGAAAAAATATTCCTGTAGAAACAAATAATATTTTAGCTACTCATATACGAATAGGAAAAAAAATTGCATTTGGAATAGACTTATAATGAAAGAGTTTGCAGCTTACATCCAAGCGCTTTACTTTAAGCAACACACGATCTATCTTTGCTTGAGTCTCATCCTGCGTCATTTACGTATTCGATATAAGCAGATTGACGACCTCCTGATTTAATTTTGTTTTTGCTTTTTGAACTGCATCCCGGATATTCTTTGAATTCTTGAGGTCAACATCATCAAGAATGTGCCCCAAATCCATATCGTTTGGATCCATCTATAGATAAGTATCATCCGACATAAAAATAGAAAACATTAATATCAATTTGAAATCATTCATATAATTAGATAACATAAATATGTATAAATACAGTTTCTGAAATTCACAACGTGCTATATACCTGCTCATGACCCGATGAGCGTGGCGTGCTAACATCTGTTGACATATCATCTGTCATGGGGCTCCTACCTCGACCCTCAGCCTACAAACAAAATATTGGCCACGTTGATATCATAATTAAACAAATTTACTTTCTAAAGAAGCAGGTAAGTAAAAATGTGGTATATGTACCTATTGCCTGTAGGGGGGTGTCGGCCTCCCAGGCTCCATTGGGGACTTGCCCCGATCAGCTGACTGCAACAAAGTAATTAAAAACATTAATTTCGCACTAAAACCAATACACGAGGAAAATCAGGGGCGGGGGGTGCTGAGATATCTTGGCTAATATTCACTTGTGGCCATGTGCCAAACCACTAGGTGGGTAATTGAGGCCCTTAATGGGTGGACCTGTGGGAGGTTGTGGATTGTAATCATCTCATTCAATTGAATTATTCATCAGCCCAAGGGCATCCTATCTATTGCACACTCTCTTGAAGTCTTTATATGTGTTTATGGTGTTAAGTCAGTAATTTGTTCCTTCAAATTTTGTTTGATTTGCATTTTATTTTAAGTTATTTATTTGCACTGTTTTGATTTCTCCCTCTTTTAGGAAATTTTCTTTAGTTTTTATATGAAATTTTGGGCTTGCTTGTGAAATTTTCAAGTTTTAAACTTTAGGTTTGTTTTTGTTAAAGGGTTTAAAAGTCACCATATCAAATAATGGGTTCATAAACCATACTCTAAGTATAGTCATGTATAATCATCACTCTGACAGCTTTAGAACTCTATGCAAAATGACAAAAAGCTGTGAAAAAGCACCAAAACAGTGTTAAAATTATTCTTGTAGCGCTGGAGCTCAAAATCACCAAAGGCGCTACAAGAATATCGCGACTCCAAAATTCCTCCGATTTTTTAGCAAATTTTGGCACGTTTGGAATGATGAATGACTAATTACATGTTTTAGAGAATTCGTTACGTGCTAATGCAGGGAACATCATGATTCCAAGTGGTTACACATTGTGAGGAAATCGTGCTCATCACGATCCCAGATGTAATTCCTTTTGACAGGTAGCAGTATGGTTTGAGGTAAATGTGGGATGAGTTTGTCATGTACAGGCACATTCAAAGATGAAGGACTTAGTGGAGTAGCCATGACCACTAAAAACCGGACATTGTCGCTGCTGAATAAAGGAGAGGTTTTGATGGCTTCACGGGAAGTTAGGGCTTCCTAATTTCGTTACAAGCAGTTAAATTGAACGTTGGAGGACCTCTGTACATCCAAGGTGACTCATTTGACAACTCAAGTCGTGATTTTAAATAACTGCAGTTGAGCAATTTAAAGGTATTTCCTGAAAAGCCAATATAACTGTCGATTTGGGTTTTTTTTCGCTGAGGCTTACTCTGTCAAAATTGATCAAAGGAAAGGTTAAATTGTGTTTTTAAATGCAATTTCGGCTAGAGAAATAGTTATTTCTGATGCTCTGAGACACCAGGCTGAGTGAGGGTTGAAGATAGCAGTTTTTTTTGTATGAAATATGACCCTGTGAAAGCTAAGGTTATAGTGATGTGAGGAACCTATACATTTGACAGTATTTTCAACCTCCTAAATTGATCTTCTTCTTGAAAACAATACAAAAGGATACCGAATATTTGAAGTTGCAGGGAGAGCTAGTGTGCTAGGTATTGGAGCTTACTGTTTTTGGAACCAGATAGAGGCAGCGAGGAGCTAAAGACTTGAGAATCATTTTGATACTAAGATTCCTGAGAGCTAAATTGGATTAAATTTAAGAATCCTATAAGTTATTCAGTTTTTAGTAATTGAAGAAGAATGGGCAGGAGTGGTAAGATAAACAGAGCCGAACCTACTGATGTAGGATGGATTGAAAAACTCCCTGGGTGTGTTGAGCTGTTTCAACAAGCTGGTTGGATGGACTTTTTCAAGAAGATAGATGGGTATAATGCAGAAGTGTCCTGTAAGTTTGCTCAGGGTTTTAAAAATGACATGGTGATCTTTGATACTCTTAAATTCAGGCTGACAGTAAAGCTAATTTCAGAAGCTACAGGGATTAAGAATGAGGGTGAACCATGGTTTAAGAAACTGCCTTTTGACTTTGATCCACAAAGATATCTTTTACCAAATGTCACCCCTGATTGGAATAAAGGCGTCCTTATTCAAAATTTCAGAAAGGAATGGGTTGAGCCAATCAGAATACTACAGAGCTATATTACTTGCGAGGGTAGATATGCTTATGTATACAAGTACCACTTCAGATTCCTTCAGCACATGGTGGGGGTGTCCAAGATGAACCTGCCATTCTTATTTTTGAAAAGTTTGCAGAATATGTCGAACAGGGTGAAAGGGCAGATAGACCATTCTTCTCAGTTTATCTTTCACCATGGGCTAATTAAGTTGATTATTAGCACTTTTTTGCAGCATGAAGGGAAGACCTGGGACTTTTTCATCTTTTGGTCTAACTTTCAAACCAAAAAAGAAGATCAGAAACCTAAGAGGCAAGCAGACAAGGGTAAGGTTTTGATGAGAAAATTAGGTCAGAAGTCTAAACTTGAAGATAAGGAAGAGGTTAAAGTTGAGGAAGCATTAGAGCATGTGGAGGAAGATAATAAACCAAAACTGTTCTTAGCCAGTCTTAAAGGAAAGTACTCACTGTTTGTAGATGAGAAAGAGCAACCTGAACAGTATTTGGCACCTGCAGAGGATTCTCATGAAGTGAAAGCTGCTGATATAAGAGAGGTTGTTGTACCTAAGGAGGAGATTCAAACTCAACAGAGAAGCCCTATCACCATTCTATCAGATGATGAGGGATATTTATTGGAGTAAGAGGAGCCCATCTCCAAAACAGAAGTCAAGGTTGAAATAGGAAAAGAAATCCCTACTTCAGACAGCAAAACAACAAAACCTAACAGAAAAAGGAATAAACTTGAAGTAGTAGAGTTGGCTGCTATCCAGCATCAAGGAAAGGAACTGAAAATGATGGGAGAAGCAGCATCACATTGGAGGCCTAAAACCAGGTCAAAGAACAAGCTAATACTGAACATGAAGAAATTGATCAATCCCAGATTAAATACAAATGAAGTTACTATCCTAGATGAGGATTCCATGGATGATAAACCAGAATTAGACAAAAATCAGCCACAATCAAAAGAAGAAACTCCTTTAGTTGAAGCAACAGGTGAGGAAAATCCTAGCATTGAAGACACCCCTGCAGACCCGTTAATTGAAGAGGCTGAAATCTTCAAAAAACTTGATATACCTTGGAGACCTGATGAGGAACAAGATCCTACAATAGACAAACTATTTGACTCTGACAGAGAGAATTTGCAGAAAACTGTTAAGCAGTACAAACATCAGATGAGCTACATGCAAGAGGTCAATGATGGATTAATGATGGCTAACAGAAGGTTGAGAGAAGACCTACAGGATGTAAATGACCATTTTTCAGGAATTGATAGCAGAAGCAAAGGAAGCACTAAAGAGAAAAAGAGCTACTGACATGCATTGCACAGAATTGGAGAAGACAGTCCAGAACCTGCAGCAGAGAAACGAGGAGCTCATCAAGAAGATAAATGACATGGAGCAGGAGCAGAAGAAAGCTAAGAAGAAAGATCAAGCATCAGATGGTATCGCTCTACTGGCTGAAGAAACAAAAGATGGATAAGTCGGTTGTTCATTTAGTTAGTGGTCATGTTATCACCTAAGCTGTAGTTACCCCTATGGATGTATTCAGTCATGGATGGCAATAGGGAAGGGCAACTCAAAAGGTGCAATCACGATCACCTCGACCTCCAATATATGGTTGTCACGCCAGTCGAGGCGACCTTCGCTTTATGTTATCTAGCCCAGACAACAAAGGGGGAGACCCGATCTACTCCCGACAGGAGAGATCAAAACCAAGACACCAAATCAGGGTATTTCTAAGTGAAGTTAGGTGTATGGTTTATCCTAGATCTTATAGGTTGAAGTCACAAGCCAAGTGAGGGGTTCAATAGGTGTAGCTTTGGTTCATGGTTGATGTAAGAGTGACTTATAATGTTTGAAGTGAGATCTAGGGCTAGTGTACTAGTACAATGTTAGAAGACTCACTGCCTTGGGAACCGTGTCCAGTGTAGGGTAGTTTAAGGGTTGTATTGGGGCTAACTAGTACAAATGACAAGCTTGACCATGATACATGGCAGCTTCAATAGGTTTAGTTCACCATGCATAGGTCAAAACACAAGTCAATCCAACAATCTAGGAAAGTTGAATTAACTTGGAGAGAAACCAGTGCCTTGGGAATTGGGAAGTGGAGTCAAAGTAGGGTTGACTTGTGGTTTAGGACTCCTAGTACTTGGGACAGGTGGGCGATAGAGGTCTTGATGGATGAATGTATCTAGATCTAGGTTTGACCCAAGTGGACCACAATCCCTTAAAACAAGGAATGCAATCCCCAAGGCAAGATTTGACAAACTGATAGTCTAGACCTAGGTTTTGAATTATTCCGGTTCTAAATCTCCAAAAATCTCAAGTACCCAGTTCCTGGAAGTGAGTCAACTCACTTCTCCAAGGTGGTGCGACTTTGCCCAAGGAAGCCTAAAAGTGGGGTTAGGTGGGTCAAAACAAGTCGGATGGCATCCAAACTTTAGATCCGGGTAGATCGGTCGGGTAGGAGTATGGATCTGTATTTTCATGGTAATCCAACAGTTAGATCTTAGTAGATCTGAGTTTAAGGGTTCCAAGTGGTCCAAAATGGGATTAAATCCCTTAAAATGTGGAATGGGGCCCACAAGGTGAATTTCAGAAAAGTAACAACCTGGGTGTATGTTATTGGATGTGTAGATGACGAATCAAGTGGAATCTCAAACACCCATCGCCTAGATCTAGGTCAACTTGCTCAACTAGTGAAGTGCGCCTTGCTTGGGAGAAGCTAAGTTGGCATGGGAGAGGGGTCAAACGGAAACCAATCCTCACCAAACTATAGATCCGGGATGCCGTGGATGCTATAGAGGTGGGTTTTCAATATTATGCCCAGTAACCCACTAGATCTAAGTAGATCTGAGAAAATGTAAAAAAGGGGTTTTGATTAATTAGGGTTTTAAGTGTTTTTTGACAATTGGATAGATCATGGAGATAGAACTTACCTTGAGATCATACCTGAGTGATGTGGATGAGATGCCTTGATGTTGAGGAAGATTCCCGCAGAGATCAAATGAGAGATTGTTGATTTGCTTGCCGATTTGCTGCCCTAGCCCACAAGTGCGCCTTCCTCTACCTGTCAAACTAAGGAACGAAGATTCAATCAGTAAGATCAAGTATGGAAGAAATACAAGAGAAATGCAAATAGTAACATGAAATAGAAGGTCCTGGGACAGTAATACTCCCTGTTACCAACGAAGAGCTCCAAAGAAGAAGTAGGGAGAGTCTTCCCCTACCAATACCTCCTCCTCCAAGCAAATCGGCCTCCACCTGTAGATGCAAAAATCGTGGTACAAAGATATGGCAAACAAGATCTTCAATAACTCAGTGCAAAGGAAGAACCAACGAACGAACACCAAAAACATTCACCACAACACTGGAGATAGATGCAATAATAATTTTCTATTCCAATAATCCAGAGCCAAAAGTCCCTTTACAATGAGAGGCTCTCTCCTTTAAATAGGAAGGAGAGGCACCAAAACCCTAACCACTTTTTGAATGAGTGGCTAAGATTAAAAGATACAAATGTCTAATCAATGGTTGAGATGAGCTCAACAATAAAATACATAGATCACTAATAAAATATAATGTAAGTGGACAAAATCGCCCTACAAGAGGGGAATCCCACCAAATCATGATGACAAAATATCATAAGAGGCTTATGGTGGGTCCAAGGGGTGATTTTATCCCTCCTTGGTCAATCCCCATAGCACAATAACCAAAAAATAATCATGAATGTACCAAATCGTGCCTCCATAGTGAAGTCGTGGTCCTCAAAAGACCTCAAAAATCCACAGGAAGTGCCATAAGTGATGGATGCGGGCCCCGATGAAGCTGAAACTGCTGGAGAAGGTGTGGAAGGTCCCGATCTATCATCACTGATCATCCCATGCCATAAATTTACCTCAGTAGCCCAAATCGATTTCCTCAATAGCCATTTCTACCAATCCTGAAATGCCTCGAGAAGCGTGAAACTGCCCCAAACAGCCTCCTGGAGTGTTGGCGCTGTCAAGGTGGGGTCACCAGTGTGTCCGAAAGGGGGGTAATATGGTAAAAAAAAGTGGCTGGACCACCCCCTCCATCATCAACGCCCTAGGTCAACCGGATAAAAATCACATCTGCTCCGACAGGGCCTCCGACAGACCAAAACTGCACTAGGACAGCCTATTGAGGCTAAATCATCACTGTAAGTGCCCGAAACTGAAAACAAACTATCCCATTGGACTCAGAAGGTCCAAATCCATCCAAGATTTGTACTCATATACCATATGAATCTCTGCATGATCAAAATAAATATCCAATATACCGGATCAAGGCCAATAATAATGCGCTGTACATATACAAACACTGCTGCAACCCTAGAATCATCATCATAACCCTGTAGCTGCTGCATAGAGTCATCATGTATGTATACATAGACCATATATCATCTATCCATATCATCACAAGGTCTAACATCTTATGTCCCATGGTCCTCCATGGTCAAACTAGGTCTAACCAAGACCAACTATAACTCAGACCATCATCCAAGGCTGCTGCAAAGTATCAAGGTTAATACATGCTCTACAACTTATTCAAATAGCAATTATAACACATAATGATCATAACTGGCGATCTACATCCGAATATATAGTGTTGTTAATTATTATTATTATTACTCAGACTAGACTTTCAGGACCATACTCACTTCATAGTTGTGATCAGTTTGCTAGTGAAGGGTGAAGGCTGAATTAACTGGCTAGGCTAAGGGATGACTCAACTGTCTTGACTTTGTGACACTTTGGTAAAGGAAAGGGAATACACCATAGTATATACTGAATGAGCAATAACACAGGGAATGGCGGTGTCTCACAAATGGATGAGTTGTTTAAAGAGGGTTTATTCACCTTCACAGATGCGCACAATCCATAATACAAATAAGGCCAGCAATTGTTTAGATGTAGCTTTTAAGTTCCATTACTTTTTGGGCCTGAAGTTTCCATAGCCTTGATCTATGTGTGTTTACAAACACATTGCATAGATTTACGTTTTTCTTTTAGGCTTTCTGCTGCAGGTGTGTTTTTAAGGCACTTGTTTACCTGAGCACTTCTAGGTGTGTTATGGACAGCTTGTTTACCTAGGTATTTATTTTTCACAAGATATAACATTTCATTTTCATTGCCATGTTCATTTGGCATGCCTCTCATTCATGTGTGTTTAGAAACACATTGCATGAATGGGCTTTTCATACAAGATATAGCATTTCATTTTTCCAGATTTTGTATACATGGCAGCACTAAAAGTTTCAGGTTTAGCCAACACGACTTTAGTGACTAGGGGGAATTCACAAGGAACTCCAACTCACCATAGGTAAGTTTTTTCACCAACTCAGATCCGAGACACAATAAACAAGGAAGCTCATCCAATACAGAGGCTACAGTGGGGAAAAGTCCTCCATGCCACTAGTCAAGTAGTAAGTCAGGGTGATAATCTAAAAGGTAGGCCATGGATGGATGAAGACAATGAAATGATGGAGCCAACACTAGCAAGCCAAAGTATGGTGTAATGATCACCTCTATTCTCCCTAAGGAGGGTATGTACCAATGAGTATGAATAGTGAACTTCTAAGTCTGAGTAGGGACAATATAATATATATAATAGATCAACCAGGTCCATATATCTATATGATCGCCAGATCATGACACTAAGTGCTAAGACATGCTATGAGAATAAGTATAAAAGCAATCTAACCATAACACTATGATATACCTGCTGAGTCATATACCTGAAAGCTCATCAACCTGTACCATCATCTGTCCTCTGAGACTGCTGCTGTAACTCTGGGCACTACTGTCTGCTCTGTACCAGTTGGTATAATGGCTACATCGGTCATCTCTCTGAGTGTCCTGAAACTCAGTCATGGCATGGGGAATATAACTGCTGTCCACAATCTGATAGTGATCCAATATAGATGCTCATCTCAGCATCTCAAATGCAAGGGAACTGGCTGAATAGTGTACTGGAATGAGAAAAATAATGTATGGTAGCCCGGCTACTATATATGTGATAACAGGTCACTAGTTGATAAACACATGTCTTAGTGATTTAATATTTTTAGCATATTTTGTAATTTTGTAATATTGTACATTTCACTTTACCTCATCGAATAGATGGAAGGAAGTTAGGGTTAAATCCCTAACTGATTTTGTAAAGATTAGTATTTAGAGAGGTTAGAAAGTCATGGAGAGGGTTCGATTTTTGGGAGCTTTCAGGAGGTCTTCAAACTCAGTTGGTTTTCAGACTTGTTCATGAGTTAAGTACAAAACTCTTGTATGTAGTTGATGATGAAATTATGAGATATATGTGACTTTTACCCTTCAGTTTTCTGTGTTGGCTTCATTTTTCAGCTTGTCTAGTTGCTTAATCGATATATTCATTTACTGGTTTATGTTTATATGCTGGTAATGCTTGTCATTTATGTATGAACCTCAATACTGTTTCTGTTGGATCTTGTTAGATATATTATGCATCTTTATCTTCTTTTGTTTATGATTCAGTAGTTATTTAGCTCATGAATGAATTCCCTGTGTGTTCCCAAAGTTCACAACCAAAAACACATTATAGAAACCTTTAAACTTTGTTTTCTTTATTGAATTTTGTTTGAGATTGTGTTGGCTTGTTTCTCTGGCCTTGGAAACAATTTCTGGCACAAACATATGGTATGCGATACATCTATATTGTGTTTATCTTATTGGGATAGGTTATTTATTGAATTAATCACAGATCCTCTATCTCATGATTTCTAACACAACTTTGCTGCACTAGTCACAAAGTCCTTAGAGATCATTTTGGAAGGATGTGATGGCATCGGTATAGGGTGACATAAGTGATGCAGGAGCATAGGCTCATGAAAAAGAAGTCACCCATGACTTCATCAAGGTCAAGAGAATTCAAAGAGACCTAGGGTCTCACATTTGTGTAAATTGTTATTTTTGTGAAAAATTTGAATAATGGTCAAGGATTCTAGATCCTTTCCACTTGTAAAAGATAAGACAGGGTTTGTTAATTGTTAGTGAGTCAATGATGACTCGTAGGGGTCAGTTGAGGTTATTAAGGACTCTGTTCCTTAATCATAGGATCTGGAAATAGAAATCCATTGTAAATAAATGCAGTCTTTAGTATTTTGAATAGGTAGCTTAGCCTAGATGAAGGTTAGCTCACAGAACTCGAGAAGAGAGAGCAGGGTGTAGAGTGTGATTGATAACATACAGTGAAATGTAATAAAATGATGGAGAATCATTAAATTTCCTCTCTACTGTGTAAAATCTCAGTATATATGATTCATCTCATCTGTATATGTTGTGATATTTCTGTTATCATTGGTTGGATACATATGATGTTGATGTATATGTAACTTCGGAATGTATTTCACATATATGTATATTGTATTCCTATAGAGATGGTATTATTCCTCTATAAGGAAGTGTCGTCATTTATATTGTAAGTGTTGTAACTTATACTTGATGGGTTATTAGACCACCTTGTTGGGGGTTCGCCCTGTATAAGTCATGTGGGTCAAAGGGTTATTAGACCACCCTATTGGGGGTCGGCCATGTGGGTCGAAGGGTTATTAGACCACCCTATTGGGGGTCAGCCCAGTCAGCATTATGTTATGTGGTTAAGTTCGAGCCTACATGAGTTAGGTAAAAAGGCAAGTCAAGTCAAGTATAAATAGAGTGCGGGAGGCACTCTATTTGCTCACTCACTTCTCACACATGCACTCAAGGAGGAGTGGCGCACTTATGGAGGAGGAGGATCTGCTGCTAGGTTGTGTCTATCTCTCATGGTTGGTTGTATCATTGCTCTATCTATCTCTGAGGAAGTTATTGGGGTTTTTCACCTTTATGGTTTTCCCCAAGTAAATCTTTGTGTCTCCTGTGTGCTTGCATTATTGTCTCCATGATTGATATGCTGTAGATATGATGTACATGTTGTTCTCTCAGTTAAGATCCTAGATCATATTGAAGTAAATTCTGAAAATTTAACATGGTATCAGAGCTAGCCTGAAAGAAGGCATGATATGGCATGTATGACACTTGTTGCACTTACGATGCTAGGGCTTGATATAGCAAAAACCAGTCATCGTAGAACTTTCGCTATAAATCTGTTTTGGAAAATTTTTCAGATCTGAAATTGTTACAAGACCAAGCTAAGATCCCCATGTACCTTTTGTCCAAATTACAACCTCTAATTCGTTGTACTTTGTGATTTATGATCTGTACAATATAGGGTTTCTGCCTCTTCCAGATCTGAGTCAAAATCAGGTGACCTTGGGAAAAAGGTCATAACTTCGGCTAGGAAGCTCCAAATGAAATTTTGTAAAAAGTGACAGGTAGTACACAGACTTTACTATCTCAGAAAACGTTTTCAAAGGCCGAAGTTTCACCAGTGACACGTGGCACGCCGTACAAGTTCGCTCTCCTGTATTATCCCATAAACAAGTCACGTTGCGACACTTGGCATAACTCTCTCTCAGAAAGTCCAATTGAGGTCAGACCTATCAGGATGGAAAGATAACAGGTCTAGATATCTCAAGAAACTTTTTCAGAGGCCTAAGTTCAAACAGTGACACGTGGCACGCCGTACAAGTTCACTCTCCTGTTTTATCCCAAAACAGGTCACGTTGCGACATTTGGCATAACTCTCTCTCAGAGAATCCAATTGAGGTCCGACCGGTCAGGATGGAAAGATAACAGGTCAGGCTATTTCAAAAAACTTTTTCAGACCATGTGGATAAAAAAGATCGGAGTTACACCAGAAACAATCAAGTACATATTTCTGTCAAAACAGAATTATTTTTGAGTACCTTCATTCATGGCTTCCGGAATTTAGGGATTTGAAGAAAGTTGGAATTTTTGTAATCGGAGACCACGGCTGGATGCTACTCATAAAAATAGAAATTTAGAGAACAAGATCAAAATTTTTGGTTGGGAAGAAGGCCGGGCTTGATCAAACCCTAGTTCGGGACTTTGATCAGAAAAGTGGAAAATTAGGGCTTCTGTAAAAATGGGAATTTTTGAAATCTGTGACCATGGCTGGAAGCTCCTCAGAAAAATAGAAGCTTAGAGCTTTGGATCAAAACCTTTTGATTGGGAAGAAGAGTGGGCTTCATCAAACCCTAGTTCAGGGTCACGTCCAGTGAATCCGGAAGTTTCAAAGGCAAAATTGAGGAGTAAAACTTTGCAGTTTTCAAATTCTGAATATACCAGTTTGATCAGCTCATCAAGGCGCATATTTCTATCCTTTCGGAAGTTTGAAATTCAAAGTTTGAATTTTTGGGGTTTCTCTGACAAACCCATATCCAGCTCCAGGTCCAGTTCTTGCAAATCAAGTGGATAGGGTTAATCCTAGAAGAAGATGGATTGGTCACCTGCATAAGTGAAGGAGTTCCTGTTTCAGAGGGAGATGAGGCTAAGGCTTTACATAAGAATATTACAAGCGATCTCGACAGGTATGACACATTGAGGTATGTTTTGAGATTTGTTCTTGATTAAGTTTATGGTATGTTTGTCATCATGTTATTACGGTTAGTACAATCTTGATTTTAGATTTGTCGTATCACCTTAACAAAATTATGAATGCATGATAGAAGATATTCATTGGTTAGGGTGTTGACACTTATAATTGTACTAATGCATTATGGTGTTGTATGAGGTTTATGTTGTCTACTAACATGAAAGGTACACCAAGAAAGACAAATCATGTTCTGGTCCAAGAACATATGACCATGATAACATGAGGACAAAGACTCATCCATTGTCATGGATCTCATAGAAGATCCATTTACGAGGTATGTATAACTTGGTTTTGTAATAGTTAACCTATGAGATATATAGGTTACTAGCACAAGTCATTGAAGAAGAACAAGAAGACATCATGTGAGTATGTTAGACATAAATAGCTAGCATGCTAATCCAAGTATGTTTTTCCTATATCAAGATAGAATCCTACCTTGTGTTAGGATCTTATACTGTTGTGTTGTTTGATGATGATTATTCATGAAGTCATAGGTTTGAATAAGTCATGGCTTTATGCATATTATATCTCTTATCTTGATTGATGATTCAACTAACCTGAAGAGTCATAGGTTTGAGTAATTACAGGTTTAGACATGTTATGTTTCTTATGATTTGACTAACCATAAGAATACTACATAAACCTTGAATGCTAATGCTTATTATTTCTGTTTGAAATGATCATGACTATACATGCTTGAGATTATTGTGTCTTAATAGTATGCTAATGAATGTATGATTTTATATGAGATCACAAGGCTAACACAATCATGATACTAATAAGCATGTATAGGGACCAAGGATGAATATGAGTTCAAGAACAGGTAATCCAGGAAGCAAAGATCAAGAGGGAGTACACTCCAGTGGTTTATGCAAGGATGCAAATATTCAGAGGGAGTTGACCATCTCTCTACATTCCACAACAGAAAGGTGTAGAAGAAGCTACTTCATATTAGGACTCTAGTAGCTCCTGCAAGGAAGCAAAGATTCAAAGGGTGTCCACCCAACGAACAAATAAGATAAGTATTTTAATTATCATTTCTTGCATATGTGTTTGTTTAAATAAAATTGTTCAATGATGTATATGCTCATGTTCCTAGACTTAGGATATGTATTGTGCATATTAGAATAGTTGCATTGATGAACAGTATACTACTAATATACATGGGTAAGTGGCCTATGGCACTGTACAACATTCCATTGCTACTTATCTAGAATGAAACCTCTTTGCTGACATGTTGGGAGTTGTGCACACTCTTAACAATGTTCTGGTAGAGATTGGAAGGCATCTAGAAAGTTACGGGATATGGATAAATGTTGTATTGAAGCATTGGCTAAGATAATTGCAGGACTGTATGACATATTTCTTTATGCGTAAGAATTTGTTCTGAAAATTATGAGATGTTTCTAATCATGCAATTTAACCTGTTTTGTAGGAAAGACCGTATATCTTCACCTACAAAAGGACTACAACATTTGTTCCAGCAACAAAGATATCTATTGAAGATATTGAAGTTCCCAGGATCTGGGATGAAGAAATGGAATGCCATGATCCATCGATCATGAAGAATGATGTTTGGGATGCGATCCCAAGAGCTAAAGGGAAGTCTATTGTGACTTCCAAATAGAACTATCAGATCAAGCATGTTGCAGATGGCAGCATTGAGAAATACAAAAGTGATGAAATAGAAGATGCACCAGATGGATTTCAAGACAGCATGGTGTAGTCATATATGTGTGCAGAACTTGATATGGTAGGATAGAAAGCTTTCTATCCTGCTTGGGCTTTACCAAGAATAAAGCGGATTCCAACCTTTTCTACAAGGTTGAAGAAGGCAATCCAGCGATACTACTATTTGGATGATCTGTTTGTATCAGGTGAGGATAGATTGATTGCTGACACGCAGCGGAAGCTTGCTACCGAGTTCGAGTTGAGAACTTGGGGATGATGCACTATTTGTTTTTGGCATGGAGGTGTGGCAGAGTGCAGATGGAATCTTCCTTGGACAAGGGAAGTATGTAGTAGAGATCCTGAAGAGGTTCGAGATGATGGACTACAAGGATATGGCCACACCTATGGCATCGAATCTGAAGCTTCTGTGTGATGCTTCATCTGAGCTGGTTGATGTCTCTTTGTATTGTCAGATGATTGGGTCCTTGATGTACCTGACGAACACGAGACCAAACATTTGCTTTGCTGTGAACACATTGAGCCAGTTCCTGACGGATCTGAGGAGTGTTCACCTAGTTGCTGTAAAGCATGTTCTGAGGTACTTGAAGGGTACAGTGGATTATGGGCTCAGGTATGAGGAGAATCAAAAGTTTAACCTATAGGGTTATGTTGATTCAGATTGGGCTAGCAGTGCTGCAGATAGGAAGAGCACATCTGGGTGTTGCTTCAGTATGGGATCAGGTGTGATCTCTTGGTTTAGCAGGAAGCAGTCCTGCGTAGCACTGAGTACAGCTGAGGCAGAGTATGTTGCAGCCTGTTCAGCTAGTTGTGAGGCAGTATGGCTATGGAAGTTACTGTCTGAGTTATTTGATCTTCCGTTGGATGCTACTAGTATCTTCTATGATAACCAGAGTTGTGTGAAGCTATCCGAGAACCCAGTTTTTCATGACAGGTCGAAACACATAGAGATCAAATATCACTATATCAGGGATATGGTGCAGAGAGGAGTTGTGAAGCTCCTGTATGTTGCGACGGACGAGCAGATTGCAGATGTGCTGACAAAGCCACTAGCCAGGGTGAAGTTCGAGTACTTCAGAGAGAGGCTTGGCGTTCTTCAGATCGAGGACACTTCAAGGAAGAAGTGATGGACACATTTGCTGAAGCCATTCCAAGCATGTTGGAAGGAGGGTCCTTCACATGGCTGTGGATGTAAGCGCTGGATGATGAGCATCAGGATGATGTTCTGGTTTCTGCTTGGATATGATCAGTTGGATCATTTTTATGTATGTATGTACGCATCATGTGGATGTTGGATATGATCAGTTGGATCATTTTATGTATGTATGTATGCATCATGTTGGATGCTTGGACCATGTATCTGTATATGTATTAGGTGGATACATTGTATGATCAGGTGGATCATGTATGGTGATATGTATCATATATTTGTATCAGGTGGATACATTGATGATCAGGAGGATCATGCATGATGATATGTATCAGGTAGATACTTGGTATGCATCAGGTAGATGCATTGATGATCAGGTGGATCAGATATGATGACATGCAGCAGGTTGTTACAGTGATGATCAGGATGATCATAGATGACGAGCTTCGGGATGTTGCTCCAAATGACATGTAGCAGGATGTTGCAGTGATTATTAGGATGATCATAGATGACGAGCTTCAGGATGTTGCTCCAGATGACATGCAGCAGGATGTTGCAATGATGATCAGGATGATCATAGATGACGAGCTTCAGGATGTTGCTCCAGATGACATGCAGCAGGACGTTGTAGTGATGATGATCAGGATGATCATGAATACATCAGGATGATGTATGGTGAGTATCAGGTTGATACTCTGTGGCCGTGGATCAGGTTGTGCAGATGAGCATGTAATCTGGTGCCCTAGGAGATTTGCAGATGGTCTTTCAAGGTTTTGCCTATGGCATGTAATTCGGTGCGCTGGGACATCTAGCAAATGCTCTTTCAAGATTTTGCTCTGGGAGGACATGTAATTCGGTGCCCTAGGAGATCTGCAGATAGTCTTTCGAGGTTTTTCCTATGGCATGTAATTCGGTACCCTCGGATATCTGGCAGATGCTCTTTCGAGGTTTTGTCCTATGGCATGTAATTCGGTTCCCTAGGAGATCCGATAGGTTGGGCTGTGTGCCCGTAATCAGTCCTGGGATGCTCTTGCGAGGTTTTGCCATGACCACATGTAATTCGTTGCCCTGGGAGATCCTATAGGTAGAGCTGTGTGCTTGTAACAGCCTGGGATGCTCTTGCGAGGTTTTGTGGTGAGGTCACATGTAATTCAGTGCCCTCGGAGATCCTATAGGTAGAGTTGTGTGCTCGTAACAGCCTGGGATGCTCTTTCGAGGTTTTGTGATGCATGTAATAAGTCCTGAGGATTCCACAGCATGGCCAGTGATGATGAAGACCTGCAGGTGGTGGGCCTACATCCAGTATGAAAAAGGACTGGCTCTGTAGAACTTCCTATGCCGAGTAGATTCAGAGATTGATTGAGATAGCAGTAGCAGTGACGATGATGATGACTCGATGACGATTATCCAGTGACGATGATCCAGAGAAGATGACTTGTGCTAGAAGAACTGTGCTGAGAAATACCTTCCTAGTTAAGAGGGAGTGTTGATGTATATGTAACTTTGGAATGTATTTCACATATATGTATATTGTATTCCTATAGAGATGGTATTATTCCTCTATAAGGAAGTGTCGTCATTTATATTTTAAGTGTCGTAACTTATACTTGATGGGTTATTAGACCACCTTGTTGGGGGTTGGCCCTGTATAAGTCATGTGGGTCAAAGGGTTATTAGACCACCCTATTGGGGGTCGGTCATGTGGGTTGAAGGGTTATTAGACCACCTTATTGGGGGTCGGCCCAGTCAGCATTATGTTATGTGGTTAAGTTCGAGCCTACATGAGTTAGGTAAAAAGGCAAGTCAAGTCAAGTATAAATAGAGTGCGGGAGGCACTCTATTTGCTCACTCACTTCTCACACATGCACTCAAGGAGGAGTGGCGCACTTATGGAGGAGGAGGATCTGCTACTAGGTTGTGTCTATCTCTCATGGTTGGTTGTATCATTGCTCTATCTATCTCTGAGGAAGTTATTGGGGTTTTTCACCTTTATGGTTTTCCCCAAGTAAATATTTGTGTCTCTTGTGTGCTTACATTATTGTCTCCATGATTGATATGCTGTAGATATGTTGTACATGTTGTTCTCTCAGTTAAGATCCTAGATCAGATTGAAGTAAATTCTAAAAATTTAACATATGATTCAACAAATTTCATCTGAAAGCATCGAGTTTAAGGAATAGTGAAATGAAGTGTGAATTATTGGAAACGTTACAGTGTATATCCTAGGGTAAAATATAGTCTATATATATGTTAACATTCTGTTCAGCCGTGTGGGATTTGATTAGCCTTCTATTTTGAGTATACATCTGATTCGTTAAGGGAAACAACGATTCCATGGAATATTCTAATGGTTTGTGAGTCATCATAATTGTCACAGTGCAGAAGCCCTAGCTCACATGTATAGTCTATAAGTGGCGCTGATATGTATAACATTTGGGGATCAATGATCGAGAACAGAGCGGAGATTGATGAGCTAAGTAATGGATGGTTCTGATCACATAGGAGATTAACGATCAGGATGAGAGCGGAGTTGTGAAGTCAGAAATCAACGATCACGATCACAGCAGAAAGTGACGGTTCAAAGCTCAAGGCAAAGTGGAGTTTTCCACTGAGAGATATGTGTCGTGCATTGGGTGGAAGCGGAAAATGAAAAGAAGGTACAATTGGTACGATAAGTGATTTTCCGTTGGGGCTTAGGTCATGACAAATGGTCATGTGGCATTTAACTTAGAACAGTATAGCTGCAAACTTTAAAATGCACCTCATTAGTGCAATAACTTAGAACAGTATAGCTGCGAAATGATAGCCAAAGACGAAAAACAACTGGAAGGGAACATTCAAGAAATATTCCATAATTCCTCCACTCGACAGCTCTCACCACGATCAACTCAGGTGAATCAGCTCGCAACACCAATGCCAAGAAGAGCCATATAAAAAATAAGTTATTTTTCTCATGTGCTTTGATACCATGTGAGAAAAGACAAGTAATCCAGATAAGTTATTTTTCTCAGGGCCTTTGGGCGGAACCAATCCTTCTTCCTCCTCATCATCATTAATTCGATATAAGCTCTCCTCCTCTTCCTCTACTGTAGGGCATAAAGAAGGACAATACATTGAGCAGCACGGCGGGTAGCACCCCATCTCACTCTCGTTCCAAGTTGACTGCATGATTACAGGCGCTGCCAGAAGAAATAACATTCTGAACATTATCATATGGCTGCCTCGAATCCTAAATTTCTTCATTCTCACACCAACACAATATTGCAGTGGAACTAACCACTACTGGAAATTCTGTTGAGGGATAAGCAAAAGGTAAAGTGTTTAATTCACTAATAGAGAAGTCTTGCTGAATTTTGATAGAATTGCCAAGTATAGTGACAGTTATCTATTTTTAGTTCTGTCACAGAGTTAATTGGAAACTAAGAAAAACTAAGAGAAGAATGGTAAAGGACTGTATTAAGTGAAGATTCCACTACAGAAAATTTGGGAATCAAGGGTCTGCTTAGGTATTGCAGGTGGTGCTTGCATCAATAAGCCAAGTTTCTAGTTGGAGGACTTGGACCGACTACAGAATGAACATTTATAGATTTAATGTCCCACACAGTGTGCATATCAGGCAAATGAAGATATGGATGAGAATGTCACTTACTGAAGACATTTGGAATGGAATGGTAGCTCCAAATCAAGATGGCTGAATGGACTGAGCTTCAAATTGAAATGGCTGAATCGACTGAGATTCAAATCGAAATGGTGGATTGAGCTTCAAATCGAAATGGAGGGGCTGAATGGACTGAGCTTCAAATTGAAATGGCGGACTGAATCTTCTCCAAATCAAAATGGCGGACTGCTCCAAATCGACGAAATGGCGGACTGCTCCAAATCGAAACAACGGACTGCTCCTGCTACCTACTTTGCTTCTTAAACCCCTACCCAAGCTCTAGCCACCTCTATTCTACCTATTAAAGCTCAACATATTGCATCGCATCTGGTACTGCTTATGCGTAAACAAGGGAGGAAAAGGAACGAATGCTGCGTGGGTTTAAAACCTATAGCTCTGCTACTATTCGCACGAGACTGTTTAAACCCTATAGCTCTACTACTGTTGGCGTGGGTTTAAAAACTTTTATGTTTTAAAATATGTAAAAGAGTAGAATTTTGGCAGGTAGCATATGGTTGTAACCATAATTTAAAAGCAACATTTGTTATGCCAAAATGAATAAGGCGGACGAGTCGAACCCGTGACCTATCCTCCCACTAAGTCTTATCCACATGATACATATTCTATATTTACACACCCTAGCTCCTAACATCCCGAGATAAACACCAAAAGAGGAACCCATACAACATGACAACAACTACTCATTAATGCCCTTTCCTTTACTCATTAACTAGTACTTTATAACTAGATAACTAAAGGATATAGAATAACTAAAACTAAATAGAGTATGCAAAGGATATAGAATAACACTTTACATTAAAAATTAGGAAATATAATTAGCTCCTTAGTTATTTGAAAGTTGAGTCATTAATTATCTTATAAGTAAAAACCAGGGCTAGGACAACCCTATAGCCATCTTAAATAGACCACCTCATATTTTATCTATGCTTGGCCTAGGTAGCAATGTTGTTTGAGTATCTAGCCAAACTAGTAAAAGCATTACTCTACAATATTATACTTTACCTGCCTTCTAGCTCTTAGATCATGTCTAATAACAAACGACCAACCCTGTCTACCAGGAACTTTTGAGTAAAATACCTTAACGAGCTTCTCTTTGTTTCAAGAATATCTTAATATTCTCTACTCAACAAGGACAACCACGTGAAGGTGGAAGCTCATCTGCCCCCCCCCCCCACCTCACATCACTTGGAATGATGTTCAATGCAGTTCATGATTATCTTCTCCATCCAAGTCTACATCTGTATCATCTGATCCAGATTCAACGTTATAAGGATTAGAGGCAGCTATATCATCATCATCGTCGCTGTAATTAGTTTCAATAAATTGATCATGATCGTCAATATCATCTTCATCATGAACATTGTCTCTAACATCATCTTCTTCAACTAACTCTTCAACATCTTCCTGCGTAACATTATGATCATCAACATCCAACTCATGTTGATCCTCTACATGATCACCTTCTTCTTCAACACCCTCTTCAACTTCCTCTACAATATTATACTTTACCGGCCTTCCTCTTGGATCATGTCTAATAACAAACGACCAACCCTGTCTACCAGGAACTTCTGAGTAAAATACCTGTTCACATTGACTTAGAAGAACATAGGGCTCTGACGTTCGTGACTCAAGCGACCTTGTATTGACCATGGTAAATCCATTAGCATGTTCAATAACAGTTCTATTGAGATCAAATCGATTCAATCGTAGCCTGTACCATTTCACAACAAAAAGAATTATTTTGAATGATTTAAAGTCACAGTCAATGATATCTTCCAAATATCCATAATATCGATTTTCTGACAATTCTGGACGTCTGTCGCTTCTAGATGAAACATTAGTGACCTCAAAGACTGCACTTATCCCAGAATCACATGTTTTCCTTGTGTCATCCAACTTTTTAATGCGATATTTACGACCGTTGCACCACATAGCCTTGTGGTGTTTTACCTGCAATTGATAATGAACTAGTAAGTATTTTATGTTCTTAAAGTATGCAAATAAAATGAAATTAATCAAGATGAACATGAATATCGACGTAATTGAAAATATTATGGCTTATATATTTATAATATCATGCTTACCTATTTATCTTTTAAACCATATGCTAAATCGATTTCCCTTTCTGTTAGATTGACATCTCCATTGCGATGTGCTTCTTTAACCAATGAAGCCACACCTTCCCATGATAGTCCTCGACCAGATTGATTACATCGTTCAATCCATACCTTCATCCAATCAAGATTGTTTGCGACATACAAATGTAGTGCATCCCACTCGCGACCAACTGCATGAAAATAAAATTACATAAATCAACTCAAAAATTTATAATTACTTAACGCAGTGTAACATTATAAATATTAATGATGCATATCATTAATGAATATTAAAAATGAAATAATTATGTACGATACTATTAAAATGTATTAACATTATTAATCTATAACACCATTTAATAATTACCTTTGACCTTCCTCGATTTACCTTTCCCCATCAGGTACTCTCCTTCTAATTTCTTAGTTGAATTTGGATCACCAATGCATCGATCTAATTCGGTCTTAATAGACCCCAACCCTGGAAGATATTCAACAATATACACCATGGCCTGAAATACCATATATCCCTCCATCATAGAACCCTCTGGATGTGCTCTTTGTCTAACTAAAGCCTTCATAAATTTCAAGTGCCTCTCAACCATCCACATGGACCTTGCATGTATAGGTCCACACAATTCAATCTCCTCAACTTGGTGTATGAGGTAGTGTTCTTGTGCATTGAAAAATGCCGAAGGTAGAAATCTCTGCATTTGACACATGAAACGAGGAATTTCTCTCTTCCAATACATTATATCTTCTTTGTGGATTTCTTTCGATGACAACCATCTACATGTAAAGCAAGAAAATAATGATATCATTTAACGACGAAAATTTAAGATTGTAGTACGTCAAATCTACATGATTGACTAAAACAAATGTCAATTCATATAAGTTATGCAACACATTAAACAAATTACATGATGATACGTGAAAAATATTGTTTCTAATTACCTCATGTATTTTCCAAGATCATATATGACCTGTTTGACATTATTGTCAAAATTGTCTGGGAGAGATACAGGTAGAACATACTGTAACAATGAACACGTCTCATCAATATATTTTTCAAAATAAGAAAAGAAGTAAACAAAAAACATGCAGTATTGTAATATACCAATATATATACCAAAAATATAATTACCTTAATGAAGATATGCCAATCATGCGTTTTTACCCCGCCAAAATCACCTTTCCTTGTTAAGATATTCTTTATGTTCGAACAAAATCCTGTGGGAAATTTCATTTTTTGTATCACTTCTTTTACTACATTGCTTTGTTGCTCAGTCAATAACCATGGAAGTGACCTTATATTAATTTGGTCTCCATCGTTGTTTAAATGTTCAATGATATCTTTCATTGCATGATTGGATTCATGAATGTCACTGCAAATTTTGACAATTTTTTCTTTGTCACTCCTTCCGTCTAATATTCGCCATAGTGTTTCAGTTACATTCTTTCCGATATGCATTGTATCAAACAAATGAACAACTAGTAAGTGCTCATAGTAAGGAATCCTACTAAATTGTTTCGGATAACTTTTCATTCCTCGTGGAAGCCCATTTACACCTTCATGATGTTCATGCAGACCATTAGTAATCAATATATAAGTTAAAGAGATTAAAATGTAGTATATTACAGTAAAAAAAATTAATACAATCCAAAATAAAACATTAAAAACATATAAGAGATGATCAATACGAATATATAAGATAGACAAATTGAATCATACCTTGACGATTTCTATTATATTGCAACTTCCATATGTGAGGTGTCATTCTCTGTGGTTTTAATGCGGTCTCCTCTTTCCCATTAAAAAGATGTTTTTCGGTAGTTCGATACCTATGATTCTTAGAGAGAAAGTGCCTATACTCATCAAAGACTACCTTACACAAACTATTTGAATCACGAGATTTCATCTTGGGACCACAAACTGGACATGCAAATTTTCCCTTTGTTTGAAGACCACAAAAATGTGTTAGCCCTGGAGCATCGTGAATTGTCCAGGCAAGCATTGAATGGAATTGAAATTCCCTTTGGCCTACTGGTCTAGAGACATCATACATAGTGACACCATTCCATAGCTTAAGTAGTTCATCAACAAGAGGCTCGATATATACATTCATATCTTTAACTTGGAACTTACCTAAAAGAAAACAACAAATACAATACATATAAGTAAATGAAAAATATATATGACATGAATATGCAACAATATTGATCTTCATGACAAATTAAATACTAATGCATTAAAAAAACATTGTTCTAAAGTACAAATTATACCTGGAACAATCATTGCCAACATTATATGCTCCCTCTTTATTGACATCCATGGAGGAATGTTATTGTTGATAACAAAAACAGGCCAGACCGAGTTAGTAGATCTCATCTCTGCATGTGGATTGACACCATCCGCTGCCAAAGAAAGTCTAGCATTACGAGGTTCTTCTTTAAAGTGTGGCCATTTTTCCTCCATGTCTGTAAATGTAGAACCATCTACAGGCATTTGCAGAATATCATATCCACTTCTATTCCGTGCATGGTAATCCATAAATTGTGCTATGTTTTTGCACCTAAATAGTCGTTGCAAGCGTGGAATAATGGGAATATAACGAAGAACCTTATGAGACACCTTTTTGGTTACTTGATCTGTTCGGCATCTACTGCTATGACATATAGGGCATTCTGTTGCAAGCTCATACTGATTATAATATAAAATATGATCATTAGGACATGAATCAATTGCTTGATACTCCATTCCAACATATTTCATGATGGAAGTTAAATCTCGATATGTGCGAGGTAATTTATTTGATGCCGGTAAAAAATATTCACCTATCAAGCTGTTACAACAAATTTAAAAAAAATGGTTAGTATAAATATTTGAAGAGCATGATATTAACAACAACAAATACATCCTTATTTTTTGGAGTATATTATAAGATCAAAGTGGTTTTGATTGAAAGGTGCGACATAGTTTTGGAGTATATGCACTAAATTTTAGATCCGACGGATCACATATAATCACATGCGTACCTTAACACCAGCGTGATGGATGTGTTTGAAAAACCATTCATAACCTTCAAGTTCATTATCAGCAACACAACAGAGAGAACAGTTATGGGGGAGCCTTCAAAAAGCGGTTCCGTCGCCTTCTCAAGTGTAGGTAAATCATTAATATCTTCGAAGTCATCAATTGGCGGTGCATGATGTTGATCATCGTCCATTCTAACATTAAATGCATCATTGATTAATGTATTTGCACCATCATCCTCAATTATGTTATCGTCATGATCATCGTTTAATTCCATATGATCATCATTAACTTGATCATGATCAGTATTCGAAGGACTTGCATATTGTTCTTCCTGCGCTAATTGTTTCGCAATTACCACATTCTCCATGTTCGGAATAGCCCTAGGAGGCCCTTGCTTTATAATTACAATTAAAACATCAAACAAAGAACATTAGTCATGTGATCTATTAATAAGTAACAAAAATAAAAATGATACAATATACAATTACAAAAACTCTCAATATAAAGACCGTGTTAAGTCATGAACTTGTTTCCTTCGATTTTATATTTTGATTGTGATTTTGATTTTAATTTTGCTCGTTTGCTAAATTTTTCTCATTTTGCTTCCTTTAAGAATTTTTTGATTTTCAAATGAAATTTTTAATTTTTTGCTTGCTTTTAGATTTCTTATTATTTTCTTTTAGGATTTGAAGGGATAAATAGGATTTATATTAAGTAAGGATGTCACAAACATACTCAAAGAGTGTAGTTTATCATTTAAACTGGAAAAATAGTTGAAATTGGGCCAAAATTTGAACGCAGATTATTCTTGTAGCGCAATCATGAAAAGTTAATACAGTGGTGCTACAAGAATATCGCGCCAGCCGAAATCATTATTTTTTAAGCTAAATTTTCACATGGTTTCATTGCTAAGTGACTAATCACATGAATGAAGGCTATTGATATGTGTTGCTCCAGTAGTAATTATGAAAATAGGTGCTGCTGGATCGTGGAAGAGATCATGGAGATTATTAGCTGAAACAGTGCATATCATGACAGGAGGAGGTGTTAGACGAATTTGACGTGAAAGGAGTTATTTCACAGATACATCACGAAGCTGGAAAATAGGTGGAGAGAGGACAGGTGCCTGAAAGCCAGAAGTTGCAGTTACAGAGAAATTAGGGCTTGCTCGTTCTGCCAGCTCATAGCGAATTAAAGACCTGAAGACACTTGCACAGAGGAATTGAACAACCAGATACCTAAAAATTTGATTTAAACATCCACAGCAAAGCGAGAATAGGGTATTCCGCATTAAACCGATAGCGGCTGCTAAATTGGGGTTTTTTCTCAGAAAAGCTTGTTTTCTTAAAATTCATTAGGGAAAACATGAATATAGGTTCTAAACAAAGCTCCTGTCAAAAATAGATCAGTTTAAGAGTTCTTTGAGACGCTGTGACAAGTGGAAATTTGAAATTTAGCGATACATTAAGCCACTACTTCTTCAAAATCTGAAAGCATCCTGTTAGCTCATCAATAGAACTCCAAAAGTACATAGGTTTTAGTAGTTGAAAGTAGATGGGTAAAAGTGGCAAAACAAATAGAATCGAACCCACTGAGCTAAATTGGATTGACAAATTTCCAGATTGTGCAAAGCTTTTTCAAAATGCTGGTTGGTTGGATTTCTTCAGGAAAATCAATGGCTATAACACTGAGGTTTCTTATAAATTTGCCCAAAGCTATAAGGAGGACATGATAGTATTTGATACTTTAAAGTTTAAACTGACTGTGGATTTAGTTGCTGAAGCTACAGGAGTCAAGAATGAAGGTGAAATGTGGTTCAAAAAACTGCCTTTCACTTTTGATGATCAAAGGTACCTTTTACCTGGTATTACTCCAGACTGGCGCAAAGGGGTGTTAATCCAGGAGGTCAGGGATGAATGGGTGCATCCAATTAAAATTCTACAAAGCTATATCACTTGTGAAGGCAGATATGCTTATGTTTTCAAATACCATTTTAGATTTCTACAACATCTGATTGGTGAATCCAAAATGAACCTTCCTTTCTTCTTATTCAAAAGTCTGCAAAAGATGTCAAGCAGGATTAAGGGGCATCATGATCATACTACACAATCCATCTTCCATCATGGTCTGATTAAGCTTATTATCAGTACAGTTCTACAACGAGAAGGGAAGACATGGGATCATTTGTTGTTTTGGTCTGGTTTTCAGACCAAGCAAAAAGAGCAGCAAGCTAAAAAGCGTGTAGACAAAGGTCAATCTCTAGTTAGAAAACTAGGTCAGGAGAGCAAGTCTGAAGACAAAAAAGAGATTAAATTTGAAGAAGAACCAGAACCTTTGAAGGGTAACAATGAACCTCAAAGGGTTATAGCTGACAGTAAAGGTAAATATTCATTGTTTCCACAACAAGAAGATCATCCTGAGAAACACATGGCGCCAGCAGAAACTCTCAGTGAAGAGAAAATTGTTGTCACAGAAAAGGGTGCTCTAGAAAAAGAGGACATTAAGGTTCAATGAAGAATCACCATCACTGTCCTATCTGAGGATGAGGGATATTTACTAGAAGAGGATGAATTCACTCTCAAAACTGAAGCTGGGATGGAATACACAGAAAAGTACAGTCAAGAAGATAAAACAAAGAAGCCAAAGAAAAAGAAAACCAAAATCGAAGGTATAGAGCTAGCCACAATTAAGCATCAAGGAAAAACTTTGAAGATGGTAAAAGAACTTGTTTCAGAATGGAGACGAAAAACCAGATCTAAAAACAAGTTAAGGCTGAATATGAAAAAGTTGCTAAACCCTAGAATGAAGACAGAAGAGATAAATGTACTTGATGATGAATCTTCAGATGAAGAACTCAAGATCAAGAAGGAAGCAGTTATAAACAGTCCAGTTTCTGAGCATACAAAAGAAAAAAGGTCATTGAAGTCAGTAGAAGATTCCAGTCTCACTCAAACAAAATTATCTGCTGTGTTTATGGAATTAAAAGATGAAATAATAAAGGAACAACAAAATAAGGAAATTGAGGTTTCTTATTCTGAAAATCAGAACTTGATAGATGAAACTACACCCATTGAAACAACAAGTCAAGAAAACCCTATTTTTCATGTTGTATCTTTAGAGCTGTTACAGGAAGATGAGGATATTTTCAGAAGACTGAATGTCCCTTGGCTGCCCAGTGAGATGCAAAATACCATAACAGGGAAGGTTTTTGACTCAGACATGGAGAACCTGCAAAGAACCATCAAACAATATAGGCATCAAATGGCATGCATGAAAGAGACTAATGATGCCCTAGTCTTATCAAATAGAAGGCTAAGAGAAGAGTTATAGGAAGTGAATGAAAATTATCAAGAGCTAATAACAGTGTCTAAAGAAGCCTTGAAGAGAAAGAGAAGCACAGATTTGCATTATGTAGAATTGAAGCAGAATGTCAAAGACTTGCAGCAGAAGAATGAAAAGCTTACAAGGAAGTTAGCAGAGACAGAAGCTGAGCAGAAGAGAGCTAGGAAAAAGGCTCAAATCTTGGATGGAATAGCCTTACTAGTCGAAGCTGCCAAAGACCTTTGAGTTGGCAGTTAGTCAGTTACTTATGGAGCTTTTAATAGATGCTTTAATTAGTTAGTTTTTTAGTTATGTTCTAGAGGAAAGACTTTATTTCACTTTAACCCATCGAGGATTTGGTTGAAAGCAGTTAGGGTTTAGACCCTAATGAATTTTGTAAAAAATAGTATTTAGAGTGAGAAGAAAGACAGAAACATAGTTCAATTTTTGGCTGGCTTAAGGAGGTCTGTGACTTGTTTATGAGCGCCTAAGTACTGTAACTCTCATGTGTATTTGCTGAACAGAATTATGAAATATATATGATCCTTTTTACCCTTCAGTCTGTGTTTTGGCTTCATTTTGAACTTGTTTAGTTACATAATTGATAAATTCATTGCTGGTTTATGGTTTGTATGCTGGTAGTGCTTGTCTTTTATGAATGAACTTCAAACACTATACAGTAATGTAATACTGTAAATTTAAAACTTTAGATTATACAACTTAAAAGTTATACACCCATTAGCATGCTTGCCAAACTAAAGATTCAGGTTGCTCATGTCAAAGGCTAGCCCAATATTTATGATGTTAATGAATGGACATGACTCAGAAAAACAACTACTACAACGGCTCTGTCTCATAATTTCTGCTGTTTGCATGGCTGTAATTAGAGAACATGCATGAGAACTGCCTATTAGAGTGCTTTTACCTCATTCATTTAGCTATCTTTCAGTATAATAACTAATATGTTTACAAGTATCATCACATCACACTTTTTCCAAGGTTATGCTATGTCTAATCAGCACACCAGGCTTAGTATTGTTTCCAGGATAGCAATATTTGACAAACTGCCATCTCACTGTCATATATTCAGTCACGCTGTAATCTAATCACTTTAACAATTTCCCCCGAGAATAAAGTTCCAAGGTCAACACAGCTTGTCAGTTATGAAATCCACTCATGGAGTAACATTGACAATTTCAGGAATCCTGCCCCACATGAAAAGGAGATCGAGTTCTAGGTTGGAATGGCCAATTTCACTTAAGGTTTCAGAATAGCAAGTTTTTTTATGACTTTAGCTTGGTCAAATCAGCATGCTTTCCAACCACATTTAACCAACCAAGCAAGATAAATTGCAACTTTTATTCAAGGCCTGTTTGTAGCTTTGGTAGGATTAGCATAAATGCTAATTATAATAAGACAGTCAACTTGCTTTCTAGTTTGTCAAACCTAGCAACAGAAAATAGGATTAACTTGGCTTTTTGAAAAAATGGTAAAACGAATTAGGGTCCTTAAAAATCCAATTATCAAGGATGCCACATTGCCAACTACAAATCAAGGCGAGTTTAATGTTTCGGAAAATCAACTTAAGGTTTTTAGCATGATGACCTTTTGCAACCTCATACTAATAGTTAAAACACGTCTACATGAGACATTTCAAAAGGACAAGTAGGCTTTTATAGATTTCATAAAATGGAGCGCACTAACAAAAAGGAAAAAAGCATTTGAATGGAATCAAACATGGATGGGTATAAATCAAAAGGTAAACAACAACTAGTGGCCGAGTTCCTTGATATGGCTACAGACAAATTATCATAAAAGAAAATGTTCCTGCAATAATTTTAAAGTTTTTCAATTTTAAATTTTTTCGTATTAATAATTTTAATTTAGCTTAATTTTCAGTTTTATTAATTATATTTATATTTAATTATAAATATATTAATATAATTATTAATTATAAATTTATAAAAGTATATATATATATATATATATATATATATATATGTCTACAGTACCCCGACGTACCCAAGTACCCTATTTCCAAAAGTGGCGTACCCGTACCCGTCCTAGTACCCAAGTACCCTGGCAACTTAGCCTAAAACCTACTTTTACTTTATTGTATTTTTGAGATTGTGTTGGCTTGTTTCTTTGTGGCCTAGAAACAATTCCTGGCACAAACAGACCGCATGATATATAATGAATTATGACTTACCAATGGATGATATTCATGCCCCCCCTCAACATGTCCATGTTCCCTACAATGTTTTTTAGCTGTTGAGATCAATAACCTTCTCTTATTAAAGCCCCTACATCGATTGCAAGGACAATAACATTTTCCATCACCCCTTCTTTCCACTCCATCCCACAACCTAGCAAGCAATTCTTGATTTTGTTCAAGATGATCTTGATGACCTGTAACATTATTGTTACGTGGCATTTTATTACTCAAACCCTAAGAACAAAGTACGAGCAAACCCAAGTATATGATGAGTCTTCTTTTCCACAAGGGTTAGAACCAAATCCACAATATATGAGTCAACCCTAACTCAAGACAAGACCAAGTATATAATGAGTCTTCTTTTCCATAATGGTTAAAACCAAATCCACATGAGTAAACCCTAACTCAAGACAAGACCAAGTATATGATGAGTCCTCTTTTCCACAATGGTTAAAACCAAATCCACATGAGTAAACCCTAAGTACTCCAGACAAGACCAAGTATATGATCAATCTTCTTTTCCACAAAAGTCAAAGCCAAATCCACAAGAGCAAACCCTAAGTGAGGGTAAACCCTAACTCAAAACAAAACCAAGTATATGATGAATCTTCTTTTCCACAAGAGTCAAAGCCAAATCCATAAGAGAAAACCCTAACTAGTGAGGGTAAACCCTAACACAAGAGGACAAACTTTCTCCAACAAAGATTTACCAATGATAAACCAATTAGAAATTAACCAAGAGATACTTCAAGAGAGAAGTCACCAAAGAGCAAGACCAAAATCCGAGACCAAGTGGGAAGATCCCCACAAAGGCACAAGGCTAAAAACCAAACCCTAAACCAAGAAATTAACCAAGAGATACTTCAAGAGAGAAATCAAAAAAAGAGCAAGACCAAATTCCAAGACCAAGTGGGAAGATCCCCACAAAGGCACAAGGCCAAAAACCAAACCCTAAACCAAGAAATTAACCAAGAGATACTTCAAGAGAGAAGTCACCAAAGAGCAAGACCAAATTCCAAGACCAAGTGGGAAGATCCCCACAAAAGCACAAGGCCAAAAACCAAACCCTAATACTCCTTAGGAATTTCGCATTTCTTGTCCAAGAGATTTGTGCAAGAGTGAGTGTGTGAGATTATGAACCTAGGCCTACATCTCTATTTATATGAATGTTTGCAAATAATGGCCATAAGCATCAAATATGCAACGGCTCGTTTAGGACGCGTGGAGTTAAACGACGTCTCTTTTAGTACACGTCGGCTATACATATTTCATATATCTGACCTATTAAACGTGCTCTCTTAACCGTCGCTTAACCGACGTGTACTAAAAGAGACGTCGCTTAACCAATGTTTACTAAACGCACCGTCGCATAGCCGACGCTTATTGCCACATTTAAAAAAAAAAATTATACACTTGTGTTTTTTGGTAAGTTTATAAAGATAAATCCACGTGCCGTCGGATTTTTCCGTCGGATTTTGGGTCAAAATGTAGTAGTGTCACAACCACTGAATGCATCCATAGAATTTATCCAAAGCATAATGTGTCCAAGACCTAAAGGACAAAAATATTATAAAAAATCATGTTTATATGGGACATGTTACAGGTGCAATGGATTTGCATTATTGAGCCGCTATACCATTAAAGCAAGGAGCATGAATTTGGGAGGATGTCAGTAGAAATGCAAAACTTCAAGTACATAACATATCAAGTAGATAGTGCGAAGGAAAGCAAAAACATTGCATTGGTGAAGTCACAGGTAATCTAAGTTTGCATACTTACCATACATGTTGAATTTATACATATATATTTAGATTGTAAATGTCACATTGTATTAATGCCCTTGGTTTCGTGGAAATAGGTACAAATTTTTAGTTTCATGAAGGAATTCTACAAAAATACTGAGTACTATGTACATGTCCATGTAGTATGATGGCAGGATGAACAATACAGACAGTGCAGGGACACCTTTCCCAATGGAACAATATTGTCAGTTGTGGACTTTGTTGAAAACTACACCCTGCAGCCAAAAAATGAGATTCAAATTCAATATTACCATTCAACATAATGGTCCATATCACTTATAGGCACACAACATAGAGCATCAATGATAGGAGGATAATATTGGAAGAGACCAACTTCTACATCAGTGATGATAGGTGCCATGACCTACATTATGGGCAACATTGCTTCATAATTTTCTATGATCAACTGAAGGAGAGAGGTATACATATGGATCAACATTGGATATGGTCAGATGGTTTTGCATGCCAGTTCAAAAATGCACATGTATTCTAGTGGTTGAGTATTTTGGACAAGACTTATGATGTGCTGCATATATGGAAAGATTTTGATACTAGGCATGGAAAGGGAGAGCATGATGGGGTTGGATCATGTATAAAAACTACCCTATGAAGGGAGGAGATTATGTTCCTGAAAAACCCTCATATTTGGGATGAAAAATCCATAGTTCAATTGTTCTCCGCAAAAATATCAGATCGAACCACAGAGAAGCACAGACAAACAGGTAGAGAACATGTTGTCAGAAATTTCTGGCATGTGGTTGATATACATCGATCAAGTTCTTATAGTTGTAGTACTGTACAAGGGACTCATGGATTTCAATCAGTTTGAAGCTCAAAAAACCCCTTATTTGAAATATGGACATGAGAACTTGCTTTCTTTTGTGGGCCTTGTAGCAGCGGTGAGTGGGATGAGTGTGAATCAACAGATTGGGTTGATGAATGGGATCATTTATCACTTGCAGTATACCCACGTGTAGTTGTTGAAAAAATCTATTTAGAGGAAGGCCAACCTTCTATTTCAAATGACTATGATCATATATTTGATCTTGTACAACTAGGTAAACATTTCTGCATTCATATCCTGGTTCCCTTCTTGTTTTTTAAATAACAATGTTATCAAACCACTAATTATTAGAATTTGACTGTAAAATGAATTTTTGTAGGACACATCTATATAGTTGCCACCTCGAAAAATAGTGAAATTGGCACGAAGTATTGGTTGGAACGATGCATCCAGGGGAAGCAAACCCTCCTTGCATCATTACCTGATATTGAAGGCATTATATTTCTGACTGGATCGATGGTTGTTTACGGAGAATATCTTACAGTAGATAGAAAGGAACCAAAAAACAATGGCTATACATACGTGGATTATAGACCAGGTTCATGGGTGTATCACTTTACACACTTTATAATTGGTACACAAATCCAACTACAAACAATTTCAACGAAGTTATCAAAAAAGGTATTGTTATCACCTAATCTGTAGTTACCCCTATGGATACATCCAATCATGGATGGCAATAGGGAAGGGCAACTCAAAAGGTGCAACCACGATCACCTCGACCTCCAATATATGGTTGTCACGCCAGTCGAGGCAACCTTCACTTTATGTTATCTAGCCCAGACAACAAAGGGGGAGTCCCGATCTACTCCCGATAGGAGAGATCAAAACCAAGACACCAAATCAGGGTATTTCTAAGTGAAGTTAGGTGTATGGTTTTTCCTAGACCTAAGGATGAAGTCACAAGCCAAGTGAGGGGTTCAATGGGTATAGCTTTGGTTCATAGTTGATGTGAGAGTGACTTAAGATGTTTGAAGTGAGATCTAGGGTTAGAGTACTAGTTCAATGTTGGATGATCCACTTCCTTGGGAACCGTGTCCAATGCAGGGTAGTTTAGAGGTTCAATTGGGGCTAACTAGTACAAATGACAAGCTTGACCATGATACATGGTAACTTCAAGGGTTTGGTTCACCATGCAAAAGTCAAACCACAAGTCAATCCAACAATCTAGGAAAGTTGAATTAACTTGGAGAGAAACCAGTGCCTTGGGAATTGGGAAGTGGAGTCAAAGTAGGGTTGACTTGCGGTTTAGGACTCCTAGTACATGAGATAAGTGGGCGATTTAAGTTTTGATGTGTGGATAGATCTAGATCTAGGTTTGACCCAAGTGGACCACAATCCCTTGAAACAAGGAATGCTATCCCCAAGGCAATTTTTGACAAAGTGATACTCTAGACCTAGGTTTTGAATTATTTCGGTTCCAAATCTCCAAAAATCTCAAGTACCCATGTCCCAGAAGTGAGTCAACTCACTTCTCCAAGGTGGTGCGACTTTACCCAAGGAGGCTGAAAAGGTGGGTTAGGTGGGTCAAGACAAGTTCGATTGCATCCAAACTTTAGATCCGGGTAGGTTGGTAAAGTAGGAATGTGGATCTATAATTTCACGATAATCCGACCGCTAGATCTTTCTAGATCTGAGTTTAAGTACACCTAATGGTCCAAAATGGGGATTAAATCCCTTAAAATGTGGAATAGGGCCCACAAGGTGAATTTCAGAAAAGTGACAATCTGGGTGTATGTTATTTAATGTGTAGATTATGGATCAAGCGGGATCTCAAACACCCATGTACTAGATCTAGGTCAACTTGCTCAAACTAGGAAGTGCACTTTGCTTGAGAGAGGCTAAGTTGGCTTGGGAAGGGGATCAAATGGGAGCCAATCCTCACCAAACTATAGATCCGGGATGCCGTGGATGCTATAGAGGTGGGTTTTCAATATTATTCCCAACAACCCACTAGATCTAAGTAGATCTGAGAAAATGTAAAATGGGGGTTTGGAAATATTTAGGGTTTTAACAATTTATGAGCTATGTCAATGGATTGGATAAAGGAAAGAGAAACAAACCTGTGGATCTTACCTGGGTAACCTTGTAGATGCCTTGATGATGATGATCTATGCAAACCTGATCAATTTGAGAAGCTTTGAGGTAGTTTTCTATGCAAGTCGATTTGATCCAAGAAGCCAATGCGCCCTCTCTCCTGCACAACAAACGTCAACAATATCAGATTTGATGCATCAAGAGATAAGACTAATGCCACAAGAGAAGTAACAGAAAGATAGCATAGATCACAATGAAGCTAATGATAACCCCCTGATACAAGCGAATGCCAAGAAAGTCGATTTGAAGAAGCCTTGCAAAATCGCCCTTGTTGAAGTCGCCCTCCTGTAGACAAACAATGATTTCCAAAAAAAGATAGATCTTACCACAATTTCCAAATGCTAGGTTGCAATAGAATTTCCAATCACCATCTAAGAACACCAGATGCAAAGGAGACCACAAGAATTTCCACAAGAATATTTTTCTATACCAATAATCCAAGAGTCAAAGACCCTTTACAATGAGAGGCTCTCTCCTTTAAATAGGAAGGAGAGGCACCAAAACCCTAACCACTTTTTGAATGAGTGGCTAAGATTAAAAGATACAAATGTCTAATCAATGGTTGATATGAGCTCAAAAATACATGGATCACAAATAAAATATAATGTAAGTGGACAAAATCGCCCTAGAAGAGGGGAATCCCACCAAATCATGATGACATAATATCATAGGAGGCTTATGGTGGGTCCAAGGGGTAATTTTATCCCTCCTTGGTCAATCCCCATAGCACAATAACCAATAAATAATCATGAATGTACCAAATCGTGCCTCCATAGTCAAGTCGTGGTCCTCAAAAGACCTCAGAAATCCACAGAAAGTGCCATAAGTGATGGATGCGGGCCCCGATGAAGCTGAAACTGCTGGAGAAGGTGTGGAGGACCCCGATCTATCATCACTGATCATGCCATGCCATAACATTGCCTCAGTAGCCCAAATCGATTTCCTCAATATCCATTTCTACCAATCCTGAAATGCCTTGGGAAGCGTGAAACTGCCCCAAACAGCCTCCTGGAGTGCTTGCGCTGTCAAGGCGAGGGCACCAGTGTGTCCGGGAGGGGGGTAATATGGTAAAAACAAGTGGCTGGACCACCCCCTCCATCATCAGCGCCCTAGGTCAACTGGATAAAAATCACATCTGCTATGACAAGGCCTCCGACAGACCAAAACTGCACTGGGACAGCCTACTAAGGCTCAATCATCACTGTAAGTGCCTGGAACTGAAAAAAAACTATCCCATTGGACTCAGAAGGTCCAAAACCATCCAAGATGTGTACTCATACACCATATGAGTCTCTGCATGATCAAAATAAATATCCAATATACCGGAACAAGGCCAATAATAATGATCTGTAAATGACAAAACACTGCTGAAACCCAAGAATCATCATCATAACCCTGTAGCTGCTGCATAGAATCATCATGTATGTATACATAGACCATATATCATCTATCCATATCATCATAAGGTCCAACATCTCATGTCCCATGGTCTTCCATGGTCAAACTAGGTCTAACCAAGACCAAATATAACTCAGACCATCATCCAAGGCTGCTGCAAAGTGTCAAGGTTAATACATGCTCTACAACTTATTCAAATAACAATTATAACACATAGTAATCATAACTGGCGATCTAAAACCAAATGTATAGTGTCGTTAATTATTATTATTACTCAGATTAGACTTTCAGGATCATACTCACTTCATAGTTGTAATCAATTTGCTAGTGAAGGGTGAAGGCCTAATTAACTGGCTAGGTTAAGGGATGACTTGACTGACTTGAATTTGTGACACTTTGGCAAGGGAAAGGGAATACACCATAGTATATACTGAATGAGCAATAACACAGGGAATGGCGGTGTCTCACAAATGGATGAGTTGTTTAAAGAGGGTTTATTCACCTTCACAGATGCGCACAATCCATAATACAAATAAGGCCAGCAATTGTTTAGATATAGCATTTAAGTTCTATTGCTTTTGGGCCTGAAGTTTCCATAGCCTTGATCTATGTGTGTTTATAAACACATTGCATAGATTTACATTTTTTCTTTAGGCTCTCTGCTGCAGGTGTGTTTTTAAGGCACTTGTTTACCTGAGCACTTCTAGGTGTGTTATGGACAGCTTGTTTACCTAGGTATTTATTTTCCAAAAGATATAACATTTTATTTTCATTGCCATGTTCAATTGGCATGCCTCTCATTCATGTGTGTTTAGAAACACATTGCATGAATGGGCTTTTCATACAAGATATAGCATTTCATTTTTCCAGATTTTGTATTCATGGCAGCACTAAAAGTTTCAGGTTTAGCCAACACAACTTTAGTGACTAGGGGAAATTCACAAGGAACTCCAACTCACCATAGGTAAGTTTTGTCACCAACTCAGAGCCGAGACACAATAAACAGGGAAGCTCATCCAATACAGAGGCTACAGTGGGGAAAAGTCCTCCATGCCACTAGTCAAGTAGCAAGTTAGGGTGATAATCTAAAAGGTAGGCCATGGATGGATGAAGACAATGAATAATGGAGCCAACACTAGCAAGCCAAGGTATGGTTAAATGATCACCTCTATTCTCCCTAAGGAGGGTAAAACCAATGAGTATGAATAGTGAACTTCTAAGTCTGAGTAGGGACAATGTAATATATATAATAGATCGACCAGGTCCAAATATCTATATGATCGCCAGATCATGACACTGAGTGCTAAGACATGCTATAAGAATAAGTATAAAAGCAATCTAACCATAACACCATGATATACCTGCTGAGTCATATACCTGAAATCTCATCAACCTGTACCATCACCTGTCCTCTGGAACTGCTGCTGCAACTCTGAACACTACTGACTGCTCTGTACAAATGGTATAATGGTTATATCGGTCATCTCTCTGAGTGTCCTGAGACTCAGTCATGGCATGGGGAATACAACTGCTATCCACACTCTGATAGTGATCCAATCTAGATGCTCATCTCAGCATCTCAAATGTAAGGGAACTGGCTGAATGGTGTACTGGAATGAGAAAAATAATGTATGGTAGCCCGGCTACTATATATTTGATAACAGGTATGCTACTTACTACCTCGTGCAGAGCACGAGATGTTGTTTGATACAATAAAAAATAGAGAGGATCCAAAAGGCCTGATTGATTGAGGTACATAGTATAGTCATGTGATTGTTTATTCATGCATGTCTAATGTTATTCATGTTAGATAGTTGATTTAATGTGATGTATATCATGTTATCTTATATCATTTATTTGATGTTTAAGTTATGTTTAATTTAATATAACAATATATTGATGTTTTACACCAATCACTCCAATTCAAGTTTCCATCCCTTTAGAAAAAATTCACATGCATAAACAATATTTCAAAACTCATCTTATATAGCATATATATAATGGAGGAGAGCACTCCATGGAATAAACATAAGTGATCCATGCCCTACCGAAGTGCTCCACTTGTAAAGTACATATGTACATATGTAAGGAAAGACCATCAATCCATCTCCAATCCTCCAAAAAGGAAACCATGGCACCATATGATATCTAGGGATTGTGTCCCTCCTCCGCAATACACATTGTTCCATGTGTCTTGTAGGGTGTTCTCCCACCAAGTGAATACTCAATGTGTCCACCATGCAAGGTGTCTTCCATCGAGGTTAGAGATATTAATTTCTCAAGGGAAGAACACTAAGCCAATGACAATATGAGGTCTGACATCCATTGAGAAAGTTATCGCAAGTGCGCATATCAATAACATCCCATCTCTTGTGATACAATCCATATCAAACCATTCAAGGGATAATCCATGGCTCTATACGTTTTAATACTCACATTATCTATGACTCTTGAATAACCCTCAACAATGTCCTCCTTTAAGGTATCACACCTCTCTAATGAATAAGTAGAATGTGCATGGATGAAGTCAATCTCATCATCACACCTCTCCTCTGCTATCTAATTGGAAGTCTCATGGATGGAAGAAAAAAATGATATAAATACCTTGGGTGGTACAATCTATGAAATTCTAAGTCACGGAAGGTCTAAATAGCCGATGATACCTCACAAAGAAAGAATGAGCATAAAATTTGAATAAGAGTGAAAACAACAGTAAAAAAGAGCAGAAGAATATTACTGCAACAAAACTCAGATAGGAGCCAAATAATGTCACATGTTCCAATAATAAGTATAATAAAAAATGGTCTTACAATAGTGTCACCTACCCAAATTTTGAGACTATTTATTTTTAATTTAAAAAACATTATGTTAATTTATAATTACAAAGTTTTGTAATTATGACCAAATATGGTCAAGGATGATTGTAATAAACATATTTTTATTATTCAATAAATTAAAATAGGAGACAAACACCCAAGGGAACTGTTAAATGAGTGTTCAGTGACCCATTAGGAGGAATGGAAGCTGTTAGAAGACATGGGACAGATGTCAGCATTTGCACTCCACCACTAGTTGTTGGTTATGGGACAACAACCCCTAAACTTGTGGCATTATCCCCCTGCTGGGTGGAACAGAGCTATTATCTCATTAATGACCATGTTAACCACTAAAGAAGTCCTAAGCAACCTAGATAAGGCAATTTGAATTGGGCAGGGAGCCTACATTATTTTTTGCAAAAATAATTCCTCAAGTGTATCAGGTGATCACTAAGAGATTCGAATAGGGAGGCTAAGTGGAAGTGCATTGTGAGGCTGCTGAAATATTTTGAGAAGGTAACCAGAGATGCTAGTACAGGTCTCTTTGACTGCTAAGTCTATAGGACTGAAGGATCCAAATTGCTACTGCAAGTTGATGACCTAAAGATTCTACATATTCTTCTTCCTAGTGGTTCAGTGAATAAGCTCGGGGGTCCTAAGGAAAGTAATTTGGCTACTTTCAGGGGTAGGTTGGGTGGAACAAGCTTCCTGGGTTTTTTTTTTCTCCTATATCCAACAGGTTCTACTATCCTATCTGGTTTATTTTTCAGTTGAATGAATGAAGTTGTTTTACTTAACCTCTACCCTGTTTCCTGGTTAAATAATGAATATTTATTGATTTAAAGATTAGCTAAATTGTTTATTCTGTTAAGTTAGGATAGGTTAAATTATTATCCTATATTTTTCTACACATCAGAGATGTCATACTCTAGTACAGGAGGTGGAGAATTAATTAGGATAAGTAAAAGTTTCAGGATAGAAAATATCATTTCTTAATGCAAGCAGTTTAATATTTCTTTTTCTACTGTTAGAAAATAAATATTTCATTTATGTATAGAGATCTAGGGTTTATATTTAAGGACATCGATTTCATTTCAAAGTATACATGCATTTTTATTATCATTTCAAAAACTGTAAAAGACTGTAAGCAAAAACAGTTATCACAAATCTCGTAACACTTCTCATTATTTTACTTACTATACTTAGGCTTTCGAAAATTAACTAAAATATCAACTTAGAATTCCTATGATATTTCAATACTATAGTTCTATATATTTACACAGTATTTTGTTTTATTACATTTAAAATTTCCAAGTATTCTAGATCGTTGTAGGAAGAATGTTTTCATGTTAATAGTGAGAAGGTATTTTCCTCTTTTTCCTCAGATACTATTTATCCTATAGAAACATTTTTCGTTTTGCATTAGAATTACCAGATTGATATAGCAGAGTTGCAAACATTTATAGTTTCTCTTTTTAAAACCCTAAGACTGTGCACCCAAAACATAAACATCAAACCATTATATCAAGATTTCAAAACCAAACACATTACCATTGTCCAACTATTACTTTCACGATAGCCATCTTTTGTTCATTCGTTTATCGATCTATATAAACATAGCAGAAAACTATTTAAGTTATACTCATTAAAAACTCATTACATTATTATCACTCAAACAAAGAATTAAACATTGAATACAGAATTATCCTTGTTCGCAGAAACGAGTTAGCCCTCATCTCTCGACTAGTTTTCACATTGTATTATTCGGTCAAGGTATCAATCCTGAAAAATACAGAGTTTGTACTGAAATATTTTTTCAAAGTATCCTATCACTGTAAACAACATAGGGTTCATCCTTTAATTTAGCTACATCATAAAAAAAGTTTACATTTAAACAAAAAGCCATGGCAGAACACTACTGGGCCGAATAACAAAATAGACTGAGGATTAAACGCCTGCCTGAGCATAGTAATGCTCTTTAAAACATCATCATCACAGTCAAGGAAACCCTTTCCAGGAACCAAATTACCAGACTCTTGTCAAACATAAAAACACCAGCCACACCGTGCCAGGAGTAACTACGAGGAAATGAACCTCTGGGGCTTACCGGGTGGCCGAACAACACTTTTCCACCAAGCTTCAATCCCTGTAACCATTCGACGAAGTTACACCTGCCATAAAACCACTGAGGGGTTAAAAACGTAGAAAATTACAGAGCTTAACTGTAAATAATACAAATAACTTTACTTCTTCCTTTTGAGTACATTACCTGGTAACAAAAGCATGGAATCAAGATGCTAGTCACAAACGAAGTCAACAAACATAGCGAAGAGGAGATTCAAACTCCAAGAATCATTTGTTAATTTCTTCATACTAGAGAATTGATCTATGGTTCAAAACTCATTCTCAAAGACCAACAGAAAACCCGAAAAAACTACTATCTGAAACAACATTGAAGGTTGCAAGTGTAGCTTGGCTTTGCATGAGAAATGCGGATAGTTGAAGATTATTATGTTTCCAATAGGTCCAAGGATCAAACTCGAGGAAGGAGTCCTCCGAGAAGCAAACTACTAAAACCCTACATTGTAGCAGGCTATCGGCCTCTCACCCTTACCACCACCCAAACAAAATAAAAGCCAAGAAAACCACTTCAGCGCAGTTCATAACCAAGTCTAAGGTTTTGCAATTCCAAATACCAAGGCATCTGAGATCAACGATGGATATGATGCTAACCCAACATGTCGAATTTTGGGCATCAACTGCAATAATATCTTATTATTTATCACAACCATCACGACATCCAACTCAATAGACCAAGGTTAAACATATTACACAACTTGGTGTCAGGATGGAGCTTTGTGTTTACTGTCACGTGAATCACAGCCATGATGGCACCCATTATGATTTCCACTCAATACAGTAGACAGGTGATTTTAAATGGTAGACCTGTTACAAAAACCTGCCAACACCCCAATCATTCAATTCTTGGTCACTATCATATCATTTAGTACAAGTTAGGGGTGATGGTATTTTATTTCTTTGCACTTCCATAGTGTAAAGTTGAATCTCATATCACCCTCTCCAATCGATCTTAGGATATGAGGTTAGTACATGTTTTCTTTTCTTCTCAAATGATTTCACAATATATAGATCGCAGAACTATAGGGTGTATATCATGCTTAGTATATAGTGAAAACAAGGGAGATATGGAGAAAAACTGATTTTTATTTATTTATTTATTTATTCCAGAATGGAGGTGCTATGGCGCGGAAGGGATATGAAATAGATCGATCTGCAACGACGCAGAAGTTATCGGAAACACACGGATCTATAATGGCACCGAATGGATCGAAAATGGCTGGATCTGAAATAGTTGGATTTGGAATCGCTTTCCAAATAGATCTGAAACGGCTGGATCTGAAATGGCACGACAGTGATCGGCAACAGTTCAGCTGAAAATAGATATGGGCCCCAGGTATGTGAGGATTCCTATCGGTTCAAGGGATTCACTCGGCCACCAATGATGTCCGATGGCTTGCATATTGGGGCAGTACCCCTCACTCCATGGCTCAGGTAAAACTGATAATCGCTTTGCCACAACCGATAGCTCTTTGTTTACCTCACAAGTGGGAACTAGTCAATCAGGTAGGGGTCGTTGCCCTTTTCGCTGGCAGGTCCTCTCAATGGGTGAACTACTTTGGGGTTCCTGTGGTACTCCTCACAATGGGTTTTAGGGCTTATGCCCAAGTACTTCCCACAGTTAAGCAGATAGGGATTATTCCCAGATCCGAAGCTACAACAGATGTGAAAAAAAAAATTTGTGTAGAAA
This sequence comes from Larix kaempferi, assembly GCA_027924585.1. NCBI lineage: Eukaryota > Viridiplantae > Streptophyta > Pinopsida > Pinales > Pinaceae > Larix > Larix kaempferi. The sequence goes on from BSBM01000939.1 coordinate 763,319, forward strand.
TTTCACCCAGTGAGCCCAAGAAAGTGCTCTGATACCAGATGTGGAGAACATGCAACAATTAATTAATAAGAATATGTGAAATAGCAGAAATGATAGAACTCAGAATCACTTTTATTGATCACAGGCCACTTTGAGGGGGCAACCTCCATTGAGCAAGCTCAATACAAATAACTTCACGGTGCCTTCATAGGCCTCAACACACACTTATATACTAAGTATAGGTGCCAATACTATGGGTCAAAACCATGGGCCAATACAAACTATGGATCAACAATACTACGGGCGACTTACAAAGCATATGCGCCAAACAACAACAACACAAACTATGGATTAACAAATACTATGGGACGACTTACAAAGCATATGTGTCCAACAACAATATACTAACAAAGTAAAGACATGGGTTCCTAACAAAGTGTTGAATGACTTAAGGCAAGGTTAGTTGCCAAAGGTTTTTCACAAGTTGAAGGGATTTACTACAATGAAACCTTTGCTCGTGTCACAAAAATGAACTCCATCCGCCTTGTTCTTTCCCTTGCAGCCTTACATAACTGGGAAGTCCATCAAATGGATGTCAAGTATGCCTTCTTACATGGTGATTTACAGGAGGAAATTTACATGGAACAACCTCCTGGATATGTTCAAAATAACTCTATCCTTGTCTCTCACCTTAAGAAATCCTTATATGGCCTTAAGCAAGCTCCTAGAGCTTGGTATGCCAAAATGGATAGCTTTCTCCTTGAAACTGGTTTTTCTAGATTCCATTCTGACCCCAATGTCCATACCAAGAAAGTAGGAAACCATCTCATCATACTTGTTCTATATGTTGACGACCTTATTCTTATTGGTAGTGACCCTAAGCTTATAACCGATGTGAAATCCAGTCTTAAGCAAAATTTTGAAATGTCAAACTTAGGACATTTGCATTATTTTCTTGGTCTCCAAGTCCTGCAAACTAAATAAGGAATCTTTCTTTCTCAGTCTAAGTATGCTTGTGACCTTCTTCGTCGCTTTCACATGGACGATTGTAAACCAACCCCTTCTCCCTTCCAGTCTAGAGTCAAACTTTCTGCCACTTGTACTTCACCTGAAGTAGATGCCACCTTGTATCGTCAGCTTGTTGGTAGTCTCTTATACTTGACTCATTCCCGTCCTGACATTTCCTTTGTCATTGGTCGTGTTTCCTGTTATATGAAAACACCTCATGAAAGTCACTGGAAAGCAGCTAAAAGAATACTTCGATATATTCAAGGTACAATTCAGTTTGGGATTCATGACAGTACAGGGGGAAACCTTTGTTGGTTGGTTTCACTGATTCATATTGGGTGGGCGACCCTAATGATTGAAATTCTACTACAGGTTATGTTTTCAGTCTGGAATATGGACCTATCACTTGGGCTTGTAAGAAACAACAAGCTCTTGCTCTTTCTTCAGCAGAGGTAGAATATCGAGCCGCAATTAATGCTAGTTAGGAAGCTTTATGGCTTTGACAGATCCTTTCAGAGTTTGGATTCGAGCAGTAGCAGCCTACTCCACTTTGGTGTGACAATCAAAGTGCCATCAATCTCACCAAAGATCCATTTTTACATCAATGCAACAAACACATTGAGCTACATATGCACTTCATCAGAAATCTTGTTCATGATCATGTTCTTGAAGTGCTCTTTTGTCCTACAGATGATCAAGTTGTAGACATCTTCACCAAGTCTCTTATAGAAGAAAAGTTTTCTAAACTTCGATCTATGTTAGGAGTTTAGGAATTTGTCATTAAGGGGGGATAGGCTCTAATGCCTCCTTCCTTCTCCAAATAGTGTCACTTTTGTAAATCCTTCAATCCTATCCCCAGTTGTTCTTAAGGGGGGATGTTAGGATATTTAGACACTTAGGAGTTAGTTAAGATCAACTTGTGTAATATATCCATTAGGAAAAGTGTGTTTCTTTAGTATGCATTTGTAAATATTTAATCCGACGGTCATGATATGTTCTAGACATAGAGTGATCTGACGGCTCAACTTTGCTTAGATCATGCCTACCCTTGATCTGTGTCTTAACACCCGATTGGTCCATGATCTCTATTTAAAGAGCATGGAGGGTCATTGGAAAGTTGATCAATTATGAGAAGCTCATTTGTAACTTTATTTCTTTGCATAATAAATTGCTCCATAGAAGCTATTTGGCTGAGGCCGTGGAGTGTTTCCCTCTCGAGGGTTTAAGCCACGTCAAAACATCGGTGTGTTGATCTGTGATCTATTTGTGTGAAGTGGTTTCTCTATGTGTTCGGTCTTTTGGGAGTACCCTGTGTACTTGAACATGTATATGTGATGATATGCATAAGGAAGATGAAGTGACGATGATCAAGATGATCAGGCAATGATGATATGCATCAGGACAATTCATAGACGATGATCAGGATGATCATGCAATGATGACATGCATCAGGATGATGCAGTGACGATGATCAAGAAGATCATGCGATGATGACATGCATCAGGATGATGTAGTGACAATGATCAGGTTGATCATGTGATGATGTAAATCATGATGATGTATTGTGAGTATCAGGTTGATACTTCTTGGTCATGGACAGGTTGTGCAAGATAAGCATATAATAGCACCCTGGAAGATTTGCAGATACTCTTTCGAGGTTTTTCGTATGGCATATAATAGCGCCCTAGGATATCTGGAAAATTCTCTTTTGAGGTTTTGCTTGGGAGGAGATATAATAGTGTCCTCAGAGGTTTGCAGATACTCTTTCTAGATTTTTCCTATGGCATATAATAGCGCCCTAGGATATCTGGCAAATGCTCTTTCGAGGTTTTGTCCTATGGCATATAATAGCGCCCTAGGATATCCGATAGGTTGAGCAATATGCTCATAATCAGTCCTGGGATGCTCTTTCAAGTTTTTTCCATGACCACATGTAATATCTCTACCGTCGATCTCTACCGTGATTGATCTAAGTTGTCCACATGCACCATTATACACTGAGGGCGCACTTATTTGTTATTTAACCTTCTCGACACCACTAAACCTTAGAATCCTACCATTGCCTCTGTTCTGGACCTAAAAATCATCCCACAGACCCTTAAGCTCCTGATCGTTGGGACATGTGGGATATGACCAGAGTTTTTCCTTGGTTATTCTCATGAATAGGCACCTTTCGATCTTCCAAAACCCCTCTAAACACTTACCATAAATCTGGTGCTAACAGGGGGAAGGTGTAAAAACACCTGTTGAGAGAGGCAATAGGCCTTGCAGTCTATAAGACTATCTCAAGGTGTTATTGTGTTCCTTAATGGTCAAGGATTTGTGTCAAATGTCATGTTCCTTCCTTAGTGGCGACTTGGTCAAGACTTGGACCCTCCAATCCCTAAGGTTCTAGGAAGAAGAATTAAGTGGAGGATAGTTAATTAATTAGGATAAATTTTGGTACAAGGCCTATAGTGATTAATAATTTAATAATTTTAATTTTTAATTATTTTGTAATTATTTCATTATCATTATTAATTACATTTTTGGAAAGTGGTGATGTTCACATGGTAGGAGGGCACATGAAGACAAGGTGGACCTCACCTACTCAAGTGAAAAAGATAGAAACAACAAGGAGTCAGCTAAAAGCAAGGTGGTAGCAGAAAAAGATAGAAACTAGAAAAATAAATAAAAAGAGGAAAAAGCCCAAAGCAAGAAAGTGAGAAAGAATGAAAGTGTAGAAAGCATCCAGTTTGAAAAAGAAGGAAACATTCATAAAATATAAGGAGGGCACGGTTTCTAAAAGCAGTTGAAGACACAAACCAAGCAAGTTGCATAAGAAAAGAAAGGTTCCTAATTCTCTCAAGGAAGGCACCATCACCTCTCACATGTGCCAGTTTATTTTCCAGGAAGTTATCCAAGTTATAAAATGAGGCTAGTGCGTTCCATTCACATATTTTTGGTCATTTTGTATTGTCTTGAGATCTTTTGCTTCTTAGAGTTGAGTGATGTGCCTCAACCAAGCTTGAAAGATGATCCCCAATGCAGTTAATGTTCCATTTTGTCGATGATCAGATCTAGAGCTACATATTGCTGATATATAGGCCTGCATCATTCCACTATTGAATAATCTAATACATCTAGAGAGAGATCATTAGTTACAGTGCAATTGGAGAGAGTTCTTGAAGAAGTTACATCTGGAGGAGGTGATCCATTTCAGTAAATGCACCATTGAGCAACTCATGAATCTTAGTGTTCCATACATATGCAAATACCAGATTTGAATTCATCATACTTGCATATCCAGTGAAGAACTTCTCTTTCTTCTCCTCATATCATACGCATACTCTCATTTTTGTAATATTTCTCTTGTATTGGAGACTCCTTGAAGATATGAAGGTTAAAATCCTTCTAATTTATGATTAGAATATTTAATTTTTGTTTTATGTTGTTATTGTGCTCATGTATTAGACATAATATACTTGAAAAGTGAATTTTGTAAGCCTTAGAGGTGGTTTGAATCAAATATTTCCAAGACTAGCTCTTTTTCTTGAATAGTTTTACTGTTTTTGCAATTCAAGGTTATCTATGAACCAATTTTATTTTTAATGGTAATTAGTGAATCCAGAGACCCTAATTAAACCTATACAACCATTTTACTAATAATTGGAATGCCTCTCATCATGTTTGGGATATCTTGGAAAACCACTGGTTGAGTAGTCCAATATAGCGCTTTTCCTTCTTTTTCCTCCAAACTCAACTAGAACCTCCCAAATTCTCAGAAAATATTGTCTAACCTTTAATTCGGTGCTTAATATCATATATATACCATTTGGTTACATTTAGGTGTGAGAAAATTATTTTAGTTTGCATATGTTGGTGTGCCTAGGAAGCCTCAGAGTAGACTTCAGCGACAACTGTTGTTGAAACGTAAATGGCCTTAGTACATTGTGCATAGGATATGATATATTTTCTACTACACATTCACCTTTACGTTTTCCATATCCTAAAGTTCTCAAGTTCCCAATCGTGGTGGGAATCTACCTTAGCTAAAAGTAGTTTTCCTGTAACTAGTTGTTGACTAGTTTTATCTTGAAAATTTTGAGTAAAAAGATTATTGTGATTGAATTAATATTCTCAGATATGATTTAGGGATATTAAAATGGTATCATAGCATGGTCCTCTGAACCTGTTCTTGATTAATTATGATTATTAGAATTTAGATTGCACAACAATCACAACACTAGGTTCCGATACATGTGACAATCTAACCTAGATCTAGATAGCAAAAACAATCTCACTTAGAATTATTTGCACAAAGAGATAGCAAGAATAGAGAAGAAATATTGAACATAACACTAGAGGAAAGTCAAACCAGTGGGAATAATACCACTCTCATATTATTCATTAACATGAGCACAACATATAGATGCTCTTAAGAGACAAAATCAAGAGGCTTAGTGGCAAGTTTAGTATCTCACAATAATGAGGATTAGATTCGACCAATTCACGCATCAATGCCATGAGTCCAAGTGTAACTCATACATTGGGCCATAATGAGGTTCAATGAAAATATATGGGCCATCAGGAGGTTAGGATAGTCAAAATAGTGTGAAAGGTACCATTATGAGGGCACATGGGGTGACTAGTTGGATAAGTAGTGTCCATTAATGCACAAGTTGACCAAATCCTCAAGAGGGCGCACTCTATCTCCTTAAAACGTAGAAATGTAATAAATCCTACATAAATGCAAGGTAGTGGGGCACATTGACTCCTAAAATGATGGAAATTAGTGGATAAGTGGACAAACAAGGCTTCATGGATATATCACTAGTCTAAGGTAGTCAAATGTGGACAAACTATGGTCCACGACACTAGACTAGGCACTAGAAGGCCAAATAACACTAGGTAGAACAACATGAAGGTCCATGGAATATATATGGTGGAAATATTGTTCTAACACCCCCCCCCTTAAGCCAAAATGGTAGTGAGTAGGAGAAATAGGTCCCAAGCAATAAATGATTATGTTCACCCTTTACATTATTAATCCATATGAACTAAGGAGAGAGGCCAAACCACATGGGGAATATCCTCCCTAAAAATGGACATAAAAGAAATACCAAAAACTAAATACTCTCCAAACAAGATGAATATGTATGGAGGGATCTTCTTCTTTGGAAGAGGAGGAATGTGCTCAACTAGATCATAAACATGTACAACTACATGATGGAATCCGAATCCATGTAGAATAATTGAAACAAACTGATAGTAGAGCGAATGCACATGCTCTTCAGACTTGAACTTTGAACCAACCAGGGTGTCAGGTCCAAAAGAGACTTTAGATGATTGAGAATTAATAACCCCAAGGGAATCATAAGGCTATTGAACCACCAAATCTGAACCAAGATATTTGTAATCATCTCCAAGAAAGAGGAACAAGAGTCCCAAGTGTGCCAATGTGATGGCTAAGGCTTCTCCATCTTCTGTGCAACTCTGAAAATTAGTGCTAGAAATCATATAGGAATATATAAGAAGCATGGATACAAGGAGGGTTAATGCTACAACTCCAATATTTTATCCTTCTTCCATAACATATAAGAGATCACTCTTTTCCACACTAGTAGAATCCATAGAAGAATGGAAGAACAATTATGAGAGATGGAAGGAATTCTCTTCAATAGTATTGATGGAAACAACTCGTATCTTATCTTCATGAAAAACAAATTCATGGAAAATAGAGGAATCCACAGAGGAATAAAGTTGATATGGATCATTTGTTGATTCTTCTTCCATTTCTTCATGCACCTGCAAACAACACTCTTCGAAATTCGTTACTTCAACAACATGCCTGCGAAAGGCCAAAATGAGAAACCAAATGACCAAAGGTAATAATTGGAAGCAACTATGGAAATTGTTTTGCATCAACCTGGCTCTGATACCATTTTAGAATTTAGATTGCACAACAATCACAACACTAGGTTCTGATACATGTGACAATCCAACCTCGATCTAGATAGAAAAAACAATCTCACTTAGAATTATTTGCACAAAGAGATAGCAAGAATAGATAATAAATATTGAAAAAAACACTAGAGGAAAATCAATCCAATGGGAAGAATTCCACTCTGATATTATTCATTAACATGAGTACAATATATATCTGCTCTCAAGTGTCAAAATCAAGTGGCTTAGTGGCAAGTTTAGTAGCTCACAATAATGAGGCTTAGATTGGACCAATTCACCCATCAATGACATGAGGCCAAGTGTAACTCATAGATTGGACCATAATGAGGTTCATGAACATAGACGCACCATGAGGAGGTTAGGATAGTCAAAATAGTGTGAAAGGTACCATTATGAGGGTACATGGGGTGAGTAGTTGGCTAAGTAGTGGCCATTAATGCACAAGTTGACCAAATCCTCAAGAGGGCACACTCCATCTCCTTAAAATAGGGAAATGCAATAAATCCCACATAAATGCAAGGTAGTGGGGCACATTCAGTCCTAAAATGATGGAAATGAGGGGATAAGTGGAGACACAAGGCTTCATGGATATATCACTAGTGTAAGGTGGTCAAATGTGGACAAACTATGGTCCAAGACACTAGACTAGGCACTAGAAGGACAAATAACACTATGCAAAACAACATGAAGGTCCATGGCATAGATACGATGGGAACATTGTTCTAATAGTGATGAGTCCCAAGAGGTTTCTACTTCCCAAACGAAAGAATCCTTAAGAACCACGTGTTTAAGAAGAGGTGGAATCTATTGGAGGAAAAATGCAAGGAGGAATGGATGTGTCTAACTTGGATGAAAAGGAAGAGTTCAGACTCTTTGTCCAAATTATGTTAAAAGGGTTGCATGACATATCTCAAAACATCATCCAATCTAGGCAAGACACCAGATAGTTCTTGGCTAAGGATATAGGAAAGAGAGATGGAGAAGGGAGCAATAATGGCTCTGAAAATGAAGAAAGGTCCCTGGTGGATATATATTTTCAAATACTCGACCTCATAACAGGAATAATGAGTTCAAAGAGGAAATCAAGAATCAACCCCGACCTACCATTCCTAATTTCATTGAGGAACAAAAGGAATATCATGAAGTGCAAACTGAATTAGTTGCTTCATGGGAAGATCAGTATGTATAATACCAAACCCTGAGTGAAGAATGCAGAAGGGAATTTCCTTTCAAATATTTTTGTGAAGCACAGTATTAAAATAGGCCAAGAGGAGATCATAGGCTTCTAACACATAACTATGAGCTGAGAAATGTCATCGATGAGATCTCATTACCTTTTTTTGATGGATCCTCAAAGTGTACTGCTAGCTCCTGGGTGCAAAAGATTGACACTTACTTTCAATTGAATCCCATGGCTGAAAGAGATGCCTCTAGAATGGAAACCTTACATTTGGAAGGAGAGGCCAATGATTGGTGGTTTCATGGAATGAGAACCCTAGGCCATTATCAAGTGACTTCATATGAATATTTGACTACGCGGTTGGTAGAAATATTTGATAGGAGAGACCTTGAGATGTCTTTCAGGGACATGGCGCATGTGAAACAAACTAGAACTCCTGAAGAATACATCTCTGAGTTCTAGAATCTGCAGTGATGGTCACTAACATATATGAGGCTCACTTGATCCTTTTATTCAAAAAAGGATTAGTGGAGCAGTTGAAAGGATTGGTAAAGGCATACAAACCATCCACTTTACAAGAGGTAGTGGGCGGAAGAAGGGATCTGCAAGATTCCATCCCAAGAATAAGGTATCCTCCAAAGATTAATTTGCCTACAAAATTTCAGAATAAAATACCACCTTTTAAGAATGTGGCTTCCGCAAATAAGAAATAATACTCATAGAAAGATCAAGATGAATTAAGGAGGAAGAATCTATGCTTCTCTTGTTAGGAACCCTGGGTTCCGGGCCATAAATGTGCTACGAGGAAATCACATTACATTGAGGTATTTCCAGAAAGTCAGAAAGAAGTTAAGGAAGAAGCACCAGTATATGATGGCTATGAAACAATAGGGGAAGAGCACCCCCCACAGTTATACAACAAAATTGGAGTATTAAGTTGAGTTCCCTGCTTCCATACCCCGAGATTCAAGGGGGTTTTGCAAGGGAAAAGAGTATCAGTTTTGGTCGATGGGGCTTCCACCCATAATTTCATTGATGCATCCATGGCAGAGAGGAGAAATATACCAACAGAAAAATTTGTAGGTTTCACTGTCATCGTCCTAGTAAACAACACTATGGAGTGTAATCGATGGATTCCAAAGTTGCAAATGACTATGCAGATTATATCGTGACTACCAACATTATGTTTTCAATGTGGCTGATATCAATATAGTGTTGTGAGTGAAGTGGTTGTACTCCATTGGGGAACATTCATTGAATTACCAAAGATGCTAATGGGAAGCAAGTGGTTTTGAAGGGTGTCAAAACCTACCCAAAACAACTAATTTATGCTAATTGTATGAGATCAATATTGAGGCATGGTGATGTTGAGTGGGTTGCTGAATGTTTCATCACCACTAAATGAACTTCCATATATGTTTCACATCATCTTGAGGACCTAAAAAGGATGCTACACAAACACAAGAAAGTTTTTAAAGATCTTCCACATGGCAGGCCTCCTGACAAAGGCACTGAACATAGGATTGAGCTTGAAGTTGGAACACTTCCTATCAAGATCTATCCTTACAAGCACCATAAAATATTCAAGGATGATATTGAGAATACCATCAAGGAGATGGTTTAGTTGGGATTCATAAGACCAAGCTCAATTCCCTTTGCATCATCAGTGGTCCTAGTTAAAAAGAAAGATGGAATAATGCGCATGTGCATTAACTATAGGGCCTTGAACAAGAAGACCATCAAAAACATATATCTTATCCCAAGGATTGATGAATTGATGGATGAGCTACATGGAGAAAGTTATTTTTCCAATATAGACCTCCACTCAGGATACCATCAAATTAGGATGAGGTAAGAAGACATCAAAAAACTGCTTTCTGGTGCCATTATGGGCATTTTGAGTTTCTTGTCATGCCTTTTGGCTTGACCAATGCACCAACCACTTTCCAATCATGCATGAATAGATTTTTTAGTAAGAATTTGTGGAAGTATGTCCTTGTATTCTTTTAAGATATTCTGATTTACAGTAGGACATGGCAGGAGCATCTGCACCACTTGGACATTGTTTTGACAATTTTGGTAGAACAATATTTTTATGCCAAACTGTCCAAGTGTGAGTTTGGATTGAATGAGATCCTCTATATTGTTCATATAATTTGGAAAGAAGGATTCAAGGTGCATATGGAAAAGATCAAGGCCATACTTGAATGGGAAATCCCAAAGAACATCATTGAATTAAGGGGATTCATTGGTTTGTGCACCTACTACCAAAAATTTGTGAAAGGGTTTTCTAAACTATCATCCTATTTGATAGATCTCACCAAAAAGGGAGACTTTTGTTGGTCAGAGTAGGGTGAAAAATATTTAAACAGAATGAAGGAAGTAATGAGTAGCTTCCCAGTACTTTCACTTCCTGATTTCACTCAGCCCTTCATACTAGAATGCGGTGCCTTCGGGGAAGGAAATGGAGCAGTTTTGATGTAGAATAAGCATCCCATTGCATATGAGAGCAGAAATTTGCAGCCACATGAGAGTAATTATTCCATTTATGATAAATATATGTTGGCCATTATGCATTCCTTGTCCATATTCTAAGAGTAGCTAGTAGGAGGCAAGTTAATAGTGAAAACTGATCACAACAATTTGAGACATTTTCTGACCCAAAAAGAGTTGAATGATAGACAACAGAAATGGGTAAGTAAGCTTTAGTCCTATGAATTTGACATAGAATATAAAAATGTTAATATGAATGTGGTAGATGATTCCCTCTCTAGGAAGCCTACTTTTTCTTTGTTGCAAGTCGTAACTAATTGGAAGGTACAACTAGTTATTAAATATTCTAAGAACCAGTTTGCTTGTGAGGTGTTGGATGGGTTTATTCATGGTGATGCTTATAAATTCCTTAATGATGTCATATATTACAAGGACATAATTTTTTTAGTGCCTATATTGAACTTAAAAGAAAAAAATTTGGAGGCCTCCCACAACGCACCAGTGGCGGGCCACCCTGGATTCCTAAAAACTTACTGGAAGGTGAGAGATAGGTTCACTTGGAAGGGCCTAAAAATGATGTGTTAAGGCATGTAATGGAGTTTACTTCATAGCAACAGAATAAAGTTGAGCACACTCATCCTCCTGGCCTCCTTCAACCCCTACCAATTCCATAACTAAAGTGGGAAATTGTGTCCATGGATTTCATCACTGAGTTGCCCAAATCCTAGGGTAAGGATAATATTTTTTTAGTGGTTGATAGATTGACTAAATATTCTCACTTTTTTGCAGTCATGTCAACCATTATATCCATTCAAGTTGATGCAATGTTTTTTAAAGAATAATTCAGATTGCATGGTCTACCAAAGACTATAATAAGTGACCGAGATATCAAATTCACTAATTCTTTCTGGCAACGTTTGTTTGAACTAGTTGGAACTAGTTTGAAACTTAGCACAAGTTATCACCCTTAAAATGATGGACAAACTAAGATCATAAATGAATCACTCAAAGTTTATCTCAGAAATTATGTTACCAGGCAGCAGAAAGCATGGGTCACTTGGCTACACTTGGGGGAATTGTGTTTAACACTACATTACATCTCTCCATTGGGATGACACCATTTAAATATCTGTATGAGTATCAATCCCCCACACTTGTAGATCTGATTTTTTTGGATTGCAAAGCCCAAAAAGAAAAGGATTGGCTCTAGGAAATACAAGACATACTCAGGGCACTCAAAGAAAATTTGCAAGTTGCACAGAACCAACAAAAGGTAAATGCAGATAAACAAAGAACATATCGAACCTTCCAAGAGGGTGATTCAGTATATATGAGGTTGCAGCCATATTGTAAATCTTCTTTGAAATCAAAAGGGGTTGAAAAATCGTAGCCAAGATTCTATGGACCAAACTAGATCACAAGGAAAATTGGTGACATTGCCTATGAATTAGATCTTCCTCTAGGAAGCAAGCTACACAATGTTTTCCATGTGTCATGCTTGAAGAAAGTAGTAGGCCACCAATTAATAGTTTCAGAATAATTTCCTCCTTTCTATGATGAAGAACACCATGTCCTAGATCCATAAAATATTTTGCAGGTTAGAGAAAGTAAGTTGATGAACAAGATCATTAAAGAATATCTAGTGCAATGGAAGGGGTTTCCTAGTGAAGATGCAACCTGGGAAAATGAACAGATTCTGCAACATCCAGGATTGCACATGCTTGAGGACAAGCAGTCTTGGGAAGGGAGGACTATCATGTTCCTTCCTTAGAGGTCACTTGGTGAATACTTGGACCCTCCAATCCCTTAGGGTCTAAAGAAGAATTAAGTGGAGGATAATTAATTAATTGGGATAAATTTTGGTACAAGGCCTATAGTGATTAATAATTTAATAATTTTAATTTCTAAGTATTTTGTAATTATTTCATTGTCATTATTAAATAAATTTTTGGAAAGTGGTAATGTTCACATGGATAGGGGGGAGCATGAGGACAAGGTGGAACTCACCTACTCAAGTGAAAAACATAGAAACAACAAGGATTCAGCTAAAAGTAAGGTGGCAGCAGAAAAAGATAGAAACTGGAAAAAGCAATAAAAAACAGGAAAAAGCACAAAGCATGAAATTGAGAAAGAAGGAAAGTGAAGAAAGCATCAAATTTGAAAAAGAAGGCAACATCTATAAAATCTAAGGAGGGCGCAATTTCTAAAAGTAGTTGAAGACACAAAGCAAGCAAGTTGCAAAAGGAAAGAAAGGTTGCTAATTCTCTCAAGGAAGGCACCATCACCTCTCACACGTGCCAATTTATTTCCTAGGAAGTTATCAAATTTATAAAATGAGGATAATGGACACCATTCACATCTTTTTGGTCATTTGTTTATTGTCTTGAGAGCTTTTACTTCTCATAGTTGAGTGATGTGCCTCAACCAAGCTTGGGAGATGAACCCCAATGCAGTTAATGTTCCCGTTTGTCCATGATCAGATCCAAAGCTATGGAATTCTGATCTATAGTCTTTCATTATTACACTATTGAATAAGATAATACATCTAGAAACATATCACCAGTTACAGTGCAATTGGAGAGAGTTCTTGAAGAAGTTACATCTAGAGGAGTTGATCCATTTTAGTGAATGATCCCCTTAGAATATCATGAAGCTTAGTGTGCCCTCCATATGAAACTACTAGATATGAATTCATATTACTTTCAAATCTAGTGTAGAACTTCTCTTTCTTCTCCTCTTATCATACTCATACTCTCAGTTTTGTAAGATTTCTCTTGTATTGGAGACTCTTTGAAGATATGAAGATTAAAATCCTGTTAATTTATGCTCATAATATTTAATTTTTGTTTGATTATGTTATTGATCTCATTTCTGAGATATAATATACTTCAAAAGTGAATTTTGTAATCCTTAGAGGCATTTTGAATCAAATATTTCCAATACTAGCTCTTTAAGCTCTTTTTATTGACTAGTTTTACAGTTTTTTTAATTAAAGGTTACCTATGAACTGATTTTCTATTTGAATGGTCATTAATGAATCCCGAGACCCTACTGAATCCTTTCCAACCATTTTCCTGATAATTTGAAGTCCTTTCATCCTGCTGGGGAGAGCTTGGAAAACCACTAGTTGAGCAGTCCAATATAACGGCCTTCTTTCTTTCGCCTCGAAAATAAACTAGAACCTCCCAAATTCTTAGGAAATATTGTCCAACATTTAATTAGTGGGTTAATATATTATATATACCATTTGGTTACCTTCAGGTGTGATAAAATGAGTTTAGTATGCATCTATTGGTGTGCCCAGGAAGTCTCAGAGTAGACCTCAGCAACAGCTGTTGTTGAAATGCAAATGGCCCCAGTACCTTGTGCATAGGAATCAGAACCTAGCCCTGGATCTGATATATTTTCTACTGCACATTTACCTATATATTTTGTATATCCTAAAGTTCTCAAGTTCCCAACCTTGGTGGGAATCTACCTTAGCTAAAAGTAGCTTTCCTGTAACTAGTTGTTGACTAGTTTTATCTTGAAAATTTTGAGTAAAAAGATTGTTGTGATTGAATTAATATTCTCGGATCTGATTTGGGGATATTACATCAAATTAGAGTGATAGTTTAATGTATACACAATTTAACAAATGAAAAAATATGCCAACCAAAATAGATGAAAATATGGTGCAAGAAGTGAGTGATATGTGCAAAGCCGGTTTTATTGCATGGGGCCCCACATGTAGGTTATTTTTACTTATGAGTTAATGAAATTGTAGTTAAAAAGAAAATAAATATAAATTCCCTAACAAGACCTAATGTCCTTCCTCCCAAATGTAACTTGGCCTCCCAAAAGCACAATTGATCACCAACTGACTAGTGGAGGTAACAAAGAGCTAGTTCTACAGGTGATGGGGCCAATGTTCCAATCAAGAAGACTTGGAAACAACTCACAAATTAAATAGCTAACATCAAGAGTCAATTGCACTCATAATTTATCCTTGGTGATATCCTAAGGCTAGCCACGGAGATACCTTGAGTCAACTGTGGATCAGTGGTTCGGCCTACATAGTATAGTGTCATCTCCCTACAACAAGATAAGTGGCTTGTAGGGAAGAGCATGGTAGCTATACCTCGGATTTCACCTCCTTGGTCACATCACACTTCTGATCCAGGTTTTCTTTTAACACTTGCTGATAATAGGATTTTGTAAGTACCCTATGAGACAAGAATTCTAAGTTTCAAAATATTGCTAATGAAACTAGATTGGTGGGAATTAATGGATTCCTATCGCAATCAATCCTAAGTAACTAAAATGTTATTTTGTGACCTCCTATGGAGGAATTTGGTTGTTTAATACAATTAAAATGTTGAGTTTAAGGGGTTTTGAGTTTTCAGTTATGGAGTGTAATAGAGGTATTTCACAATCCCTACCTTTTCGATTCACCAAGTTCACATGAAGTGTGAGGTGAAGAGCATACTAGGATCAAAAGAGTAGTTAGGTCTCTTAGTGTGTGCTAGTGTTGCAAACTCATGAGATGAAATCAAAATTTATTATCGGGAAATTAACTAGAAGAGTATGTCAAGTAATACATACTTTTAACTCTAAGACATGCTCATGGTTCTTTTTAAAATAAAACAAAATGCTAGCAAATAGATAAGTGTGCAATGGAGGTATTTCACACTTCTCACCCTTTTCTAATTCACCAAGCTCACATGAAGTGCGAGGTGAGGAGCATACTTTGGGAGACAAGAGTATTTAGGTCGTTGCTTGTGTGCAAAAATGGTATTCTACACTAGCATTGATACTAAAAACATGTCAATTTTGCATAAACAAGAAATGGTCTTGAATACTAGTGACAAGTATGGGGCTCATTGAAAGCCTCAAAGTTGTTTACCTAGATAAGTTTCAAGAGATAAGAACTCTTTACTTCCTAATATTGGTCTAGGTGAACTAATTACTAAAAAATTAAGTAATTATGCAAATTAACCTTAATTTAAGTTCACTAGTAAGCAGTAATTAAACAAGAAAACTAATCTATGCAGATAAAAAGAAAATAAACAAGGGTAGCATGGCTAAATCATATTCTGTCGTGCAGAGCATGCTAGTATATTCAAAACAGGTGCACTAAACAATGTGGGTGGTACATTAAATATCCACATGGATCACCGTAATGGGGTAGCGTGGGTCTTTAACTGATTACCTATGCTGATCATGCAACTGTCAGATTCGTTTACGTGCTGGTAGTGTGACCAACAGGATAGGATCCGCGCTATTGTGTAAAAATAATTTGGGGGCAACTTGGGGAAATTTTTTGGCAACAAGAGGTGGAATACCTGATTTATTGCAAGTGACAAATACCCAGGATTAACTACTTAGCATAAAAAAACATAGTTAAATGAGAAATGAACAAAAATAAGTATATTCGCCATTAAAACTGCTATGGAAAAAAATTGCACAAGTGCACTCTTCCACTTGGTAATGGGCTAAGCCTGGTCGGTTGCAGCAAGGCCTTAGTCCTTGGAGCCCCTATGTTGGTTTTGGTTGGTATTCCTCCAAGTTATCATGCAAGATATTGTTAGTGTAATTCACATGCAGAAAACGAAATATGGATAAAAAGAAAAATAAAAGAGAAGGGGGGAGAATGCCAACTCCAATAACAATCCAAGATATTCTAAACCACTTTTTTACTGCCCAATGGTATAGATGTACAACAACTAGGAGGTGTACACTTCAAGGGAATCCAATGATCTCCCTTAGGGAGGTATTTTTTATCCAAACTAAATGCTAAGTCAATGGTGGAACAATGGGGATAAACCCTTGGCCCTTGAAGGAAGGCGACAAGGGAGATTGGGAATGCTCACAATGATAGGAAATGGTGGGATATGAGGAAGCTCCAACTCATTACTCTTGGCCCTTGAAGTAAGGTGACAAGGGAGATTGGGAATGCTCACAATGATAGGAAATGGTGGGATATGAGGAAGCTCCAACTCAAATCCAGTAGCATAAACTTTCTCTTGATTTCTCTCTACCAAATGTATGGAAATGGATTCCTTCTATTATCCAAGAGGTGGAAAAAAAAAATAGATCCAAATGTGAACTCATCTTCTCTATGAACTAGTTCCAAGGTACACAAGGGGGGCTAATTAATACCACGAAGTGTGTGAGGAGCCGAATTCGGATCCTTGAAGAGGATTGAGCCTTGAATGAGCTACTAGGAGTTAATGTCCCCACCATTTTGATAGTAGCACGACTATCGATGGAAAATTTGAGTGGGTGTAGCGCAATCATTGTTCAGGTAACCTATGCTATAGCACGGGTTAAAAATGTATTGCATGTGCTACCCTTTCTTTTGACTGATTTTTGGCACTTGTGGATTCATGCTGTATTTTGGATATGTTGAGGATGACTTTGGTGAGATGCATTCTTCATGTTGATGATTCCTTACTAGAAGAATCGTTGAAATGTCGCATGTGTGTGACTTTTAGGCATTAACAAGAGGAGTGGAGGGTGTGGGTTAGAGAGAGAGAGAGAGATTTGGGGTATGGGTTTGGGGAGGAGGGAAGTTAAAGAGAAGCAAGAAGTATAAGAGGAGGGGAGAGAGAGATGGTGGTGGGTTGGTTATTTGTAGAGGGGAGCGGGATTAGTAGAAATATAAAAAGAGGGAGGGATTAGGTTTAGGGGGGAGAGAGAAAGAGAGAGGTAAACTGAGAGAGAGGGAGAGAGCGCATATATTATGGGGTTGGGGGAGAGAGAAATTACTGGGGTTTAGGGGTAGGTAGAGTAGAGTAGATAGTGGGAGAGGGGGTCAGCAAGGGTTAGGGAGGGGGGGGGGGTAGAGAAATAGGGAGGAAGGAGGTTAGTGGCAGGGGTTCGAGTAGGGTGGTGGGTTCCTTTGTGTGTGTGTGAGAGAGAGGGAGAGAGTGAGGGAGAGAGTGAGGGGTGGGAATATCGGTAAGTCGAGGAGTAGGGGGTTGATTGAGAGAGAGAGAGAGAGATAGAGAGAGAGAGAGAGAGATACCAGAGGGGGTGATTAGCAGTAATGGTTATAATGGGGGTTGGGGGAGAGAAAGAGATAGAGATTAGGATCATTAGGGAAAGTAGAGAAGTTAAAGAGAAGGGGGGTATACTTGAGGAGTAGGTGGGTGTTGGGTGGGGAGAGAGAGAGAGAAGAGGCAGTAGGTGGGAGGGGGTTTAGGAGGGAGATGGAGGGGGGGAAGGGTTAGTTTGAGTAGGATGGGGGCTAGGGAGAGAGAGAGGGGGGTTATAAGTATAAAGAGAAAGAGAGGTTAGGGGTGGAGAGAGGAAGAGAGCTTAGGGGTATAGAGAGAGATAGAGGGAGATAATAGGGGTAGAGAGAGAGAGAGATTGGTGGTCGGGGTAGGGAAGTGAGGATTGGGGGATTAAGGGTAGGGAGAGATATTTGTGGGTTATGGATTTGGGGAGGAGTATGGAATTTAAAGAGAAGAGGGGAGTCTAGGGGGAGAAAGGGAGGGGGGAGTAGGGGAGAGAAGGGTGTTTACAGAGATGAATAGGGTTTAGAGATAGAGAGAAATAATCAGATTAGATGGTTGTTATGAGGTTTGGGATGAGAGAAAGGTTTGGGGGTTAGGGATAGGTGTTGAAGTAGGGGAGAGAGAGAATGAGAGGGGGGCCTAGTAAGGGTTAGTAGGAGGAGGTGAGAGAGAGAATAAGAGATGGGTTTAGTAAGTGTTAGCAGGAGGAGAGAGAGAGAGAGAGAGAGGTAGGAGGTATATTAGTACTACATGTGGGAGTACATGGGTGAGAGAGAGAGAGAGATATTAGGGGGGTTTTAAGGATTAAGGGACAGAGAGACGAGTGGTTTTCATGGGTAGGTGGAGGAGTAGGGTGATGTAAGAGAGAGAGAGGGGGTAGAGAGAGGGAGAGAGAGAGAGGAAGGGGGTGATTAGGGATAGTGGAGAGGATGGGTTTTGTGGGAGAGAAAGAGATAGGGATTGAGGGGGTTAGGGGTTTTGGGAGGAGGAGGGGAATTAGAGAGAAATGTTGGTATAGTGGATAGAGAGGATGGGGAATGATTAGGGGTAGGGGGGTGATTGGCATTGGGGGAGAGAAGGAGATATAGATTCGAAGAGTGAGGGTTTTGGGGAGGAGTAGGGAGGTTATGTAGAAGGGGGAATATTTTAGGAGTGGGGTTTGTGGATTTGGGAGAGAGGCAAGGGGGGACATTGAGAGAGAGGGAGGTGGAGAAAGAGAGAGAGATATCACTAAGGGGGATTGATTAGGGGAATGGGGAGGAGGGGGGATTTAGGAGAGTAAGAGATACAAATTAGGAGGGTCATAGGTTAGTGGATGATTAGGGATGTTAAAGGAACGGGGGGTATAGTTGAGGAGTGGGGAGTGTGGATTTGGGAGAGATAGAGAGGGGGTGTATGGAGAGAGAGAGAGAGAGAGAGAGAGAGAGAGAGAGCACTAATGGGGGGATGATTATGGGAAGTGGGAGGAGGGGGGATTTGGGAGAGTATGAGTGTCACCTACCCAAATTCTGAAAATATTATTTTATTGGAAAAATACTTTATGTTAAATTTTAATTACAAAGTTTTGTAATTATGACCAAGTTTGGTTAAGGATGAATGTAATTACTGATTATTATTATTTAATAAATTAAAGTAGGAGACAAACACCCAAGGGAACTGTTAAATGAGTGTTTACTGACCCACTAGGAGGAATGGAAGCTGTTAGAAGGCATGGGACAGATGGCATCAATTGCACTTCACCACTAGCTGTTGGTTATGGCACAACTACCCCTAAAAATGTGGCATTATCCCCCAGGTGGTGGAAGTGAGCAGGCAGCTCATTAAATGACCAATTAACAACTAAAAGGCCTAGGAAGCCTACATAAGGCAAATTCAAATTGAGCAAGAAACTCTTACAATATTTTCTGCAGAAATATTCCTCAAGTGCATCAGGTGATCACTGAGAGATTCGAATAGGGAGGCTATGTGAGAGTGCAACTGTAAGTCTGCAAATTATTCTGAGAAGGAGAACCAGAGGTGCTAGTGCAGGTCCCTTTGACTGCGAAGTCTTTAAGAGTGGATAACTATTGCTACCGCAAGTTGAGGTCCTAAGATTCTAAGTTCCTTCCTCCTGGTGGTTCAGTGAACAAGCTCGGGGGTCCTAAGGCAAGTAACTTGGCTGTCTTCAAGAATTGGTTGGGTGGAACAGGTTCCTTGGGTTGTTTGTTTCCCTACAGTTAACCAGGTTTCACTATTCCTACTTTGTTTATAGTTTAATGCTTCTACTTATTAAAACTATGTTATGTGAAAGAATTTATTTTATTTTCTAATCTATGTTTGATTCTAAATGATAAAGCTTTGTGAATTATTTAGTTAAATAACCATCTCTATATTTTTCCCCATGCTATTCTCTGCATAGTACTCTAGTATAAAGAAGCAAATTAATGATAGATGAGAGATAGGCAGATTGCCATTGATTGGATAAATGATTACAGTAAGTATTCTGTTTAAAATTTTGTCCTATATTTAAACATAGTAAAAAAATTACAGTATAGCATCAACAATAATACATAATTCTTTTATTTTTACATGAAAGAAAAACATAGTCTATTTTCTGCATAGTCATATATATTTCTCTTAACCCTATTCATTTTAGATAGAAAGCAAATACAATCAAAATTAAACATTTCTTGATTTCCAAGTAATTGTATTTTCAAGAATTATAGCAGCTGTAATAACTAATCACTATATAGATTTCTTGTCATTATACATATATTATTTCTTCACTAATATCCTTCTTTGATTTCAATTATCGAATATCTATTACAGTAGTATCAAACCCTAAGATACTACAAACCCTAATTCTTTTTACATATCTCATAATTTCTTTTTAAAGTCTTCTATGGCAAACTGTAGACATTATTTCAGAGAATGATAACATTTATGACTTACTAAACCCTAGTCATCGTTTTCTAGAACCATACTATATTTTACATATGGTAAGTTCACTATCAAAGTATTATTTAGCAGTTAAGAAAAAGCATGACTCTATACAAATGTTATCAATAGCTCAAACCCTAGTAAGAACACAACTCAACTTTGAAACATTCACATTATCAAAATATTTTATGCACAGGCTAAGTTTTTAGGTACGAAATCTTATTGCAAGCCAGTTAGCAAATTAAATAAACTACATGAAGGATTCATTCGAAATTTAAAATAGACACTATGGCCTAACCATTTCCAAACTTAAATATCGACATCAATGACAAATTACAAGAAACAACCATTCACACACGACCGGGAGTACCAGTTGATCATGAAGAATGATGTCTGTGATGTGGTCCCAAGACCTGAAGGGAAGTCTGTTGTGACTTCTAAGTGGATCTATAAGATAAAGCATGCTGCAGATGGAAGCATAAGGAAATACAAGGCAAGGTTTCTAGATCGTGGCTTCTCACAGAAAGAGGGGATAGATTATGAAGATACTTTTGCACCTGTATCTAGATACACTTCCATCAGAACAGTACTTGCTCTCGCTGTAGTGATGAAGTGGAAGATACACCAGATGGATGTCAAGACAACTTTGTTGAATGGTGTAGTCGAAGAGGAAGTGTATGTGGAGTAGCCACTTGGTTTTGAGACACATGACAGGGAGTCATATGTGTGCAGGTTGAAGAAATCCTTGTATGGCTTGAAGCAAGCTCCTAGGACTTCATATGGTAGGATAGACAACTTTCTATCCAGTTTGGGATTTACCCAGTGTAAGGCAGATTCCAACCTTTACTACAAGATTGAGGAAGGCAATCTAGTGATACTACTATTGTATGTTGATGACCTGTTTGTTACATGTAAGGATAGATTGATTGCCGACACAAAGAGGAATCTTGATTTCAAGTTTGAGATGAAGGAATTGAGGATGATGCATTACTTTCTAGGAATGGAGGTGTGGCAGAGTGTAGATGGAATCTTCCTTGGACAAGGGAAGTATGTAGTAAGAGATCCTGAAGCGGTTCCAGATGATGGACTGTAAGGCCATGGCCACACCTATGGCATCGAACCAAAAGATTATGTGTGATGCTTCATTTGATCTAGTTGATGTCACGGTGTATCGTCAGATGATTGAGTCCTTGACATACTAGACAAACACAAGACCAGATATTTGCTTTGCGGTGAACACATTGATCCAGTTCCTGACGAATCCCAGAGGTGTTCACCTGGTTGCTGTAAAACATATTCTGAGGTACCTGAAGGGTACAATTGATAATGGGATCAAGTATGATGCAAATCAAAAGTTTAACCTGAAGGGTTATGTTGATTCAGATTGGGCAAGCAGTATTGTAGATAGGAAGAGCACTTCGGGGTGCTACTTCAGTATGGGATCAGGTGTGATCTCTTGGTTTAGTAGGAAGCAGTCCTACGTGTCACTGAGTACACTCGGAGCAGAGTATGCCACAACTTGTTCATCCAGTTGTGAGGCGATATGGCTTAGGAAGCTATTGTCTGAGTTATTTGATCTCCCATTGGATGCTACTAGTATCTTTTGTGACAACCAGAGTTGTGTGAAGTTGTCTGAGAACCTGGTTACTAGTTACTGCTTTGGATATGCATCAGTTGGATTCTTTGTATGATTAGTTGGATCATGTAATAAACTAGTGATTTTTACCATTTTACTTGATACCCGCGGGCTGTAGTGATGGAACTCGTGGGTACACATGCTATAGTGATGCAACAAATGGTTCAGAGGAAAAAATATGTCTAAAGGAGTGAATCTAAGTCAATGAAATGGATCCTATCGGCCAAAGAATGTTGATGCTCACAAGGTGGAAGATTACATTGTAACAGATGCCCCCTAATGTGTGACGTTAGATACTGATGCTACGATGGCCGAAATACATTATAAAACTCAGAAGTGGAGTGATGGAGACACAAGTGGAAAGAGCAGCTCGCTCGTCATAATACAATAGTATCCCTAAATACATGTCGGTAGTACAACAATGTGATACAATGGCCATGAATAGGCAGTATGTTCGGGTACACAGGGTACTACCAAAGGACCAAACACCAAGAGCAACCACTTCACACAAATAGATCACAGATCAACACACCGATGTTTTGACGTGGTTTAAACCCTCTTGAGGGAAACACTCCACGGCCCCGGCCAAATAGCTTCTACGGGACAATTTATTATGCAAAGAAAGAAAGTTACAAATGAGCTTCTCATAATTGATCAACTAAACAATGACCCTCCATGCTCTTTAAATAGAGATCATGGACCAATCGGGTGTTAAGCCACGGATCAAGGTTAGGTTTGATCTAAGAGAAGTTGAGCCGTCGGATCACTCTATGTCAGAAACATATCGTGACCGTCGGATTAAGTATTTACAAATGCATACTAATGCATACTAAAGAAACACACTATCCCTAACGGATATATTACACAAGTTGATCTTAACTAACTCCTAAGTGTCTAAATATCCTAACATCCCCCCTTAAGAACAACTTGGGATAGGATTGAAGGATTTACAAAGTGATACTATTAGGAGAAGGAAGGAGGCATTAGAGCCTATCCCCCCTTAATGACAAGTTCCTGAACTCCTAACATAGATCGAAGTTTAGAAAACTTCACTTCTGTAAGAGACTTGGTGAAGATGTCTGCAACTTGATCATCTGTAGGGAAAAAGAGCACTTCAAGAACACGATCATGAACAAGATTTCTGATGAAGTGCATATGTAGCTCAATGTGTTTGCTGCGTTGATGTAGAACTAGATCTTTGGCAAGCTTGATGGCACTTTGATTGTCGCACCAAAGTGGAGTAGGCTGCTGCTGCTCAAATCCAAACTATGAAAGGATCTGTCGAAGCCATAAAGCTTCCTGACTGGCATTAACTGCTGCTCGATATTCTGCCTCTGCTGAAGAAAGAGCAAGAGCTTGTTGTTTCTTACAAGCCCAAGTAATAGGTCCAGATCCCAGACTGAAAACATAACCTGCAATAGACTTTCGATCATCAGGATCGCTGGCCCAATCTGAATCAGTGAAACCAACCAACAAAGGTTTCCCCCCTGTACTGTAATGAATCCCAAACTGAACTGTACCTCGAATATATCGAAGTATTCTTTTAGCTGCTTTCCAGTGACTTTCATGAGGTGTCTGCATATAACGAGCAACTCGACCAACGGCAAAGGAAAGGTCAGGACAGGAATGAGTCAAGTATAAAAGACTACCAACAAGATGACGATACAAGGTGGCATCTACTTCAGGTGAAGTACAAGTGGCAGAAAGTTTGACTCCAGACTAGAAGGGAGAAGGGGCTGGTGTACAATCTTCCATGTGAAAGTGTCGAAGAAGGTTACACAGGGTACTACCAAAGGACCGAACACCAAGAGAAACCACTTCACACAAATAGATCACAGATCAACACATCGATGTTTTGACGTGGTTTGAACCCTCTTGAGGGAAAGACTCCACGGCCCTGTCCAAATAGCTCCTACGGGACAATTTATTATGCAAAGAAGGAAAGTTACAAATGAGCTTCTCATAATCGATCAACTAAACAATGACCCTCCATGCTCTTTAAATAGAGATCATGGACCAATCGGGTGTTAAGCCACGGATCAAGGTTAGGTTTGATCTAAGAGAAGTTGAGCCGTCAGATCACTCTATGTCGATAACATATCGTGACTGCCGGATTAAGTATTTACAAATGCATACTAATGCATACTAAAGAAACACACTATCCCTAACGGATATATTACACAAGTTGATATTAACTAACTCCTAAGTGTCTAAATATCCTAACACAGTACATAGTGAAAATATGTCATAAGTGATCATAGCCATGATCACTCTACAGTAAGATATGGTCCCTTGCTGAAAAGGAAACAACTGGTGCAAACTGGAGGTACAAACTGCTGATATCTGAGAGGTGATATCTCAGATGTAAATTCAAAGTCATAAGTAGCATATTGAATGCCACTATCGCCTGGGGTCTTCTACACAAGTCTTCGATGATGAAAGTCCCATCAAGTGAATAAAGGAGTTGGGGTCGAACCTAATGTGACATCGTCTGATTACCGATCAATGATGTATACCATTAACAGATGCGAGATAACCCACCAATAATGAAAATGGGCATCAAGGCACATAGCACAATCATCGGAGTGTAAATAAATGTGTTGAAGTCCAACACTAGGATGAATCCATCGATCAGGGGACATTGATGTATTCCCAAAACTATCGATTGTGAGAGAACCTGCCACTAATGACTGCAAGCCTCAAGGTACTCAACCAAACTCTAAGCCTCAAATCCTAGAATAAATTGGTTGAAGTCGACGGAACGAGACTCACTGCAAGGAGGGCATTAAGGAATCCCCCATCAACTAGCACGAGGTACCAGCTACACTGAAAGATTTGGAAAAACTCAGGTGAAACGGACTGACTCAATAAGGATGGTCGACATGCAATAGTCAAGAGATCTGAGGAGTGGCCAACACTGGTTCAGGACTTCCTTTGAACAAGAGCATGAGCAAATGGATAGACTCATGCAGCATCCATTTGACATAAATTGTGCAATGCAGGAGGCATTCCAAAGGGCTCCATAATGACTGGAATCTTAACCAATCAGTGGAGAAAATTGAGAAATAAGTACAGCTCCTAAGGTCCAACTATAGTCCTGACTCATAATGCATGGAGTGGAATGAATGCTCTGTTCAAAGGTGACACAATAGCTGCCAACAAGAAGTAGTAACCATAATCCCGTCCAGCTTTTGGAATATTTGATTTTTTTGGTCTTTTTCTTATTTGGGAAAAGCTTGAAAAAGAATAAAATTACTTATAGTACAACAAGTGAGGGAACGAGTGTCAAATAGTGAGCAGACTAGTTCCAAGCAGTGGAACATACCTATGATCAATGCAAGGAAGTGCATGTAGGATGTTGTCACTCTGGGGGGATGTTCCCTCAAGGTCAAAAGGTGATCAAATTGTGAAGGGAAAATATAAGCTCTGCAGGGCTCGACAGGGAAAAGTGCTCAGGCACCAAGCTAACAATTGAATAAGCGGGAGCCGGCACAAGGCTCAAGTGGAAAGCAGGATGATGCAATGCAATCACAACATGATATAACTGAGGGGAGTCCTTAAGGGAGATGGCCAGCATAAGACAAAATAGAGTATGAGTCTTTATCGCAATGTCATGGCGTAACTACAAAGGACTCCCAAACCTAAGGGAAAACAAGGACATGGGCACCAAAATGCACAAAGAGTTTCTAACTAGGGTACCCATGTTCGGAAAATCCCTATCGCCACATAACGACACTTCTATAGCAATGTGAAGGTTCTGTGTCAGTTACGAAGCGGGGTTGCACCTAGGGTTTATGAAAATGGTCAACAGGTCAAATGCATAATGCACATGGAAATGGCATCTAACCTATATGTCGGGTGTGAAACGTACCTATCGTAGGTGTGAAATAGTCTAGAACAGCTTTTGCCAAAGAAATCTAATGAAAAAATACTACTCCAAGACATTATATTAGTCCACAATGGCACAAAACGGTAAAAACTATAGACAAGTGGGTCCTGAAAATTATAAATAGTAATAAAAAATTACAATTTACAATTCATTTTTACTATTCACCCATTTGGAGCTTTTGGTTAGTTTTCACCTGAAAGTTCAGTTTCCGATTCTGGGAGCTACGAGCGACCATTCATCGAACCATCCAGAGCAGGTTGGTATTCTCATCGATACCTTTCATTTTGATTTTCAGCGGTGGAATTTTTTGTTTGGCCAAGCCCTAAATGGCTTCAGCGCTACCCACGGGCTGTAGCTATGCGGGTCGTGGGTAGGGAAAAATACTCACAGACAATGCAAAGGCTCACCATGGGTACTCGCACCTGTATACAAGTTAGTCGGCAGGTATGGCCATGTAGTTTGTTTTTTTAAAAGAATTTGACTAAAATGCTTGTTTTCTTCACTCCAGGATGGTTCTAGAGTGGAGGGAGAGGGAGCATGACCAAGTTGATGAGGCTGTGCGCAACGATGTGCAAGCACAGCAGGCATTGCAAGCATGTGGGTTGTACAAATTCTAGAGTATAGGGGGTTTGAGGGCCCAAAACCTATTACTCCAGTGCTTGATCGACTATTGGGATGTTGATGCACAAAACTTCAATCTCAATGGGAAAATCCTCACATTGGAAGTGGATGACATCTACTTCATTACCGGTTTGTCCCGTTGAGGTGAGGAGGCTAATATTCGGTCTCGTATTGTGGGTGTTGGGATAACTGTCCTTGACTACATAGCGCGATATTGCCTCGAAAACACATGCACGGTGGGAAGTCAGGTGCCCATCAATGCCATAGTGAATCTGAGCATGAAGATCATTGTGGCTACCTTAGTGCGGATCATGGGATCTAAAGCTTTGCACCAGGCATCCAGGCTGGTGATGTTCTATGCATCACAATGCATGCAAACTATAGTGTTTGACTGGTGTACCACACTGCTGGGGTCTATGAAGACCCAATTGACAGAATGCAAAGAAGGGAAGGCCAAAAACTTTGGGTATGGGAGTATCCTATGCATATTCTTCTTTGAGAGGGTTCCAGGGCTTAGTCCGAGGGTGGATGTCCCTCCTCATAGTCTCCGGGATCCAGCCCTGACCCGATGGGATAAGATTTTGACACGACAAGGTGGTGTCCATCTAGCATCACCATATACCGAGGAGTTTTTCCTTTGGTGGGACTGGTAGGTCATTGCCATAGAGGACTACCCCTATGCAGGGATAGACTTCCACCAGGATAGGGACATGCCACTCCCACTAGATGCAGCATTCAGAGACATTGGTGAGTACTCTTTTTAGGTTTTTGTGTATTAAATTTTTATGGATTTTTTATTATATATTTAAATGCAAATATATTTTTGGTGGTAGTATCATATGCTAATGGTTGATTGTTTTCTCGCAGACAAAGGCCCAGTGAGACCTGATGGCTTCCCTAGGCATGGTCATCGGGGTAGGGGTGAGGAGGCAGGCGATGTTGTAGTAGGATGCACTCTACAGACCTTGCGGCGCAACCTCACATGGATGGTTGCTAGGGTTCCACAGATAGAGGTGGCGAGACTACCTGAGGCCATGCAACACCAAGTAGTGGGGGTTCCGAGTGACTGGGTGCGGCTACTATAGCGTGTAGCCAATGCAATTCATTATTTCTATGAGACACATCCTGTCGGGGCGGTAGCTAGGCGTCCTCGTAGGGAGTAGATATCTCACAATCTCATTTTTGTATCGATATGTATATTTTTGAGGGCTACGGGCTCCAGTTTTGTATGACACTACCATTTTGGACATATTTATATATATATAACTTTGGTTCTCCGGTTCTACTATACGTGTGTATGTACAAATGTATGAATGTCTTCTTATATTTGTGTGCTTCATGATGAATGTGACAAATGCCAATCTAATACATAGTTAGTGTATGCATCAGATATATGATTAACACTTCTCGGAACATGTATGTATGTAATTGAAACAAAATATCATTCCAAGAGTCTTACCCTTAGGAATTTCTGTAGTAGCGTAGGATCTCGCACACAGTACTACCCATTCAGCTGAGACACAACTAGTTATGAATCCAGGCGGATTTCTAAAGACTGAACGCCATGGAAAATGGCATCCCGAAGTAGCTCAATGACAGCACTGTACTCAGCCACATTGCTAGATGTAGTACCAACACAAGCACCTCCTGAGGACACAACTAGGTGGTCAGGTGAGAAAATAACCCAGGCAGCAGAAGCAAGCTGCTACATATGACGGCTAGCACCATCCACGAATCCTAAGAATGTAGCAGACTCTGCTGACATTTGTCAATCAAACGGAAGCTAATTAGCAGACCCGAAAACCAAAAGAAATCTAAACTATGTACAGAAGCAACTATACAATAGTATACAAAAGTATCAGCCTGAACCAGGGGTTCAAGTGTAATACCGCTTGAGGTAGAGCCCATTTCTAGGCTCCTTCAAGACAGTCCCCTCATAGTATTCTAATTCATAGGCTCCTTTTTCCAGGACATGCCTCGCGATGTAAGGATCGTGCCACATGGGGTTGAACTTGCCTGCACCCAGGGGCTCTTTAGCTTGGTCATATAAGAGGACCAAGTCACCTTGAGCATACTTTCGGGGACAAACAAACCTATCATATTGAACCTTAACACGACATTTGTTGGAATCTATGGCCACAGCGGCATCTCGACATTGCTTGTCAAGTTGCTCAAGGTGGATTAAACATTGCTCAAGACCAGTCGTATCAGGGAGGATCTCTATGGCCAGTTTAAGCGAAGGGATCTCGCATTCAATTGGTAAAAGTGACTCCACACCGTGAACTAGTTGAAACGGTGAGAACCCGGTGGCAGTCTTGACTGCAGTTCGATATGCCCACAAAGCAGGATATAACATGATGTGCTGATTGGTCTTGCTTTGTTGGATGGTACATTGGAGAATGGTCTTCAAATACTTATTGACTACTTCTACTTGACCATTCGCTTGGGGATAATAAGAAGATGAGTGCTCTTGAAGAAACCCAAGTTTGAGAGACAAATCCTCGATCATCTTGTTCTGGAAGTGACTGCCATGGTTAGTGACAATCTCTTTTGGAATACTGAACCTAGTTATAATTTGATTGAATACCAAGTGGAATGTTGTAGCACCATCGGCTTTAATAGTAGGCATGGCCTCATCCCATTTGGAAAAATAGTCCACGACCACTATTATATGGTGATGCCCCCCAGCAGAAGCTAGTTTGCAATCCATGAAATCCACCCACCACTTGGTGAAGGGACTGACGGTGACGACCGGATGAAGGGGCGCTAGATGCGAGCGTATGTTTTGAGAAAACACCTGGAAAGGGTGACATCTCTTTACAGCATTAACACAATCCTTAAAGACGGAAGGCCAAAAATAACCAGCTCACATAATACACTGCGTTGTAGCAAGCCCGAATAAGTGACTGCCACACGCCCCAGCATGGCAATCATTAAGCACCCGCTCCACTTCTTCGTGAGTTAAGAAATGATGGAGAATAGAGTCCTTTCCTCAGTGATACAAAGTTTCACTGACGATAGTATAATATTTAGCGTGATGTTTCACACGCCATTGCTCATCTCGTGAATAGTGTGGAGGAAACTTCAAAGTTTGGAGATATACAATGACATCCCCATACCAAGGGTCCTCAGACGAGATCAGAAATAAGCACTCATCCACAAAGGAATCTTCATGAATGACATCCTCATCAAGTCTTGGAAGGTTTGACATAAGCTCAGCAAATACCAACGATTTCACTGACTTTGCCGAAGCAAAATCAAGATCAAATTCCTGAAGGATAACAATCCATTTATTGTACTTCCCCCCGATAAAGTGTCATGACAGAATGAATTGAAATGGATTGATATGCGCGACAACTGTGGCGGTTCTAAGCAGAATGTAATGTCATAACCACTTGATTGAATGAACAGTCACAAGCTCCAGCTTTTCCACATGAGTATATCTTAGCTCAACGTCTACTAGATTTCGACTAAGGTAATAGATGACATGCTCAACAAGTGCATCATCAACCTGAACCAAGGCCATGCCAATCATCTCTTGAGACGCAGCCACATAAAGGATAAAATCTCATGTGAAGTCTGGTGGACTAAGCACAGGGGCCCATACCAAAGCTTTCTTAAGGGCATCGAAAGACTGTTGGGCTCGCTCATCCCAGATAAAAGGTGTGTCCTTCTTCAACAATGCGCGAAACCTTTGGTAAGATTAGCATAATTGACTATCAAATGGCATAGAAAAGTGGCTCTCCCTTGGAAGCTCTGAAGCTGTAACAAATTGCGTGGAGGAGACAACTGAAGTATTGCCTCAACTTTGAGAGGATCGACTCTAATACTCTCTTTCGAAACTATGAAGCCCAGAAGGCAACCCGTCCTGATAGTAAAGATGCATTTGTTAGGATTCAATCAAATCTTGTATCGTATACATCGTTCGAGAATCATGTGGAGGTGCTTGGGGTGGTCCATCCTCTTCCAGGAATGGTCGACAAGATCATCCAAGAAAACCTCCATAATCTTTTTAAGATCGTGAAAGGCGTAGGTCCTGGCACGCTGAAATGTGGCTCTGGCATTTTTAAGGCCGAAGGGCATTTTCCGATATGAAAATGTTCCCCAAGGACAAATAAAAGCTATCTTATGTTGATCCTCGGGTTTGATTTGAATCTAATTATATCCAGAAAATCCATCCATGAAGGAAAAAATCTCACTTCCGGCGCAAGCATCCAAGATCTGATCTATGAATGGTGTGGGGAAGTTGTCTTTTGGACATGCACAGTTCAAATCTCTAAAGTTAGTGCATACACGGATCATTCCCTACTTCTTATCCATAGGAACAGGGTTTGACACCCATTCGGTAAGGGGAATGGGGTAGATGAAACCAGCCTTGAGCAGTTTCTCCACCTCTGCCTTGATAGCGGCTGCTTTTCTAGGGTTCATAGCACGTAAGCATTGTCGAACTGGTTTAGCATTGGGATACATTCTAATCTCATGTTCAACAATGCGGGGGTCTATTCCTGGCATCTCCTCATATTGCAAGGCGAAAGCTTCCCAGAGTTCTATAAACAATTCTATGTAAATAACAATCTCCTCAGGAGTGCAATCGTCACCAATGTAGACATTCTCCACTATTCCGGGAGTACAAGATATATTGATCGATGTAGTTGGGGAAATTTTAACCATATTCCCTTCCGCAAAAGCATCATGCGACTCCAAAAGAGCCACAGGGTGACCACCCATCTCTGCTAGAGTCGTCCTAAACTCTTCTCGTTCAGTGAGCTCGAGTTTGGGAAGGAAATAAGAGCGATGGTGCATATCTTCCCAAGGTCTCTCACTACCACACATGACCTCCATAATAGCTTCATCAGAAGGAAAAGTATCATCGAGGAAATCATGGGAACAAGATGAGTTGGCTACCCAAACCGACAGCGTAACGGGATCTTGCTCGACTGTCTGGGAAGAAGAGATCCAGTTCTACAGTGGCTTGTTGAATATGCTGGTATGCAAGCTCAGCTACAGACAGTGGCATAGACATCCCGACATGCGAAATGTTTCCAGACGTGGAACTCATGGATGGTAAAGTCCATGGATCATCAAAATAAGAAGTCCGGAATTACATATTATGCAAAGGAGGAGACGCATCGTCGGTAATGGTTCCAATAAAATTCACAGGTGCGGCAAAATCATAAGTTCCCATCAAAGAAGGGTACATGCCAACACCCATGTTCCCAGTTGTCGACTGAGAATGAGTAACCTACGGGACCATGGATCCCGTGGATTCTATGGAAGAGGAGTTAACATAATCCAGCTGATCGATGGTCACAATATTGCCTTCGTGAGGAAAGCAGATAACTCTAAATATAGTGGATGCGATAGCTTTCATGGCATACATCCAATTTCAACCTAGTAGAAGGTTGTAGTCGATGGGTGCATCAACCACCTCGACTTCAATAGGCACAGACTTGCCTCCCAAGGAGACAACAAGGGAAGGGATAATTCCATGTGGCTTAAATGAATGAACGTCAAATGCAGTGAGTGTGGTTCTAGAAGTGAGTAGGGGAGGATAGATAAGAGATTTCCAACAAGCTAATGAAATTACTGACGTAGAGGCACCTTCATCAACCATAGTACATTTGACAAAAATATGAAGGTACACCACCTGGATTTGAAAAGCCATGTGGTAGGGTAAGCGAGGTTGGACATCAGTAGTATCGAACTTGATAACAGTGGGACTTCCCCCATTCTGAACTCCTAACGCACTCAAAAGAGCATGCTTCTGAGAAGGACAGGCTTGCAAAACTTCAAGACCCGACATGGCACACGGAGTTTGGCCCAAATCTTCTACGATGGAGTAGTTGTGGGCAGCTCGAGCATTAGGATTATGCGTAGAGCGCTTGAGAACACCTTTCAGTATCTGCAGCATAATAGAGGGCTTATCGATATGCAAGGAATTGTCAGGAGGAGGGGGAGGCTCACTCCCCAAATTGGGTTGTGGTGCATCATAATCGCGCTGACGATTGGAAACACTAACCTCTGACTAAACCATGTTCACACATCCATAACCACTAGTATTGGAAGAAGATGTTGTCGTCTCAATAGGTCCATAACAGGTGGTGGGAGCATGCGAAGCCATGTTTTGGTGATGAGGTATGGGATCCTTCAACACAGCTGGGCTCTGTGCCAACTACTTCAATGCTTCTTCAATACGAGGACATAAGTGAGTAAGATGGTCTTCCCCACAAAGATTGCAAGGAAACTTCACCTTGCGCCTAGGTTTACTGTCCTCACCAGCATTTCTGCCTTCCCGAGGAGGGTTGGCATTATCCTTACGAGGGGTATTGCGATTGCTATTGTTATTCCCATTGTTTCCACCCTTACGATTATTTCTCCCCTTTTTCTTACCACCAGGTTGCTGGTTACCTGACTGGTTAGTCGTTTGCACACTGTGTACATTGGACGATGGGGTGGAAGTGGACAAGGTGTGAACCTGTCCGGGAGTAGACTAGTTTAGCGACAAATTCTGCATTTGATTAGCTACCAAATCTATGGGGTGAGTGCTTGCAGATCCAATGATGCCATCGGCATGCGGTCTAGGAACTAACGTGGGCTCATGACATGTGCACGGTGTGTCACGGATGATGTCATACAAAATGACAGAGTGAGAGTATAATAAGTCTAACTGTTGGAATTTCAAGATAGCTTGTTCCTCAGTCACAATGCCGGACATCGAAACATCCTTAGCAATGTATGGGAGTAGATACTTGAGGAACCATTCCAACAGGAACTCTAGAGGAATGTTGGCTTTCACTAATCTCTTCCACCGACGCCACTCTTTAACGTGGTCAGAAAGATGTGTGGCCTTGTTCTGACGGAAGGTAGATAAAAGTTCAGTGTCAGTGTCATAGCGAACCGATAACTGGAAATTATCTAAGAAAACCAAAGCAATCTCATTAAAACCACTATAGGTGTTTCCAGGCAACTCGACGTACCACTTCGCGGCTGCCCCCATGAGGGTGTGTTGAAATAGTCACAATCTAACAAGATCATGATTCAATGAGTTGGGGGAGCACCAAAGGTGAGATGCCGTGACATGATCTCCTGGGTCCTCACCACCTTTCCCCTCAAACTTAGGAATATTTGAAGGGAGCTTGGTAGGGACCAGGGGCCAAGTAGGGTCGTGACACACCAGATCGTTCGTGAGATTTGAAATATCTGAAAGATTCAAGCATGCAAGGAATGGGAGCTGATGCTGGAAAGATTGATTATAAGCTCCCATAAAAGGTTGGTTAAATGGAACTGTGTTATAAGATGGACCAAAAGCTTGACCATGAGGATTGAATTACTGATAACAAGGACCTAACAGACCATAAGCTTTCCCATGGCCATAGGATTGATAACCTCCTCCTGCCTTACCCATTTGAGAGTAAGTAGGTATGTGCATGTTTTGGGCACCATATTGGGGTGGTGGGTTATACTAGTGGCCCGCACTGACTGTGTTGTAGTAAGGGTTGCCACCATGAGTATGGTGAATATATGTACTATTCATACCGGGAACCATGTTGTAATGACCATAATGGTATGGTATGTTCCCACCCCCAACATTAGGATTAGCTTGAGCAGTCGTGTGGTGACCAGAAGCATGAGAAGTATTCCCAACTCCAATATTGGTGTGACTAGTAGCAGGGATGGTGGCGTGATGTCCATGTGGATAGGAGATATTCCCACCCCCTACATTAGCATTACTAGTGTTGGAAGTGGATGCAAAAGTATGCAGTATATGTCCACCCCCGTGGTTGGGAGGAGCATTACCATCCGTAAAAGTAGTCCCGGGTTGACGATTAGCGGCATGTGTATTAGGTGGTGGATGGCGAGTCGTGTTTCGAACAACGTTCCTATTAGGTTGGGCAATCCTAGGAGGTGGTCCTCTTCCAACATTAGATTTGTTAGGAGGAACATGACCAGTCCCCATACTATGTGTGTGAGTGGAAAACGTAGTGCCCCCAGTGGGTATAGTATGGCTAACACCATGACTAGTGCCAGCGTGACTACCAAACATAGTGGAAGGTTCAACTATACTATGACTAGGCATACCAAAAGAGAGTGTTGTCAGGTTGATTGTAGGACCAATGTCGTCATGTAACTCTGGCATCCCGTGTCTATAACTGCGTGGAAATGAAGGAACGAACGGATCGTCCTGTTCTTCATCCTCGGGTAAGGTTGGAATTCTGTAAAGATAATTATCTCGATTCGAAGGATTGAACAGATCTCATTCAAGTGGATTAGGCCAAATAGAACTAGGTTGAGTCTCAGGTGGATCACCTCCCCATGCCTAACGAGGAGTATGGGGATCGGAAGTGTTGTCAACTCTACCCAATGGAGTTGAAGGTTTTTCCTTAGTATTGGAATGTGTAGCAGTCATGACGTTGTGAATGTAAGCTTCATAAGAATCCGAAGACTCAGAGAAGCCCTTCGGCGTCCTCTAGCAATACGGTGTGAAACCTCAGCCGACTTTAAACTAGCCAACCAACGGGATCGATAGAGAGTAAGGCTCCGCACCATGATATCTCTGGGGAGAATATATAATCAAAATGTCCCTTAAAGGCCAACTATTGATCAAAAACAGTAAATCAAAAGCACACACCTAGAGAAACTATAGCCAAGAGCAGACAAACAGAGTGGCTAAATGAGCTCCCAACACTAAAGCCAGTATGTCTTGCCTAGGAGAGGATTGAGACTCCCAAACTATAGCCAGAGGTAACAGAATCAGTTATAGAGACACCCAGGATTCACTACGTGTACAAGGTCAAGTCCACTGCACAAACACAACTCTGTTGTCCAATCCCTATCTGACTCAGGACACAAACAGTATAACCACTACAAGTACCCTGTGCGATACCTAGGTAAGGAAACTATGTTCACCGCAATATAACCAATGCTCAGGGGGATAGTCACAGATGGGATCCATCATATGGGTAGGGTATCTAAGCCCAAAGCACAAAAGGATGAACCTTCGGTACCCCCAGATATGAACAAATCCTGGAAATATCTCCCACGTTCAGCCAGTATCAGAGGGATATCCCTTTAACCAACCTCGCATGACCTCGTGCTTAACTCTGGCTTGAGTAGAGCTTCCTGAGAACACTGATATATACCATGGATTCCTCAACTCCTTGGTCAAACACCTAATGTTTCGTCTAGTAGTCTTGGATTGTTAACTCACAGTGATCTATTCCAAGACACTAAACCTATGCTAGTTGGTGTACCCTATAAATAAAATCAGTCTAATCAATTTTAAGATTAAGCATTAATTTTAATGGTTGTGATTACTCAAGGGATATGATCGTGAAACTAGTGATGTGTAAGACTCAATGGTATGCAAAATCATCAAATCCTAGACTCATTTATCCAATGAAAACAACGCCCCTAATATGCACAATCAAACCAACAATTTCAAAATAAATATGCAATCCTTTTATATTTCTTTCAATGCACAATCAGAATCTAAATGAAGGTAGAAAGCACTCAATGCAAGATGCAATACATAAAAGCAAATTTTTTTTGTATTTTCTCTTATAAACGAAAGGAAAATGCAAAAAACTATGTGTATTTTTTGTATTTTTCAATATATGGAAATGAAAAATGCAAGCAAAATCCTACTATCTAGTCAATGATATGCCAAGGAGATCACTAAGACAACCAAGCAGATACCAAATAGTAAGACTCAGCTAAAGGAATGAGCTCAAAAGGAAAAAACCAACAAGCCTAAATCCAAAGATGGGTAAAAAAACAACAAGGCTCAACCAAGAGAAACGAAGAGTTCTGGTCACAACCAATGCATGGAACAGTCAAGAAATAGGTCAAAAAAGACTTAGGATCAACCAAAACCAACCCGGCAACAACCAAAGGTCATAAAACAACAAAAGCCAGAGTTGTACGTTACTATCGAAGGAATACATGTGGGTACCCGCGAGCAGTAGAGTAAACAAAGGCAGGTATACGCGGGCAGAGCTAGGCTAGCTCGCGAGTGAGGAAAGGTAAATTGGAAAACAGAGAGTCCAATGGCTCAGAAAAAAGAAAGTTTTCTATAGTGTATCTCAACAGCAGATAAGTGACACAAAGCTTTGACAAACAACAACTCTAATTATGGACTAATGCTAAAAAAATCCATAAGATGGATGTTTTCCCCAGCGGAGTCGCCATTTCTATGTTGGAGAAAACTCACTATGGCTTGGGGTATACCACAACAGACAGATGACTACCATAAATCAACTCAATTCTCATAACTATGCTATATAAATGACAATTCTAATATAATGAAGAAGATAACCAACCTCTATCCAAACGTTCGATGTAGATCCCCATTGGAGCTTTTCTATCCGTGCACTTGAATCTACAAATTAGTCTTGACAACCAATATACAACAAGTACATATAATATATAAACAACATTAACATCATCAATAGCAATGGCCCATGATATAACAAGTAAATGCAACCCAATGTAAGATAAACAACATTTACAACATTAATGGATGAGAATATGAGTATTTCTATTAATAAACAAGAAGAAATACAAAGTGACACGACCTCTTGCCGACAACCAATCTGAACCAAGATCTAGATCAATCCACTTGTGCCTCCACCACTTCAATCCTCCATGAATGGCAAACTCAAACTAGATAGGAGTTTGGAAGGTGAACATAAAGGGTTCACAACTACAAGGATCAATGAGTGTAGACTCAAGATAGGGCAAAAATCCACTAGAGTTCTCTTGCTCTTCTTTCTCCTCATGTCCATAAGCCATATGTGCTCAATATATAGTCCTCTGAAAGGTAAGTGAAAGGACACATCGAGACATTACTTGGGCATATGGAGAGCCAAATGTCACCCAGTGACCGTTTTTTGGGAGTAAAAAGTAATAAACTAGTGATTTTTACCATTTTACTTGATACCCGCAGGCTATAGTGATGAAAATCATGGGTACGCATGCTATAGTGATGAAAAAAGTGAGTCAGAGGAAAAATGAGGAAAAAATATGTCTGAAGGAGTGAATCTTAGTTAGAGAAATGGATCCTATAGGCCAAAGAATGTCGATGCTCACAATGTGGAAGATTACATTGTAATAGATATACCACTTGGCTTATAGACGAGAGGAGAAAGAAGAGCAAGAGAACTCTAGTGGATTTTTACCATTTTACTTGATACCCATGGGCTATAGTGATGCAACAAGCAGGTCAGAGGAAAAATGAGGAAAAAATATGTCTGAAGGAATGAATCTGAGTCAGTGAAATGGATCCTATAGGCCAAAGAATGCTGATGCTCACAAGGTGGAATATTACGTTGTAACACCAAGATTCTATGGACCAAACTATATCATAAGGAAAATTGGTAACATTGCCTATGAACTAGATCTTCCTCTAGGAAGCAAGTTACACAATGTTTTCCATGTGTCATGCTTGAAGAAAGTAGTAGGCTAGCAATTAACAGTTTGAGAATAATTTCCTCCTCTCGATGATGAAGGACACCTGG
The DNA here is from genome assembly GCA_027924585.1 of Larix kaempferi. Lineage (NCBI taxonomy): Eukaryota > Viridiplantae > Streptophyta > Pinopsida > Pinales > Pinaceae > Larix > Larix kaempferi. The sequence goes on from BSBM01000939.1 coordinate 801,510, forward strand.
TCCTAGATCCATAAAATATTATGTAGGTTAGATAAAGGAAGTTGACGAACAATATCATTAAAGAATATCTAGTGCAATGGAAGGGGTTTCCTAGTGAAGATGCAACCTGGGAAAATGAACAGATTTTGCAACATCCAGCATTGCACATGCTTGAGGACAAGCAGTCTTAGGGAGTGAGGACTATCATGTTCCTTCCTTAGAGGTCACTTGGTCAATACTTGGACCCTCCAATCCCTAAGGGTCTAGGAAGAAGAATTAAGTGGAGGATAATTAATTAATTGGGATAAATTTTGGTACAAGGCCTATAGTGATTAATAATTTAATAATTTTAATTTCTAAGTATTTTGTAATTATTTCCTTATCATTATTAAATAAATTTTTGGAAAGTGGTAATGTTCACATGGATAGGGGGGAGCATGAGGACAAGGTGGAACTCACCTACTCAAGTGAAAAAGAGAGAAACAACAAGGATTCAGCTAAAAGTAAGGTGGTAGCAGAAAAAGATAGAAACTGGAAAAAGCACGAAGCATTAAACTGAGAAAGAAGCAAAGTGAAGAAAGCATCTAGTTTGAAAAAGAAGGCAACATCTATAAAATCTAAGGAGGGCGCAATTTCTAAAAGCAGTTGAAGACACAAAGCAAGCAAACTGCAAAAGAAAAGAAAGGTTGCTAATTCTCTCAAGGAAGGCACCATCACCTCTCACACGTGCCAATTTCTTTCCTAGGAAGTTATCAAATTTATAAAATGAGGCTAATAGACACCATTCACATCTTTTTGGTAATTTTTTTATTGTATTGAGAGCTTTTGCTTCTCATAGTTGAGTGATGTGCCTCAACCAAGCTTGGGAGATGAACCCCAATGCAGTTAATGTTCCAGTTTGTCCATGATCAGATCCAAAGCTATGGAATTCTGATCTATAGGCTTTCATTATTACACTATTGAATAATATAATACATCTAGAAAGATATCACCAGTTACAGTGCAATTGGAGAGAGTTCTTGAAGAAGTTACATCTAGAGGAGGTGATCCATTTTAGTGAATGATCGCCTTAGAATATCATGAAGCTTAGTGTTCCCTCCATATGAAACTACCAGATATGAATTCATATTACTTGCAAATCTAGTGTAGAACTTCTCTTTCTTCTCCTCCTATCATACTCATACTCTCAGTTTTGTAAGATTTCTCTTGTATTGGATACTCTTTGAAGATATGAAGATTAAAATTCTGCTAATTTATGCTCTGAATATACATATATTTTTTTTATTATGTTATTGATCTCATTTCTGAGATATAATATACTTCAGAAGTGAATTTTGTAATCCTTAGAGGCATTTTGAATCAAATATTTCCAATACTAGCTTTTTAAGCTCTTTTTATTGACTAGTTTTACAGTTTTTTTAATTCAAGGTTACTTATGAACCAATTTTCTATTTGAATGGTCATTAATGAATCCTGAGACCCTACTAAAGCCTCTCCAACCATTTTCTTGATAATTTGAAGTCCTTTGATCCTTCTGGGGAGAGCTTGGAAAACCACTAGTTGAGCAGTCCAATATAATGCCCTTCCTTCTTTTGCCTCCAAAATAAACTAGAACCTCCCAAATTCTTAGGAAATATTGTCCAACATTTAATTAGTGGGTTAATATATTATATATACCATTTGGTTACCTTCAGGTGTGATAAAATGAGTTTAGTATGCGTATATTGGTGTGCCTAGGAAGCCTCGGAGTAGACCTCAGCTGTAGCTGTTGTTGAAACGCAAATGGCACCAGTACCGTGTGCATAGGAATCAGAACCTAGCCCTGGATCTGATGTATTTTCTATTGTACATTCACCTCTACATTTTGTATATCCTAAAGTTCTCAAGTTCCCGATCTTGGTGGGAATCTACCTTAGCTAAAAGTAGTTTTCCTGTAACTAGTTGTTGACTAGTTTTATCTTGAAAAATTTGAGTAAAAATATTGTTGTGATTGAATTAATATTCTTGGATCTGATTTGGGGATATTACATCAAATTAGAGTGATAGTTTAATGTATACACAATTTAACAAATGAAAAAATATGCCAACCAAAATAGATGAAAATATGGTGCAAGAAGTGAGTGATATGTACAAAGTCAGTTTTATTACATGAGGTCCCACATGTAGGGTATTTTTACTTATGAGTTAATGAAATTGTAGTTAAAAAGAAAATAAATATAAATTCCCTAAGAGGACCTATGTCCTTCATCCCAAATGTAACTGGGCCTCCCAAAAGCACAATTGATCACCAACTGACTAGTGGAGGTAACAAAGAGCTAGTTCTACACGTGATGGGGCCAATGTTCCAATCAAGAAGACTTGGAAACACCTCACAAATTAAATAGATAACATCAAGATTCAATTGCACTCACAATTTCTCCTTGGTGATATCCTAAGGCCATCCACTGAGATACCTTCCGTCAACTAAGGATCAGTGGTTCGGCCTGCACGGTATAGTGTCAGCCTACACGGTATAGTGTCGTCTCCCTACAACAAGATAAGTGGCTTGTAGGGAAGAGCATGGTAGCTATACCTTGGATTTCACCTCCTTGGTCACAACGCACTTCTGATCCAGGTTTTCTTTTAACACTTGCTGATAACAGGATTTTGTAAGTACCCTATGAGACAACAATGCTAAGTTTCAAAATATTGCTAATGAAACTAGATTGGTGGGAATTAATGGATTCCTATCACAATCAATCTTGAGTAACTAAAATGCTATTTTGTGACCTCCTATGGAGGAATTTATTTGTTTAATACAATTAAAATGTTGACTTTAAAGGGTTTTGAGTTTTCAATTATGGAGTGTAATAGAGGTATTTCACAATCCCTACCTTTTCTGATTCACCAAGTTCACATGAAGTGTGAGGTGAAGAGCATACTAGGATCAGAAGAGTAGTTAGGTCTCTTAGTGTGTGCTAGTGTTGAAAACTCATGTGATGAAATTAAAATTTATTATCGGGAAATTAAATAGAAGAGTATGTCAAGTAATACATACTTTTAACTCTAAGAGATGCTCATGGTGCTTTTTAAAATAAAACAAAATGCTAAAAAATAGATAAGTGTGCAGTGGAGGTATTTCAGACTTCTCACTCTTTTCTGATTCACCAAGCTCATATGAACTGCGAGGTGAGGAGCATACTTCAGGAGACAAGAGTATTTAGCTCCTTGCTTGTGTGCAAAAATGGTATTCTACACTAGCATTGATACTAAAAACATGTCAATTTTGCATAAACAAGAAATGGTCTTGAATGCTAGTGACAACTATGGGGCTCATTGAAAGCCTCAAAGTTGTTTAGCTAGGTAATTTTCAAGAGATATGAACTCTTTACTTCCTAATATTGGTCTAGGTGAACTAATTACTAAAAAATTAAGTAATTATGCAAATTAGCCTTAATTTAAGTTCACTAGTAAGCAGTAATTAAACTGCCAAACTAATCTATGCAGATAAAAAGAAAATAAACGAGGGTAGTGTGGCTAAATCATATTTTGTCGTGCAGACCATGCGGGTATATTCAAAATAGGTGCACTGAACAACATGTGTGGTACATTAATTATCCACGTGGATCACCGCAATGGGGTAGTGTGGGTCTTTAACTGATTACCTATGCTAACCATGCAACTGTCAGATTCGTTTACGCACTGGTAGCGTGACCAAGAGGCTAGGATCCGCGCTACTGTGTAAAAATAATTTGGGGGCAACTTGGGGAAATTTTTTGGCAACAAGAGGTGGAATACTTGATCTCTTGCAAGTGACAAATACCCAGTATTAACTACTTAGCATAAAAAAACCTAGTTAAATGAGAAATGAACAAAAATAAGTATGTTCGCCATTAAAATTGTTGTGGAAAAAAATTGCACAAGTGCACTCTTCCACTTGGTAATGGGCTAAGCCTAGTCAGTTGTAGCAAGGCCTTAGTCCTTGGAGCCCCTATGTTGGTTGTGGTTAGTATTCCTCCAATTTATCCTATAAGATATTGTTAGTGTAATTCACATGCAGAAAATGAAATATGGATAAAAAGAAAAATAAAAGAGAAGGGGGGAGAATGCCAACTCCAATAACAATCCAAGATATGCTAAACCACTTTTTTATTGCCCAATGGTATAGATGTACAACAGCTAGGAGGTGTACACTTCAAGGGAAGCCAACGATATCCCTTAGGGAGGTATTTTTATCCAAACTAATTGCTAAGTCAATGGTGGAACAATGGGGAGAAACTCTTGGCCCTTGAAGGAAGGCAACAAGGGAGCTTGGGAATGCTCACAATGATAGGAAATGGTGGGATATGAGGAAGATCCAACTCAACTCCAGTAGCATAAAATTTCTCTTGATTTCTCTCTACCAAATGCATGGAAATGGATTCCTTCTATAATCGAAGAGGTGGCAAAAAAAACTAGATCCAAATGTGAACTCATCTTCTCTATGAACTAGTTCCAAGGTACATAAGGGGGGCTAATTAATACCACAAAGTGTGTGAGGAGCCTAATTAGGATCCTTGGAGAGGATTGAGCCTTGAATGAGCTGATAGGAGTTAGTGGTTCCAGCATTTTGACAGTAGCATGACTATCGATGGAAAATTTGAGTGGGTGTAGAGCAGTCATTGTTCAGGTAACCTATGTTATAGCGCGGGTTAACAATGTATTGCATGTGCTACCCTTTCTTTTGACTGATTTTTGGCACTTATGGACTCATGCTGTATTTTGGATATGTTGAGGATGACTTTGGTGAGATGCATTCTTTTTGTTGATGATTCCTTATTGGAAGAATCATTGAAATGTCACATGTGTGTGACTTTTAGGCGTTAACAGGAGGAGTGGAGGGTGTGGGTTAGAGAGAGAGAGAGAGAGAGATTGGGGGTATGGGTTTGGGTAGGAGGGAAGTTAAAGAGAAGCAGGAAGTATAAGAGGAGGGGAGGGATATAGATATAGATAGAGAGAGAGAGAGAGATGGTGGTGGGTTGGTTAGTTGTATTGGGGAAGGGGATTAGTAGAAACAGAAAACGAGGGAGGGGTTAGGTTTAGGGGGGAGAGAGAAAGAGAGAGGAAAACTGAGAGAGAGGGAGAGAGTGCAGGTATTATGGGGTTGGGGGAGAGAGGAATTACTGGGGGTTAGGGGTAGGTAGAGTAGAGGAGATAGTGGGAGAGGGGTTCAGTAAGGGTTAGGGAGGGGGGAGAGAGAGAAATAGGGAGGAAGGAGGTTAGTGGTAGGGGTTTGAGTAGGGTGGTGTGTTCTTTTGTGTGTGTGTGTGTGTGTGTGTGTGTGTGAGAGAGAGAGAGATATCAGAGCGGGTGATTAGCAATAATGGGTATAATGGGGATTGGGGGAGAGAAAGAGATAAAGATTATGATCATTAGGGAAAATAGAGAAGTTAAAGAGAAGGGGGGTATACTTGAGGAGCAGGTGGGTGTTGGGTGGGGAGAGAGAGAGAGGAGAGGCAGTAGGTGGGAGGGTTTCTAGGAGAGAGATGGAGTGAGGGCAGGGTTAGGTTGAGAAGGATGGGGGTTATGAGTATAAAGAGAAGGAGAGGTTAGGGGTGGAGAGAGGAAGAGAGGTTAGGGGTATAGAGAGAGAGAGAGGGAGATGTTAGGGGTAGAGAGAGAGATATTGGTGGTCAGGGTAGGGAATTGAGGATTGGGGGGTTATGGGTAGGGAGAGATATTTGTGGGTTATGGATTTGGGAAGGAGTAGGGAAGTTAAAGGGAAGAGGGGAGTCTAGCGAGAGAGGGAGGGGGGAGTAATGATTAGGGGGAGTAGGGGAGAGAGAGGGAGAGCGAGAGGTAGGGAGAGAGAGAGAGGGTGGGTGGTTAGTATTAGGAGTATGAGAGAGAGTGGGGGTTGTTTAGCAGTAGGAATAGGATAAAGAGAGAGGGAGAGAAGGGTGTTTACAGAGGTGAATAGGGATTAGGGATAGAGAGAAATAATCAAATTAGATGGTTGTTATGAGGTTGGGGATGAGAGAAAGGTTTGGGGGTTAGGGATAGGTGTTGAAGTAGGGGAGAGAGAGAATGAGAGGGGGGACTAGTAAGGGTTAGTAGGAGGAGTTGAGAGAAACAATAAGAGATGGGTTTAGTAAGTGTTAGCAGGTGGAGAGAGAGAGAGAGAGAGAGGTAGGAGGTATATTAGTGCTACATGTGGGAGTACATGGGTGAGAGGGGGAGAGAAAGATTAGGGGGGTTTTAAGGATTAGGGGAGAGAGAGACGAGTGGTTTTCATGTGTAGGTGGAGGAGTAGGGTAATGTATGAGAGAGAGAGGGGGTAGAGAGAGAGAGAGAGAGAGAGGAAGGGGGTGATTAGGGATAATGGAGAGCAGGGGTTTTGTGGGAGAGAAAGAGATAGGAATTGAGTGGGTTAGGGGTTTTGGGAGGAGGAGGGGAATTAGAGAGAAATGTTGGTATAATGGAGAGAGAGAGAAGGATGGGGAACGATTATGGGTAGGGGGATGATTGGCATTGGGGGAGAGAAGGAGATATAGATTATAAGAGTGAGGGGTTTGGGGAGTAGTAGGGAGGTTATGTAGAAGGGGGAATATTTTAGGAGTGGGGTCTGTGGATTTGAGAGAGAGACAAGGGGGGACGTTGAGAGAGAGGGAGGTGGAGAGAGTGTAACATCCCTAAAATTTGACCCTAATTGTTATTACTCTTGTAAATATAATTATGAATTATGTAAATGACCCTGGTGAGGAGCTCAAGGCCAAGGCCCCACAAGTGGACCTCGAGCTAATTTTTATGTTTATAAGCCTTAGTTTAAGTCTAGAAGGTTAAAAGATGGTTTTGCGACTAAACAATAAGTAACAAAACACTTTAGAGAAAGGGAGAAGTCAACGGATAGAATCCATGTGAGTTAAGTTATAGGGTCTTTCTAAACTAAAAGTTGCTTAACGAGAGGGAGCTAAAAACTACCTTTGAACATACTAAAAAATTCGGTGTTTTATTGGAACCCTTTCTAAGTATAGAATTTACTTAGTATGATTAAAGCATTTAGATGAAAGAAATTTTGGATGACCTTGTCCCCATCATCCTTTTTAAACTTTTTAAACGATGGAAAACACATCTCGAGAGATTGATATCTCAGTCATAGGGAGCATAACCCGAGAATTCTGGACTGCGTTAGTTGTGTAGTTGGCAGTTCATTAAAATGAAAGGGCGACTACCAACTCCACTAAGAGAGGATTGTTCTTGGATGAGGAGATCCTGGCGTTAGCACCCAAATTTAAGGGAGCACCATCTCACCCACATTTCCAGTTAGGGCTCGGCATTAATCGTTGTTTTCCCCACACTGTTGGTTACAACCCGTTAGATGGCCACTTGTCCATTGGATCTTCTCCTTTATGTAGAAATCCTCCTCGTGAACAGAATCGTCCTGGACGCTGAGCTACAGGTGTCACTCCCACAAAAGAGAGGGCAACCCTCTTAAGAAAAGTGGAGTAGAGAAGAGAGTCCCGTCGGAGTAGCGGGCAGTAGTTTTTCTTCCATCTTGAGTCTTACGAAATCCCTGCAGAAGGAGCGAACAACTTTCATTCTTGGATAGAAACCTCCGTATTAGAGATAGGAGGATTTACCAGTGATGTGGATAACAGGGCTTTGGAATAACTATCACCGAAAGGTGAATCAACTCCGCATTATAATAACATCATCTCTGCGATAGCTGGGAAATACACATGAGGAGCAGGAGGAAAGGTTGTTGTGCGAGTAACCTTCGTATAGATCTCAATTCCTGTTGGAATATTTAAGGTATGATCTTTACTTTGCATAGTTTAGTAGTCGAATGTTAATTGATTTCATTCATGCCCTTGAGAAAATTCTTTTTAGGTTTTGTCCATCTACGGAGTAGAGTTACCCCACCTCTGATTTTAAAGGATTCTTCTTTTACCTTTGCATATTAGAGCCTGTGCGATATAACATCACTTTATAAGCATGTTGAATAGAAAACATTTGGATCGAAAGGCCTCTGTAGATATAAAATTTAGGTAATTAACACAGCACGGGGATGGCTTAAAAACCTGCTCTAACTCGCTAGGGTTGTGAATATTTTTATAACTTTGTGAAAGGTGTTTAAGCCCATCCTTGGAATAAACATCTCCATCGCCTTACCTTTTTACAAATCTATTCTTTTACAATTCGCATGATCGTCAACTCCCAGTTAGAGCACCTCTTTACTATTACTACCTCTGCAAATCCACGCTTAAAACGTTGATTAGTAGTCACGCTGCTTTCAAGTTATTTTATTTTGGTGATAGCGATTGCGGCTGAAGAAGCATGAACGCAAGGGTGCGTTCGGCTGTTTTGGTTTTCCCACTTATTGCCCAGTCTCTTTTGTGATAGTATATCTTGATTAAGAGAACATGATTACTGGGTGGTGTTGATGATCTTTGTGGATCCCTTGAGGGGTGGTTTATCTATTTGAACTCTGCATATAAAATAGATATCTGCCACGATTGCCAGGCTATTGTATTACCTTGATACCATCTCTTTTATTAGCGTTGGTTTAATTCCTTGATCAAGAAACTTTCGATCTGTATTATTCGATACGGAGGAAGTTCGCATTCTATTCTTGGCGGTCCTTTTTATTTGCTTGATATATAAAGATTTCTACTTTTGAATGTAAGTAGTTATTAACCGCATAAATATTATTGAAGGAGGCAAGATATGGCATTTCGGTTATTTAATTATGATGTCTGTATATAGAGGTGTATTAAATACTTTTCATTAACGATCCTTGGTTACTTGCTTCCCATGATGCTTGGCATAGTGGTCCTTTATCTCGTAGTGCTCGGAAAATTCAATAAAGGGTGTGACCCTCCTTGAGTTAATAAGATTCTAAAGCGTATATATAATAATACTCGACTCTCATATTTTTGAAAAGGAATTCAATCCATAAAATAAAGGAAGGTTATCCTCGTTTAGTATGTTAATGCTTAACTCTTAACTTTATGAAAGATTTCAAGTCATTAAAGTGAAGGGGGTATTATTCTAATAAAGAATAAAAGAAAAATAGGGTAATGCTTAACTCTTATCTTCATAAAAGATTTTCAAGTCATTAAAGTGAAGGGGATATTACCCTAATAAAGAATATAAGGAAGATAGATGCTTAACTCTTATCCTTTGTAAAAGAATCCAATACATTAGAATGGAAGGGATATTATCCTTGTCCGTTACTTTACATTTGTATATAAGACCATTGAAAAAGGGTATAGCCCTAAGATTATGAAGGAAACTTCAAGTATAGATTCAAGATAATATTACAAAGTTGACATGTTGATATTAAGGGTGAATATAAAGAACATTGATAAATTTCTCTTTGAAAGAAGGTTAGTGGAATTGATGTATATAATTCTACTACATACTTAGGCATAGCTACTAACATAAGATATTATAATAATGCTTAAAACCACTCTAAATGCATAGGTTAATAAGGGTATTCTCATTTCATCCAGTTAGAGGTTTGTTTATGACTTAGCTTGAAAACCTCTTCTCTAAAAAGGGTAACTTTGAGAAAATGCTAGTGGGCCTTAATGCAAGGTAGATAAGAAGGCAGAGTCAGATCTTCATATATTTATATCAAGACATATTTTCATAGATCATTGTGGTTACTTCTTTTAGTATTAAAAGAATCGTTGGCTATACAATACTTAAGCTAGAATTTTGTAACCGTGGGAATGGCTAGTATTTGATTCATGTAAAAGTTTCCTCGATGAGAGGAACTGCGAGAAGAGAAAACTATGGCAACAACTAAGTTGCAAGTTGTAAACACTATGTTTCAGATTAAATAAATGATGCACACACCTTTGTGGACTAGCCCGTGTACGGGTGAACCACGTTACCTTGGTCTCTTGTGTATGTCTTTGTTCTCTTGGGGTGTATTTATTGTATATATCTCTCTTGATAATTGTGGTTGTACTTGTGTATCTCTTCCATATATTTCCTTGATGGTGCATCTCAGTTATTTCTTCAGTTTTGTTTACTTCCAATTTATGTATCTTAAACATTTTACTATTATGATGGTTGTTATTTATATTTTTCCATGAATATGTTTTACTCATTTTATAATCAAGTTAGTAGAGGAAAATTTGTTAAAGTGAGACAAGTGTTAGAATTTTATTCATGCTATTAGAATAAGATACGATTTAACGAGTTGTATAATTATGATTGGGGTTGCTTATGAATTTTAAGACCTTGTGTCGACAAGTAAAGTTTCATTAATAATTACAATTGAATAATTAAAGAAGTTATGAGATGCTATAATGATGTGAAAATTATAGATGTCGTGGGGAAGAGAGAGAGAAGGGGGGAGTAGTGAATTGAGAGAGGGGGGGGTGGGGAAGAGAGAGAGAGGGGGTATTAAGTTTTAGAGGGAGGAGGGGGACAAAGAGATAGGGAGTAGGGGGTGAGTGTGTGTTTTATAGAGAGAGAGAGAGGGGGGGTGTAAGGACGCACGGGAAGAGAGAAATGGGTTGGGGTTAGGGATAGGTGTATTATTAGGGTTTTTAGAGAAGAGAGATGATAGAGAGTAATTAGGGGTAGCACAGGGATTGGATTTGAGGGAGAGAAAGAGATACAAATAACTGGAGTAAGGGTTTTGGGGAGAAGTAGGGAAATTAGAGAGAAGAGGGGTATAGTTTAAGGGTGGGGGTTGTGTATTTGGGACACATAGATAGGGAGTGTTGCGCATGCCCATGCATGAGGGAGAGAGAGAGAGAGAGAGAGAGAGAGAGAGAGAGAACTGATGGGGAGTGATTAGGAGTAGGGGAGGATTGGATTTGAGGAAGAGAAAGAGATAGAGATTGCTACAATGAGAGGTTTGGGGAGAAGTCGGGAAATTATAGAGAATGGCGATATAGTTGAGGAGCGTGGGTTGTGAATTTGGGAGAGAGAGATAAAAAAGGGGGTTGCTGAGAGAGAGAGAGAGAGAAGGAAATTTGGGGGTTATGTGTTTGGGGAGGAGGGAGGCAATTAAAGAGAAGTTGGGAGTAAAGGGGGATAGAGAGAGGGAGAGGTTGGAAGACTAGTGGTATGGTTGGGACTTGGGGGGTGAGACAAAGAGAGAGAGGGGGGTGTTAGGTATTAGGGGGACAAAGAGGGGGTGGGGGTTATTGGTGGGTGATGAATTATGGGGTTGAGAGAGAGAGAGAGAGAGAGAGAGGGCCTCATTAGGGGTAGTCGAGAGGAGGTGTTTTGGGGAGAGAAAGAGATAGAGATTGATGGGCTAGGGTTTAGTGGACAAGGAGGGAAATTAGAGAGAAGGGTGTATATATACATACACATATATATGTATGTATATATATATGTGTGTGTTTGTGTGTGTGTGTGTGTGTGTGTGTGTATGTATGTATATATATAGAGAGAGAGAGAGAGTGTGTGTGTGTTTAGTGTTGGGTGGGAGGGTAATTATAAAGGATAGAGATAGAGGGTAGGTAATGGTTAAGGGGAGTAGGAGAGTGAGAGAGAGGGTAGGGTGTGGATATTGGTAGGTTTATGAGAGAGAGTAGGGCACATAAAGTGATTCATATTAGGAGAGTGGGGAGTTTGGGGATGAGTAGGGAATTTAGAGAGAAAGTTGGTATAGTTGAGGATTGGAGGTGTCAAGTTGGGAGAGAGAGAGAGAGAGAAAGGGGAGTTGGTTAGATGCGGGGATAGTAAAGGGAGGGGGTTTTAGGGAGAGAGAGAGGAGGGTTAGGGAGGGAGAGAGAGGCTTAGTGATAGAGAGTGATAGAGAGATATTTTCGGGTTATGTGTTTGGGAAGAAGGAGGGATATTAAACAAAAAGGGGGAAGCATAAGGGGAGACATGGGGAGAGGTTGTTAGGGAGGTGGGGGTAGATAGGGAGAGAGGTTGTGGGGGATTGGTTATTTTTATGGGGTATGGGGTTTAAAAGATGAAGAAAGAGAGAAATGGGCTTATATATAGGGGATGACAAAGAGAGGGGGGGTGGTTAGTGTAGAAGTAGGGGAGAGAGAGAGAGAGAGAGAAATAGAGAGAGAGGTTAGGGGGGAGAGAAAGAGAGAGGTAGAGGTTAGGAGAGAGAGAGAGAGAGAAAGAGGATATGGTGGTTAGTCATAGGGGTGGGAGTAGGGGGGTCAGTTTGTGTGTCTTACAGAGAGAAGGGCTGTTAGGGAGTAGGGGTGGGTGTTAGTGGTAGGTGGATTAGTACAGGGTTGAGAGAGAGAGAGAGAGAGAGAGATGATGGGGTGTGCTTAAGGGTAGGGGGAGGATGTGGGTTAGGGGAGAGAAAGAGATATATATCACAAGGGATATGGGTTTGGGGAGGAGTCAGGTAGTTAGCGATAAGGGTAATTTAGTGGAGGAGTGGGGGGGTGTGAAGTAGAGGAACAGAGAGAGGTAGAGAGAGGTGGGGGTATATAAACAGATATATAGATAGATATATAGAGAGAGATATGGTTTTGGGTTGTTCAATGGTAGAGGAGTTGGGGATTAGGAGAAACATAGAGAGAGGGAGGGCTAAGAGTTATAAGGAGAGAGAGAGAGAGAGATGAGAGGCATAATTAAAGAAAGAGGAAGAGATGGTAGGTATTAGAGGGGTAAGGGGAGAGAGAAATAAGTGAGGGGTTAGGGGTAGGTGGAGTAGAGGAGAGAGTGAGAGAGGGCATTAGTAAGGGTTAGGAAGGAGAGAGAGACAAATATGGATGATGGAGGTTACTGTGATGGGTTGGAGTAGGGAAGTGAGTATGTGTGTGTGTGTGATAAAGATATAGAGAGAGAAAGAGAGAGAGAGATAGTTGGTGTTAAGGAGTGTACGAAGAGAGAGATGAGTGGGGGTTAAGGTTAGGTGGAGGAGTAGGGTGTCGATTGAGAGAGAAAGAGAACTGGGTAGGATTGATTATTGATAAGTGGAGGAGGGGGGTTGGGGGAGAGAAATATATAGACAATAAGAGGGATATGGGTTTGGGGAGGAGTAGGGACAATAGAGAGAAGGAGGGTATACTTGAGGAGTGGGTGAGTGTGGGGTGGAGAGATAGAGAGAAGCAATAGATGGGAGGGGGTTTAGAAGATAAATAGAGGGATATTAAAGGGTAGGGGGTAGGAGGGGATTTAGGGAGAGAGATATTGTGTGGTTAGGAGTGGAAAGAGAAAGAGAGGCTATGGGTAGAGAGAGAGGGTGTTGTTAGGGGTATAAAGAGATAAATATGGGGGTAGCGTTAGGTTCATCAGGAAAGGGGGGTTTGGGGTAGGTAGGGAGGTAGGGGGTAGGGATAGATGGAAGAGAATTGAGTGGGTTGTGGGTAGAGAGAGAGAGAGAGATATATATTTGGGGGTTATGGGTTTGGGGAGGAGTAGGGTAATTAAAGCGAAGAGGGGGGACTATAGGAGGAGAGAAAAAGAGGTGATCATCTAGGTGGGGTTAGAGATAGTTTCATATTTTTTTGGGAGGAGGTTAGTTGTATGGGGTATGGGGATTAGGAGAAACATAGATAGAGGGGGCGTTTGTGTTTAGGGGGTGAGAGAAAGAGAGTCTTCAAGGAGCTGGTTAGTGGTAGGAGTAGGGGAAATAGATAGATAGAGAGAGATTAGGTGAGAGAAAGAGAGATGGATCATCAGGGTTAGTGGGAGGGATGCTGGTAGGGGTGGGAGGGGAGTTATGAGTAGAGATTTAAAGAGAGGTTAGGGGTAGTGAGAGAAAAATTGGTTAGTAGTAGAGTGTGAGGAAGTTGGTAGGGGTTGAGAGAGAGAGAGAGAGAGAGAGAGAGAGAGAGACGTGGTGCAAGAGTAGGGTGGTGAGGATTGGGGGGTTGGATGTAGGGAGAGAGGGATGAGGTAGGGATAGGGGGAGGAGGAGTGGGGTGGGTTTTTTATATATCTATTTGTGGGTTATGGAATTGGGGAAGAGGGAAACTTAAAAAGAATGGGGGGATTATAGGGGGGAGAGAGAGAGAGGGAGATGTGGGTGTAGATAGGGAGAGATTTTGTCGGGGGTGGTTATTTGTATGGGGTATGGTTATTAGGAGAAACAAAGAGAGAGGGGGGTCTTATTGATAGTGATAGAGAGAGAAAGATTTGGGGGTTATGGGTTTGGGGAGGAGGAATGCAATTAAAGAGAAGGGGTGGAGTATATGAGAAGAGAGAGAGGGAGGGATAGGTGTAATGGGAGGTGTGGGTATAGAGGGAGAATGTTTGTTGGTGGTGGTTAGTTCTAGGGGGTTTGTGGATTAGGAGAAGCATAGGGAGAGGGGTGAGAGAGAGAGTGCAAGGGGGTGGTTAATGGTAGGAGTAGCATAGAGAGAGGTAGAGAGGTTAGTGGGGGAGAGAGAGAGAGAGGAGGGGGGTTATTTGTATGGGTGGGAGTATGGAGGTGAGTGTGTGTTATAGAGAGAGAGAGAATAGGGTGTGTTAGGGAATAATGGGAGAGAGAGGTGGGTGGAAATTAGGGGTATGTGGATTAGTATGGGGTTGATAGAGAGAGAGAGAGAGAGAGAGAAAGTGAGAGAGAGAGATGGGAGTGTGTTTTATTGGTGGGGGGATTATAATATATATATAGTGGTAGTAGGGGAGAGAAGGAGAGATAGAGGGTGTGTGGTTAGTGTTAGGAGTAGGATAAAGTGTGGGGGGGTGTTTAGTTGTAAATAGAATAGGAGAAAGAGAGAGGGAGAGAAGGTACGCTAGGGAGAGGGAGGGAAATTTGAGAGAAAGGTGGGCATAAGGGGGGGGGCGGGAGAGAGAGAGAGAGAGATGGTTACTATTGATGGAAGGGGATTATAAGGTATAAAGATTGCTGGTGGGTAATGGTTAGGGGTAGTATGAGAGTGAGAGAGAGTGGAAGGGGGTGGATAGGGGCAATATTTGGAGAGATAGTAGGGGTGGTTAGTAGTTGTAATATAAGAGAAGGGACATGAGTGGGGTTAAAAAGAGAGGTGGGTGCTATGGTTAGAGAGAGAAAAAGGGAGAGATGGTTGGTGTTTTATGGTTAGGGGAGAGAGAAAGGGGTGGGAGTTAATGGTAAGTCCAGGAGTAGGGGAGATACATAATGAGAGGTTTTGGGTAAGGTTTAACGAGAGGATGGGTGAGAGTGTGAGAGATAAGAGGAAAATTAGTGTTAGTGGTTTTAGTTTGGCAGTAAGTATGTCTGTGAGAGAGAATGGTAGGTTATGGATTTTGAGAAGAGGAGGGTAGTTAAGGAGAAGGGGTGGCATATAGGGGACATATAGAGAGAGGTGGGCATGGAGTTGGGTGTATATAAGGAGGGAGATCATGGTGTGTAGTTGGTGGTAGGATGGAAGGGGTTGGGGGATTAGGAGAAACATAGAGAGAGGGTGAGCATATCCATAGGGGGAGAGAGAGGCATGGGGAGTAGCTAATATAGAGAGGGGGAGTAGGGAAGAGGGAAAAAGGGGGGTAGAAAGGGTTAATATGAGGATTGAGAGTAAAAGAGATCGGGGGGTAGTAAGTTTAGGGGGAGGGAGGATAGTTGTTGGGGTGGAAGTAGGGGATAGGTGCATGTGTGTGTGTTTGGGAGAGAGTGTGGGGGCTATTATGGAATAGGGGGAGAGAGAAATGGGTGGGGGTTAGGGATAGGTGGATTAGTAGGGTTTGAGAGAGAGAGAGAGATGAGGGTGAGTTATTACGGGTAGGGGGGGATTGGAGTTGGGGGAGAGAAAGAGATATAGATGACTGAGAGTGGGGTTTTGGGTAAAAGGAGTAGGAAAATTTGAGAGAAGGTGGGTATAGTTGAGGTGGATAGGTTATTTATTTGGGAGAGAGAGTGAGTGGTGGTTCTGAGAGAGACAGAGAGAGAGAGGGGGGTGGGGGGGTTAGGTAGTGATAGGATTAGGAGAGAAAGAATGAGGGTTAGGGAGAGAGAGAAGTCTTAGAGAGAGCGAGAGAGGGAGGGAGAGGGGTATGGGGATGGGGATGGGGAGATAGAGAGAGAGAGAGAGAGAGAGAGAGATGGGAGTGTGTCTAGTGTCATATGGGAGGGGAATTATAAGGGATAGAGATAGAGGGTGGGTAATAGTTAGGGTGAGTAAGAGAGTGGGAGAGAGGGTGAGGGTGAATAGTTGTAGGTGTATGAGAGAGAGTAGGGCGTGGCTAGTGTTAGCAGTAGTTGTGAGAGAGAGGAGTGGGTTTAGTGATAGAGTAGGGATTTAGGGGGTGAGAGAGAAAGATGGAGAGAGGGTTGGTGTTATGGGGTTGGGGGAGTGTGAAAAGGGTGGGTGTTGGGGGTATATATATTAGTAGGGGAGAGAGAGAATTATATATGGCTTTAGTAAGGGTCAGGGGGAGGATGGGGGAGAGAGAGAGAGAGAGAGAGGGAGAGAGAGATTAGTGGTAGTTGTAAGAGTAGGGGGTAGATAAGGCACAAATTATAGGGGGGAGAGGGAGATAGTGAGAGAGAGAGAGAGAGAGAGAAGTGGGCATGGAGGTGGAGGTTTCTATAGTGGTAGGAGGAGAGGGGAGACAGACTAGGATAAACATAGAGAGAGGGTTGGATTATGGATAGGGTGGAGAGAGAGAGAGAGAGAGAAAGGGGTGTTGGTTAAATGTGGGAGGAGAAAAGAGAAGGGAGGTTAGGAAGAGAGAAGGATTAGGGATAGAGGGAGAGAGAGATATTTTGGGTTTATGTGTTTGGGAAGGTGTAGGGCTATTAAAGAGAATGAAGATAGTATAATGGAGAGAGAGCGATAGGTGGGAAGGGAGGTGGGAGTATATAGGGAGAGATTTGGTGGGGGATTAGTTAGTTGTAGGGGGTATGGTGATTAGGAGAAAAAAAAGAGAGGAAGGCTCTTATATATAGGGGGTGAGAGAGAGAGGGGAGGTGGTAAGTGTAGGATTAGGGTGGGGAGAGAAAGTTAGAGGGATGGAAGATGGGGGTTAGTTATATGGGTAGGAGTAAGTAGGTTAGTGTGTGTATGTTATAGAGAGAATGGGGTGTTAGGGAGTAGGGGGGAGAGAGTAGGGTGGAGGTTAGTGGTATGTGGATTAGTACGGGGTTGAGAGAGAGAGAGAGAGAGGAGGGGGGTATGATTAAGGGTAGGGGGAGGAGTTGGGTTGGGGGAGAGAAAGAGATAGAGATAATGAGGGATAGAGGTTTGGGGTGGAGTAGGGTAGTTAGAGATAAGGGTTTTTTAGTGGAGGAGTAAGGGGGTATAAAGAAGAGAGAGAGGGAGAGAGAGAGAGCTTGAGGGGTTATTGGTTTGGGGAAGGGGAGGGTAGTTAAAGGGAAGCAAGGGTCTATAGGGGAGAGAGAGAGAGAGAGAGAGAGAGAGAGAGAGAGAGAGAGAGAGAGGTGAATAGGGATCCAGGGGCATATATATAGATGAAAGGTGGTCGTGGGTTGGTTTGTGGTAAAGGTGATGGGAATTAGGAGAAACATAGAGAGAGGGAGGGCATAGGTTTACAAGGGGAGAGAGAGAGAGAGAGTAGGTGGGGTGGGTGGTTAGTGGTTATATAGAGAGAGGGGGGAGGCATAAAGAGAGAGAGAGAGAGAGAGAGAGAGAGAGAGAGAGGAAGATAGGGTAGGTGTTAGGGGGTTGGGGAGAGAGAAAGGAGTGGGGGTTATGGGTAGGTTGAGGAGTAGAGGAGAGAGTGAGAGGGGGTGTTAGTAAGAGTTAGGGAGGAGAGAGAGAGAAATAAGGATAATGGAGGTTAGTGGTACGGGTTGGTGTAGGGAATTGAGTGAATGTGGGTGTGTGTGTGTGAGAGAGAGAGAGAGAGAGCAAGAGAGAGAGAGAGAGAGAGAGAGAGAGAGCGATAGACAGAGAGAGAGAGAGAGATGGTGTTAGGGAATAGATGGAGAGAGAGAGGGGGATGGGGGTTAAGGGTAGCTAGAGGGCTAGTGGGTTAATTATGAGAGAGAGAGTAAAGGTGGGTTATTATTGGTGTGGGGAAAGGGGGTTGGGGAAGAGAAAGAGATAGAGAAAAAGAGGGTTAGGGGGAGTAGTAAGGAATATTAAGATAAGGGGGGTATACTTGAGGACTAGGTGGGGTGTGGTGTAGAGAGAGCGAGAGAAGTGGTATATGAGAGGTGGTTTAGGAGCTATATATTGGGGTATTTAAGGGTAGGGGAGTAGGAGAGAGATTATGAGGAGAGAGGGAGAGGTTCGGGAGTGGATAAAGAAAGGGAGACTAGGGGTAGAGATAAAGAAATATGTGTGTAGGGGTAGGGTCATGAGGAATGGGGGGTCAATTAGGTATAGAGGGAGGGGAGGTAGGAATAGGGGGAAGAGAATTAAGTGGGTTGTGGGTAGAGAGAGAGAGAGAGAGAGAGAGAGAGAGATTATGGGGTTATTGTTTTGGGGAGGAGGGAAGTTAAAGAGAAGAGGTGGAGTAAAGGAGGGGAGAGAGAGAGAGAGAGAGAGAGAGAGGGAGAGAGAGAGATAGAGATAGGTGACCATGGAGATGGGGTAGATAGGGAGAGTTAGTGGGGAGGTGGTTAGTTGTAGGGGTTATGGGGAAGATTAGGATAAACATATAGATAGGGGGAGCTTATGTATAGGGGGTATGTGTGTGAGAGAGAGTGCGACAGGTGGTTAGTGGTAGTAGGGGAGAGAGAGAGGTAATGGGAGAGAGAGAGAGAGAGAGAGAGGTCATGGGAGAGAGAGAGAGAGGGAGGGATCATGGGGGTTATTGGTAGGGGTTGGAGGGGGGTTATGAGTAGAGATAGAAAGCAGTAGAGAAAGAGAGAGATGTCATGGGTTGAGAGAGAGAAAGTGAGAGAAAGAGAGATGTGGGGCATGGGTAGGGGGTCAGGATTGGTTGTAGGGAGTCAAGAAGGGGTGTAGGGATAGGGGGAAGAGGACTATGTGTGTGGTTGTTGGTATATATATATATATATAGATAAGAGAGAGAAAGATATGGGGGTTATGGCATTGGGGATAAGGAGGAAAATTAAATAGAATAGGGCGAGTATAAGGGAGAGAGAGGAAGAGGTTTTTGTATATAGGGAGATATTTAGTCAAGAGTGGTTAGTTGTAGGAGGTATGGTTATGAGGAGAAAAAGATAGATAGAGAGAGAGAGAGAGAGGTAGTAGGTGGGAGTAGGTTTAGGAGAGAGACGGAGGGGGGGTTAGGGGTAAGGGGAGTAAAAGGGTCTTAGGTAGAGAGATAAGGGGGTTATAAGTAGAGATAGAAAGATAGGTTAGGATTAAAAGAGAGAAAGAGAGGTTACGGGTTGAATGAGAGGGAGATTGTACAGGTGTAGAGAGAGAGAGAAGTGATTATTGGGGATTTCATTTAGGGAGGAAGGGAGGAGGAGTGGGTAGGTTGTGAGTAAAAGGAGAGAGAGATATATTTAGGGTTTATAGGTTTGGGGAGGAGGAGGGAAAGTAAATATAAGTGGGGGAGTATTAGAGGAGAGAGAGAGAGGGAGAGGTGGAAAGGTAGGTGGCGGTATATAGGGAGATTGTTTGTGGGGGGGGTGGTGAGTTGTACATGATATGTGGATTAAGAAAATCAAAGAGATGGGGGGTTCTGATGGATAGGGTATGAGAGAGAGAAGTTTTTAGTGGTAGGAGTAGGGGATAGAGAGGGAGAGGGCTTAGGTGGGAGAAAGAGAGGGAGGAGGGGCATTAGTTGATGGTGTGGCAATAGGGAGGTGAGTGTGTGCATGTTAGAGAGAGAGATAGGGGCGATGGGATATTAGGGACTAGCGCGAGCAAGATGAATGTGAGGATTAGGGGTGGGTTTGATTAGTATGGGATAGAGAAAGAGAGAGAGAAGGAGAGAGAGAGAGTTGAGGGGGGTTAGTGGTAGAGGTGTTAGTGGGGGGAGAGAGAGGATGGGGGTGAGTGTGTGTGCTACAGAGAAAGGGGGTGGGTGTTAGGAACTAGGGGAGAGAGAGGTGGGTGGTGGTTATAGGTAGGTTGATTAGTATGCGGTTGAGAGAGAGGAGGAGGTAGAGAGAGAGAGAGAGAGAAAGAGAGAGAGAGGGTTAGGGGATAAAGAGAGAAGGAGGGTGGTTAATGGTAGGGGTGGGAGTAGTCGGGGTGTGTTTGTTTGTTAGAGAGTTAGGGGGGTGTTAAGGGACAGGGGGGGAGAGAGGTGGGTGTCAGTTAGGTGTAATGGGATTAGTATGCTATTGAGAGAGAGAGAGAGAGAGAGAGAGAGAGAGAGAGAGAGAGAGAGAGAGATCCAAGGGGTGGTTATTAGGGGAAGGGGGGATGGGATTTTGTGGAAAGAATGTCAGAGATATACAAGGATAGAATTTTTTGGAGGAGTAGGTTTGATAGAGATAAGGGGGTATCATGGAGGAGTATGGGGGTGCTGAGTAGAGAGAGGGGGGGGGGGGTGATTATGGGTAGTGGAGAAGAGGGGGTTTGAGGAGAGAAATAGATAGAGATCGAGGGGGTTATGTGTTTAAGGAGGAGAATGGAAATTAGAGTGAAGGGTGGGTATAAGGGCAGAGATAAAGAGAAATGGGAGTGTGGTTGGTTTTGGGATGGAGGGGGATTATCAGATATAGATATAGAGGGGGGGTAATGGTTAAGGGAAGTAGGTGTTTGTGTGTGTGTGAGCGAGGGAGAGAGAGAAAGAGAGGATGGTTGGTCAGCGGTAGGAGTAGGAGAGGGAGCGAGGGGGGTGTTTAGTTGTAGGAATAGAAGGGAGAGAGAGGTGGGGGTTAGGGGTAGAGAGATAAAAAGAGATAAATGGTGGGACTTTAAATGGTGTTGGGAGAGACAGAAAGGGGTGGGGGTTAGTGGTAGGTGGAGAGGCATGGGAGAGAGTGAATGAGAGAGGATTTTTGTGAGGGGTGGTAGGAGGAGAAGAGAGAGATAGAGAAGTAGGGGTGGGAGTAGATAGATAGAGAGAGAGAGGGAGAGAAATTATAAGGTAGTAGGGGAGAGAGAGAGAGAGGTATGGCAGTTATGGGTAGGTCAAGTACGAAGTTCTGAGAGAGAGAGAGGGAGGGAAAGAGAGAGCGGGGGATAGTAAGTATTATAAGGAGGATAGAGAGAGGGAGAGGGGGGTTAGTAATTTTGAGTGGTGGCAGGGGGGATAGAGAGAGGGATGAGTGGAGATACTTGTAGGGGTGTGAGTAGGGGGGTGATTGTGTGTGTGTATGTGTCTGTGTAAAAAGAGAGAGTGGAGGTGTTAGGGAGTAGAGAGAGAGAGAGAGAGAAATGGGTGGGGGTTAGGGATAAGTGTATTATTGGGGTGTTGAGAGAGAGAGAGAGTTTATGGGGGTGATTAGGGTTTTTGGGTGGAGGATTAGGGTTGGGGAAGAGAAATACATGCATATAAGTAGCGTGAGGCATTTGGGAAGGAGCAGGGCAATTAGAGAGTATTTGGGTATAGTGAATGAATGGCGGGTGTGGAGTTGCGATATATTGACGGCGGGAGGTATTGAGAGAGAGAGAGAGAGAGAAATGGGGGTTGGCTTGTGGTAGGAGAAGTAGACAAAGAAGGTGGGTTAGCAAGAGATAGAGGAGGCTTAGAAAGATAGATAGAGATATTTTGGAGTTATGAGTTTAGAGATGAGGAGGTAAATTAAAGAGAAGGGAGGGAATATATGGATAGAGAGAGAGGAAGGCATGGGCATGAAGTTGGGGTTAGATAGGAAGAGAATTGGGTGGGGGTTGTTTAGTTTTAAGGGGTATGAGGAATAGGATAAACATAGAGAGAAGGGGGGATTATGTATAATAGGTGAGAGAGAGAGAGAGAGAGAGAGAGAGAGAGTGCAAGGGGTTGTTTAGTGCTAGGATTAGCGGAGACAGAGGGGAGGATTATTAGTTGTAGTTGAGAGAAGGGGGGTTGGGGAGAGAAATAGATAAATATGTAGGGGGATAAAGGGATTGGGGCGGATGAGGGAAATTACAGTGAAGGGTGGGTATAGAGAGAGAAAGGGAGGGTTGGTAATGGTTATACACACACAGAGAGTGTCACCTCCCCAAATTTTCATAAAAATTTAAAATTTTCTAAACAGCCTATTTACTATAATTTCTATGCAGAATAACAACTGTAACTAAAACACATCTTTATTTCTATTTGAAAATTATGCTTAATTACTGTTATTATTAATTACGACTATCATAAATTTAAAAGTGTGTTAACGACATTCAGAGGAATACTCAATCCTATGTTTTATAACATATGTCCTAACCCAAAATTGTGAGTTTAGTAAAATTTACTAAACTCCCAAATACATTTCCATAACCCAAAACAACTTCTTTATAATTAAATGTTATTTCACTATAATTTCTATTTTCCTTCAAACACTACATTACAAAAAAAAATGCCTAAACCATATATTCCAACACTCAATACACCTTCAACACTCAATATGAAGAATTAACTGCAAGTTATACTTTACCATCATATACTCAAGTTTTGATATAACTAACAAACCAACACAACATTAGAATGCTTAAACAATCAGGTCATGAACCAATAAGTCATTTACATAAGAATAAAAATTGTACACATATAAAAGACGCATCAAAAGGAGGCGAGTTGATGTGGTTCACCCGTACCTTGGACTACATCCACAAAGGGTTTTTATTTTATTTAAATAGTCCAATTCATAGGGTTACACCAGTAACATGTTTGTTGCAACAAATCTCTATCTCATAGAGCTTTACATGTAAGAACTATATTTACAAGGAATCCTAAAATTGAGTCCAGGTTAACTTCATGGTGGCAATATAGCCGTAATAAATAATGGGTTAGAAAGAAATAACTTATCCTCACCGAAATTAAAAGAAAAGGTTACATATAGTTTATATGTACTAGTTTATAGATATGTTATACAATTTTGTCCTAGCATAGTGTAAAGGCAACTATAAATATCCACCTAAGTATCTCTCTTCACATTCCAAAAGGTACAGGCATCTAAACTTTTTGAGACACTTATCATTCCAAAAGGTACAACATCCAAAGTTTATTGAGACACAAGTATAGATTTGCCTATGTCTAAATTAATATACTAATTTCATAGATATTGACATTTATCAACCTATATGTATACTCCACACATTGTTATAACCTCAAGGTTTATTTACATAAATAAGGAAATCTTCATAAGACTTCAATAGTTTTTATTGCAGAAAGAAATTTACATGATGATTTTATATGAGTCTAAACTACATGTATCTATATAAGAATTTATTACATGATCCTTGGAATCAAGCCTAGGTATTTATTATCTTATTTATGTAGGTAAGCTTTTAACACAAACTCAGGATAGAATGCTTTAGGATGCTATAAGGCTTTGATCATCCTAGTCGATTCTATAAACAAAGTATGTATAAATTAATATCTTGATTTAAAGGAAACATCTCCTACCAGTAGATGCATTTAATATAAAGAAGTCACAAAATTTTTACTAAGGGAAAACATTACAAATTATTCAGCCAATATTTGATTGGAACATAAACTCCATATCTAAGTCGAATTGTAAGTTGCGATTAAGCATCAATCGTATAACCAACAGACAAAGCATTGATGTAGTTCATGCTGACAAGGCATCAAGGCAAGATCTTATGCATGGACTGCATTTTAATGCGCAAGGATCATAACAAGGATCGAAATTCATCCCACAAGTAAATAACTGGAACAACCTTGACTAAGGATCCAAACAAGATTAGAAAGCGGTATCCGACCAGCTCGAAAAAAAATAGATCAAAATCAAGACAGGGGTAATCAACAACACGATTGAAGACTTAACCTCACAGGTTTATAGTTAGACTGGAGCTAACTCACTTCATACAAGGGCCATAACTATATGTAAGGGTATCTAAAAAGGTTATCCCGACCTCTGTCCACAGTCCACAGAGATATTTCACCAATTCCTTACTATTGGTTTGCAGAGGTCATAGTTACACGATCACCTAAAATTTAATGATAGGCCCTTGATTTCTGAATACGCCCGAGATCTCGCCAATTTGGGCGTCAGGATCTATAGAGATCACAAACGAAAACGCTGGAAGAAAAACAAAAACACGCTTTCCTTTGCATGAATGAGCTGCCAATTGACACTAAATTTCCACAAAGGCCATAAACTAAAAACGCATGAGAAATTTTACAATCTCATCCTAACAAACGATCATCCGGGAAGGTAATATGAATTTAGCACAATAAGGATATGGAAGGAGATTTATGATTTCATCCAAACAATAAATTCGCTAGAAGAGAAATGCGACCACCATACAGTAATGTAAAATACAAAGATCTAAACTTTAAATGTCAATATAAGGACTATTTTGATACGTCGGGTTTTGAAAACGTGAAGCCCTACAAACTTTAAACGTAGGCAGGGATTGATGTTTGCTTAACAAGAGTCAGACGTTGTAGCAAACCCTAAGCATGTTAATACAAAAAATGTTTGCTGCAAGCAAAAATAATCAGATAATCTATCATATAAGCGTAGTCACGGTACGAAAGCAATTGGTTACCTATTTTTGCCTTTGATCAACCATGAGAACAATACAAAGACCACGTCTTTCTCTCTTCAATTCTTCCCTAACTGACAATTCCAATATCCAACCCATTTCTTTCGGAGATAACATCCAGCAATTCCAGCGATGGGTGATGGAACTGGATATTAATCGCCAGGGCGACTCTGCTGAAACACATCATGTCCAATATAGTGCATTTCCGCGAAATGATAAAATATGATGCGAGTTTGTGAAAATCTCAGTCGCCCACCGAGATCATCACCAAAATGTAGACTAAGTAACAAAAACCCGCTCCTAGCCCTTGATTCCAGCTCTGTAGCCCCCGACGCAGAGTTTTCACTTAATGGATACATATCCAACTCGACAGCCTCTCCCTTCCACGCAGAGTGAGGTGGTTCTATTGTGTGCTTACCTTCAATGTAACCACCCCTCCCCCTACCGCAATGCTTCATCTCCTTCTTAAGAAGGTATCCTTTCAGGGTTTTGGCAGTGGTAGAAGATTAGTGGTTGGCGCTAGTGGAATTGATGGCAGTTACTAGTGTTAAATGCGTTGGAGTGCTTCATTAAAGACACTCTACTCCACTTTCTCGACATTCTTGTTAGGAATGATCTGTCACCTTAAAATCCATTTTACTAGGTGCTGTTAAGTTGCATGACTAAGGTGTCTTGGAGGAGCCGTCCAACGTTCGGATTTAGAGGATAGGTGGATTGATTACATTCCAAGGGTGATCTCCACGATGGGACAAAACTCCCTATTTAAAGGAAAAGTGGAGACACTCTGCTTTTATTGGAATATCTAGCATAAATACCATTTGATATCAAATTCTATATATATAAGAATATTTTCTACTTACCTTTTCTTTCAAATGATTTATGTGTTTTCTACTACTTTAGTTAGTGTTAAGATTTTCCTTTTAAATGATAATTACCTCGAGAGTGCCTCACACATAAGGTCTCCACTATATTTTTAGATATCAAACTATATTCGAGTAAATATATATATAAATGGTGTTTATCACTTAACTTTAATGCTTTGGAGCTCCTATATTAAAACATTTATTTTAATAGAATGTTGGTTTAAATAATTATATTTATCAGTATGTTTATCAAAATTCCATTTTATTACATAGTCATATATATACATGTACTATATAGTATTTAGAATCCTTTGATAAGCCTTTACCATTTGTAGTGTATCATTGTAACATTATATGTTATCAATAATAATATTAAAACATATACTAATCACTTTATTGTATTTATTTGTCTATAATAAATGATATCCTTCCATTCATTTATTATATATATCAATATATCTTTACTATTTATCTAATAGTTATCACAACTATTAGTTTAACCTCACATATAGATAACATATTTTTAATAGTTATCTCAACTATTAATTTAATCCTTCGTATTCATGTATACAAGGTACATTTATATATATATATAATATTCATATGGTTTTTTTATAGCTATTCATAAATGTGTTAAATAATTCCTACTAGATCATTTTGATCTTTCACATAATATAATATTCACATTTACTTATATATAAATATATATAAGTATCATCTAGTCGTTTATTTATGTTTTGTATTTACTTAGGTAGATTCTTTAAGGTTTTTAAGGAAACATCACTAGTTACCTCACCTTTAAATGTTTATGTCTTAATATAGAAATCTCATGATTTCCTAGTCCTCTTCAACTTCCTCCTTGGGAGGATTTAGTTACTTAACGATTAGTCGTATTACTATTCTTTAGTCTTCTAGGATAAATCTAAGACTTAAAAAAAAAAAACATAACACTAACTCAAGGTCCACTAGCGGGGCCTTGGCCTTGAGCTCCTCACCATGGCCTTTTACAAAATTCGAATTTTCATTTTCAAGAGAAATAATAATAGGGGTTGAATTTGAGGGATGTTACAGAGAGGGAGAGAGAAGGGGAAGGTGTTTACTAGTATGAGTAGGAAATAGAGTAAGGGAGTGTTTAGTGTTTGGAATAAGTGAGTGAGAGAGTGGATGGGGGTTAGGGGTAGAGAGAGAAAGAGGGATAGATAGATAGAGGTGTAAGGGAGAGAGAGAATGAGAGGGTGCTTTAGTAAGGGATAGTGGGAGGATTAGTGTTAGTGGTGAGAGTAGGGAGGTGAGTGTGTGTGTGTGTGAGAGAGAGAAAGAGAGTGGTAAGATGGGGATTAGTGGTAGGGTTGAGAGTAGGGGGGTTGAGTGTGTGAGAGAGAAAGAATGGGAGGGTGCTAGGATGTAGAAGGGGAGAGAGACAGAGAGAGAGAGAGGTGTGGTAGTTATGGGTATTTGAAAGAGTAGGGGGTTGAGAGAGACAGAGAGTTGGGGGGGGTGATTAGGGGTAGTGGGGAGGGGGACTTAGGGGAGAAAAACATAAAATAAAAGAGACCAAGAGATTTAGGGGTTTCAATAGGAAGAGGAAAATTGGAGAGAAGGGTGGTATATATATATATATATATATATATATATATATATATATATATATATATAGAGAGAGAGAGAGAGAGAGAGAGAGAGAGAGATGGGTTTGTGGTGAGTGTTGTGGGGGAGGTTGGTTATAAAAGACATAGTAGGGGTGGAGGTAATGGTAAGGGGGAATGTGAGAGAGAGTGGGGGTGTTGTTAGTTGTAGGAGTAGGAGAGAGAGTGATGGTATGGTTAGTGGTAGGAATAGGAGATATAAACAGAAGAGGGGTTATGGAGAGAGAGGGGTTTAGTAGTAGAGAGAAAAAGAGGGAGAGTGGGTAGGTGTTATAGGGTTGGGGGAGAGAGAAAGGAGTGGGGGTTAGGGATAGATAGATTTGCAAGTGAGAGAGATAATTCGAGGGCTATTTAGTAAGGGTTAGTGGGAGGAGGGGAGAGAGAGAGAGAGAGAGATGGGGGGAGATTAGTGGTAGGGGTGAGAGTAGGAAGGTGAGTGTGTTTGTGAGAGAGAAAGTGTTAAGATGGGGATTAGTGGTAGGGACGAGAGTAGGGGGGTGAGTGTGTGTGAGAGAGAAAATGGGAGGGTTTTCATGTGTAGATGGAGAGAGAGAGAGAGAGAGAGAGAGAGAGGTGTTGGAGTTATGGATATATGAAGGAGTAGGGTGTTGAGAGAGAGAGAGATCAAGTCAGGGGGCATGTGATTAGGGTTGGTGGTGAGGGGGTGTAAGGGGAGAAAAACATAAATTAAAATAGACCAATAGGTTTAGGGGTTTGGGGAGGAGTAGGGAATTTAGAGAGAATGTGGGTGTATTTTAGGAGTGGGGGGTTGGGGGTAGACAGAGAGAGAGGGAGGGAGGGGGGATAAGAGAGAGGGGATTAGGGGTAGGAGGAGTAGGAGGGGTGTTATGAGAGATAAAGTGGGGTTAGGGGTATGAGGAGTAGGATGGGGGTTAGAGAGACAGAGAGAGACCTTTGAGGGTGGTTAGTGGTAGGGCATATTATAATATATAGAGATAGATTGGGGGTCAAGGTTAGGTAGAATAGGGGAGAGAAAGGGGGGGTTAGTGGTTTAGAGGGATAAATAGAGAGAACGCAGGTGGTTAGTTGTAGGAGTATGAAAGTGAGATGGGAGGGTTGGTGAGAGAGAGGTGGGTCAGGGTTAGAGAGGGAGAGAGGTCAGTTGATAGGGTGTTGGGGGAGAAAGAAGGGGTGGGGGTTAGGTATAGGTGGAGTAGTAGGGGAGAGAGATATCGAGAGAGGGGGTAGCAAAGGCTTAGGGGGAGAATGGGAGAGAGAGAAGGGGAGGAGGGGGGTTAGTGGAAGGGTGGACATAGGGTGTGTGTGTGTGAGGGAGAAAGAGAGAGATAATTGGGGTGTTAGGGAGTAGGAGAGAGAGGGGTGGGGAGTGATGGGAAGGTGGAATAGTAGGGGTTTTGGAGAGAGAGAGAGAGAGAGAGCTAGGGGGTTGATTAGCTGTAATGGGATGAGGGGGGTTGGGGTAGAGAAGGAGATAGAGATCATGAGGATCAGGGTTATTGGAAGGAGTAGGCAAGAGAGAGATAATTAGAGAGGGGGTGGGAGGAGGGGAGAGAGAGAAGGGTAGGATGGGATTAGGGGTTGTGCATCAAAGAGAGAGATCATGGAGGTGCTAGGGAGTATCAGGAGAGAGATATCATAGCTAGGAGATATGGGTATATGGAGGAGTAGGGGGTTGAGAGAGAGAGAGAGAGAGAGAGAGAGAGTCAAGGGGTTGGGGGAGCGAAAGAGATAGAGATCATGTGGTTCAACGTTATTGGGAGTAGGAAAGTTAGAGAGAAAGGGGTTATAGTTGAGGAGTTATGGGAGATTTAAAGAGAGACAAAGAAGTGGTAGTGGTGGTTTTAAGAGAGAGAGGGGGGTTAGGGGTACATTATGTAGGAGGGTGGTTAGAGAGAAATTTGGGGGTTACAATTATAGAGATATATATATATATATATATAGAGAGAGAGAGAGAGATTTGGGTAGGGGGTGAGAAGTGGCAAGTTGTGGGTAGGGAGAGCGAGAGGGTGGTAGGGATAGGGGGATGAGGAGTAGGGAGGTTAGAGGTAGAGAGAGAGATACAAAGAGAGAGGTGGGAGAGAGAGAGAGAGAGAGATAAAGAGAGAGAGAGAGAGAGAGAGAGAGGGCACATGTTAAGGGTTTTGGGAGAGATAAAGGGGAGGGGATTAGTAGTAGGTGGAGGAATATTTGGGTGTGGGGTCGAGAGAGAGAGAGAGAGAGAGAGAGAGAGAGAGAGCAAGAGAGAGAGATAAAGAGAGAGATAGAGATAAAGAGAGAGAGAGAGGGTAGGGGGAGGGGGATGGGGATTAGGTGAGAGACATAGGGAGTTAGGGGTAAGGAGAGTATGAGAGGGATTAGGAGATATAAGGGTTTAATAGTAGGGTGAGATAGGTTAGGGGTAGAGAGAGAGAGACATATGAGGCTAATATTATGGGTAGGGGTATGAGGGGGATTTTGATAAAGAAAGAGATAAAGATCGAGGAGTTTAAAGGTTCAATGAGGAGGAGGGAAGTTAGAGAGAACAGAGGTGAAAGATAGAGAGGGGGTGATTAACGGTAGTGTTGATGAGGTGGGTCTTGGGGAGGGAAAGAGATAGATATCAAGGGGGTTAGGGTTTTGGGGAGGAGGAGGGAAATTAGAGAGAAGAGGCCATGTTAGGGAGTAGGGGGAGATAGAGAGGGGTATTGGTTAGGCGTAGGGTGGGTGATTAAGTTTAGGGGGGAGGAGGGAGTTTGGGGGGGAGAAAGAGATAGAGATCATGTGGGTTAGGGTTTTGGAGAGGATTGGGATTGTTAGAGAGAAGGGGGATATTGTTGTGTAGTGGGGGTATATTTAACAGTTATAGGTTTTTTTCCTTAATGTTAATAATAGTTATACTGGGTGGCGCTTAGAGGTATGTTGATTAGTATGGGGTTGAGAGAGAGGAGGAGAGAGAGAGAGAGAGAGAGAGGTTAAGGGAAATAGAGAGATGGAATAGGGGTTAGTGGTAGGGGTGGGAGTGGTTGGGTGTGTGTGTTTGCTAAAGAGTTAGGGTGTGTTAAGGAATAAGGGGAAAAAAAGGTGCATTTTGGTTAGGGGTATGGGGATTAGTATGGTGTTGTGTGTGTGTGTGTGTGTGTGTGAGAGAGAGAGAGAGAGAGAGAGTGAGAGAGAGAGAGAGAGAGAAGGGGTGGTTATTAGTGGAAGGGGGATGGGATTTGGGGGAGAGAATGTTAGATATATACAAGGCTATAATTTTTGGGAGGTGTAGATTTGATAGATATAGAGGGGTATTATGGAGGAGTATGAAGGTGTTGAGTAGAGAGAGAGAGCAAGGGGGGGGTGATTATGGGTAGTGTAGAAGAGGGTGTTGGAGGAAAGAAAGATATAGATATCGAGGGGGTTATGGGTTTAAGGAGGAGAAGGGAAATTGCAGTGAAGTGTGGGTATAAGGGGAGAGAGAAAGAGAGATAGGAGTGTGGTTAGTGTTGGGAGGGAGGGGGATTATAAGAGATACATAGAGAGGGGGGGTAACGATTAAGGGAAGTATGTGTGTGTGTGTGTGTGTGAGAGAGAGAGAGAGAGGATGGGTGGTTACTGGTAGGATTAGGAGAGAGAGTGAGGGGGTGTTTAGTTGCAGGTATAGAAGGGAGAGAGAGGAGGGGGGCTAGGGTTATAAAGATAAAAAGAGATAGAGGGTGGATGTTTAAATGATGTTGGGAGAGAGAGAAAGGGATGGGGGCTAGTTGTAGGTGGAGGTGTATGTGAGAGAGTGAATGAGAGAATATTTTAGTCATGGGTAGTAGGAGGATAGGAGAGAGATAGAGAGGTAGGGGTTCGAGTAGAGAGAGAGAGAGAGAGAGAGAGAGAAAGGTAGTATGGGAGAGAGAGAGGGGTGGTAGTTATGGGTAGGTGTAGTAGGGAGTTGTGAGAGAGAGACAAAGGGAGGTAAAGATAGAGTGGGGTTAGTAAGGATTATAGGGAGGATAGAGAGAGAGGGGGGGTTAGTAAGTGTTGGGGGGGGAGGGGGACAGAGAGAGGGATGAGGGGAGATACTTAAATGGGTGTGAGTAGCAGGGTTAGTATGTGTGTGTCTGTGTTACAAAGAGAGAGAGGGGGGGGTGTTAGGGAGTAGCGGGAGAGAGAAAGGGGTGGGGGTTAGGGATAAGTGGATTATTGGGGGTCTTGACAGAGAGATAGAGAGAGAGAGAGAACTGATGGAGGGTTTTTAGGGGTAGGGGATACAAATAGATGTAGATAAGGAGCATGAGGCATTTGGGAAGGAGTGCGGCAATTAGAGAGTAGGTGGGAATAGTGAATGAATGGTGTGTGTGGAGTTGGGATAAAGAGAGGGTGGGAGGTGCTAAGAGAGAGAGGGAGAGATGAATGGGGGTTGGTTAGTGGTAGGAAGGTAGGTTAGTGAGAGGAGAGGAGGATTAGAGAGAGAGAGAGATATTTGGGAGTTATGTTTTTTGGGATGAGGAGGGAAATTAAAGAGAAGGGAGGGAGTATAGCGGGAGAGAGAGAGGAAGAGGTGCGAACGAAGTTGGGGGTATATAGGGAGAGAGTTGGTAAGGGGTTGTTTAGTTGTAAGGGGTATGACGATTAGGGGAAACATAGAGAGAAGGGGGATTATGTATAAGAGGTGAGAGAGAGTGTGTAAGGGGGTGTTTAGTGCTAGGAGTAGTGGAGAGAGGGGGGAGGGGGTTGCAGGAGAGAAAGCAATAAATATATAAGGGATTAAAGGATTTGGGAGGATGGGGGGGAATTAAAATGAAGGCTATGTATAGAAAGATATAAAGAGGGAGGGAGGTGGTATCCTAGTTAGTTGTGGGGGGTGGGGGATTATAGGAGATAGAGAGAGAGGGAGAGAGAAGAGGGAAAGTGTTTAGTGCTATGACTATGAAAGAGATGAGGGAGTGTTTAGTGTTTGGAATAGTTGAGTGAGAGGGAGAGGATGAGAGTTAAGGGTAGAGATAGAAAGGGGGAAATATGGTGGGTTGTAAAATCTCAATCACACCAGAACCTAGCTACTATGGATTCCTCACTAGTGAAAAGATTGCACAACATTTGCAAGAATTAGCATAAATTTGTAAATGAATGAAGAACAATACATATCAAATGGGTGAATAATGTAAATATTATTAACTATCCAACCTCAAAATAGGTTAAGAACATCCATATATACAAATCTAGAACAATTCGAATCCATCTGGAGTGTTCACGCTGATCTAGCTTAGAAAAAGCTCAAAACCCCCTAGGTTGACCAAAATATCCCAAACCATCCCAAACTGGTTCGAAACAACTGTGTGAATGCTGGGAATGACTGGACAGACCCATGTGACCTCACACATGTGGAGAAACTAGTCGGTTAGAGGTTAGGTAGCTAGAATTGGCCAAAAATTGGACAAAGTTGGCAAGATTGTCCACATTCTGAGCAAGTGCGCCCTAGGTAGAGGAGAAGCATGTTGAATGCATTAATTAACCTGGGGAGGGTGCTCTAGGCATGCTGAATGCATTAAATGCCCTGGGGAGCGCACCCAACAATTAGTTTGACTCAGCACTTGTTCACATTGCTAACTAGTTCAAGATATTTGACCATTTACCAACTAACCAACTTAGGGATGTAATAATTAATCACTTGGGCACTAATTAACCATCAATTAATAAATGATTAATGCACATAGGTGTAATAATGTTCTAACACCCCCCCTTAAGCTAGAATTAGTGAAATATCAAAAATTTAGGCCTTGGCAACTAGGCTCAAGTCACCTTTTACATCATAAAAATTTATTTGTCCATGTAACCAAGGTAAGGAGGAAAACCACATGGAAAATAAAACCTCCCCTCTAAAATGGACATGTGGCATATATCAAAATACACCAATCATCACCATGCATCACTCACCCCATGCAAAGATCTAAGGTGAGTGAAGGTCCTCTCGGTAAAACACTTGGTGAAGATATCAGCAGTTTGCTCACTGGATGGGCAATACTGCAATGCTATGGTCCGGTCATGCACCAAACCCTGAATGTAATGCATGTGTATCTCTATGTGCTTGGTCCTCTATCTCTGTACTGGATTGGTGGAAATCTTGATTGTACTTTGATTATCACACCAAAGAATAGTGGGTGAATAAAAAACAATCCCTAACTCTGCAAGAATACCTTGCCACCAAACACATTGTGTGGCTGCATTTACTGCTCCCCTGTACTCGGCCTCAGCTGAAGATAAGGAAATAGTGTTTTGTTTCTTGCTTGACCAGCATATAGGTCCATGTGCAAGCATAAAAACATAACCATAAGTTGATTTCCAATCGATACAATCACCAGTCCAATTTGAATCTGTAAATCCTACTAGTTCAAGGGATGAACCAGCAACATAATGGATACCAAAGGACTTAGTACCCTGAACATAATGAAGGATCCTCTTGGATGCCTTCCAATGGATCTCATGAGGCTCTTGCATGTGCCTTGCAACAGCCCCAACAGCATAAGACAAATCTGGTCGAGAGTGTGTAAGATACAACAAGCTCCCAACTAGTTGTCTATATAGTGAACTGTCAACTAGTGGTGAAGAACCCCATTCTGTAAGCTTAACTCCTGAAAGAAATGGAAATTTTGCAGACTTACATTCAGCCATCTTAAATTTCTGCAGCAAATTTGAAGCATACCTTGACTGACATACAGAAATTCCATTCACAGTTTGGTCTATCTCCAAACCCAGAAATTGTTTTAGCAATCCTAGATCGGTCATGGAGAATGCACTGTGCAATGCTCTCTTAACTGAGTTAAGTTCTTTGGTGCAGCTACCAGTGATCAAAAGATCATCAACATACAGTACAATAATCAATATCAGATCACTAACATGCTGCATATAAACATTTGGATCAAACTTACACCTCTCAAACCCCAAAGATAGCAGAAAATTGTCCATTTTTGCATACCATGCTCTAGGAGCTTGCTTGAGCCCATAGAGTGACTTGTTCAACCTGCAAACAAGTGTATGATCAGAAATAAAACCTTCAGGCTGCTTCATATATATCTCCTCATTCAGATCCCCATGAAGAAAGGCACTTTTTACATCCATGTGATGAACCTCCCATCGCTTGGAAGCCCCAATGGCCAGAACTAGTCTTATGGAGTCCATCTTTGCCACCGGTGCAAATGTCTCTGTATAGTCCACTCCTTGGACCTGAGAGTAACCCTTAGCCACCAACCTGGCCTTATACCTCAGATCAAAGCAATCATATCCAACTTTGGTTCTATAAATCCATTTGCATTGCACTAGTTTCCTCTTGGGAGGAAGAGGGACCAAATCCCAAGTTTTGTTCTCATGGAGTGAGTTCATCTCTTCTTGCATGGCTGATTTCCACCTTGGGTCTGTACATGCTTCTGAATATGACATTGGATCAGATCCAACCATCAAATAACATGCCTCACTCAGATCAGAATTATGACATGCAAAGGAATTGTGAAATTGAGATCTAGTTTTCCTAACATCTTGGGGATCTCCCACAAGCTCTCCGGCACTTTGAATTGTTTTCTCTACCCACTTGGGCCTTGAAGGAGGGATATGTTCAGAATCCATATCAACATCATCTTCAGAAATATCAGAATCAGAAATATCAGAAGAAGAATCACTACTTACTTCATCATCAAGACGAGAAAATGAGCATTCCCCATCACCTTGTTCACTAGCTTGCAAAAACTCTTCTTCTTTGAATTTGACACTTCTTTCGATGAAAGTTTTGAGAGTGTATGGATCAAAGATCTTGTAGCCCTTGGAATCCTCTGCATACCCAACCATGATTGACTCCTTGCTTTGGGGCTGCAAGGCCTTTCTCTTCTCCGATGGAATTCTGGCCCAAGCCCTTGAGCCAAAAATTCTGAAATGTGAAACATTGGGCTTGTGGCCCATCCATGCTTCAAATGGAGTGATTCCTTGCAATG
Organism: Larix kaempferi; assembly: GCA_027924585.1. NCBI lineage: Eukaryota > Viridiplantae > Streptophyta > Pinopsida > Pinales > Pinaceae > Larix > Larix kaempferi. Next base: position 836,285 of record BSBM01000939.1, read on the forward strand.
ATTTGTGTGGTGATCTGTTTTGAACATATGCTGCACAATTCATAGCTTCAGCCCACAATTTAGGACACAAATCCCTTTCTTGCAACATGCAAGTTTCCATCTCTTTCAATGCTCTATTTTTGCGCTCTGCAACACCATTTTGTTGTAGTGTGTAGGGAACTCAGTGTTGCATCTGAATGCCATGCTCTTGACAGAGCTACTGTAGATTGTTATTGACATACTCTCTGCCATTATCAGTCCTTAAAACCTTCATGGCCTTCCCACTAAAGTTCTCAACCATACTCTTGAAAATTTTGAAACATTCAAAGACTTCAGATTTTTGCTTAAGGAAAAATAACCAGCAGTACCTTGAGTAGTCATCAATGAAGGTGAGCACATATTTGCTGCAGCCATAGGAGGGAGTGGGGAGTGGACCTATCAGATCAGAATGCACTATTCCAAGTGGCTGATCATCCCTCCTTGCCTTCCCTTCATCATACTTCTTTTCAGGATGCTTCCCAACTATGCAACCCTTACATGTTCCATTGGAAAAACTGATTTGTGGCAGGCCTTCTACCATCTCTCCTTTGCTCAAAGCTTGAAGATATCTGTAGTTTAGGTGACCATACCTTTGATGCCATAGCTTTCTGGTCTCATTCCCATGTGATATAAGTACACTTGGTGAAGAGAACTCGAGAAAGTGGGAGAACTTGTACATCTTCATATCGCGGTCTGCAACACCCATTGCAACAATTTTTCCGGTGGAAATTTCTGATATCTCCACATCATCCTGAGTGAAGACAACTTTCTTTGCTGATCCAGTATGTGTCATTTGATATACAGAGAGAAAGTTTGCTGCAAGATTTCATACATACAGCACATTGGAGAAGAAGCCATTCTCCATAGAGATTTTCCCAAGGCTATGAGCAGGGATTTCTGGTCATCTCCCATTCAAATGGAGAGACCACTGTAGGGTGCAAGTTCAGAAAATGAATCTCTTGAAGAAGCCATGTGCCTTGAGGAACCTGAATCAATGATGCACAAGGGTGAATGAGATGAACAAGCCACCAAAGCATGGCAGCTCTCCTTGTCTTCAGAAACGCACTCCTTCTTCTTGGAACTTTCAGGAAGAGGAATATTGTTTTTCTGTAGGAGATGGGTCATGGTGTCTATGGTTTTCTTCATGCACGAGCTCTCTGGATGAAAACCTCTTTGACAGTAGCTACATTTTGTCTTCTCAACCTTCTTTCCCTTGTTCTTGACAGGATTCGAAACCCCCTAAGAGGATTTGGGCCTCTCATCCTTCCTCTTCTTCTCTTGAGGTTTCGGCCCCCTGGGTTTTTGCTTGCCTCTTCCATATTTTGAATCTCCAGCTGCAAGAACTTGGTCTTTTTGCTTGATGGAGCCCATCAAGACCAGCTTGTCTTGCTCTTGAGTTAGCATCTCCATGAATTCAGCCAAAGATGGCATCTTCCAACCTCTAACTGTGAGCCTTGTGGAGTTGAAGGAGGACACAAAAACTGAGTATTCAGAACCCAGTTTGGAGAGAATGCACAACACCAACTGTTCTTCTTTCTGTTGAATATTGTAACTTCTAAGAATATTATATTTGTATATTATTTATTTCGGAGATGTTCCATACCTCCGATGTGATTATACTATGAATCCGGAGATGTTTATTCCTCCGAATTGGTTGTGGTAACTAGGGTTATTAGACCCACCATGTGGGGGTCGGCCCAGTCAGTTATAATAGGGTATTTAACCTAATGGTTAAATACGAGCCTACATGTACTTGTGTAAAATACATGTCAATGTAGTGTATAAATAGAAGAGGTATGTTCCTCATTTGATACACACACACACTTGAGAGAGGCACACTTGTGGAGGAGAGGTCTGCTATGGTGGAGGAGGAGATCATGTATTTGGTTTACATCTTTGTATATTGCTGGTCATCCATATTGAGGAAGCTTTACTGGGTTTTCTACCCCATGAGGGTTTCCCAGGATAAATCTGTGTCTCTTGTGTTTATGCTATGCTTGTTGTTTCTTCAGTGATCCTGTATATGCTATTATTGTGAAATGGAATGTAATGCTGCTATTTTTTGTCTTAGCATATTGAATTTTAACATGGTATCAGATCTAACCTGAAGGAAGACAAGGTATGGCACTTACGACACTTGCTTTACTTACGACAATTTGAAGGTTAGGGTTTTACATAGCAAAAACCAGTCATCGTGGAATTTTCGCTATAAATCCATTTCTGCGAAGGGTCAGGGTCTGAAAAGTTTACAGGTAGAAGATAACATCCCCAGGTACCTTGTGTCCAAAGGGCACCCTCATATGCGTTGTAATTTATGAGTTATGATTAGTACAAGTTAGGGTTTCTGCCTCTTCCAGATCTCAGTCAAAATCAGGTGACCTTGGAAAAAAGGTCATAACTTGGGCTAGGAAGCTCCAAATGAAATTTCGTAAAAAGTGACAGGTAGTACGCAGACTTTACTATCTTAGGAAACTTTTTCAAAGGCCGAAGGTGAATTAGTGACACGTGGAACTCTGTACAAGTTCGCTATCTTGTTTTATCCCATAAACAGGTCACGTTGTGACACTTGGCATAACTCTCTCTCAGAGAGTCCAATTGAGGTCAGACCTATCGAGATGGAAAGATAATAGGGCAAGCTATCTCAGGAAAAGGTTTTAGAGGCTGAAGTTCAAACAGTGACACGTGGCGCACCATACAAGTTCGCTCTCCGGTTTTATCCCATAAACAGGTCACGTTGCGACACTTGGCATAACTCTCTCTCAGAAAATCCAATTGAGGTCAGACCTATGAGGATGGAAAGATGACAGGTCAAGCTACTACAGAAAAAATTTTCAGACCCTATGGTGCAGAAATTTTAGAGTTATAGCAGAAACAATCAGGTGCATATTTCTGTCAAAACAGAATTATTTTTGGAGCACCTTTATTCATGGCTTCCAGAATTTAGGGTTTTGGAGAAAGTTAGAATTTTTGGAATCGGAGTCCACGGCTGGAAGCTCCTCAGAAAAATAAGAGTTTAGAGCCTTGGATCGAACCTTTTGATTGGACAGAAGGGTGGGCTTCATCAAACCCTAGTTCAGGTTCCTGTCTAGAAGATCCAGAAGTTTCGAAGGCAATTTTGAGGGGTCAAATTTTGGAGATTTCAAAATTGAAGAATGCTAGGTTGATCAGCTCAGCAAGACACATTCTTCCATCCATTCAGAAGTATGAAAGTCAAAGATTGAATTTTTAGGGTTTCTCTAGCAAACTCTAATCAAGCTCCAGATCAAGTTTTAGGGGGAGTTGAGGCTAAGGCCTTACATAAGAAGACTACAAAAAGTCTCGACAGGTATGACTTAAGGAGGTTCAGGTATGCCTTGAAATCTGGTTCTTGATTAAGTTCATAATGTGTTTGTCTTCATGTTATTTATTAGTACAATCTTGATTAATGTTATTAATTGTCTTATCACCCTAGTAACAATATGAATGCATGTGAATGATCGAAGACATTCATTGATTAGGGCTATATGATTGTACTTATGCATTATGGTGTTGTGTGAGGTTGATGTTGTTTGCTAACAAGACACATGTATATTACAAAAGACAAATCAAGTTCCATGACCATGACAACATGAAGACAAAGACTCACGAGGATGACACTAGTGTACACTTGAGCATGCACAGTGATACAGAATGAATAGAAGTTTAGAAGACATACAGAAGATCAAGCGGGAGGAAACCACACAAACATACTAGATAAGTATTTGAGTTGTTATTAGAAATAGTAAATGATATTGCTTGTATGCATATTTGTATTCCTAGAATATATCATGCTGAGTGTAAACATTCATAAAGCATTGAACAGTATACTACTAATATGCATATGATTGGTAAGTTGGACAAACATTCCATTGTTGCTTGTCTAGAATGAAACCTCTTTGCTGACATGCTGAGAGCTGTGTACACTCTCGATAGTATGTTCAGGTAGAGATGGAAGGCATCTAGATAGCCACTGTATGCATACATGATATGGGAAAGTGTTGTGCCAAAGTATTGGTCAAAATAGTTGCATAACTATGTAAATGATATCTGTATGCATAATAGGTTATCATGTCAAATATGATTTGATGATTATGAAGTATTACTAATCATGTAATTAATTTTCATTTGTAGGAAAGATCATGATGAATGATGAACTCTGAACAAGCGATGGATGTTCAACAAAAGATTTACAAATCAAACACACTATAGAAAGCTTGTGGTTAAGAGATTCTCTTAGAAAGAGGAAGAGAATCATGATGAGATGTTTTGCTCCAAGGGACTACATAAGACCATTCTCTTAATAATGTAATCAGGTTCTGTATGGGTTCCCAGGATCGGTAGTCAATTGATGAGCTTAATGATCATCATGGGTGATGTGGATCTCAACCTTTGCTACAAGGTTGAATATGGGTTCTATACACATATGACATGGATGCAAGAAGGAACTCACCGCAGAGTTCGAATGATTTTGAGGCTCATATTAGTAGACCCATCTGACGAGAGATGGCACAGATAGATATGCAGAAGATCACTCAATGCTGAGTGTGAATAATGGACAATTGACAGCTTCATGACAAAGCTTGGGCTTTACCAGAAGTAAAGTTGTTCCTAACCTTTACCTTAAGGTTGTGGATGATGAACCTATCATACCATTATTGTATGACGATGATCTCTTTCTGACAAGGAATGAGAAATAGGTCATGAAAATGGCTGCAGAAATGAAAATGAAAGATCTCGGATTAATGCACTACTTCTTAGGTCTAGAGGTATGGCAAGATCCAAAAGGAATCTTTTAATTCAAGGTAAGTATGCTGTGAAGTTTCTAAAAAGATTTGATATGTTGGAGTATAAAGCCATGGCCACTCCCATGGACTCCAACTTGAAGTTATTAGTTAATGACTCATCGTATTTAGTGGACCTAACCCTATATAGACAAATCATTGGGTCATTGATGTATTTAACAAATACTAGGCCAGATATATGCTTTGCTACAATACCCTAAGTCAGTATCTAGTAGAACCTAGAAAGGTTCACTTAATATCTACAAAGCATGTAGTGAGGTACCTAAAAGGTACATTAGTTTTTGGTATATATTCCGTTTACATGGTTACTCAGATTCTGATTGGGAAGGAAGTGCCTCAGACAGAAAGAGTACATCAGGTGGTTGTTATAGTCTTGAATCTGCCATGATCTCATCATTCAACAAGAAACAATCTAGTGTGGCTCTCAGTACTGCTGAAGCAGAATATATATATAGCTGTTTGCTCTGCCAGTTGTGAAGCAGTGTGGCTTCAGAAGCTATTATATGGAATGTTTGACTTAGAAATGGATTCCACTATGATTATGTGTGACATTCAAAACTGTATTCCACGATAAGTCAAAAACACATAGAGATCCGATACTTCTATATACAAGATATGGTGCAGAGAGGAGCTATCAAGCTCGAGTATATAAGCACCGAGGATCAAATTGCTAATATCTTGACTAAACCTTTGTCTCGAGTAAAGTTTGAATACTTCTGAGACAAGCTTGGTATAGTCCAGAAGGACCCTCCTCGAAAGGGGGAGTAGCATAGTATCTGATAACAAGTTTGTCTCATCAATGATGAGGTTACCTATTTACCGCACCTAGTTACTTAGAATTATTTAGATTTAGGAATCTTATATTTTTTCTTTTGATGATAGATGTATACATGTTTTGATGATAGATGTATAAATGCTTTTGATGTTAGATATACATGCTTTTGATGATAGATGTATACATGCTTTTGATGATAGATGTTATGCATGTTTTGATCATGAGGATACATGTTTTGTTATACATGTTTTGATGATGAGGATACATGATTGACACATGTTTTGAATGAAGTTCTTGGTGAACATGTGAGGGGATTGGATCATCCCTGGACTTCAGTCCTAAAGAGAGCCGTAGACGTATGTTTTCGAGAATGAAGTCCTTGGTGGACTTGAGGGGATTGGATCATCCCTGGACTTCAGTCCTAAAGAGAGCCATAGACGTATGTCTTTGAGAATGAAGTCCTTGGTGGACTTGAGGGTATTGGATCATCCCTGGACTTCAGTCCTAAAGAGAGCCGTAGACGTATGTCTTCGAGAATGAAGTCCTTGGTGGACTTGAGGGGATTGGATCATCCTTGGACTTCAGTCCTAAAGAGAGCCGTAGATGTATGTCTTCGAGAATGAAGTCCTTGGTGGACTTGAGGGGATTGGATCATCCCTGGACTTCAGTCCTAAAGAGAGCCGTAGACGTATGTCTTCGAGAATGAAGTCATTGGTGGACTTGAGGGGATTGGATCATCCCTGGACTTCAGTACTAAAGAGAGTCGTAGACGTATGTCTTCGAGAATAAAGTCCTTGGTGGACTTGAGGGGATTGGATCATCCCTGGAATTCAGTCCTAAAGAGAGCCATAGACGTATGTCTTTGAGAATGAAGTCCTTGGTGGACTTGAGGGGATTGGATCATCCCTGGACTTCAGTCCTAAAGAGAGCCGTAGATGTATGTCTTCGAGAATGAAGTCCTTGGTGGACTTGAGGGGATTGGATCATCCCTGGACTTTAGTCCTAAAGAGAGCCGTAGATGTATGTCTCCGAGAACAAAATCCTGAATGAACAGGTAAGGGGATTGGATCATCCTCGGACTTTAGTCCTTTGAATTGAGCCGTAGACATGATGTCTTCGAGAACAAAATCCTGAATGAACAGGTAAGGGGATTGGATCATCCTCGGACTTTAGTCCTTTGAATTGATCCGTAGACATGATGTCTCTGAGAACTAAATCCTGAAGGAACATGTAAGGGGATTGGATCATCCTCGGACTATGGTCCTTTGAATTGAGCCGTAGACATGAGGTCTCCGAGAATTGAATGATAGGACTGGATCGTCCCTGGAGTTTGGTTCAAAAGGTACATGATAGGACTGGATCGTCCCTGGACTTTGGTTCAAAAGGTACATGATAGGACTGGATCGTCCCTGGACCTCGGTTCAAAATGTACGTGACAAATCCTAGAATTGTTCTAGGTTACATCCAGCATGAAACAGGGTTGGCTCTGTAGATATGATACATCCAGCATGAAACAGGGCTGGCTCTGTAGATGTGATACATCCAGCATGAAACAGGGCTGGCTCTGTAGATGTGATACATCTAGCATGAAACAGGGCTGGCTCTGTAGATGTGATACATCCAACATGAAACAGGGATGGCTCTGTAGATGTGATACATCCAGCATGAAACAGGGCTGGCTCTATAGATGTGATACATCCAGCATGAAACAGGGCTAGCTCTGTAGATGTGATACATCCAGCATGAAACAGGGATGGCTCTGTAGATGTGATACATCCAGCATGAAACAGGGCTGGCTCTGTAGATGTGACACATCCAGTATGAAAGAGGACTGGCTCTGTGGTGGTAAATCCTAGATCTGATCTAGGTCACATCCAGTATGAAAAAGGACTGGCACTGTGGTTGGGATTAGATCATCCCTAGACATGAGACTTGTCTTAAAGAGATAAGGATTGATCATCCTGGAACTTGATCTGGATTGTATCATCCATGGACCTATGTCCTAAAGAGAGCAGGATTGATCATCCTGTAATATGATTGTGTGATGATGATGTTGATGATCATGTGATGACGATGCTGATCGTGTGATGTCGATGCTAATGATCGTGTGATGACGATGTTGATCGTGTGATGATGATGTTGATCGTGTGATGACGATGTTGATCGTGTGATGGCGATGCTGATGATCGTGTGATGATGATGCTGATGATCATATGATGACGATGCTGATGATCGTATGATGACGATGCTGATGATCATGTGATGACGATGCTAATCGTGTGATGTCGATGTTGATGATCGTGTGATGACGATGTTGATCGTATGATGGCGATGTTGATGATCATGTGATGACGATGCTGATGATCATGTGATGACGATGCTGATGATCGTATGATGATGATGCTGATGATCGTGTGATGACGATGCTGATGATCGAGTGATGTCGATGTTCAAGTAACTAGTTGAGTTACTGATGATGATGAACTGAAGAAAGCTTCCGATGATATATAGATGTATCATGTATGATGTATGACTCGTTGCTCCTGCGGATGTTGTTATAATATCCTTCTCGTTAAGGGGGAGTGTTGAATATTGTAACTTCTAAGAATATTATATTTGTATATTATTTATTTCGGAGATGTTCCATACATCCGATGTGATTATACTATGAATCCAGAGATGTTTATTCCTCCGAATTAGTTGTGGTAACTAGGGTTATTAGACCCACCATGTGGGGGTCGGCCCAGTCAGTTATAATAGGGTATTTAACCTAATGGTTAAATACGAGCCTACATGTACTTGTGTAAAATACATGTCAATGTAGTGTATAAATAGAGGAGGTATGTTCCTCATTTGATACACACACACACTTGAGAGAGGCACACTTGTGGAGGAGAGGTCTGCTATGGTGGAGGAGGAGATCATGTATTTGGTTTACATCTTTGTATATTGCTGGTCATCTATATTGAGGAAGCTTTACTGGGTTTTCTACCCCATGAGGGTTTCCCAGGATAAATCTGTGTCTCTTGTGTTTATGCTATGCTTGTTGTTTCTTCAGTGATCCTGTATATGCTATTATTGTGAAATGGAATGTAATGCTGCTATTTTCTGTCTTAGCATATTGAATTTTAACACTTTCTTCTCTATGCCACATTATCTGATCTGCAAGACCAAGTTCTTGAACTAGGTGAAGAAGTCCTAGATGGAATCGAAATTCCCTGGGCTCAGTGAAACAAGCTCATTTTCTAGCTGGTGGCCTCTCATCTCATCAGTCTTTCCAAACAAGGTCTCAAGCTTGAGCCACACTTCATTTGGAGTTGCTAGAATTTCTACATGAAACAGGAGGTCTCTTGAAATGCTGAGACAAAGGAGGCCAAATGCCTCATCCATTCTATTAAAAAACTTGGATTTCTCCACAGCTGAGTTTGGCTCAACCTCAGTGCCCATCGTAATTCTAAAGAGACCCTTAGATCTCAGCAAAATCACCATTTCTGCCTTCCAATCGAAATAGTTGAAGGGAGTGATCACGTTTGGGTGAGATGGCTCCATTCTTCTCTGCTGCAATGCGCACTTGCTGACAATGATGATCTTCAATACCTACAAACAACTCTCAAATCACTCAAGAGGGATCTACACTAACAGATTCGAACCCTGTTTGGATAGTGGGTGCATTCGGGAGAGCATCACACTTGAGAAGAGCCACTAGATTTCTCCAATGACTCAATGCAATGGCCTCAGGAATTCTGTGGTTTCTCCACTGCTTCTGGCAATCCACTAAAACAGTCTTGTTGGTTCGAATTCTAGCTCCAAGAGCTCTGATACCATGTAAAATCTCAATCACAGCAGAACCTAGCTACTATGGATTCCTCACTAGTGAAAAGATTGCACAACATTTGCAAGAATTATCATAAATCTGTAAATGAATGAAGAACAATACACATGAAATGGGTGAATAATGTAAATACTATTAACTGTCCAACCTCAAAATAGGTTAAGAACATCCATATATACAAATCTGGAACAATTCGAATCCATCTGGAGTGTTCACACTGATCTAGCTTATAAAAAGCTCAAACCCCCCTAGGTTGACCAAAATATCCCAAACCATCCCAAACTGGTTCGAAACAGGTGTGTGAATGCTGGGAATGACTAGACAGACCCATGTGACCTCACACATGTGGAGAAACTGGTTGGTTAGAGGTTAGGTAGCTAGAATTGGCCAAAAATTGGACAAAGTTGGCAAGATTGTCCACATTCTGAGCAAGTGTGCCCTAGGTAGAGGAGAAGCATGCTGAATGCATTAATTAACCTGGGCAGGGCACTCTAGGCATGCTGAATGCATTAAATGCCCTAGGGAGTGCACCCAACAACTAGTTTGACTCAGCACTTGTTCACATTGCTAACTAGTTCAAGATATTTGACCATTTACCAACTAACCAACTTAGGGATGTAATAATTAATCACTTGGGCACTAATTAACCATCAATTAATAAATGATTAATGTACATAGGTGTAATAATGTTCTAACATGGGTGTTATATGGGTGGGGTAAGGAGAAAAACATGGAGTTTATAGGTATGGGGAGGAGTATGGGGGAGCGAATGAGAGATGGTCCTAATAATGGTTAGGGGGGAGTAGGTGAGAGAAAGAGAGAGAGAGAGACGAGATAGGGGGATTAGTGGTATGGATGGTCATAGGGGGTGACAGAGAGAGAGAGAGAGTGCATGTCTATGTGAGAGAGAAAGTGTGGGTGATGGGGTGATTAGCGGTAGTGGATAGGAGTGTTTTTGGGGGAGAGAAAGAGTTAGAGATTGAGGGGGTTAAAATTTATAGGAGGATAGAAATTAGAGAGAAGAGTTGATATAAGGTGGGGGTTAAGGAGAGAGAGAGAGAGAGATGGGAGTCTAGTTAGCATTGGGGAGAGGGTAATTATAAGGGATAGGGATAGAGGGTGGTTAATGTTTATGGGGAGTAGAAGAGTGAGAGATAGGTCAAGGGGGTGGATAGTGGTAGGAGTAGGAGAGAGAGGATAGTGGTGGTTAGTGGTAGGAATAGGAGAGAGAGAGAGAGTGAGAGAGAGATGATGGGTGTTATGTGGTTGGAGGAGAGAGAACATGATGGTATTTAGGGGTAGTAGGAGTAGTACAAGAGAGAGTATCAAAGGAGGGTTTTAGTAAGGGTTTAGGGGAGGAGAGAGAGAAAGAGAGAGAGAGAGAGGGGGGGATTAGTTGTAGTTCTAGGAGTAAGAGTTTTGTCTATGAGAGATATATTTGGGGGTGATGAGTTTATGGAGGAGGAGGGAAGTTAAAGAGAAGGAGAGAGAGAGAGGGAGTGAGAGGGAGAGGGAGAGAGAAGTGGTCCTGGATGTGGCAATATATTGGGAGGAAGATGGTTGGGTGGTGGTTAGTGGTAGGGAGGAAGGTGGAATGGGACTAGAAGAAACATAGAGAGAGAGGTTTGGCTTATGGATAGGGATGGAAAGAGAGACTAAGATAGAGGGTGGGATACTTAGGGTTAGGGGATGGAGAGAGAGAGAGAGAGGTGGGGGGATATTTGTAGGCATGGAAGTAGAGGGTAGATTTTGTGGGTGTAAGAGAGAGAGAGAGAACAAGGGGTGTTAGGTAGTAAGTTGAATAATATGGGGTTTAGAGAGACAAAGAGAGGGATTTTAGGGGGATTAGTGGTAAGGGTGGGAGTAGGGGGAGAGATGTTACGGGAGAGATATAGTGGGAGGAGAGGGGGGTTTTTGGTAGGGGTAGGAGTAGCAAGTGAGTGTTTGTGCTAGAGAGAGAGTGGGTGCTAAGGAATATATGGAGAGAGAAATGGGTGGGGGATAGGAATTGGTGGATGACTACGAGGTTCAGAGACTGAGAGAGAGAGAGAGAGAGAGAGAAAGGTGATTAGGGGTAGGAGGAGGATGGGGTTTTGGAGAGAAAGTATTAGAGATAAGTAGGGTTAGGATTTTGGAGAGGAGTAGGTTGGATAAAGAGAAGGGGGGTATTATGGAAGCGTGGGGGGGTATTGAGTATAGAGAGAGAGGAGGGGGTTGATTATGGGTGGTGGAGAAGAGGGGGTTGGAGGAGAGAAAGAGAGAGAGATCAAGGGGGTTATGGGTTTAGGGGAGTAGAAGGAAAATTAAAGTGAAGGGTGGTTATAGGGGAGAGAGACACATAGACACACACACACACACACAAACACACACACACACACAGATGGGAGTGTTGTCAGTGATGGAAGGGAGAGGGATTATCATATATAGATAGAGAGGGGGGTAATGGTTAGGAGGACTAGGTATGTGTGTGCATGTGTGTGTGTGAGAGAGAGAGGGAGGGGTGTTTAGTGGCAGTAATAACATGTGAGAGAGGAGGGGGGGTTAGGGGTAGAGAGAGAAAGTGGGAGAGAGAGTTAGTGTTTATATGGGGATGGGGAGAGAGAAAGGGTCAGGGTTTAGCCATAGGTGGAGGGGTTGGGGGAGAGAGAGAAAATGAGAGAGGAGTTTACTAAGGGCTAGTAAGGGTGTGATAAGGGGGATGATAGTGTGTGTGCATGTGTTACAAAAAGAAAGCAGGGGCATGTTAGGGAGTAGTGAGAGAGAGAAAGGGGTGGGGGTTAGGGAGAGGTGGATTAGTGGGGGGTTTAGAGAGAGAGAGAGAGACAGAGAGACAGAGAGATTTGAGGGGGGTAACTAGGGGTAGGAGGGAGGAGTGGGGTTGGGTAAGAGAAAGAGATATTGATTATGAGAGTGAGGGGTTTGTGAAAGAGTAGGGAAATTAGAGTGAAGGTGGGTATAGTTGGAAAGCATGGGGTAGTGTTAAGAGAGAGAGAGAGAAAGAGAGAGAGAGAGAGAGAGAGAGAGAGCAATGGGGGTTGGTTGGTGGTAGGAGTAGGAGAGTGAGAAGGTAGGTTAGGAAGAGAGAAGAGGCTTAGAGATAGATATATAGAGAGAGAGAGAGAGGGAGGGAGGGATAGAGAGTTATGTGTTTTGGAGGGAGGAGGGAAATTAAAGAGAAGGGTAGGAGTATAGGGGGAGGGAGAGAAAGAGAGAGGAAGAGGTGAGAATAGAGGTGGGGGTTTGTTAGTTTGAGGTATTATGGGGATTAAGAGAAACATAGAGAGAGGGAGGGCTTATTTATATGGTTAGAGAGACTGTGAGAGTGCAAGGGGGGTGGTTAGTGCTAGGAGTAGGGTAGAGAGGGGAGAGGGTGGGTGATTAGCGGTAATGGAGAGGAGGGAGTTGAGGGAGAGAAATATATAAAAATATAGGATATTAAGGGATTGGGAAGGAGGAGGGGAATTATTGTGAAGGATCGGTATAGGGGGGAGGGGTGGGGAGAGAGAGAGAGAGGTGGTAGCCTAGTTTGTGTTTGGGAGAGGGAGATTATAAGAGATAGAGAAAAAGCGTTGGTAATATTTAGAAAGAGAGAGTGCAAGTAGCTAGTTGTAGGAGTAGGAGAGAGAGAGAGGAGGGGGGTTAGGGGTAGAGAGAGAAAGAGGGAGAGATGGTGGGTGTTATTGGGTCAAGGGAGAGAGAAAGTCATTGGGGTTATAAGTAGGTGCAGTGGTAGGGGGAGAGAATGAGAGAATGCTTTAATAAGGGTTAGGGTGAGGAGTCAAGAAGGACAGAAGAGAAGAAGGAAGGGGATTAGTGGTAGTAGTGTGAAAATGGGGTGCGAGAGAGAGAGAGATGAATGTGGTGATTAGCATTACTGGAGAGGAGTGATTTTCATGGAGAGAAAGATATAGAGATTGAGTGGGTCAAGGTTCGTAGGAGGAGGAGTGAAATTAGAGAAAACAATGAGTTTAAGGGGGGAGATAGGGAGAGAGAGAGAGAGAGAGAGATAAGGGATTCTAGTTAGTTTTTAGGGGAGGGGGTTAGGGGAGAGAGAGATGAGTGTCAAATAAAGGTAGGTGGATTAGTATGTTGTTGAGAGATAGAGAGAGAAGGGGGGTTATTAGGGGTAGCGGGAGGATGTAGGTTGGGGAAGAGAGTGTTAGAGATAAGTAGGGTTAGGATTTTTTTTGGGAGTAGGCTCGATAGAGAGAAGAGGTGTAGTTTGGAGGAGTGGAGGGGTGTTGAGTAGAGAGAGAGAGAGAGAGAGAGAATGGGGGTTTAGGGTTAGTGGAGAGGAGGGGATTGAAGGAGGGAAATAGAGGAGGGGTATAGGAGAGAGAGGGGTTTAATGGTAGAGAGAAAAAGAGGGAAAATGGGTGCGTGTTATGGGGTTGGGGGAGAGATAAAGGGGTGGGGGTTAGGGATATATAGAGGTGTATGAGAGAGAGAGAATGAGAGTCATTTTTAGTAATAGTTATTGGGAGGAGGGGGAGGGAGAGAGAGAGAGAGAGTCCAGGGTGGGTGATTAGGGGTAGTGGGGAGGGGGTGTTGGAGGAGAAAAACATAAAGTAAAAGAGACCAACAGATTTAGGAGAGAAAGAAGGGGAGGATGGGGTTAGTGGAATTGTGGGCATAGGGGTGAGAGAGAGAGAGAGAGAGAGAGAGAGATCACTGTAGTGTTAGGGAGTAGGAGAGATAGGGGTGGGATTTATGGGTAGGTGGAGGAATACGGGTTTGAGAGAGAGAGAGTGTTAGGGGGGTTTACTAGAGGTAGGGATATGAGGGGGGTTGGGGGAGAGAAAGAGATAGATGTCATGAGGGTCAGGAGTATTGGAAGGAGTAAGCAAGAGAGACAGAATGAGTGAGGGGGTGGGAGGAGGGTAGGAGGGGATTATTAGTAGGGTAGGAGTAGGGGTTGTGCATAAGAGAGAGATAGATCATGGAGGTGTTAGGGAGTAGGATGAGAGAGAGATCAGATCTAGGATTTATGGGTAGGTGGAAGAGTACTGGGTTGAGAAAGAGAGAGAGAGAGTCGAGCGAGGTTGAATAGGGGTAGTGGGGAGGAGAGGGGTTTGGGGAGAGAAAGAGATAGATATCATGAGGTTCAGGGTTATTGGGAGGAGTAAGGAAGTTAGAGAGAAGGTGGTTATAATTGAGGAGTTGGGGGAGAGTTAAAGAGAGACAAAGAAGTGTTGGCGGGGGGTATTAGGAGAGAGAGAGTGAATTTATGGGTACGTTGGGTTAGAGGGGGGTTAGAGAGAGAAATAGGGGGTTAAAATTAGAGAGATTGAGATATATATATATGGGTTAGGGGGTGAGCAGTGGGGAGTTCGAGGTAGGGAGAGAGAGAAATGGGGGTAGGGGGTGAGGAGTTTGGTGTTTGGGGTAGGGATAGAGAGTGGGGGTAGGGATAGGGTGATGAGGAGTAGGGAGGTTAAGGGTAGAGAGAGAGAGAGAGGGGAGAGAGAGAGAGAGAGAGAGAGAGAGAGAGAGAGAGAGAGAGAGAGATGGTGGGATGTTTGTTAGTGGTAGAGGGGAGTGGGATTAGGAGAAACATAGAGAGAGGGGAGGCTTAGGTTAGAGAGAGAGAGAGGAGTGGTTAGTGGTGAGAGGGAGAGAGAGAGAGGAAAGGTGTTAGGGGTTTGGGGGAGAGATAAAGGAGAGGGGGTTAGTGGTAGGTGGATGAAGAGGTGTGTTTGGGGTAGAGAGAGAGAGAGAGAGGGGTTGGTGGATGGGGATGGGGATTAGGTGAGAGACATAGGGGGTTAGGGGTAATGGGAGTAGGAGAGATATTAGGAAGAGAGAGAGGAGGGCTTATTAGTAGGGTGAGATAGGTTATGTGTAGAGAGAGAGCGAGAGATGAGTGGGTAATTATGGGTATGGGTAGGAGGGGGGTTTTGATAGAAAAAGAGATAAATATCGAGGAGGTTAAAGGTTTAGGGAGGATGGAAACTAGAGAGAAGCAGAGTGAGAGAGAGAGAGAGAGGGTGATTAAGGGTAGTGGGGAAGAGGGGGTTTGTGGGAAAGAAAGAGATAGAGATAAAGGGAGCTAGGGGTTTGGGGAAGAGGAGGGAAACTAGAGAGAAGATGGGTTATAGTGGGGGAGAGAGAGTGAGAGAGATGGTAGGGCTTTTATTTGGAGGGAGGAGTAGTTTATTTGAAGGGATGGGGGTAGGGGGGTGATTTTATATGTGTGTGTTTGTGTGTGCATGTGCATGCGTGTGCATGTGAGTAAGAGAGAGAGAGGTGTTGGTTAGGGGTGGGATAGGTGATTATGTTTAGGGGGGAGGAGGGTGTTTGGGGGAGAGAAAGAGATAGAGAACACAAGTGTTAGAGAGAGTGTGTTGAGTATAGAGAGAGAGAGGGGGGTTGATTCTGGGTAGTGGAGAAGAGAGGGTTGGAAGAGAGAAATAGATAAAGATTGAGGGGGTTATGGGTTTAGGGAGGAGAAGGGAATTTACACTGAAGGGTGTGTATAGGGGAGAGAGAGAGAGATGGCAGTGTGGTTAGTGATGGAATTCAGACAGATTATCATAGATAGATAGAGATGGGGTGTAATGGTTAGGAGGAGTAGGTATGTGTGTGTGTGTGTGTCTAAGAGAGAGAGAGAGAGAGAAAGGGAGAGGTGTTTAGTGGTAGGAATAAGAGGGAGAGAGAGGAGGGGGGCTAGCGATAGAGAGAGAAAGAGGGAGGGAGGGTTGGTGATTATATGCAGGCAGGGGACAGGTAAAATGGTGGGGCTTAGAATTAGGTGGAGGGGTTTGGGAGAGAGAAAATGAGAGAGGATTTTAGTAAGGGCTAGTAGGAGTGTGAGAATGGTTCTGTGTGTGTGTGTGCTACAAAGATAAAGTTGGAGGGTGTTAGGTAGTAGTGGGAGAGAGAAAGGGGTGGCGGTTAGGTATAGGTGGATTAGTGGGGGGTTTTGAGAGAGAGAGAGAGTTGAGAGGGGTGACTATGGGTGGGAAGGAGGATTGGGGTTGGGGGATAGAAAGGGATATTGATCAGGAGAGTGAGGGATTTGTGAAGGAGTAGGGCAATTAGAATGAAGGTGGGTATAGTTGAAAAGCATGGGGCAGTGTTGAGAGAGAGAGAGAGATAGAGAGCAATGTTGGTTGGTTAGTGGCAGGAGTAGGAGAGTGAGAAGGTAGGTTAGGAAGAGAGAAGAGGCTTATATATATATATATATACATATATATACATATATATGTATATGTATATATATATATATATACAGAGAGAGAGAGAGAGAGAGGGAGAATGAGTTATGTGTTTCAGGGGGGAGGGAAATTAAAGAGAAGGTCAGGAGTATGGGGGGGGAGAGGCAAAGAGATGAAGAGATGGGTACAGAGGTAGGGGTACATAGGGAGAGAGTTGGTGGGGGTTGGTTACTTTAATATATTTTGGGGATTAGGAGAAACATAGACAGAAGGGGGGATTATGTATATGGTGAGAGAGAGTGAGAGAGTGCAAGGGGGTGGTTAATGCTAGGAGTAGGGTAGAGATAAAGAGAGGGTGGGTGATTAGGGGTAGTGGAGAGGATGGGGTTGGGGATGAGGAGGGCAATTATTGTTAAGGGTGGGTATATGGGGGAGGGGGGGAGAGAGAGAGAGGTGGGGTTGGGGTAGAGAGAGAAAAAGGGGGATATGGTAGGTGTTATTGGGTCAAGGGAGAGAGAAAGGCATGGGGGTTATAGGTTGGTGGAGCAGTAGGGGGGAGAGAATGAGAGAATATTTTAGTAAGGGTTAGGGGGAGGAGGTACAAGAGACAAAAGGAGGGGGATTAGTGGTAGGAGAGTGAAAATGGGGTGAGAGGGAGAGAGATGAATGGGGTGATTAGCAATAGTGGAGAGGAGTGATTTTGGGGTAGACAAAGAGATAGAGATTGAGGGGGTTAGGGTTTCTAGTTGGAGGAGGGAAATTAGAGAGAAGAATGGGTATAAGGGGAGAGATAGGGAGAGAGAGAGAGAGAGAGAGAAGGGAGTCTGGTTAGTATTGAGGGTAGGGTTGGTTAGGGAAGTAAGTGAGGGAGAAGGGGGGTTAATGGTATGGGTGGGAGTAGGGAAGTGAGTGTATGTGCTAGACAGAGGGCGGTTGTTAGGGACTAGGGGCAGAGAGAGTAGGATGGAATTTAGGGTAGGTGGATAAGTATGGGTTTGATATAGAGAGAGGAGGGGGGGGATTAGTTGTAGGGGTTGTATTAGGGGGTGAATATGTTTTTTAGAGAGAGAGGGTGTTGCTTGGGACTAGGGTGGAGAGAGGTGGTTGTCGATTAGGGGCAGGTCCATTAGTATGGTGTTGAGAGAGAGAGAGAAGGGGGTAATGAGGGGTGATGGGAGGATGTGAATTGGGGAAGAGAGTGTTAGAGATAAGTAGGGTTAGGATTTTTGCAAGGATTAGGGTTGATAAAGAGAGGCGGGGTATTTTTGAGGAGTGGAGGAGTGTTGAGTAGAGAGAGAGAGGGAGGGTTATTAGGGTTAGTGGAGAGGAGGGGATTGGAGATGAGAAAGATATAGAGATTGAAAAGGTTAGGGGTTTCAAGAGGAAGAGGAAAATTAGAGAGAAGGGTGTTGGAGGAGAGAAAGATATAGATATCGAGGGGGTTATGGGTTTAGAGAGGAGAAGGGAAATTATAGTGATAGAGATAGAGGGTGGTTAATGGTTATGGGAAGTAGAAGTGTGTGAGATATCTCGAGGGGGTGGACAATGGTAGGAGTTATAGAGAGAGGATAGTGGTGGTTAGTTGTAGGAATAGGAGAGAGAGAGATTGAGAGATAGGGGGGTTAGGGGTAGAGAGAGAAAGAGGGAGAGATGTTGGGTGTTATGTGGTTGGAGGACAGAGAATGTGATGGTAGTTAGGGGTAGGAGGAGTAGTATGAGAGAGAGAGTATGAGAAAGGGTTTTTGTAAAGGTTTAAGGGAGGAGAGAGAGAAAGAGAGAGAGGGGGGGGAATTAGCGATAGTTATAGGAGTAGGTATTTTGTCTATGAGAGAGAGATTAGGGGGGTGATGGGTTTGGGGAAGAGGAGGGAAGCTAAAGAGAAGGAGAGAGAGAGAGCGAGAGAGAGGGAGAGGGAGAGAGAAGTGGTCATGGATGTGGTAGTATATTGGGAGGGAGATGGTTGGGGGGTGGTTAGTGGTAGAGAGGAGGTTCGAAGGGGACTAGAAGAAACATAGAGAGAGAGGTTTGGCTTATGCATAGGGATGGAAAGAGAGACAAAGAGAGAGAGTGGGATACTTAGGGTTATGGGATGGAGAGAGAGAGAGAGAGAGAGAGGTGTGGCAATATTTAGAGGCGTGGAAGTAGAGGGGTCATTTTTTGGGTGTAAGAGAGCGAGAGAGCGAGAGAGAGAGAGAGAGCAGGGGGGTGTTAGGAAGTAAGTTGAATAGTATGGGGTTTAGAGATAGAGAGAGAGGGAGAGAGAGATTTTAGGGGGGTTAGTGGTAAGGGTGGGAGTAGGGGGAGAGATGTTAGGGGAGAGATATAAAGAGAGACAATGCGTGTTAAGGAATATATGGAGAGATAAATGGGTGGGGGGTATGTATTGGTGGATGACTACGGGGTTGAGAGAGAGAGAGAGAGAGAGAGAAAGGAAGGTGATTAGGGGTAGGAGGAGGATAGGGTTTTTGGGAGAAAGTGTTAGAGATAAGTAGGGTTAGGATTTTGGAGAGGAGTAGGATGGATAAAGAGAAGGGGGGTATTATGGAAGCATGGGGGTATTAAGTATAGAGAGAGAGGGTGGGTTGATTATGTGTAGTGGAGAAGAGGGGGTTGGAGGAGAGAAAGAGATAGATATTTAGGGGGTTATGTGTTTAGATAAAAAGGGTTTGTAATAGTTAGAGAGAGAGAGAGAGGAAGTTGTAGGAGTAGGAGAGAGAGTGAGGATGTGTTTAGTGCTTTGAATAGGGGAGAGAGAGAGAGAGAGAGAGAGAGAGAGAAGGAGGGTTAGGTGTAGAGAGAGTAAGATGGAGAGATGGTAGGTGTTATTAGGTCAAGGGAGAGAGAAATGCATGGGGGTTATAGGTAGGTGGAGCGGGTAGGGGGAGAGAATGAGAGAAGGTTTTAATAAGTGTTAGGGGAAGGAGGTGAGAGATATAGAAGAAGGAAGGGGATTAGTTGTAGTAGTGTGAAAATGGGGTGCGAGAGAGAGAGAGAGAGAGAGAGAGAGAGAGAGAGAGAGAGAGAGAGAGAGAGAGAGAGATGAATGGAGTGATTTGCATTACCGGAGAGGAGTGATTTTCATGGAGAGAAAGATATAGGGATTGAGGGGGTTATGGTTTCTAGCAGGAGGAGGGAAATTAGAGTGAAGATTGAGTGTAAGGGGGGAGACAGGGAGAGAGAGAGAGAGAGAGAGAGAGATAAGGGATTCTGGTTGGTGTTGAGGGGAGGGGGTTAGGGGAGAGAGAGAGGGGGAAGGGAGGTTAATGGTAGGGGTGGGAGTAGGGAAGTGATTGTATGTGCTAGATAGAGGGGGGGTTGTTAGGGACTAGGGGAAGAGAGAGTAGGATGGCATTTAGGGGTAGGTGGATAAGTATGGGTTTTGATAGAGAGAGGGGTTAGGGGATAGAAAGAGAGGGAGGAGGGGGGGGTTTAGTTGTACAGGTTAGAGAAGGGGGGTGAGTGTTTTTTCTAGAGAGAGAGGGGGTTTTTAGGGACTAAGGGAGAGAGAGACATGTGCCAGATAGAGGTAGGTGGATTAGTATGGTCTTGAGAGAAAGAGAGAGAAGGGGGGTTATTAGGGGTAGTGGGAGGATGTAGGTAGGGGAAGACAATGTTAAATATAAGTAGGGTTAGGATTTTTTTTGGAGTAGGGTCGATAGAAAGAAGCGGTGTATTTTGCAGGAGTTGATGGGTGTTTAGTAGAGAGAGAGAGGGGGGGTTATTAGGGTTACTGGAGAGGAGGGTATTGGAGGAGGGAAATAGGGGAGGGGTTCTGGAGAGAGAGGGGTTTAGTGGTAGAGACAAAAAGAGGGAGAGTGGGTGGGTGTTATAGGGTTGGGGGAGAGAGAAAGGGGTGAGGGTTAGGGATATATAGAGGTGTATGGGAGAGAGATAATGTGAGGGTTTTTTAGTAAGGGTTACTGGGAGGAAGGGGGAGAGAGAGAGAGAAAGGTGTGGGACTTATGGGTATTTGAAGGAGTAGGGGGTTGAGAGGAGAGAGAGAGTTTGGGGGGGTTGGGGGAGAAAAACATAAAGTAAAAGAGACCAAGAGATTTAGGTGTTTGTGGAGTAGGGAATTCAGAGAGAATGGGGGTATCATTTAGGAGTGGGGGCTTGGGAGTAGAGAGAGAGAGAGAGAGAAGTAGGGAGGAAAGGAGACACAGGGGTTGTTAGGTGTAGGAGGAGTAGGACGGGGTTATGAGAAGTAGGTAGAGGGGGGATAGGAGAGAGGGGGGTGGGGTTAGGGGTAGGAGGAGTAGGATGGGGGTTATGAGAGATATAAGGGAGGTTTGATGGGGGTTATGGAGAGAGAGAGAGAGAGAAAGAAAGAAATATCTTTGAGGGTGCTTAGTGGTAGGGAATAATATAATATATAGATATAGAGAGGGGGTCAAGGTAGCTACAATAAGGGAGAGAAAGGGGGGGATTAGTCTTTTAGAGGGACAACTAGAGAGAAAGATGGTGGGGGTTGGTTGATTTAAGGTATTCTCGGGATTAGGATAAACATAGAGAGAGGGGGGGATTATGTATACGGTGAGAGAGAGTGGAATGGGACTAGAAGAAACATAGAGAGAGAGGTTTGGCTTATGGATAGGGATGGAAAGAGAGACTAAGAGAGAGGGTGGGATAGTTAGGGTTAGGGGATGGAGAGAGAGATTAGAGAGAGAGAGAGAGAGAATAGGGGGGTATCAGGTAGTAAGTTGAATAATATGGGGTTTAGACAGACAGAGAGAGGGATTTTAGGTTGATTAGTGGTAAGGGTGGGAGTAGGGGGAGAGATGTTACAGGAGAGATATAGTGGGAGGAGAGGGGGGTTTTGGTAGGGGTTGGAGTAGCAAGTGAGTGTTTGTGCTAAAGAGAGAGAGTGGGTTCTATGGAATATATGGAGAGAGAAATGGGTGGGGGGGTAGGAATTGGTGGATGACTACGAGGTTTAGAGACTGAGAGAGAGAGAGAGAGAGAGAGAGATAAAGGTGATTAGGGGTAGGAGGAGGATGGGGTTTTGGGGAGAAAGTATTGGAGATAAGTAGGGTTAGGATTTTGGAGAGGAGTAGACTGGATAAAGAGAAGGGGGGTATTATGGAAGCGTGGGGGGTATTGAGTATAGAGAGAGAGGAGGGGGTTGATTATGGGTAGTGGAGAAGAGGGGGTTGGAGGAGAGAAAGAGAGAGAGATTGAGGGGGTTATGGGTTTAGAAGGAAAATTAAAGTGAAGGGTGGGTATAGGGGAGACACACACACACACACACACACACACACACAGATGGGAGTGTTGTTAGTGATGGAAGGGAGAGGGATTATCATTTATAGATAGAGAGGGGGGTAATGGTTTTGGAGGACTAGGTATGTGTGTGCATGTGTGTGTGTGTGAGAGAGAGAGGGAGAGGTTTTTAGTCGTAGTAATAACATGTGAGAGAGGAGGGGGGTTAGGGGTAGAGAGAGAAAGTGGGAGAGAGAGTTAGTGTTTATATGGGGATGGGGAGAGAGAAAGGGGTGGGGTTTAGCCGTAGGTGGAGGGGTTGGGGAGAGAGAAAATGAGAGATGAGTTTAGTAAGGGCTAGTAAGGGTGTGATAAGGGGGATGATAGTGTGTGTGCATGTGTTACAAAAAGAAAGAAGGGGCATGTTAGGGAGTAGTGAGAGAGAGAAAGGGGTGGGGGTTAGGGAGAGGTGGATTAGTGGGGGGTTCAGAGAGAGAGAGAGAGAGAGAGAGAGATTTGAGGGGGGTAACTAGGGGTAAGAGGGAGGAGTGGGGTTGGGTCAGAGAAAGAGATATTGATCAAGAGAGTGAGGGGTTTGTGAAAGAGTAGGGAAATTAGAGTGAAGGTAGGTATATTTGGAAAGCATGGGGTAGTGTTTAGAGAGAGAGAGAGAGAGAGAGCAATGGGGGTTGGTTGGTGGTAGGAGTAGGAGAGTGAGAGGGTACTTTAGCAAGAGAGAAGAGGCTTAGAGATATATATATATAGAGAGAGAGAGAGAGGGAGGGATAGATATAGAGAGAGGGATAGAGAGTTATGTGTTTTGGGGGGAGGAGGGAAATTAAAGAGAAGGGTGGGAGTATAGGGGGAGGAGAGAGAGAGAGAGAGAGAGGAAGAGGTGAGAATAGAGGTGGGGGTTGGTTAGTTTGAGGTATTATGGGGATTAGGAGAAACATAGAGAGAGGGAGGGCTTATTTATACGGTTAGAGAGATTGTGAGAGTGCAAGGGGGTGGTTAGTGCTAAGAGTAGGGTAGAGAGGGAGAGGGTGGGTGATTAGCGGTAATGGAGAGGAGGGAGTTGAGAGAGAGAAATATATAAAAATATAGGATATTAAGGGATTGGGAAGGAGGAGGGGAATTATTGTGAAGGGTCAGTATAGGTGGGAGGGGTGGGGAGAGAGAGAGAGAGAGGTGGTAGCCTAGTTTGTGTTTGGGAGAGGGAGATTATAAGAGATAGAGAAAAAGCGTTGGTAATATTTAGAAAGAGAGAGTGTAAGTAGTTAGTTGTAGGAGTAGGAGAGAGAGAGAGGAGGGGGGTTACGGGTAGAGAGAGAAAGAGGGAGAGATGGTAGGTGTTATTGGGTCAAGGGAGAGAGAAAGTCATGGGGGTTATAAGTAGGTGCAGCGATAGGGGGAGAGAATGAGAGAAGGCTTTAATAAGGGTTAGCGAGAGGAGTCGAGAAGGACAAAAGAAGGAAGGGGATTAGTGGTAGTAGTGTGAAAATGGGGTGCTAGAGAGAGAGAGAGATAGAGAGATGAATGTGGTGATTAGCATTACTGGAGAGGAGTGATTTTCATGGAGAGAAAGATATAGAGATTGAGGGGGTCAGGGTTCATAGGAGGAAGAGTGAAATTAGAGAAAACATTGAGTTTAAGGGGGCAGATAGGGAGATAGAGAGAGAGATAAGGGATTCTGGTTAGTGTTGAGGGGAGGGGGGTTAGGGGAGAGAGACACGAGTGTCAGATAAGGTAGGTGGATTAGTATGTTGTTGAGAGATAGAGAGAGAAGGGGGGTTTAGGGTTAGTGGAGAGGAAGGGATTGAAGGAGGGAAATAGAGGAGGGGTACAGGAGAGAGAGGGGTTTAATGGTAGAGAGAAAAAGAGGGGAAAATGGGTGCGTGTTATGGGGTTGGGGGAGAGATAAAGGGGTGCAATTTAGGGATATATAGAGGTGTATGAGAGAGAGAGAATGAGAGTAATTTTTAGTAATAGTTATTGGGAGGAGGGGAGAGAGAGAGAGAGAGAGTCTAGGGGGGGGTGATTAGGGGTAGTGGGGAGGGGGTGTTGGGGGAGAAAAACATAAAGTAAAAGAGACCAACAGATTTAGGGGTTTTTGGAGTAGGGAATTGAGAGAGAATGGGGGGAATAATTTAGGAGTGGGGGGTTTGGAGTAGAGAGAGAGAGAGAGAGAGAGAGAGAGAGAGAGAGAGAGAGAGAAGTAGGGGGGGAAGGAGATAGAGAGGGTGTTAGGGTTAGGAGGAGTGGGAGGGGGGTTATGAGAAGTAGAAATAGTGGGGATAGGAGAGAGATTGCGGGGTTAGGGGTAGGAGGAGTACGATGGGGGTTATGAGAGATAGAATGGGAAGTTTGATGGGGGTTATGGAGAGAGAGGGAGAGAAATATCTTTGAGGGTGATTAGTCGTAGGGAATTTTATAATATATAGATATAGAGAGGGGGGTCAAGGTTAGATATAATAGAGGGAGAGAAAGGGGGGATTAGTCTTTTAGAGGGAGAACTAGAGGAGAAAGATGGTGGCTAGTTGTAGGAGTATGAAAGTGAGATGGAAGGGTTGGTGAAAGAGAGGTGGGTTAGGGTTAGATAGAGAGTTAGAGGGAGAGAATTTGTGTTCTAGGGTGTTGGGGTAGAGAGAAAGGGTGGGGGTTTAGAGATAGGTGGAGGAGTAGGGGAGAGCGAGAGTGTGAGAGGGGGTAACTAAGGCTTAGTGGAGGAGGCTAGAGAGAGAAGGGGAGGATGGGGTTAGTGGAATTGTGGGCACTGGGGGTTTGTGTGTGTGTGTGAGAGAGAGAGATCACTACAGTGTTAGGGGAGTAGGAGAGATAGGGGTGGGAGTTATGGGTAGGTGGAGGAGTACGGGTTTGAGAGAGAGAGAGTTAGGGGGTTTTACTAGAGGTAGGGAGATGGGGGGGATTGGGGAAGAGAAAGAGATAGATGTCATGAGGGTCAGGAGTATTGGAAGGAGTATGGAAGAGAGACAGAATGAGTGAGGGGGTGGGAGGAGGGTAGGAGGGTATTATTGGTAGGGTAGGAGTAGGGGTTGTCCATAAGAGAGAGATAGATCATGGAGGTGTTAGGCAGTAGGAGGAGAGAGATATCAGATCTGGATTTATGGGTATGTGGAAGAGTAGCTTGTTGAGAAAGAGAGAGAGTCGAGCGAGGTTGAATAGGGGTAGTGGGTAGGAGAGGGGTTTCGGGAGAGAAAGAGATAGATATCATGAGGTTCAGGGTTATTAGGAGGAGTAGGGAAGTTAGAGAGAAGGTGGTTATAATTGAGGAGTTGGGGGAGAGTTAAAGAGAGACAAAGAAGTGTTGCTGGGGGGGTATTAGGAGAGAGAGAGTGAATTTATGGGTTTGTTGGGTAAGAGGGGGGTTAGAGAGAGAAATAGGGGGTTAAAATTAGAGAGATTGATATATATATATATATATATATGGGTTAGGGGGGGTGAGCAATGGGTAGTTCGAGGCAGGGAGAGAGAGAAATGGGGGGGTAGGGGGTGAGGAGTTTGGTGTTGGGGGTAGGGGTAGAGAGTGGGGGTAGGGGATAGGGGGATGAGGAGTAGGTAGGTTAATGGTATAGAGAGAGAGAGAGGGAGAGAGAGAAAGAGAGAGAGAGAAAGAGAGAGATGGTGGGATGTTTGTTAGTGGTAGAGGGGAGTGGGATTAGGAGAAACATAGAGAGAGGGGGAGGCTTAGGTTAGAGAGAGAGAGAGGAGTGGTTAGTGGTGAGAGGGAGAGAGAGAGAGGAAAGGGTGTTAGGGGTTTGGGGGATAGATAAAGGAGAGGGGGTTAGTGGTAGGTGAGGAGGAAGAGATGGGTTTGGGGTAGAGAGAGAGAGAGAGGGTGGTGGATGGGGATGGGGATTTGGTGAGAGGCATAGGCGGTTAGGGGTAATGGGAGTACGAGAGATTTTAGGAAGAGAGAGAGGAGGGGTTATTAGTAGGGTGAGATAGGTTATGTGTAGAGAGAGAGTGAGAGATGAGGGGCTAATTATGGGTATGGGTAGGAGGGGGGGTTTGATAGAAAAATAGATAAAGATCGAGGAAGGTTAAAGGTTTAGGGAAGATGGAAACTAGAGAGAAGCGGACTGAGTGAGAGAGAGACAGGGGGGTGATTAAGGGTAGTGGGGAAGAGGGGGTTTGTGGGAAAGAAAGAGATAGAGATAAAGGGAGCTAGGGGGTTGGGGAAGAGGAGGGAAACTAGAGAGAAGATGGGTTATAGTGGGGGAGAGAGAGAGAGGTGTTGGTTAGGGGTGGGGTAGGTGATTATGTTTAAGGGGGAGGAGGGTGTTTGGGGGAGAGAAAGAGATAGAAAACATGAGTGTTAGAGAGAGTGTGTTGAGTATAGAGAGAGAGAGGGGGTTGATTATGGGTAGTGGAGAAGAGAGGGTTGGAAGAGAGAAAGAGACAAAGATTGAGGGGGTTATGGGTTTAGGGAGGAGAGGGGAAGTTACACTGAAGGGTGTGTATAGGGGAGAGAGAGAGGAGAGAGAGAGAGATGGAGTGTGGTTAGTGATGGAATTCAGAGGGATTATCTTAGATAGATAGAGATGGGGTGTAATGGTTAGGAGGAGCAGGTATGTGTGTGTGTGTGTGTCTAAGAGAGAGAGAGAGAGAGGGAGAGGTGTTTAGTGTAGGAATAAGAAGGAGAGAGAGGAGGGGGCGCTAGCGGTAGAGAGAGAAAGAGGGAGGGAGGGTTGGTGATTGTATGCGGGCAGGGGAGAGGTAAAGTGGTGGGGCTTAGAATTAAGTGGAGGGGTTTGGGAGAGAGAAAATGAGAGAGGATTTTAGTAAGGGCTAGTAGGGGTGTGAGAATGGTTGTGTGTGTGTGTGTGTGTGTGTTACAAAGATAAAGTTGGGGGGTGTTAGGTAGTAGTGGGAGAGAGAAAGGGGTGGGGGTTAGGTATAGGTGGATTAGTGGGGGGTTTTGAGAGAGAGAGAGAGAGTTGAGGGGGTGACTATGGGTGGGAAGGAGGATTGGGGTTGGGGGAGAGAAAGGGATATTGATCAGGAGAGTGAGGGATTTGTGAAGGATTAGGGCAATTAGAATGAAGGTGGGTATAGTTGAAAAGCATGGGGCAGTGTTGAGAGAGAGAGAGAGATAGAAAGCAATGTTGGTTGGTTAGTGGTAGGAGTAGGAGAGTGAGAAGGTAGGTTAGGAAGAGAGAAGAGGATTATATATATATATATATATACACAGAGAGAGAGAGAGAGAGAGAGAGAGAGAGAGAGAGAGAGAGAGAGTTATGTGTTTCGGCAGGGGAGGGAAATTAAAGAGAAGGTCAGGAGTATGGGGGGGGAAAGACAAAGAGATGAAGAGATTGGTACAGAGGTAGGGGTACATAGGGAGAGAGTTGGTGGGGGTTGGTTACTTTAATGTATTTTGGGGATTAGGAGAAACATAGAGAGAAGGGGGGATTATGTATACGGTGAGAGAGAGTGAGTGCAAGAGGGTGGTTAGTGCCAGGAGTAGGGTAGAGAGAAAGAGAGGGTGGGTGATTAGGGGTAGTGGAGAGGATGGGGTTGGGGAGGAGGAAGGCAATTATTCTGAAGGGTGGGTATATGGGGGAGGGGGGGGAGAGAGAGAGAGAGAGGAGAGAGAGAGAGGGGGGGTTGCGGTAGAGAGAGAAAAAGGGAGATATCGTAGGTGTTATTGGGTCAAGGGAGAGAGAAAGGCATGGGGGTTATAGGTTTGGTGGAGCGGTAGGGGGAAGAGAATGAGAGAATATTTTAGTAAGGGTTAGGCGGAGGAGGTACGAGAGACAAAAGGAGGGGGATTAGTGGTAGGAGAGTGAAAATGGGGTGAGAGGGAGAGAGATGAATGGGGTAATTATTAATAGTGGAGAGGAGTGATTTTGGGGTAGACAAAGAGATAGAGATTGAAGGGGTTAGGGTTTCTAGTTGGAGGTGGGAAATTAGAGAGAAGAATGGGTATAAGGGGAGAGATAGGGAGAGAGAGAGAGAGATAGAAGGCAGTCTGGTTAGTGTTGAGAGTAGGGTTGGTTAGGGAAGTGAGAGAGGGAGAAGGGGGGTTAATGGTATGCGTGGGAGTAGGGAAGTGAGTGTATGTGCTAGACAGAGGGTGGTTGTTAGGGACTAGGGGCAGAGAGAGTAGGATGGAATTTATGGTAGGTGGATAAGTATGGGTTTGATATAGAGAGAGGTTAGGGGATAGGAAGAGAGAGAGGAGGGGGGGATTAGTTGTAGGGGTTGTATTAGGGGGTGAATATGTTTTTTTAGAGAGAGAGGGTGTTGCTTGGGACTAGGGGAGAGAGAGGTGGGTGTCGGTTAGGGGCTGGTCCATTCGTATGGTGTTGAGAGAGAGTGAAGGGGGTAATGAGGGGTGGTGGGAGGATGTGAATTGGGGAAGAGAGCGTTAGAGATAAGTAGGGTTAGGATTTTTGTGAGGATTAGGGTTGATAAAGAGAGGCGGGGTATTTTTGAGGAGTAGAGGGGTGTTGAGTAGAGAGAGAGAGGGAGGGTTATTAGAGTTAGTGGAGAGGAGGGGATTGGAGATGAGAAAGATATAGAGATTGGAAAGGTTGGGGGTTTCAAGAGGAAGAGGAAAATTAGAGAGAAGGGTGGGTATATATATATATATACAGAGAGAGAGAGAGAGAGAGAGATTGGTGTATGGTGAATGTTGTGGGGGAGGTTAATTATAAAAGACATAGAGGGGGGGGAGGTAATGGTTAGGGGAATAGGAGAGAGAGGGGGGTCATTAGTTGTAGGATTAGGAGAGAGAGTGAGGGGGTGGTTAGTGGTAGTAATAGGATAAAGAAAGTGAGGAGGGGTTTAGTCGTAGAGATAAAAAGATAGAGAGGTCGGTGGGGGGTTGGGTATAGATAGAGGTCTAATGGAGAGAGGGAATGAGAGGGTGTTTTAGTAAGGGTTAGTGGGAGGAGGTGTGTGAGAGAGAGAAAGAGAGAGGTAATATGGGGAATATTGGTAGGGGTGAGAGTAGGGGGGGTGAGTGTGTGTGAGAGAGAGAATGGCGGGGGTGCTAGGATGTAGAGAGAGAGATAGAGTTGGGATTTATGGGTATTTGAGGAAGGGGGTTGAGAGAGAGAGAGAGCGTCAAGGGGGTGGGGTGATTAGGGGTGGTTGGGAGGGGGGGTTGGGGGAAAAAAACATAAATTAAAAGAGACCAAGATATTTAGGGGTTTTTCGAGTAGCGAATTTAGAGAGAATGGGGGTATAGTTTAGGAGTGTGGGGTTTGGAATAAAGAGAGAGAGGGGGGGAGGTTTATGGGTAGGGTGAGTAGGATGGGGGTTATATATATATATATATATATATATATTATATATATATATATATATATATCGTTGAGGGTGGTTAGTTGTAGGGCATATTATAATAGATAGATATAGAGAGGGGGGTCAAGGTTAGGTAGAATAGTGGAGATAAATGTGGGGTTAGGCTTTTAGAGGGAGAAATAGAGAGAAATATGGTAGTTAGTTGTAGGAGATGAAAGTGAGATGGGAGGGGTTGGTGAGAGAGTGGTGGGTTAGGCTTAGAGAGAGAGAGAGGGAGAGAATTTGGGTGCTAGGGTGTTGGGGGGAGAGAGAAAGGGGTGGGGGTTAGGAATAGGTGGAGGAGTAGGGGAGAGAGAGAGTGAGAGAGGTGGTAAATAATGCCTAGGGGGAGGAGGGGGAGAGTGAGAAGGGGAGGAGGGAGGGTTAGTGGAGGGTGGGAATAGGGGGTGTGTGTCACAGAGAGATATCATTAGGGTCTTAAGGAGTAGGGGAGAGAGGTTTGGGAGTTATGGGTAAGTGGAGGAGTAGGGGTTTGAGAGAGAGAGAGAGAGAAAGAGAGATAGGGGGTTGACTATGGGTAGGGGGGTGAGGGGCGTTGGGGGAGAGAAAGAGATAGAGATCATGAGGTTCAAGGTTATTGAAAGTAGTAGGAAAGAGAGAGAGAGAATAAGAGAGGGGGTGGGAGGATGTTAAGAGGGGATTAGTTGTAGGGTAGGTGTAAGTGTTGTACGTTAGAGAGAGATAGATCATGGAGGTGTTAGGGAGTAGGAGGAGAGAGAGAGGCAGAAGAGATGTGAGTTATGTTAAGGTGGAGGAGTAGGGGGTTGAGAGAGCTAGATAAAGAGAGAGAGAGAGAGAGAGAGAGAGAGAGAGTTGATGGGGCGTTTAATAAGTGTAGGAGGGAGGAGAGGGGTTGGGGGAGAAAAAGAGATAGATATAATGAGGTTCAAGGTTATTGGGAGGAGTAGGGAAGTTAGAGAGAAGGTGGTTATAATTGAGGAGTTTTGGGAGAGTTAAAGACAGACAAAGAATTGGTACTGGGGGTGTTAGGAGAGAGAGAGGGGGGGGTTAGGGGTACATTAGGTAGGAGGGGGGTTATTGAGAGAAATAAAGGGGTTACAATTAGAGAGAGAGAGAGAAAGAGATGTGGGGGTAGGGGGTGAGGAGAGGGGATTTGGGGGTAAGGGAGAGAGAAAGAGAGAGGGATAAGGGGTGAGGAGTGGGGAGTTGGGGTTAGGGAGAGAGAGGGGGGGTAAGAATAGGAGGATGAGGAGTAGGGAGGCTAAGGGTCAAGAGAGAGAGATACAAGAGAGAGATGGTGGGGTGTTTGTTAGTGGTAGAGGGGAGGGGTTTTAGGAGAAAAATAGAGAGAGGGGGATGAGGTTAGAGAGAGAGAGAGGAGTGGTTAGTGGCGAGAGAGAAAGAGAGGGGTGGGAGTTATGGGTAGGTGGAGTAGTAAGGCTTTTGGAGAGAGAGTGGGGGGGTTGATTAGTTGTAAGGGGATGAGCGGGTGGTTGGGGGGAGATAAAGAGATAGAGATCATGAGGATCAGGTTTATTGGAAGGAGTAGGGAAGAGAGAGAGAATGAGAGAAGGGGTTGGAAGAGTGGGGAGAGAGAAGGGTAGGAGGGGATTAGTGGTAGGGTAGGATTAGGGGTTGTGCATTAAAGAGAGAGACCATGGAGGTGCTAGGGAGTAGCAGGAGAGAGAGATCATAGCTAGGAGATATGGGTAGGTGGAGGAGTAGTGAGTTAGAGAGAGATAGAGAGTCAAGGGGTTGGGGGAGAGAAAGAGATAGAGATCATTAGGTTCAATGTTATTGAGAGTAGGAAAGTTAGAGAGAAGGGGGTTATAGTTGAGGAGTTAGGGGAGAGTTAAAGAGAGACAAAGAAGTGGTAGTGGGGGGTTTTAGGAGAGAGAGGGGGGGTTAGGGGCTACATTGGGTAGGAAGTGGTTAGAGAGGAATTGGGGGGTTAAAATTACAGAGTGAGAGAGAGAGAGGGCATGTGTTTAGGGGTTTTGGGGAGAGATAAAGGGCAGGGGATTAGTAGTAGGTGGAGGAATATTTGAGTGTGGGGTAGAGAGAGAAAGAGGGAGAGAGAGAGAGAGTGAGAGAAGGTGGGGGGAGGGGGATGGGGTTTAGGTTAGAGACGTAGGGAGTTAGGGGTAAGGAGAGTATGAGAGGGATTAGGGAGAGATATAAGTGGTTAGTAGTAGGGTGAGATAGGTTAGGGGTAGAGAGGGAGAGACATATGAGGCGGGTGATTATGGGTAGGGGTAGGAGGGGGTTTTGATAGAAAAAGAGATAAAGATCGAGAAGTTTAAGGGTTCAAGGAGGAGGAGGGAAGTTAGAGAGAAGAGGGGGGGAGAGAGAGAGAGAATTAACAGTAGTGTTGATGAGGGGGTTTGGGGGAGGGAAAGAGATAGATATCGAGGGGGTTTGGGGGAGGGAAAGAGACAGATATCGAGGGGGGTTTGGGGGAGGGAAAGAGACAGATATCGAGGGGGTTTGGGGGAGGGAAAGAGATAGATATCGAGGGGGTTTGGGGGAGGGAAAGAGATAGATATTAAGGGGGTTAGGGGTTTGGGGAGGAGGAGGGAAATTAGAGAGAAGAGGCACTGTTAGGTAGTAGGGGGAGATAGAGAGGGGTATTGGTTAGGCATAGGGTGGGTGATTAAGTTTACGGGGGAGGAGGGAGTTTGGGGGAGAGAAAGAGATAGAGATCATGAGGGTTCAGGGTTTGGAGAGGAGTAGGATAGTTAGAGAGAAGGGGGATATTGTTGTGTAGTGGGAGTATATTTAATAGTTATAGGTTTTTGGTCTTAATGTTCATAATAGTTATATTGGGTGGCAGTTAGAGGTATGTTGATTAGTATGGGGTTGAGAGAGAGAAGGAGGTAGAGAGAGAGAGAGGTTAGGGTATACAGAGAGAAGAGGGGGGGTTAGTTGTAGGGGTGGGAGCAGTGGGGTGTGTGTGTTTGCTAGAGAGTTAGAGGGTGTTAAGGAATAGGGGGAGAGAGAGGTGCGTGTCAGTTAGGGGTAGGGGGATTAGTATGTTATTCAAAGGGAGAGAGAGAGAGAGAGAGAGAAGGGGTGGTTATTAGTGGAAGAGTTGGTGGGATTTCGGGGAGAGAATGTTAGAGATATACGAGGCTAGAATTTCTGGGAGGATTAGATTTGATAGATATAGGGGGGTATTATGGAGGAGTATGAAGGTGTTAAGTAGAGAGAGAGAGCGGGGGGGGTGATTATGGGTCATCTAGAAGAGGGTGTTGGAGGAGAGAAAGATATAGATATTGAGGGGGTTATGGGTTTAGAGAGGAGAAGGGAAATTATAGTGAAATGTGGGTATAAGGGGAGAGAGAAAGAGAGTTAGTAGTGTGGTTAGTGTTGGGAGGGAGGGGGATTATGAGAGATAGATAGAAAGGGGGGGTAATGGTTAAGGGAATTAGGTGTGTGTGTGTGTGCGTGCGAGAGAGAGAGAGAGAGAAAGAGGATGGGTGGTTAGTTGTAGGATTAGGAGAGAGAGCGAGGGGGTGTTTAGTTGTAGGTATAGAAGGGAGAGAGATAAGGGGGGTTAGGGTTATAGAGATGAAAAGAGATAAAGAGTGGGTGTTTAAAATGGTGTTAGGAGAGAGAGAAAGGGATGGGGACTAGTGGTAGGTGGAGGGTTATGTGAGAGAGTGAATCAGAGAGGATTTTAGAAATGGGGTAGTAAGATCATTAGAGAGAAATATAGAAGTAGGGCTTGGAGTAGAGAGAAGAGAGAGAGAGAGAGAGAGAGAGAGAGAAAGAGAGAGAGAGTGCAATGTAGTAGGGGAGAGAGAGAGGGGTGGTAGTTATGGGTAGGTGTAGTAGGGAGTTGTGAGAGAGCGAGAGGGAGGGAAAGATAGAGCGTGGGTAGTAAGGATTATAAGGAGCATAGAGAGAGAGGGGGCGGTAGTAAGTGTTAGGGGGAATGGGGACAGAGAGAGGGACAAGGGGAGATACTTAAAGGGGTGTGAGTAGGGGGGTGAGTATGTGTGTGTCTGTGTTACAAAGAGAGAGCGGGGGGTGTTAGGTAGTAGCAGTAGTAGGTTAGAGAACGAGAGAGAGAGAGGAAAAAGGGGGATTAGTGGTATGGGTGGTCATAGGGTGTGTGTGTGTGTGTGTGAGAGAGAGAGAGAGAGTGCATGGATACAAGGTGGGGGATAAGGAGAGAGGAAGAGATGGGAGTTTGGTTAGCATTGGGGAGAGGGGAATTATAAGGGATAGAGATAAAGGGTGGTTAATGGTTATGTGAAGTAGAAGAGTGTGAGATATGTCGAGGGGGTGGAGAGTGGTAGGAGTTAGAGAGAGAGGATAGTGGTGGTTAGTTGTAGGAATAGGAGAGAGAGAGAGTGAGAGATAGGGGGGTTAGGGGTAGAGAGAGAAAGAGGGAGAGATGTTGGGTGTTATGTGGTTGGAGGACAGAGAATGTGATGGTAGTTAGGGGTAGGAGGAGTAGTATGAGAGAGAGAGTATGAGAAAGGGTTTTTGTAAGGGTTTAAGGGAGGAGAGAGAGAAAGAGAGAGAGGGGGGAATTAGCGGTAGTTATAGGAGTAGGTGTTTTGTGTGTGAGAGAGAGATTAGGGGGTGATGGGTTTGGGGAGGAGGAGGGAAGCTAAAGAGAAGGAGAGAGAGAGAGAGAGATAGAGAGGGAAAGGGAGAGAGAAGTGGTCATGGATGTGGTAGTATATTGGGAGGGAAATGGTTGGGGGGTGGTTAGTGGTAGCGAGGAGGTTGGAAGGGGACTAGAAGAAACATAGAGAGAGAGGTTTGGCTTATGGATAGGGATGGAAAGAGAGACAAGGAGAGAGGGTGGGATACTTAGGGTTATGGGATGGAGAGAGAGAGAGAGGTGTGGCAATATTTAGAGGCATGGAAGTAGAGGGGTCATTTTTTGGGTGTAAGAGAGCGAGAGAGAGAGAGAGAGAGAGAGAGAGAGAGAGAGAGAGAGATAACAGGGGGTGTTAGGAAGTAAGTTGAATAGTATGGGGTTTAGAGATAGAGAGAGAGGGAGAGAGAGAGATTTTAGGGGGGTTAGTGGTAAGGGTGGGAGTAGGGGGAGAGATGTTAGGGGAGAGATATAGAGAGAGACAATGGGTGTTAAGGAATATATGGACAGATAAATGGGTGGGGGGTATGTATTGGTGGATGACTACGGGGTTGAGATAGAGAGAGAGAGAGAGAAAGGAAGGTGATTAGGGGTAGGAGGAGGATGGGGTTTTGGGGAGAAAGTGTTAGAGATAAGTAGGGTTAGGATTTTGGAGAGGAGTAGGATGGATAAAGAGAAGGGGGGTATTATGGAAGCATGGGGGGGTATTAAGTATAGAGAGAGAGGGGGGGTTGATTATCGGTAGTGGAGAAGAGGGGGTTGGAGGAGAGAAAGAGATAAATATCGAGGGGGTTATGTGTTTAGAGAAAAAAGGGTTTGTAATAGTTAGAGAGAGAGAGAGAGAGGAAAGTGGTTAGTTGTAGGAGTAGGAGAGAGAGTGAGGATGTGTTTAGTGCTTCGAATAGGAGAGAGAGAGAGAGAGAGAGAGAGAGAAGGAGGGTTAGGTGTAGAGAGAGTAAGATGGAGAGATGGTAGGTGTTATTAGGTCAAGGGAGAGAGAAATGCATGGGGGTTATAGGTAGGTGGAGCGGTAGGGGGAGAGAATGAGATAAGGTTTTAATAAGGGTTAGGGGGAGGAGGTGAGAGATATAGAAGAAGGAAGGGGATTAGTTGTAGTAGTGTGAAAATGGGGTTTGTGTGTGTGAGAGAGAGAGAGAGAGATGAATGGAGTGATTAGCATTACTGGAGAGGAGTGATTTTCATGGAGAGAAAGATATAGGGGTTGAGGGGGGTTAGGGTTTCTAGCAGGAGGAGAGAAATTAGAGTGAATATTGAGTGTAAGGGGGGAGATAGGGAGAGAGAGAGAGAGAGATAAGGGATTCTGGTTGGTGTTAAGGGGAGGGGGTTAGGGGAGAGAGAGAGGGGGAAGGGAGGTTAATGGTAGGGGTGGGAGTAGGGAAGTGAGTGTATGTGCTAAACAGAAGGGGGTTGTTAGGGACTAGGGGGAGAGAGAGTAGGATGGCATTTAGGGGTAGGTGGATAAGTATGGGTTTGATAGGGAGAGGGGTTAGGGGGTAGAAAGAGAGGGAGGAGGGGGGGTTTAGTTGTATGGGTTATAGAAGGGGGTGAGTGTTTTTTTTTGAGAGAGAGGGGGGTTGTTATGGACTAAGGAGATGAGAGTGAGACATGTGTCAGATAGAGGTAGGTGGATTAGTATGGTCTTGAGAGAAAGAGAGAGAAGGGGGGGTTATTAGGGGTAGTGGGAGGATGCAGGTAGGGGAAGACAATGTTAGATATAAGTAGGGTTAGGATTTTTTTTTGGAGTAGGGTCGATAGAGAGAAGCAGTGTATTTTGCAGGAGTGGACGGGTGTTGAGTAGAGAGAGAGAGGACCTGGGGGTTATTAGGGTTAGTGGAGAGGAGGGTATTAGAGGAGGGAAATAAGGGAGGGGTTCTGGAGAGAGAGGGGTTTAGTGGTAGAGAGAAAAAGAGGGAGAGTGGGTAGGTGTTATTAGGGTTGTGGGAGAGAGAAAGGGGTCAGGGTTAGGGATATATAGAGGTGTATGGGAGGAGAGAGAATGTGAGGGTTTTTAGTAAGGGTTATTGGGAGGACTGGGGAGAGAGATAGAGAGAGAGAGAGAGAGAGGTGTGGTAGTTATGGGTATTTGAAGGAGTAGGGGGTTGAGAGGAGAGAGAGAGTTCGGGGGGGTGATTAGGGGTAGTGGGGAGGGGGGGGTTAGGGGTGAAAAACATAAAGTAAAAGAGACCCAGAGATTTAGGTGTTTGTGGAGTATGGAATTCAGAGAGAATGGGGGTATCATTTAGGAGTGGGGGCTTGGGAGTAGAGAGAGAGAGAGAGGAGAGAGAGAGAGAGAGAGAGAGTAGGGAGGAGAGGAGACAGAGGGGTTGTTAGGGGTAGGAGGAGTAGGAGGGGGTTATGAGAAGTAGGCAAAGGGGGGTTAGGAGAGAGAGGGGTGGGGTTAGGGGTAGGAGGAGTAGGATAGGGTTTATGAGAGATATAAGGGAAGTCTGATGAGGGTTATGGAGAGAGAGAGAGAGAGAGAGAGAGAGAGAGAGAGAGAGAGAGAGATCTTTGAGGGTGCTTAGTGGTAGGGAATAATATAATATATAGATATAGAGAGGGGGTCAAGGTTAGCTAGAATAAGGGAGAGAAAGGGGGGATTAGTCTTTTAGAGGGAGAACTAGAGAGAAAGATGGTGGGGGTTGGTTGATTTAAGGTATTCTAGGGATTAGGAGAAACATAAAGAGAGGGGGGGATTATGTATATGGTGAGAGAGAGTGAGAGAGTGCAAGGGGGTGGCTAGTGATAGGAGTAGGGTAGAGAGAGAGAGAGAGGTTGGGTGATTAGGGGTAGTGGAGAGGATGGGGTTGGGGGAGAGAAATAGATAAACATATAGGCAATAGAGGGATTGGGGAGGAGGAGGGGAATTATAGTGAAGGGTTGGTATAGGGGGGAGGCGGGAAGAGAGTGAGGAGGGGGGTTAGGGGTAGAGAGAGAAAAAGGGGGAGATGGTAGATGTTATTGGGTCAAGGGAGAGAGAAAGGCATGGGAGTTAAAGGTAGGTGGAGCAGTAGGGGAGTGAATAAGAGAAGGTTTTAATAAGGGTTAGGGGGAGGTGGTAAGAGAGAAAAAAGGGGGGGGATTAGCGGTAAGAGTGTTAAAATGGGATGAGAGAGAGAGAGAGATGAATCGGGTGATTAGAAGTAGTGGAGAGGAGTGATTTTGTGGGAGAGAAAGAGATAGAGATTGAGGGGGTTAGGGTTTCTAGTTGGAGGGAAATTAGAGAGAAGATTGGGTATAAGGGGGGATATACGGAGAGAGAGAGAGAGAGAGAGAGAGAGAGAGAGAGAGAAGGGAGTCTGGTTAGTGTTGAGGGTAGGGTTGGTTAGGGAAGAGAGAGAGGCGGAAGGGGGTTTAATGGTAGGGGTGGGAGTAGGGATGTGAGTGTATGTGCTAGATAGAGGGGGGGGTGTTAGGGACTAGGGGGAGAGAGAGGAGAATGGTAGTTAGGGGTAGGTGGATAAGTATGGGTTTGATATAGAGAGAGGTTAGGGGATAGAAAGAGAGGGAGGAGGGTGGGTTAGTGGTAAGGGTTGTAGTAGGGGGAGAGTATGTTTTTTAGAGAGCGAGGGTGTTGTTCAGGATTGGGGAGAGAGAGGCAGGTGTGGGTTAGGGGCAGGTGCATTAGTATGGTGTTGAGAGAGAGAGAGAGAGAAGGGGGTTATGAGGGGTAGTGGGAGGATGCGAGTTGGGGAAGAGGGTGTTAGAGATAAGTAGGGTTAGGATCTTTGTGAGGATTAGGGTCGATAAAGAGAAGAGGGGTATTTTGGAGGAGTGGAGGGGTGTTGAGGAGAGAGAGAGGGGGGTTATTAGGGTTATTTGAGAGGAGGGGATTGGAGGAGAGAAAGGTATAGAGATTGAAGGGGTTAGGGGTTTCAGGAGGAAGAGGAAAATTAGAGAGAAGGGTGGGTATATATATATAGATATACAGAGAGAGAGAGAGAGAGAGAGAGAGAGAGAGAGAGAGAGATGGGTGTATGGTGAATGTTGTGGGGGAGGTAATGGTTAGGGGCAATAGGAGAGAGAGAGGGGGGTCGTTAGTTATAGGATTAGGAGAGAGAGTGAAGGGGTGGTTATTGGTAGGAATAGGAGAGAGATAAAGAGGAGGTGTTAGGGAGAGAGAGGGGCTTAGTGGTAGAGATAAAAAGAGCCAGAGCGGGTGGATGTTATGGGGTTAGGGGAGAGAGAAATGGGTGGGGGTTAGGTATAGATAGAGGTGTAAGGGAGAGAGAGAATGAGAGGGCATTTTAGTAAGGGTTAGTGGGAGGAGGGGAGAGAGAGAGAGAGAGAGGGGGGCGATGGGAAGAGGATTAGTGGTAGTGGTGAGAGTAGGGAGGTGAGTGTATGTGTGTGTGTGTGAGAGAGAGAGAGAGAAAGAGAGTGGTAAGATGGGGATTATTGGTAGGGGTGGGAGTAGGGGGGGTGAGTGTGTGTGAAAGAGAGAATGGTGTGGTGCTAGGATGTAGAGAGAGAGAGAGAGAGAGAGAGAGAGAGAGAGAGAGAGAGAGAGAGAGAGAGAGGTGGGAGTTATAGGTATTTGAGGTAGGGGGTTGACGGAGAGAGAGAGAGTTGAGGGGGGGGTGATTAAGGGTACTGGGTAGGGGGGGTTGGGGGAGAAAAACATAAAGTAAAAGAGACCAAGATATTTAGGGGGTCTTGGAGTAGGGAATTTAGAGAGAATGGGGATATAGTTTAGGAGTGGGGGGTTGGGAGTAGAGAGAGAGAGAGAGAGAGAGAGAGAGAGAGAGAGAGAGAGAGAAGGGGGAGTGTTATGGGTAGGAGGAGTAGGAGGGGGGTTATGAGAAGTAGGGGGAGGGGGTATAAGAGATAGAGAGGGGGTTTTATGGGTAGGGGAGTAGGATGGGGGTTATATATATATATATATATATATATTTATTTATTTGAGGGTGGTTAGTTGTAGGGCATATTATAATAGATATATAGAGAGAGGGGGTTAAGGTTAGGTATAATAGGGGAGATAAATGTGGGGTTAGGATTTTAGAGGGAGAACTAGAGAGAAAGATGGTGGTTAGTTGTAGGAGTATGAAAGTGAGATGGGAGGGTTTGTGAGAGAGTGGTGGGTTACGGTTAGAGAGAGAGAGAGTGAGAGAGGTTGTAAATAAGGCTTAGGGGTTGAGGGGAGAGAGAGAAGCAGAGGGGGAGGGTTAGTGGAAGGGTGGGCACAAGGGGTGTGTGTCAGAGAGAGAGAGAGATCACTAGGGTGTTAGGGAGTAGGAGAGAGAGGGTTGGGATTTATGGGTAGGTGGAGGAGTATGGGTTTGAGAGAGAGAGAGAGAAAGAGGGATAGGGGGTTTGACTAGGGGTAGGGGGATGAGGGGGGTTGGGGGAGATAAAGAGATAGAGATCATGAGGGCCAGGTTTATTGGAAGGAGTAGGGAAGAGAGAGATAATGAGAGAGGGGGTGGGAGGGGGTTAGGAGGGGATTAGTTGTAGGGTAGGATTAGGGGTTGTGCATTAGAGAGAGATAGATAATGGAGGTGTTAGGGAGTAGGAGGAGAGAGAGAGGGAGAAGAGATGTGAGTTATGTGTAGGTGGAGGAGTAGGGGGTTGAGAGAGAGAGAGAGAGAGAGAGAGATAGTCGAGGGGGGATTGAATAGGTGTAGCAGGGAGGAGAGGGGTTTGGGGAGAGAAAGAGATAGATATAATGAGGTTCAAGGTTATTGGAAGGAGTAGTTAAGTTAGAGAGAAGGTGGTTATAATTGAGGAGTTTGGGGGGAGTTAAAGAGAGACAAAGAATTGGTAGTAGGGGTGTTAGGAGAGAGAGAGAGAGGGGGGGTTACAGGTACATTGGGTAAGAGTGGGGTTAGTGAAATAAATAAAGGGGTTACAATTAGAGAGAGAGAGAGAGAGAGAGAGAGAGGTGGAGGTGAGGAGTGGGTATTTGGGGGTAGGGGAAGAGAGAGAGAGAGAGGCATAGGGGTTGAGGAATGGGAAGTTGGGGGTATCGAGAGAGAGGGGGCTAGGGATAGGGGGATGAGGATTAGGGAGGTTAGGGGTCAAGAGAGAGAGAGATACAAAGAGAGAGATGGTGGGGTGTTTGTTACTCGTAGAGGTGAGAGGTTTTAGGAGAAAAATAGAGAGACGGGGGGCTAAGTTTAGAGAGAGAGAGGAGTGGTTAGTGGTGAGAGAGAAAGAGAGGGAAGGTGTTAGGGGTTTGGGGGAGAGATAAATGGGAGGGGGTTAGTTGTAGGTGGAGAAAGAGGTGGGTGTTGGGTAGAGAGAGAGAGAGAGGGAGGGATGGGGATTCAGTGAGAGACATAGGGGGTTAGGGGTAAGGGCAGTAGTAGAGGGATTAGGGAGAGAGAGAAGGGGTTATTAGTAGGGTGAGATAGGTTATGGGTAGAGAGAGAGAAAGAGATGAGGGGGTAATTATGGGTAGGGTTAGGAGGGGGGTTTTGATAGAGAAATAGATAAATATATAGGATGTTAAGGGTTTAGGGAGGAGGAGGGATGTTAGAGAGAAGTGGGGTGAGAGAGAGAGAGAGAGATGATATTGTGGTTATTGGTAGGGAGGAGGGGGGATAGTTTAAGGGATGGGGTTAGGGGGGTGACTTTGTTTGTGTGTGTATGTGTGTGTGTGTGCGCGCGCGCGAGAGAGAGAGAGAGAGAGAGAGAGAGAGATGATGTTAGGGAGTAGGGGGAGAGAGAGAGGGGGGAGTTTGTTGGATAGGGGTATGGTGGGTGATTACATTTAGGGGGGAGGAGAAGGTTTTTGGGAGAGAAAGAGATAGATATCATGAGGGTTAGGGGTTTGGGGAGGAGTAGGGTAGTTAGAGAGAAGTGGGATATAGTTGTGTAGTGGGGGTATAGTTTAGAGTTGTATATTTTTGGTTTAATGTTCATAATAGTTATAGTGACTAGCAGGGGGGTTATAAATGTATAAAGTTGAAATTTTAAGGGCCACAAGGCTTACAAAGGTTTAAATTTTCAAGAGTTTAGGACCTATAAAATTTAAAATTAGTAGGATTTATAAAATTTATGTTCTAAGAGGTAGTGTTTGCACGTTATATGGGTTAGGTGATATAATGGCTAAATTTTCTAAGGGTTATAGGGGTTAGGAGTCATATGGTTAAAGTAGATAAGGGTTATAAAGTAAAAATGTTATAATAAGGTACAAGTGTATGGTATAATTACAATGAAAAGAGATACGAGCTCCTAGGTTGCATGCATAGAGTGTCAACAAAGGGGGGTCCCTCGTTAGACCACTTTAAAAACCTTGTGTAGACATGGTCGACCACCCGACTTGGGGCGTACTGGGAGGGCTTCTCAGGGAGTTACCTCCCTCCACCTATTACTAGCGCAACGGCGTCCCAGTTCCCAGTTACATGAGGGAGAGGCCTCAGATTGAGAGAAGGATTTGTTCCCTCATTCTATTACAACTCAGACTTATCTATTTTCAAGGCATATTGGCATCCTCAATTTTAATGATGAGTATAACTCCCTCGAGGTGAACTTGCACTTATTAATTTAACTAATGCACTGTCAGGATCATGGTAGAAAAGAATTTAGGGTTAGTCCTGATATGTGGTAGCAACACATGGAGGGGAATTTCGATTTTATCTTGAGGATGTCTAGGAAGGGGGGGATTTTAGACATTTCCCTTATATCCAATATGGTGATGTGGGAGATATTGAGTTGAAATATGTGCATATATATGTCAACATAAAAATCACTATCGAAGTAAATTTTAGATGGCTAGTGTAATGCCCCATAATTTCACCCACAACCTATGGATTATAAGATGTACTTGTAAATGGTAGTTGTGTATGATTTTCATTAGTTAATCCATGAATGATAAAAAGGGGTATGGTATACCTTTATCATCCTATGTTATAGATAAATGTGGTACATGAATACCGATTTATAATGTGTTTGGAAATGGACATTAAGTAGTGTGCACATGGTAAAAATACTATCTTTTTACATTGTTTGATGGTTAATGAAATTTTAATCATAGGTAAAATGATAAAGTTATGCATGATATTTTATTTGGTAAATAACCCACAGCTTAAATGGGATATGTAATAGCTGGAGAGCTATGACACAGAAGTGCCACAGTTGATGAAGGATTCAAAATATTAATGGTATCCCAGCAAGCATGATTTAGAGATTTATTAATTAGTTTCAAATGAATTTATATTTTTTTTTTGGCAAGGGCACATTCTAAAGGAAGCGCAACAAATACAAAACTGGTAATTCAACGATGTTGTCCCATTAACAACAACAACACAATATCGGAAATAAGAGGGCATTGACCCTAGTTCTATCAGGAGGTGGAGACATTTCCCATGGTTTATCCTTTGAAACTTGGAGTTGTGGGAGCGATGTACTAAGGCATGCTTCCCAAGGTGTGTGATTACAACAAGCGGTTTCCTGTCGGGGAAGCTTGGTTGATGTAATCGACACTTCTGCTGATGGGTTATATTTGGGGTTAGGTCAATGTAGTTTATGCTCCAAGGTATTATGATAGAGGAAGGATGGGATGTGGAAGATAGTTTTGAATTATATAGAGGATGTAGGTAGTAAATAATGGTGTGGAAGTTAGTTTACATTTGATTACTTATGCATTAACACTCTGTTTTACTCATTTATGATGACCTCAATGTACAAAATAGTTCATAAAATATTCTAGTGAACTAGTTGGTGGAATTATTGATGTTTTACTGTTGTATTATAATGTTGCATGCTTGCATGTGAAAAAATAGGAACTATGCATTAGATGCAGTGACTTGTTATCATTATTACATGCACAACATATGTATATGCTAGCTACACATACATACTTTTTCTATGTGTGAATGAATTTGTGTTGGGTCTCTACTCCCCTTTCAAGGAAGTGCACAACTAAGAGAGAATTATTGGTGGACCTCATTATATCCTCATTAAAAATGGATCTTGGAACTAAATAGTTGACTCCACTAATGATCTAATGTTGTTCTCCTTGAATCAAATCATTAAATGGCTTACATGCAAAATTGTGTTTAGAATACTCTACTACAAACTAAACTTTCCAAGCAATTGAATCCTCTATCAAAGGAAGAAATGCATATGCTATTACATTCTTTTCCTCTTCCTTGTATGAAAAATCATATTTCTGGGAATGTTCCTAACTTAACCATTCGAAAAGATGTTCGACTTATTTTTCTAATGGTCTAATAGGAGGAAGTTTCCCAAAAACATTCTCATGCCACCTTCTTCCAACTCGCTTGGTGTGAACATAAAGAGTCTTTTGAAGACTTCCAAACCACCAAGTAGGAACATAGTGTGTCCATCAGTCATAAGAGTTCCCATGTAGGAAACTAAACCACTACTTCCCATGGATAGACTTATGGAAGTTAAGGCTGTCTCGCCCTCCAAGATCCCATTGTTCATGTTGCATTTCTCTCAAGATTTTGGTCAACTGGAACAACTTGTAATTCCAAAAGTTGCCAAGATCCCATAACCATATTAATAGTGCATCATTACCAATGACTCTGAGAACACTTTCCATTTGATCCAATAATATTTTGATCTCCTATAATGCCATCAGGTTTCTTTATTTCCTTGTTGCATCCAATATTCCATGAATGCAAGTTAATCTTCTCTTACATAGTGATTCTAAAACAATGTGACCAATATTTGCACACCCTTGCACGTGAGAATTCAATGATTGAGTTCAAAGGAAAACGGGCCAAAGGGGGCGGGGGTTATGGAAACCCAGTTATATATATAAGGATGCCCTTGAAGGTTGACATTTGTTTCCAAATCCTGTCGAAGTCAGAGAGCATCTTGGCTTGTTCCAAACGACGAAGGCCACTGATCCTTCGACAAGGTGCATGTAGGGATTCCAAAGTGACAGGTAGGGTCTGTAACCGCCATTCTCTGAAAAATAAAAGTCTTTTACAGTCATAAGATGATGGAAGGAGAAGCTTCTACCAGTTCTAGGTTAGGATAGCCTTGGAAGATAGGGATGCAGATGTATTTGACACTTGCATTCGGATCCCAGTTC
The DNA here is from genome assembly GCA_027924585.1 of Larix kaempferi. Taxonomy (NCBI): domain Eukaryota; kingdom Viridiplantae; phylum Streptophyta; class Pinopsida; order Pinales; family Pinaceae; genus Larix; species Larix kaempferi. The sequence goes on from BSBM01000939.1 coordinate 880,021, forward strand.
TGGAAATTAAGAAGAGACTAGAAGCCTTGCATGAATAGGGATTGGATGTCCATGGAGTCTTTAGGTCGTCATTCATTTTCTTTTTCCTTGACCAGGTGTTTTCTTTTCTTGAGTTTGTAGCGTGGTGTTCTTCTAATTACTCAAACCCTCAAAGAGTAATTATGGATGCCCGTAGGTCCAGAGTCATCTGTAATATAGATGCATCAGTCGTTAGGGATTCCTTTTTCATTCCAGAGTCTCAGTACCAAGAGTTGGAGGGTTTTTCTGAAGAGTCTGTGGTTTCCTTGTACCGCCAAATCACCCCTGAAAGTCATTAATATTTCTTATCCACATGCCTGAAACCCGACTCCAAAATCTCTGAAGAACACTACCCACTAAATGTCAGTCTTTTTTATGACAATTCCCAGTTGGTTCCTTCTTTGTTAGCTCAGTTTCTAGGGTTGGATACTAATTTGTGGGTAACTGAAGTCCAATTAGGTTTACTCTTTAGGATTAGCATAAGTTTGGCCAGGTCCAAAAGCTGGCTTATCCCACCCTTGAGGTTTGATGAATTCTTTGCGGAAAAGATACATGTACAGTTAAGTAGTTTCCTGAGTATTAGGTTTTTTAGATATCAGATGCAGTTGATGAAAATGAGTATGTACAGCAGTGCCTAGACCCCACATTTCTCCTCACTGCTTGAGACCGATGTTCTGGTAGAAAATGTTTTCAATTATTTGAACTATGTTTTGCCCCCTATTAATAAAATCATTTCTGGGGAAGAATTGCCTAGAGTGTTGCCTGAAAATTTGCAAACAATGATGCAGTTGAAGGATGAACTAGATGTTGGTGATTGGTTTTTGTTGAAAGAAGCTATAGTCATTAGGTTGTACAATTTTGTGCAAGAGCCTTATATTTTACCCGCTTTTCTGACCTTGCGGATCTTTGCACTTGAATTTATCAGACAGAAATTGGCCCTGAAAAAAGTGCAATTTTTAAAACATAAGAAGACCACAGATGTGAAATGTCCTTGGAAGGTAGGGCCTTCCATTGTGAAGAACAAAGAAGCTTTGTCATAGGTGGAAGAGTTATTGAAGTCGCTAGGGTTCAAAAAGGATGTGGCCATCAAATACAACCCCTTGCATATAATTTCCAAGAGAAGTAAAGAATGTAACCTCAGCACTTTTGAGCATACAGAACCAGAAGGGGTGCTAAAGGGGCGAAATTTGTTGTGTTGGGAACCTGAAGTGAAGGAAGCAGTGGTGACGTAGGGAAGAGATCTCCTGATTTCTTATTTAGTAATGGATTTAGATCAAGTGTCAGACGCGATGGAGGTGGGACTAAAAAGAGACTTAAACGAATTCGAGGACATGGACACTGAGGAAGGCCATGAAGACAAGAGGCTTAAATTGGAAGTACAAGATGGGTTAGTTGTTGCGGCTATTCAAGCCTAGTCAATTGTTTCCCCAACCAAAGAGGAGATTGTTGCAATAGGCCAAGAAGAATTGACTATCCAAATGGGTATTGGAGGGGCAAATGATGAGGATTCTTCGGCTCTTGGGATCCAGGTTGTAGAATACAAGTTTCAAGATGTTCAAGAAGGGGATGTTGGTAATAAATTTCAGTCCCAGACCGACCTCTATAAATAATACAATCAAAACAAGCGGGCCTCGGCCTAGAGGCTGTTTGATTCAACGCCTATGGCCAGAGGTTTGTCTAAGACTTCCCTGATGACTAGCAGAAGTATAAATGATAACATCTTAAACCTGGCAGTAGTGACAGAAGAGGGAGTGACTAAGACAAGGATCAATTGGCAAAACATACCTGTGCCAGACAAAATCCAGTTTCACAAACAGGTTAGTGATCTTGTGTATGATGATTTTGTGAAAGAATCCTTGAAAAGTGATAACTTGTTGGTTACTATGAAAAAATTGGAAAGCAAATTAAAGCAAGAGAAAAGTGAAAACCGTGCACTTCATAATTAGGTAAAAAAGGTACAATTTGATCTAGTTATAAGTGATGGTGGAGGTGAAAGCATGAGCAAGATGTTGGCAGAAAAAGACAAGTTGATTCTTAATCTACATAAGAAGGGAAAGGTTCCAAACATCAGGCTGATTGAACCTCCCGAAGAAACATAATTTGAAAAACAAAAAGAAGACTTTTCTAAGGAAATAAGTGAATGCAAAGCGGAATTGGTGAAGTTTGCAGAGAAGGAAGATAGCTGGAAAAAACAGAGAATAAGCTTAGAAAAACAACATGATGATTTGAAAACTAACTTGTCCAATTTGGACATGCATCCTACCAATTCGAACCAAACTGGGGAAAATAATGGTACTGACAGTCTTGTGCAGGCTATGTCTCACATTAGCCTGAAAGATGTGGAAATCAAGGAGCTTAAAGAAAAAGCTCAAAGGTTGGAAGAAGAGTGTAGTAAAAAGGAAGAAGATCTAAAGGTCCTCCAAAAGAAGCACAAAGAATTAATTGACATCAATAGAAAGCTCAAAGGTTGGAAGAAGAGAGTATTAAAAAGGAAGAAGGTCCTCCAAAAGAAGCACAAAGAATTAATTGACATCAATAAATAGCTCACTCATCAGATTACTGGGTAGGCGGCTTACAAGGGTGCAAGCACCTGGTGTTGGAGTGGATCATTAAAGAAGCTGATAATTTCAGGCCCTACTTAAAGTTCATGAGAATAAAAGAGAAGACTATTAGTGACACTCTTGAAGGTTGTGGAGTTGCAAGGGGGACCCTAACCCAAAGACCTAAAGAAGTGGCATTGAATGCTATCACTTTCCTAAATGATCTATCCAAAGAAGAAAGGATTAAGCTAAATATTGGGAACTGGATCATAACACTTGCAGTGGCACGAAGGGTCCTGGGGAAATATGGGCAGATTGAGAGCATGGAAGCTAAAGTCAAAGAAATGAAAGGACAAGTGGCAGAGTTCAAAGGGTTGTTTAATAAGCTGGCTGAAATGGGATTACCTTCGTTCTAGAAAGACAACCAGGAACTAATCTCCCATAATGCTTATAAAAACCTATTGTGGGCAGTAAGGATGGATCATACGAAGTTCAAACGTCTGAACCAGTTGCTTGTAGGAAAGACTCTGATGGAGTTGGTCGAATAGGACTATGAAATCTTGAACAAGTTGATCGCCATTGGTGAAAGGATTCCCCCATTTTCCTATGTAGAGCATATCGAGATACGAGTGATGGTAAAGGAGATGGTGGACTATGAACTCCCACCAGTAGACCAATGGGCCAATGTAGAAAAATATAGCAGATCCCTATGCTATCTCCGTCTTCCATAGTGATATTTGACTTCTTATAGTTGTTGATGCTTGTTTGGAATCAAAGACTTCTAAAAACTTTCCTATTATTGAGAAATTTGTAATATTCTTTGAGGTGGCTATATGAATAGCTAGCTGGAACTATTACTTTACTATCTTTACTTTTTACTTGAAGCAAAAGTTACTTAGTAAAAATACCGATGGGTTATAAGGAATTAGTTAGGCCGTTTCTACCTGTTTCTGTTTTTATAGTGATAGTGGAAAGACAACCTAAATGAGGTGTCACTCCGATAACTGTCTTTAGTTTTGGATGACTCGATCAAGAGGACTCCCAGCATCTATATATGCGGTGTAATGGAATGAAAAAAGTGTGCAAAAATTTTATGGGAATTTTTGTGTATTGTTCTGTAAGACATTTTGAGCTATATTTTGAATAAAGATTTGCAGAGTTGAGCCAATGTTTTTAGGGATTCTTGTGTAACTAGTCTTGTAGTTTGTTCCTTCTTTCTCCATGTGAATTGTGTATCTCATTGTTAATTCTAGTTTGTAACATTCTTTCATACTTGGTGTAGTGTGATAGCTAAGTGGAATTCATAGAGATTATGCTCCACTTATCTTTTTCCAAGTGTTAGCACTCCAAACATTTTGTGATTAATTGTCTTATGGCGACATTAATTGTCTTCTGGTGAGCATCGATGGTGCAAAATTAGAGCATTTTTCTTATTACAGGGGCTTCAAAAGCTTGGCCGAGGGGGAACATTTGTCCTCAGTTGCAGACACCATGGTCGCAAAAGAAAAATGGTTCGAAGGGTTTGTGAACTAAGTCTTTTTTTGAGGGGCCTAGAGGATTCTTTAAACCTAAGACAAATGAGGAAAGATTTTTTATAAAAGAGGAGGCACTAAGGTTTTATTTTCATGAATTAACCTAAGTGAAAAGGTTATGAGGGAAGGACTTTTGAGTTCTATAGTCTAAATGGTAATAAAGCCAATGTTTGAGAATTAATAGCAAAAGGTTTTTAATTAGGGGTTTATGTTAAGTGGAGGTTTTGATTTTTATGGAAAAAAGCATGGTGAAAGGTTTTAATAATTTTTGGCCAAATTCAAAAGGTTATGAAGAAAAGGTCTTGATTTTTTATAAAAGGGGTTTTAATTTTACAATATGGACTAAAGTGAATACTTTAGGAAGAAGGCTATTATATAAAAAATGATGTGGGAAAAAGATTCGATTAAAGGTGGAGAAAAAAGGTATTAGCGCCCAACACCAAGGGCTTACCAAGGAACCAATAGCGAAAGCAAAGGGCCCCCATGCACCCTCTATCACCCAAGTGCCAAGGCTGAGGGCCTCTCCATCGTTTGTTGCTTGATATATTGTGGAAGCATTGGGATATTTAAAGTGTGAGCCAAACTTTGCTGCACTGCATGTGGTATTAATACCAAAACTAAAACAATGATATCCCCATTCAAAGCATGAGTGCTCAGCTATCAAGCTATGGGATTGATGAAAAGAATGCACAGCAGTATAGGGGGCACCCTCATCTATGCTTGATCATGATTGTTTTGAATATGATGACAGCCATCACTGACCACTCTGATCAATGATAGGTCATGGGTATGCATACTGATGATAACTATGGAATATCAATGTTTGAATGTGGGAGAAAAGGTTGTTCATGATATAGGTTTAAAACTATTTCTGAAGCAAAATGCCTACGTCAAATTTAAAGGAAGAATATCAAGCCGGTTTACAAAGAAATTTGATATCGTTTTGGCAATGGAAGACGACGGCTGAATAAATTGCACCATTTGGGAAGCACATGGTTATGTTATCAACCAAGTACTTCAAACTCTGATTGCCAGCCTACACAACCCAGAAATTCACACGTATCAAATGCCAAGAACGATTTGGAGAATGAAGAATAGCTCATAACAGGTTGTTGCAAATCCAAAGCTTCTATTTGAAAGCTCACCAAGGGTTTGGGGAATAATTTGAAAGTTAAGTGATGTAATACCTAGCAGTCGAAAGTGGGCATAAATGAATAATTCAAAAGCTAAGTGGAGCAGCCACCTAGAGGGCACCCAAATATCTTCTATGTTTATTTTAATGAGTTTTTTGTCATTTAGGGAAAATTGCTGCCAGATGTAAAAAGGCAGTTAGGCATATCTTTTAATTTATGTTTTGAAAGGATAGGTGGCAAAATTGTATTGATGATCTATCACTCCAACTTGTAACCATTTTATGTTAAGAGTTAGGTCGAATACAAGGCTCCAGACAGCTATATAATCTTTGAAACAAAAGAACTAAGGTGTGAGAGAATCATTTGGCTGAAGCTTAGGAGAGCTCAGCTCTGTTTTTTGAGATTTTATTGTTAATACATCAGCATTGTTTGAGGCCAAGTTATTTGTAGAGAATTCCTATGTTATCTTTCTTGTAGTCTGTTTCCTTCTTTTCCAATGTGAAAATGTGTTTATCTCTTTGTTATTCCATTTTGTGTTATTTCCTTCATGCTTGGATCAGGGTAATAGTTAAGTAGAATTCATAGAGATTATGCTCTGCTTAGCTTATTCCAAGTATTTCACCAAATATATTTTGCTAAAGTTGATGTAGGATTCATCCTTGTTAGATGCCTTACATTGATGGACTGTTCATTCCTCTTCTGTTTCACCCCTTAAAGCTCTTTTACTGTGCGTGGGTGGCTACCTTGCCTTTGTTTAGATATCTTATGCAGCTGCACTGTTATGTGTTTTATGATTCATATTTTGACTCCATTGCCCAATAGTTCTCCTCCTGATTCTCTTACCAAGGTTTTAAACAATTTGTTCTAGCAGAAGTCTGATCCTCTGCACCTGTTTCTCATTGAATATCTTAAATATTGAATGCTAGTATGTTTCTCCATTATTGACAATCTTGATGATTTCCAGCTTTCTGAAAGTTAAAGAGAAAGCCCTCTCTGCTTGTGTTAGGTCATAAACATAAGCCAAAGATTGGTTAGTGGTTACCCAGAATTACCCTCTCCACAACCTAGCGGGTCAATTTTGGTGTTAACACCAAGTATTCCACTATTACTTTTCTGCTAAAATTGATATAGGATTCATCATTATATGCCTTATGTCAATGGGTTGTTTCTTTTTCTTTTGTTTCACCTCTAAAAATCACTTTGACTACGAGTTGTTTATTATCTCACCCCTGTGTTAAAGCATTTGCGAAGCATTTGTAAATGAATTTTCAGAGTTTGTTTAAATGTGACTCCATTGCCCAATAGTTTCCTTGTGATTTTATCTCCAAGCTACGTTTAAACCATTTTGTTTCCAACAGAAATCTGATCTTCTGTATTGTTGTAATTGAATATCTTGAATGATGAATGCTGGTATGTTTTTCTTCATTATTGACAATCTTGATGATTTCTAGTATTCCGTGAGCTTATAGAGAGAGCCCTCTCTTTTTGTGTTGGGTCAGTAGTACAAGCTAAAGATTGCTTAGTGGTTACCCCGGTTTATCCTCTCCCACAACCTAGAGGGTCATTTTGGGTGTTAACAACCCACATCTGTTTCACTTCTCCTTATGAACCCTAGGTCATTGTGGGATGCATTGTGCTAGGACCTCAGGAACTTTAATTTTGATGTCTACGTTTTTCCATGTACAACCTGTCCTTTTCTCTTATCTCACGGGCCTTTTCGGGGTGCAGCTCCTTCCTTCTAGACTTTCCTTTATTATTACATATGTTTCCCATCTTCAATATGTTTTAAAAAAACAAGATTGATCACCCCTGGAAAGAAAATAACAAATAACAAATTATTTTTCGATTATGCAATTAGGAAAGCAAAATTTTACCATGATTAAGATAGAAGAAATACAACATTTAGACAACATTTATACATTGAGTGGTAATATGAATTGTATAATGTGCAAGATTATTAAAACTCAATATATAAATTGATTGGGTATACTGTGAAAACCTCTACGTGTTATCTTCGTAAGTGTACAATCACTACAATATATTTGGATTTTAGAGGGGGTTGTCTTCCGCCCCCAAAAGTCACTTTTGGGGGCGGTTTTGGTTTTGGAGGTGGTCTTTACAACCCCCCCACCCCAATAGGGCCAACGCTAAAAGTTTTGACTTTTAGAGGTGGTTTTGGAAGAGATCAAAACTACCCCTAAAAGTCGCTTTTAGGGGTGGTTCTAAACCCCCCATAAAAGTTACTTTTCAGGATGGTTCTAAATCCCCCTCATAGACACCTATGGGGGTGGTTTTGAACCCCCCCTAAAATTCCTTATTACAAGCCTTTGGGGGCGGTTACAAAACCCCCTCGTAGGTGCCTATGGGGGAGGTCCTAAACCCCCCCTAAAACTTCATCTTACAAACCTTTGGGGGCGGTCTTAAGAAAACTACCCCCAATAGCACTGACGTTAAAAGTTTGGACTTTTAAGGGCGATTTTGGAAGACATCGAAACTGACTATAAAGGTGACTTTTGGGGGCGTTTCTCCTCCCACACCCCTAAAAAAGTGACTTTTAGGGGCAGTTGCAAACCCCCCTCGTAGATACCTATAGGGGCGGTTCATAACTCCCCCTAAAAGTCCTTATTACAAACCTTTTGGGGCAGTTACAAACCCCCCTCGTAGGTACCTACAAGGGTGGTTATAAACCCCCTTGTTGTAACATACAAGGTCAATTTCGAACCCGCCCACCCCCCTGGTAGTGACATATGAAGGTGGCTTAGAACCCCCCTCGCAGTGACATATGAAGGCAATTTAGAACCCCCCTCGTATCAACATACAAAGACGGTTTGAAACTCCCTCTATAGCCATAATAAATCATAATAAAATATATTTTATTAAAAATACCAATATTGCAATATCAATATGGCATGGAGGAATCGAACCACCAAGCTCCTGCTTGTAAGGAAGGCACTCTTCCATTGAGCTACAACCCCATCAGAATTATGGAGAGGAGAATATGAACACCTAGATTACATCATTTGCAACTCTAAGAGAAGACAATAATATCCGAAGACAACCATGCTTAAAATCCATTTTATTTTTCAAAACACATTGATAAACACAAAAATATACCATAATAAACCTAGAGCTCATTCTAACTTTTGGAACTGTTTAAAGAGACCCCAAATATATCTAACCACAAAAATCTACATAAGTAATTTCACATAGGATCTATGTTGGTAAATAAACTGGGATTTAAGTCCCTCGTTTATAGATAATTAACATTTATCATATACTAGATCCACAGGGTATACTTCAAAATTGCTAAACACCAAAACCATAAAAAGAAGTAGCTTGCACCCAAATAAAAAGTATGCATATCCACAACAGGTGAAGATATGCATATCCATTTTTTCTCCATACTTATTCAGTCATCTATCTCAGGATTATAGTTCATTGATGGATAAAAATGCAATTATCATAGCCCTCCCAGGAATGATTAGATTGACTGTCAACTTTCTCCTTACAGTTCAATCTTTCCACCACTTGAAAATATGGATATTTTCAATTTTGAGGGAATATTTGTTGGTTTTTTGTGAAGGAAAATGTGTTTTGTAATGCTCCAGATATTATTAACTAGCAAGGTTTATGCTATGAAGGTTGGGCATTGTGATATTGAACAAAATCCATGTTGCCATAGTATACCCAAAAGTTATGAATTTTTTTATGACTTATGACGGGACTTGTTACAACAAATAGTCCATGCCCAATGATATCAAAATCTTGTATTCATGAAAAATAAATATTATGGTTTCATATAAATATGGAAGCCCCCCAAATTAGTCTTCCCAATAAAAAAGGTGAAAGCTATTGTTGAGAAACTAGCCGGGGATAGGTCACTAAAAGAACCTCCAATTTGTATCATTTTACAATGCAATTTAGGTATCTCTCAGCTTAAGCATTCTTGTGATAATATTCCATTGAAAATAAGGTGTCCTAACATTTATGCTCAGAAATCACTGGGTGAATATGTTTCGGAATTGATAAAGGTATCTTCTTATCAATGTTCTCCAAAATAACTTCAAGAGAAAATGATGTCATGGAGATGGAATAATGTTAAAGAGGACAAGGATATGGAAACAACAAAATTTGAAGTGAAACATGTAGTGCATATCAAACAAAACCTGCCAAAAGAAGCTGAGAATATTTTGGGTGAGAAGTCTTATGAAAATTGTCAAAGTAGCATGGCAACAGAGAAAGGACAAGGGTTAGAAGACACATTAGAATTAATTTCAAAGTCATGTCACTCTCCTAAAAACAAGGACATAGGATAGATACTTCGGGAAAGAGATCTGAATTTTAGAGAAGAGAACTAGCCTAATTTTCCATTGTGGTGTAGTAGAAGTGAAGGAGATGCCAAAAAGGACATGACCTTTCACTCACAATCTAGAAGTGAGACACATTCATCCTTGTCAAATTTGGAACTGTCAAATTTCTCCTATAGAAGTGAATCCATAGTGAATCTAGCTCTTTTTCTGGGAGGGAGAATGAGATGTTTCCTTCCCTTTATTCTTCTTTGGGTTCAATAAATGCTTCCATTTTCAGTCCCATCTTTAGGTGCAAGGCATCTTTTCCAACTACACATTTACAAAAACAAGTTATATTTACAGATGTCTTAAGTCATGGTTATAAACAAATATTTACAACACATCCTTAAACCAATCCATGCAACCAATCTCAATTTTGTGAGTACCTAAAAGTTCTAGAAGGAATGATGGTAATTCCAGGATGTTCAGAACTAGGAAAAATCAATGAAATTGCATCCCTTTTAAAATACAAAGAAATTTCACCTTCAACTAGTACAAATCTTGAAACTTGACATTTTCCAATGACAATAGTTACTATGGAAAAGAACGATTCTAGGACATCGAATGAACTAGGTGTTATTCTAAGGTGTTTACTTTATACAGAAGAATGTCTTGGATTTCTTGCTGCAACTGAGGTATTATTAGCTGAAAATTTCACTCCATAGATAAATTCAGATATCTCAGAAGATGAAAAATGATGTAGCATCCCAACTCGTATTGAGAACAGAGGCTCTTAAAAAGAATGGAAATATCTAAATTGATGATGGCTCTTAAAGAGAATGGAAATATCTGTCCATGTATAAACTGTCCCACATCTCATAAATTGAGTCAATAAGAATAATAAACAGCTTATATTTCTCCATCCTTTACTCCACCCTCGTATTCAACCCAGAAAATGTGAGAACATACATAAACAACTTTGCATTGGTCCTTCTTTTTAAGAAGATTTTCCAAGTACTGAACAATCAAATTAAGAAATCAAACAATCAAATTGCATATGCTTCAAATAGAATATTCTCCCTGGTCACTAAAACCATCAATCTTGTAACTCACACTTCAATTTATTAGAACCCCATATTGTAACTCACACTTGAGAACCTCTGTGGATATTAGATTAATTTTGGTAACATGGTGGATGCTAGATACATGCTAAAAAAATTGGTAAAATTTCCATCATTCTATGCAAGGGACAAATCACTATCTGGTTTTCCTCTATGCTTATCTTTGAAATGTACAAATAAATTAAATTTCTCCCTCCCAATCCCACTTAGACTATCTGAGTTTTTAGTCCTTGACATACTTGTAGATCCTTGGAAAAACATTTCTTATAACAAACATACTGTATTCTATTATTCATTTTTTCCCTTTGAAAAATGAATCACTGAAAGGGAGCCATTAAACCATATGTGGTGACATCCACAGATGAAATATCATGAATTTATTTTTGCAGTATTGGTATAGCTTATTATAGTTGCTGCCAATTTAGTTCAGCATCTAGGAAATAAATGTGAACAACATAATCCAAAGTTAAGTTTTCTACCTAGCCAGAAGCCATAACACTATGTTATCATTAGATGACAAATACTATAGTTCAGTCTAAGTAGGAAACAATAATCCCAATCAATCCATACTCTAATACACTAGTAATTATAGCCAACAACAACTCTTGAATCAAATTAGTGGCTAGGAATTTATAGGCCAAAGTTAAATTTTCTACCTAGCCAGAAGCCATAACACTATGTTATCATTAGATGACAAATACTCGAGTTTATTCTAAGTAGGAAACAATATTCTGAATAAATCCAACTCTAATACACTAGTAATTCCAGCCATCAACAACTCTTGAATCAAATCAGTGGCTAGGAATTTAGGTTAATTTTTCATTAAAAATAATGTGTTGTATAAGTACTGAACAACCACAACACTAAATCCCGCATAGAAATCTATTGAAAAATAAAGTAGACAATTAGAATATTTTAAACTCGTTAGTAACATCAAATCCTACAAGCAACACTCTTACCCCTTAGCTTTATGGGTTAAAGTATCTCTGTTCTCGACTCCAAAAAAAAATCATCCTTTGTAGAGTCCCTATAATCAAATGAATTGATGTCACTTGTGCCTTTGAATCCTATTAAGATGAAACCAAGTAAGAATACATACTAGCGCTGAGGCCAGTACTTACAAATCAACGAGCTAAACAATTTATAATTTTTACCATCAAATATCAGTAGGGATTCTTTATAGTGTATGCCCTTAATATTTAAATATTTATAGAAAAAAAATATTATGGATAAAAACACATCTTTTATAATATTAATAATTGTGGTAAGCAAAGACAATAAATCCTTCAGCATGCCAGAGAGCAAAAAATAAAAGAGAACAGAAGTATCATCATATGTTATATTCTCACTCATTGTTCTACACAATTATTACCTTAAGAGTGATATTATACACATTTTTGATGTACTACCTAAGAAACTGTTCAAAGCTTCTAAATTCTACGTTTACATCAATAGTGCTTAGCCAGTGAGTAGTTCCAGTTGCATGTGTTCCTTGCAGTATATGTGCTCTAGTAAATTTCAAACCAAACACAAGGATGCTTGTGCAGGAAAAGTTAAGTTTCCAACATGCATATTCTATTTTCGACAAGTCCCAAGAAAAAATGGAATTTGTTTTGTTCATACTAATAGGAAAGCTTAGGAATACTGGCAGAGAAATGTTGAAATTTCAACCCATACATGACATCCAGCGCAACACGTCTAGAAGAAGACAGACATAAAAGATGATTGGAAAGCCAGAATGGGTTTTAAGAAATTGTGAAAGCATCCAAACAAGAGGATAAATGTATCACCTATGAATAATAATCACACAAATAAGATATAAAGGAATTTTTTTGATTTAACTAAAAACTTTTCATTATAAAAAGTACATTTTATTTCCCAAATTCCATCAAATTGTATAATTTAGGATACGCATAGCTACTACCTATAATGAGAAATTAAGATTTATATAAGAGAATAAGTGATTTCTTAAACTAATGAGAATGATGAACATATAGCACAGAATGCACTCATTGAAAAATTACCATATTCAGTAAACATCCATAACTCAACATTATAGGATGAGTAGATAATTATCTGATAATTAACATAATATTTGTATTTTTCAGAATCTGCTGAAATGGACTTCTAAAATTATAAACATGCATGTGACCTATAATAATTTAGTGTTCTCTGCAGCCATTTTCCTGCATCTACAATAGAACTGACATAATCCACCTAAACAAAAAATTTAGATGTGTTATCATCCCATAAAATTAAAAATTTATAAAGTTGTTGAGGCATTATCATACTCAAAATCCAAGCAAGTAAATGTGCACCTTGAATATAGTAGTAATAGAATCAGAGTGCATATCCACATTTGATGTCCAACTGCATCATAAACCTTCACGGAAGTGCTTTTCAATCTGACCAGAGGAGAGCTCCATGTTCTAGAAATGATAAATCATACACCTGCATAAACATAAAGCATATGTTTCAAAGATTATACATATCAATGTTCACAGTCTAGTCACAATGTTACATGCTAATGCCTAGCAACCCAATTTGTACACTGGTGGAAATTTTCCCCTAGTTTTAATACATAATATAGAAGCAACTGTCAGTGTTAGACATGATAATAAAAATTTCATACCTTTCCCACATCGTATGCACATAACAACTTCCCATGAAGTCTCTCTTGTTATATCTCTATCCAGTTCATGGCTAGACTTTTCATTGTAAAGACTTGCCTGAAAGGATGGGTAATAATAAACCTAGCCACCTGTATATTTTGATAAAGTACCTGAAAGGTAGAATACAATATTCAGTGAATAGTGGTCATCTATTTCAATAATGGGTACACAAAAATGTTCTTTAATAGAATCCTTTAACAGGAGGTTCTCATAAAATGAATACCTAAGGAAGCTATATTTGTATATTTCTCGCTAAATGGATATAGACTCACCCCAATCTGATATTTTGTAACATATGCAACCATCTGTTTATAGAATGGGTCCTTTGCAACCCAAACTGTTTGCTCTTTACCTGTACCATAAATGTGTGGATCATCCCTTATTAGCTTTAGATGTCCAACCCCAAGAGAAGGTAATGTGATCTAAAAAATGAGCAGCTTTCCCCGAAGTTGGCTCTATTCACATTCCAATGTACAGCTGCTTTCAAAATAAAAACTTAAGAGTCGTACTGGCAGAAACTACCATGTGTATGAGATTATCCTTCATAGAAATAGTTGCTATGAATCAATTAATTAATATGAGGCATACCATGACCATGAAAGTTTCTTTAAGAGAAGGTCCAAAAGCAAACTCGATATTGGTATTTTCCTCGAACATTGATGGAATACTATATAGCATAGCTTCCACGACATGTCGAGAATCAGACAAATTCACAAGCAGATCATCTGACAATGGAACAAATGGGTCATCTAAATCTGCTACAACCATCATTTGAGACTGCGTCAATGACAACTGGCACACACAAGTATTCATGTTAGCATCTAGAAAAACACTACCTAATACACAACTATGACAAGAACGAAATGAACAATCCCAAATCCCCAAATGAATCATCCAATAAAACAGGGAATTTATCAAAATAAAAGCAAGAAATGATAAAATTGCTTGCCTTTGGGTAATAAAAATGCAAAGCACTGTCAAATGTAACAAATCCAATCTGTGTTTTGGGAAAATCAGGAAACTTATCCAAAGATGATTTTATCGTCTCCACTGCAACCTAAAAATCATAGGAAAAGACACAAACACATTGACACGTCGAAATAAACTACAAAATTTTTCAATAAGGTTCTAATTGATTTTCTTAATAAATTACTTAGTAAATGGATTAGAAATAATATGACAGTTATATTTTTTCATCATACTTATAAAACTCAATTGCTTATTAGAAAAGTAGGTGTTTCAAATAAATCATTTATGTAATGTCCCTTATTAGTAATTTTATTAAAATTGCAATTTTCCACTTTTTTTCCCTAGTTCGACCTTTGACAAGTTTTGATCTCTAGGTACCAAATTTGCCCCAAATGATCCAAAATATTATTAGAAGGTATATGAATGATATTAGAACATAAATATGTGTTTCAATGATTCATTTGGACCTTTAAAATACTTATGCAAATCCTCTTTCAATTCTGATCAATGTAGGTAACTTTACTAGTAATTTTCCTTTGACTAGTATTGGTCTCTAGGTCTCAAATTGACTCCAAATTCCTTCAAATATTCAAGGAAGGTGTATGAATGATATTAGAACTTGAATATGATTTTTATGGATGAAATATTTCCACCCAAATACCTCTACAAACTCTCTTAAGATTCTGGACCAATTATGCAATTTTACTAGTAATTTGGGGTTCAAATCCCCCTGGGGTAAGTACTGAAAATGGCTTCCCAAATGCCTCCAAACCCACTCAAATTTATGAAAAGAGGTATGTAATGTGTTAATTATTTTATTAAATTCTAATATGAACCATTAATGTACTATTACAACTGTTCTCACCCTCTCCCATTCAACTGCAAAAATCCCCAATTCGACCCTTGGGGAAATGGCACTATTTCACCTCCCAATACAACTAAACTAAGTAAAAATGATTCAAATGCTCAAGTACAGTACATGAAACTTGTAGAAGACATCCATGGAAGTATATTGATCACAAATATATCAGATAATCATCCATTCATTCGAAATCATCATCAATACATTGGCTCACAACAAGGTAGTGGGGAAATGGCATTGTTCTTCCATTAAAAATGAGATTTATACATTTCTACTTGGAATTTCGACCTGAAACTTTTTGGAGATGAAGAAAAGAGTATTTAATTCATATTAAAAAATAAATGGGGCATTAAAATCTTCCCCAAAGAGTACAATAGCTCACCAAAAACGTCCTCCCTCAAGGATCAAGAATATGCCATCAAAACTGGAAATGGTTGAAGGAGTGAGCTGCAATAGAAGAAACCATGAGCTGCCCTGTAGCTTACACCTGAAAATAAATACTTCATTAGATATCCAAATGAAAGGTCTGAATGGCCTTTCCAATTACCAACTTGGATGGGAATCTTTCACCCTTGAAATTGGCTAAGGCAAGAAACTAGTCATCCACTAGCTCTCCCTCTTCACAAATGCAATTGCAAATTCTACAAATGATAAAAATATGGTTTCATTCTTTGTTATTGACATTTATAAATTTCTAATGTCCTCCATGGGTCGAATTCCTTCCAAGAGACTCATGCCAACTCAAGTTGGGAAGAGATTCCAAAGAACGCCACTTGTACAACAATTCCTAGTCTCCCACTTCCACCAAATCACATGTGGAAGCATATTAGCTAGCCCTGACATGTCATATATGTCATATGTCAGCCTTCAGGTCTGATTTGTGTCATAGGTGTCATAGCATCTTCATCATTGTTTCCATAGAGCTAGGGAATCTAGCCCAAGTGTCTCACTAGCTCCAAATTGCCTCTTCCTCTTCCATGGGAGTTACTCTTCCTCTATATTTCTACCTTGTATGAGTCATGCCATGAATAATACCTTTTGGACTCCCCCAAGTATGTTACCATTCACCTTGAATTCAAATTGGTGAGAGAATGATGCCAAGTGTAGTGGGGAAATCTAGCCATATGTGGGTCCCACTTCCTCCATGTGTGTTCATGATCAAATGCCACTTTGATTTTCACTTGTATATATTTATTTAGATCATTTATTAAATATTTATGCCACTCTAATGTTCAAACATCATTTATTATCCCCATTATTCCAAATCCCAAAGCTTCCACCCCAAACCGAGGAAACTAGTAATCTTCCTCCTTGGCAATTATTTGAACTTTAGCATCAATTTGACAAACTCTACTGAATAGGGACAATGTGATTAGGCCATTGTGACCAAATGCCAAATTTGGGACATTACAAATCCTCCCTTCCCAATATTGCTTGTCCTCAAGCAATTTTAAACATGGGTGTTGAAGAACCTGCTTTCTGTACAATTCTTTGCAGTTTTCATTGAATTGCCCAACCTTGAGTCTTTGAGTTTCCATGAATATTTTAGAGAGGAACCACCATTCTTGATACTGCACTACTCTAATTAAAATCACTTTATTAAGTGGGGAATCCATTTCCCATACTGCTTGCTTCCCCCAAAAAAATGAAACCAATGAGACAAAAATTATTCCAGGGTCCCATTGCTTGTATTGCACCCCAACAATTAAGAGTGCTCTCCAACCCACACCATTAGATAAGAGGATTCTTGGATCCCATTTTCTTGTATGCATTCTTCCAAACATATTTAGTACCAAATATATATCATCAAAGTACATAACAACATAATGAAAATGTACATCAAGGATATGCTTCATCAAAGAGTCATGAAAGTGCTTATACCTCCAAGCAAGTAGACCACCATTTTCCAAGTGCATACAAGCTTCAAGTGACCTATCAAATTTGCTCCAATGACATAGGTGAGGATCCCATGTCCTATAATGTTGCTCGAAAAGGATGTGATATGCATCAAAATATTCGGCCATGTATTCTTTCATCCAAGAAGTGAATGAAGAATCTCCACTAAAATCTGAACCAAATAATGAGCAGAAAAAACAAGGAGACTTCAAATGACTCAAAGAAGTCTCGCCAATACATCCATGAATGTGAGAATCATAAAAATATAACAAAGTATGTGGATTCCAACAAAAATGTTCTCCAATCATAAATCTATTCTCCCAAGTGTTGGATGAAGTTCCTCCAACATCAAATGAATCAAGTGTTGAGCAAGAAAAACCATGAGTCTTCAAGTGACTCAAATGCATATCATAGGTGCATCCATGTAGATTTGCATCATCATAAAGTGACAAATGATGTTGCTGCAAATGTGAATAAGAATGTTCTCCAACCATGTCATCATAAAAGGTAAATCTAGGAGTTCCATACTCCTCATGTGGCACCATAAAAAAGAACCCTTTCACCCATACTTCATTGAGACTAATACTGCAAAACATGGAATTGTAGGATGTAGGAGAATGAACTAACTCACCCAAATGATCAAAAAGTGCAGAAGTTTCATCATGGGAATGATCCATGTGGGTAGTATCATGCAGCTCCTTCAAAAGTGGAAACCTTTGTCATATATTGGCTCCAATGTAGAGGAATCATACTCTTCTTTAAAAATTGCATAACCTTCATCAATAGACAATTCAAGGTCCTCTTCCACCACATCAAATGTTTGGATCTCTTCAAGTTCATCTTCAAACACATTAAGCACATTCAAATTCCCACATTTCTCATGATCCACCATGTCATGAGAATCCTCCAAACAATCTACCATTTGACAATCTGAAACATAGGAGGAAAAACAAGTATCTTGCAACTTTTCAAGAAGTTGCTCATTTTGAACTGTGAGCTTATGAATATCCTCATTATTCTTCAAGTATGCATCATGTAACAATTCATTAAGCTCAAACAAATGGCTTCTATCAAAAAGCAAACACATGAAATTACCTTTGATGTGGCACATTGCTCTTTGAATCTTCTCCATGTCTTCAAGGAAGGATGTTTCCTCCAATGAAGTAGCTCTCCAACAAGAATTTAACAGCAATGCTTGAGTGTCATGGAGAATGATGAGGGACTCTTGGATCTTATTTTCATTCATCTTTAAGGAACCTTCAAGAAAATGAGGCTCTTGCAAATGAACCTCCTCATCTTCTTCAATTTTGCTTGGACCAACTTCATGAAGCTCAAGTGGTGATGGGGAAGTTGATCTTGGTTCTTCTTCAACTGCTACAAGGTCTTCATTATCATGATTAATGGAACTTGGGATTGAAGCAACACTTTCAAAAGCGATCTCTATGTCACCAACATAGAGGTGTGAGAACCCATCAGTAGGTACTCCTTCATAGTTTATGCATCCATCAGTAGATGCTCTTTGGTTCATGTCTAAGCTAGAAGGTGTATCGAAATGATCTTCCATATTTTCAATAGAATCTTCTTGATGCTCTTGTGATGTCTCTTCATTTTTATCCTTCAAGGAAGATGATTCATTTTTCCCCTTATTTTCCTTATGATCAATATCTTTGGAATCTCTTTTTGAAGAATTCCCAAAAGCTCTCATCAAGTGGGACATAATTTCATGCACACATGTATGATACTCACTCCAAGGTTCTTCACAAGAAGGGCATAAGCCTTTCTTTACTAACTCCACATCTTCATTTTTGGGCCTATTTTCAAAAACATGTTCAGCAAAGTATTAAAAAGACATGGTATTTTGTGTATTTTTTCTAAAAGCAAGATATTCTTGATATTTTTGATATTGTTGGGGCAAGGTTTTATATTTTTCTCTCCATCTTTGGAACTCACTCATAGAATTATCCTTGGTTGATGTGACACACTCATATTCATCAGATTTAAATTCATAAGAATAATCTTCATTTCTCTTGAAATTGTAAGAAGTCTTGCATGATGGCATCTCTTCCTCGTACCGTTCACATTCTGCTTCATATTGCTCATAAGCATCTGCATATTCCTCATAAGAATTGTACTCATAGGATTCATCATAATAGTAAGACATGGCTGCCTATTATTATTGAATGTATGTACGTAATCCACAGGTGCAAGGACCATGCTTTGATACCACTGTAATGTCCCTTATTAGGAATTTTATTAAAATTGCAATTTTCCACTTTTTTTCCCTAGTTCGACCTTTGACTAGTTTTGATCTCCAGGTCCCAAATTTGCCCCAAATGATCCCAAATCTTCTGAGAAGTTATATGAATAATATTAGAACCTAAATATGTGTTTCAAGGATTCCTCTAGACCTTTAAAATACTTCTGCAAATTCTCTTTCAATTCTGATCAAGGTAGGTAACTTTACTAGTAATTTTCCTTTGACTAGTATTGGTCTCTAGGTCTCAAATTGACTCCAAATGCCTTCAAATATTCAAGGAAGGTGTATGAATGATATTAGAAATTTAATATGATTTTTATGGATTAAATATGTCCACCAAAAGACCTCTGCAAACTCTCTTAAGATTCTGGACCAATTATGCAATTTTACTAGTAATTTGGGGTTCAAATCCCCCTGGGGTAAGTACTGAAAATGGCTTCCCAAATGCCTCCAAACCCACTCAAATTTATGAAAAGAGGTATGTAATGTGTTAAGTATTTTATTAAAGTCTCATATGGACCATTAATGGACTATTACAACTGTTCTCACCCTCTCCCATTCAACTGCAAAAATCCCCAATTCGACCCTTGGGGAAATGGCACTATTTCACCTCTCAATACAACTAAACTGAGTAAAAATGCTTCAAATGCTCAAGTACAGTACATGAAACTTGTATAATACATCCATTTAAGTATATTGATCACAAATATATCATAGAATCATCCATTCATTCAAAATCATCATCGATACATTGGCTCACAACAAGGTAGTGGGGAAATGGCATTGTTCTTCCATTAAAAATGAGATTTATACATTTCTACTTGGAATTTCAACCTGAATCTTTTTGGAGATGAAGAAAATAGTATTTAATTCATATTAAAAAATAAATGGGGCATTAAAATCTTCCCCAAATAGTACAATAGCTCACCAAAAACGCCCTCCCTCAAGGATCAAGAATATGCCATCAAAACTAGAAATGCTTGAAGGAGTGAGATGCAATAGAAGAAACCATGAGCTTCCCTGTAGCTTACACCTGAAAATAAATACTTCATTAAATATCCAAATGAAATTTCTAAATGGCCTTTTCAATTACCAACTTGGATGGAAATCTTTCACCCTCGAAATTGGCTAAGGCAAGAAACTAGTCATCCACTAGCTCTCCGTCTTCACAAATGCAATTGCAAATTCTACAAATGATCAAAAGCTGGTTTCATTCTTCATTATTGACATTTATAAAGTTATAATTTCCTCCATGGGTCGAATTCATTCCAAGAGACTCATGCCAACTCAAGTTGGGAAGAGATTCCAAAGAATGCTACTTGTACAACAATTCCTAGTCTCCCACTTCCACCAAATCACATGTGGAAGCATATTAGCTGCCCTAACACCCTTGAGCGCCATCTTGGAGTCTATTGTTAGCCCTAACATGTCATATATGTCATATGTCAGCCTTCGGGTCTGATTTGTGTCATAGGTGTCATAGCATCTTCATCATTGTTTCCATAGAGCTAGGGAATCTAGCCCAAGTGTCTCACTAGCTCCAAATTTCCTCTTCCTCTTCCATGGGAGTTACTCTTCCTCTATATTTTGACCTTGTATGAGTCATTCCATGAATAATACCTTTTGGACTCCCCCAAGTATGTTACCATTCACCTTGAATTCGAATTGGTGAGAGAATGATGCCAATTGTAGTGGGGAAATCTAACCATATGTGGGTCCCACTTCCTCCATGTGTGTTCATGATCAAATGCCACTTTTATTTTCACTTGTATATATTTATTTAGATCCTTTATTAAATATTTATGCCACTCTAATATTCAAACATCATTTATTATCCCCATTATTCCAAATCCCAAAGCTTCCACCCCAAACCGAGGAAACTAGTAATCTTCCTCCTTGGAAATTATTTGAACTTTAGCATCAATTTGACAAACTCTACTAAATAGGGACAATGTGATTAGGCCATTGTGACCCAATGCAAAATTTGGGACAGTACAATTTACCTTCACAATCATTGCAGCTGCATATATAAGTATTCAAGTGAATGAAAAACAAGCATATCTATAATTTGTTGACTGAAAAATGTGCAATTTGATCCATCCCATTTCAATAGAAAATCTTCAAAACTGGTTCATTTTACAGGGAAACAAGCAACCTAGAAGAAACTAGTATATCTTTCCAACAACCCTTCAGTGGGTGTAGTGAAGCAGCCATCAATTGACACACTTAATTCATTTGCTAGTTATTCATCTAAATGGAAGAATTTGTTAAGAGCATTTATTGACAAGTTATAGATGATGGTAGAGAGCTATGATTGATCATGGAGAGGGCCAACATCAATCCAACATCCTATATGCCATCACGTTTGAAATCAACTTCTTACAACTGCAAAATATGACACCAAGTATGATCCCCTATGATGGGTGTTTCTAGTACATATAAGATACAGAGCAGAAAACTAGTCAACTCTATTAATGATGAGAAAAATAACAGGTATGAACTATCTTGACCTCAAACCTAAGATATCCTAAACCACATGTTCTTGGCATTAAAATGACCCAAGGATGGATTTTGGGCCTCACCCATGTGCCATTCTCCATACTACTACAAGAACCATGGTAAACGGTGTTTCCTCTTCAGGATTTCCAATAGATCAGTTTCTGCTTTAAACCAAGAGACCTAAAACTTCTTCACATTAGTAGTCTAGAGGCCATATTACCCTAGTCACCATCCTTCCTCCTCTTCTTGACCTTGGATGTTAGGAGGGGACGTCAAACATACGAGGAGAGCTCCCTGTTATGGTTCTGGCTAAAATGTCACAATTGCCTTATTCCAGTAAGGTTTTGTTGTTTAATTTCTCATAAGACGGAAATCATGCAGCATACCAACTCATATTGAGAAGAAAGGCTCTTAAAGAGAATGGAAATATCTGAATTGATGATGGTTCCAATCATTTTACTATTACAGATACAGGTAGTTTCTATAATAAGGTGGGACATCATGGCTCCATAGCCAAGAGTACTTCAGTTATTGATTTTCCTATACAGAGAGAAAGTTTAGATGTTTCTATGTCACTAGGAAGCTGCCTAACTATTGTGGGCAGATATGATAATATGTGTATTCATGAAACTTCATCTACATCTTCTGTGGATACTGGAAATACCATGGATTCAAAGAGTCTTCAATTCACTGCTCAAAGCGAAAATTATCAAGGGACACAGTTTTCTTCAACTGAGGAAACATTTCTCAGATCAAACTTAGCCTCATGTATTGATCCTCAATGTAGTAAAACACATGTTTATGTACCAGTTAAATCAATGGAATTTATTGTCCATCTGCAACATGAAAAACTAAACACGAAAGTTAGTTCAATTCATGCACCAATAAACTATATTAACAAAAAATCGAAGATTTTCAGTTTCAGTAGCTACCCAATTCACCCAATACAAACTAGAGAATCTCCCTCTGCAATTGATGGTTGTAAATTTTGTGGGAACATTATAGCTAGCCATGTAGGGTGCTTAAACCCTACAGTAAAACATCCTGAAACATATATTGTGGGAAGCTCCGCTCGTGGAACATTGGAAGTCCCTTCATTGCATCCTTTAGATGATAATACTAGTGTCTGGAGGCCAAAAAGAGCCAACATGAAAATAGTTCAAGGATGACATTATCTATTTTGCCATGGATATCTACATCCTAGATCAGAATTATTTAGGAAGGTAGTAATTCCATGCAATCATCAGTTGAATATGGATTTAGATAATGGATTCTTGAGAAAGCCACTAAGATATCAACATATTATAATCAATGAAACAACAATAAGATATCTAATTGGATAATTATTTATGGGGATAACTTATACATATGCATTAGATAATGATACAACCCTCATTGGATTCCTTTCCACTTCGAATACCTACATAAATCATGACAAAATAATATGTTAATATGACCGAATGATAAATATGTAAATAAATAGGCATAATAACATGCATGATGTTCTAAAAAAACTAAATGGAAATACATGAATGAGATTCTATTGGTTTTGAGAATAACTTATTCTCTACTAAATAGGGCCAACCACGTGAAGGTTGAATCTCATATGGCCCCTCCACCCCCCTCTCACATCACTCTCAGTTCCCAACACCCAATCTATCTACTGCAAAATAAATGAAAGTGAAATAGCACAATAAAACATATAAGATCCATGCATTAAGAAGTAGCAAAATACACTATAATTGCATGAAAGGTAAATGCAGGTAAGAATCTAATATAAAAAATTTCACATATACAAGTTAAATGAGAACAGATGAATAAATCATGCATGCTACTTATCGATCAACATCCAACCATGTGCCTTCACAATATTGTCGAACATAATCCATGCCACCATCACCTATAGCTTCATCATCTTTGCATTTTGTCCCTTCAAAATCTGCAACACTTGATAAATATGCATACTCCAATTCATTTCTGTTACAATTTATTGGCCCCTTTGGAGGGCACGTCAAAACTACATATCAATCATCCTCTACCGGATCTTGTACATAAAATACTTGTTTTGCTTGTGATGCTAGAATAAATGGATCATCTTGAACTCTATCCTTACTCAATCATCTCTTTAGATTCACCATGTTAAATCTATTTTCATCAACTTTCATCCCATTCTTCTTGTGTACATCTATCCAATCACATTTGAATAGTGGATACTGCACCAAATAGTAGTCCACTATGATTATTTATTGGATCATGTTGATGTATATGTAACTTCGGAATGTATTTCATCTATGTATTTCATATATATTTATTGTACCCTTACAAGAGATGTGTTATTCCTCTATAAGGAAGTGTCGTCATGTGGATTGGCAAGTGTCGCAAGTGTGTGTACTTTCCGATGGGTTATTAGACCACCATGTGTGGGGTCGGCCCTGAAATATATATTATATTGTGGATGTATCTAGATAGACAAGTCGGCCCCATAGTGTAACTGGGCAAACAAATTAGTATAAATAGAGATCTCCCGATCTCTATTTTGATCATTGAGAAAGTCACACTTCTCTAACTCAGAAAGTGGCACACTAGTGAGGAGGAGGTTCATCTGCTACTAGGAGACTATCTCAGTGTATTTTGGTTGTACTTTGGTTGAGCCAATGCTCTCTCTATCTCTGCGGAAGTTGTGGGGTTTTTCACCTTAGGGTTTTCCCCACAGAAACTATGTGTCTCTTGTCTCTCATGCTTTTGATTCTTGTGATGCTTGTCAGGCTTATTGTGATTGTTATGCATTGATATACTATATATGTTATTCTCTCAGTGAAGATCCTAGAGTATTGTGAATTAATGCTCAAAATTTAACATGGTATTAGAGCTAACTTGAGAAGAAGACATTTTGCAGTGACGGAAACTTGAGTTTCTTGTTTACTGGGTTTCTCTCCACAAATTTTCGAAAAGCAATATAGTATATTGACTCTACTCATCAAGGCGAATCCATCTGTCCAATCAAAATTCAATTCTGAGCATTTTCAGATTTGGCCCTAAAAATTAGGGTTTCCACAAAATTAGGAATTTCTGAAATCTGAAGACATAGCTAGAAGATCCTTGCAAAAATCAAAGTTTAGAGGTTTAGATCGAGATTTGCGGCTGGGTAGATCTCCGGGAAACTCAAACCCTAATTCAGGGCTCTCCCTAGTGAACCCGGGAGGACAAAAAGTCAAATCTGAAGGGTAAAACTTTGTTGATCTCAAATTCTAAATGCACCAAGCTGATCAGCTCATCAAGGCACATCTTTCTATCCTTTCAGAAAGTTGAAATTCATATTTTGAATTTTTAGGGTTTTTCTGACAAACCCTAATCCAGGACGAGATCCAGTTTTTAGCATTTCAAGTGGTAAGACCTAAATCTTTTCTATTTCTATTTGAAGTAATCTTTAAAATGTCTCACCACACCAAGCTTGAGGATAATCTTGAAGGGGCTGATAAATTTCGAGCTTGGAAGTATAGGATTGGGTTAATCTTGGAAGAAAATGAGTTGGACTCATATATCAAAGAAGACATCCCTATCCCAGAGGATGAAGAGGCTAAATTATTGCATAAGAAGAACTAGGTCAAGGAAAAGAGAATCATTGCTGATTCTATCAAAGACCATCTCATACCCCATGTGTCTTCTCTAAAGACACCCAAAGAGATGTTTGACTCTTTGACCAAGCTATCTGAAGGGAAGAACATAAATCAGAAGATGATCCTACGGAACCAATTGAAAGGAGTAAAGTTTCAGAATGGAGAAACCATTCAATCTTATTTTTCAAGGGTCTCCCAGATCAAGGAACAACTAGAAGCAGTGGATGAAATGGTGGAGAATGGTGAAGTTGTCATGACCACTCTGAATGTCTTACCTAGGTCATGGGACTCCTTCATTCAAGGAATCTGTGCAAGAAAGAAGTTGATTTCCTTCAGTAGACTAAGGGAAGAATGCTCACAAGAAGAAGCAAGGCTTGTGGCATGAGAAGAAAAGATGGGGAATGAAGATCAAGCTCTCACAGCTCACACCAAGAAATGGAAGTCCAAGAGAGAGCCATCTCACTCCAAGAAATATTCACATCACTTCAAAGAAAGAAGAATATGCCTCACCTTTAATGAGAAAGGACATATTGCCATACATTGTCCCAAGAACAAGAAGGGCAACAACAACTTCATCAAGAAGAAGAAGGGCAGAAAAAGAAGGTTTCATGCTCATGCTGTCGAGGATGATGAACCACCCAAGAAGAAGGCTAGGGCAGAAAGTGATGATAGTAATGATGACTCATCAAGTGAAGAAGAGTATGTTCTGATCTCTGATCTCACAGGTACTATCTCCCATGGTTGTAATGATTGGTTAATTGACAGTGGGGCTTCGAAAACATATGACTGGGTTTAAGGAATATTTTGTGAACCTATCTAAACATGAATCACCCCATAAGGTGAAACTTGGGGATGATTATCAATACCCAATCAAAGGAAGTGGTGAAGCCTCCTACAACCTAGATTCTGGAAAATCTTTGAAGATGAAAGAAGTCCTTTATGTACCTAGGCTCAAGAAGAACTTACTCTCGATCTCTACATTGGATGCAAAAGGTATGAGGGTTGCATTTGTGGATGGCCAAGTCCTAATGTGGACAAAGGGAAAGACCATAGATGATGTAGTAGTGATCGGAGAGCAAGAGGGAGGTTTGTATAGATTAAAGGGACAACCTAAACATGCCATGGTGTATGAATCCATGGAGCCAAGTGAACTTTGGCATAGAAGACTTGCTCATATGCACTATAGGGCACTTCTGATTGCAAGCAAGGTTGTAGAGGGTCTTCCTGAAATCAAGACCAAACATGAAGCTGTTTGCAAAGGATGTGCAAAAGGTAAGAACATTAAGAAGGCTTTCCCAAGTAGTGAAAGCAAAGCAAAGGATATCCTGGAAATCATCCACTCATATGTATGTGGTCCTATGTCATCCAGTTCTCTAAGTGGGTATGTTTACTATGTCTCATTTATTGATGACTTCTCCAGGAAGACTTGGGTATACTTCTTGAAGATCAAAGATAAGGTGTTTGATAAGTTTAAGTATTTCAAAACCTTGATGGAGAATCAAACTGACAAGAAGATAAAAACATTCAGATCCGACAATGGTGGAGAATTCACCTCAGGTGACTTCAAGAAGCTTTGAAGTGATTCAGGGATTAAGAGGGAGTTGACTGCTCCTTACAATCCACAACATAATGGAGTTGCAAAAAGGAAGAACAGAACAATCATGGAAGCAGCAAGAGTAATGCTACATGACTAGGATCTACCTATGCATCTATGGGAAGAAATAGCTAGAACAGTTGTATATGTGCAGAACAAAACACCCCACAAGATATTGGACAACAAGACACCAGAAGAGGTCTTTTCTGGTAAGAAACCTGAAGTCATCCATCTTAGAATATTTGGTTGTCCAGTATTCACTCATGTCCCAAAGGAAAAGAGGACCAAACTAGATCCCTAAGGAAAGAAGGGTATCTTTGTGGATTATAGTGAAAGCTCGAAGGCTTATAGAATATACTTTCCAAGGTTCAAGAAGATTGATGTCAGCAGGGATGTGATATTTGATGAAAACTTAGCATTCATCAAATCAAGGAAGGCACCTATCGAAGTTTATGAAGAACCTAAGGAAACTAGATTTCAAGACACTACCATGACTGAAGCAATTCCAGAAGTTGTTCGTGAGTTTGAAGATACACAAGAACCTGTAGATCCACCCCGTGAGAATAACTCTCACAAGAGGAAACCTGCATGGGCTAGAGAGCTCATTCAAGATGCAGAAAGATTTGGCATTCCAGAAGAAGAACACAGAGCAAAGAAGAGAACCAGATCACATACCAGCTATGTTGCTTTACTCTATGATATTATGAACAAAGAACCTTCCAGTTATGAAGAAGCAGCGGAAAAGAAAGAATGGAAGGATTCCATGGTTGAGGAATACCAATCAATAATGAAGAGTGATGTTTGGGATGTTGTCCCAAGACTTAAATAGAAGTCTGTTGTGACTTGCAAATGGATCTACAAAATAAAGCATGCTGCAGATGGCAGTGTAGAGAAATACAAAGCAAGATTCGTAGCTCGTGGCTTCTCTCAGAAAGAGGGAATAGATTATGAAGAAACCTTTGCACCTGTAGCCAGGTATACTTCCATCAGAACAGTACTTGCCCTGGCTACAACAATGAAATGGAAAATACACCAGATGGATGTCAAGACTACCTTCTTGAATGGTGTAGCTGAAGAAGAATTATATGTGGAGAAACCACTCGGTTTCGAAATACATGACAAGGAGTCATATGTGTGCAGATTGAAGAATGCCTTGTATGGCTTGAAATAAGCTCCCAGAACTTGGTATGGTAGGATGGACAGTTGCCTATATAGTTTGGGCTTTACCAAGAGTAAAGTGGATTGCAACCTTTACTACAAGGTTGAAGAAGGGAATCTTGTGATTCTACTCCTATATGTGGATGACTTATTTGTAACAAGAGATGACAGATTGATTGCAGATACTAGGAGGAAGCTTGCTGCTGAGTTTGATATGAAAGATTTGGGATTGATGCATTATTTCCTAGGTATGGAGGTGTGGCAGAGTGCAGGTGGAATCTTCCTTGGTCAAGGGAAGTACATAGTAGATATCCTGAAGAGATTCAGGATGATGGATTGCAAGGCCATGGCCACACCTATGGCATCGAATCTGAAGCTTTTATGTGATGCTTCACCTGCGCCAATTGATGTCTCTATGTATCGTCAAATGATTGGGTCCTTGATGTACCTGACGAACATGAGACCGGATATTTTCTTTGCTGTGAACACATTGAGCCAGTTCCTGACGGATTCAAGGAGTGTTCACCTGGTTGCAGTAAAGCATGTTCTGAGGTACCTGAAGGGTACAGTGGATTATGGGCTCAAGTATGAAGCAAATCAAAGTTTAACCTGCAGGGTTATGTTGATTCACATTGGGCTGGCAGTGCTGCAGATAGGAAGAGCACATCTGGATGCTGCTTCAGTATGGGATTAGGTGTGATCTCTTGGTTTAACAGGAAGCAATCCTATGTAGCACTGAGTATAGCTGAGGCAGAGTATGTTGCAGCCTGTTCAGCTAGTTGTGAGGCAGTATGGATACGGAAGCTACTATCTGAGTTATTTGATCTCCCATTAGATGCTACTGGTATCTTTTGCGATAACTAGAGTTATGTGAAGCTGTCCGAGAACCTAGTGTTTCATGACAGATCGAAACACATAGAGATCAAATATCACTATATCAGGGATATGGTGCAGAGAGGAGTTGTGAAGCTCCTGTATGTTGCGATGGATGAGCAAATTGCAGATGTGTTGACGAAGCCACTAGCCAGGGTGAAGTTCGAGTACTTCAGGGAGAGGCTTGGTGTTCTTCAGATCGAGGACACTTCAAGGAAGAAGTGATGGACACATTTGCTGAATCCATTCCAAGCCTTTTGGAAGGAGGATCCTTCACATGGCTGTGGATGTAAGCGTTGGATGATGAGCATCAGGATGATGTTCTAGTTTCTGCTTTGTATGATCAGTTGGATCATTTATATGTATATGTATGTACGCATCATGATGGATGCTAGATATGATTAGTTGGATCATTTATATGTATGTACGCATCATGTTGGATGTTGGATATGATCAGTTGGATCATTTATATGTATGTACGCATCATGTTGGATGCTGGATATGATCGGTTGGATCATTTGTATGTATTTTGTATATGCATCATGTTGGATGCTTGGACCATGTATCTGTATATCTATCAGGTGGATACATTGTATGATCAGGTAGATCATGTATATTGATATGTATCAGGTATGATCAGGTAGATCATGTATGTTGATGAATACATTGTGTGGATCATGTATCTATGTATCAGGTGGATACACTATGTATGATGATATGTATCAGGTAGATACTTGGTGTGCATCAGATGGATGCATTGTATGATCAGGGTGATCGTGGATGACGAGCTTCTCCATATGACATGCAGCAGGATGTTGCAGTGATGATGATCAGGATGATCATGTGTACATCAGGATGATGTACGGTGAGTATCAGATGATACTTTGTGGCCGTGGATTAGGTTGTGCAGATGAGCCGTGATGAGGTAATAAAGTATGTAGGGATGTGGGGTAAGCCACCGAAGGCCTGGGTTGATAACCAAATGGACCCGAGGCCAGATAAACCATCCAATTCAGTGATTTCCTAGTGACTTAAGGTTTCCCCCAGTTGAAAATTTCCCTCCATTCAAAAACTAACCTACACCAAAGGGTGCAGAGGGATTTGGAAATAAGAGTGTAACCATGTTACCCACTTGGGTGGGATTTTGGATGAAAAAACCACTTGACATAAATCTTGAGGCAGTCAGATTATTAACCACTTTGATAGAATGGGTAAGTATTTAACAACCAAGTAACTTGTGCGGTAACAATCTAGCCACTATTATAGAAGTTACACTCGAAGGTGGTCGCAGTGGGATGAGTGGTTGAGTCATAACTATACTCTCCAAAGGAAAAGTAAAAGCTGTAAGTATTGTAGGATCTATGACAACAGAAGTAGACGATAAGGAAATTCCTTGGAATTCATGAGAGGGTCTAGGGATATCCATGCCTAAGGTTCTTATATAGGGTGATTAAGGTCAACGATGGTGAGAAAGGGCCACGTCTATATGTTGTCAATTGTAATTGAACTATCGCACGATTAAAACCTTTTGTTAGATGTTGAATCATAGAAGGAAGGAATCCTAGCTCTTCTATAGATTTGACCACTCCTTTGGGTTGGTCGTTATCTTTAGGTCCTAAGCATTGCATTCTATGTGAACTTCTTGGACCTTGATTAGCCAGTGCAAAAAATAAAGTAATTACACTTATAGCGATCCCTAAGGACAACTACAAGCAAATAAAGAGTACAACCCTATAAAAAACTAAAGGTAATAAATCCACACAAATAGTATATAAAGGATCTTTCGAAGATGGGATGTCAAGCAGTTAGTGAATATGTGAGAAACAGTTGCCCACAACACCTTCAAAAAGGGCATCTAGAGGTGCAAGTACTAATTGCAACAAAGTACCCTCTTAAGGATCCAAAATCATGTGTTGCACATCTGTCTCAGGTACCGACAACACGACCACTATGGTTACCTAGGAGATAACCTAGGAAAGGAAACTATGGCTACAACTTCACGCTCAGTTGTTGGGCATAAAGGTCATGGGAAGGGGATTCTACGAATGGGAAGCGAACGAAAGACAATTGTCTTGGAACCAAATTATTTATATAGTGGTGTCATCCTGAGGACTTTCGACTACTAATATTACTCCTGTACTCTCATAACCCCACTGCAAAATAATGTCAAGGATCAGTCTAAACACTCTTCTTGACTTCTCCTACCAATTGAATCCTATGTTAGAGGAGCTTCCCAACAATGAATTTGTGCTACTAATGGATTTTCCCTCTTTAGCAGTTATTGTTTGTCTTAGTGACTCTTGGATGATTAATTCACTTCCCTAATCCAAAAGTCCTATATCCTATACTAATGTTGCTTTGCTAACAAAACAAAAATGTCTAGTTTATTTTGTTAGCGCGTGGTTAATTTTTTGGGTTGTTCTTTACTCAAAGGGAAAATGGATGTGAAACCAGTGATGTGAATACTTGACTCAAAACAATGCAAATCATGAAATGTAAATTCTTCACTTCGATGAACTCTATCTACTGAAGAGAGAGAGTGTTTCAAATTCCAATGCAACAATCACCCAATGCCATTGCAATCTTTATTTTTCCTTTAATGATCAATGATTCCAAATGAAACTCTTAAAGTATTCACCAATTCGAACTTAAATAAAAAAAAATCCTTCAAACAAACACTAAAAACAAGAAGTCTGTTATCCTATTTCTTTTGATTTCTTATTTAAAAAACTCTTAAATTCCAAAAAGAATCGAAACTACCTCTTTGTTCAATTAAGGGAGACCCTAATCATGGAAAATAAAGACAATTTTTTTCTTTTGGAGACCCAAAAGAAAAAAAATATTTGAATGAACTACTTCTTTGCTTTCAACTTTCAATTCCAATAGAGATTAAGACAAATTTAATGACAAAAAAGAGAACAAAATTTCACTTTTCAAGATCTTTTAAATGGGAGGATAAAAATAAAAGTTGTTCATTGCTTTCAATTGAAATGAGAGAAGTTGTTGTATTCAAGCAGGCATAAGAATCATACACAGAATTCTCAAGACATAAAGAATGAGTCGAATGCATCCAACTACTTTATTCATTCTTGAGAGATATATTTATACATCAAGCGAGCGGGTTGGAGCGATTACACCCACTTCAACTAATATTTTAAGAAGATAAATTAAACATTTAACTAATATTGATGACTAAGGAAAGGACTTATGGCCCCCTCAACATTTCCCCCACTAACAAATCCTTTCTTCTTCTCAAAGAAAAAAAAGAAAGATGCATCAACATCCTGGATTTCTGCTCCTGCTGAAGTAGTCCTCACTATGCATCAACCATGCATACGGGCATGTATACGTTCTCAGCCTTAAAATACGCTAGCTTGATAGGAAAACACACATGTACAAGGATCTACTGTGATGGATTAATCTTCAGCCTCCATCTTCAATATGGTAGTAGTGCATCGAAGTCTCACCCTCTCACAATGACGGTCAACTGTCCTCTTCCGCAATGAGGTATTTTGGCTTAAAGCCTCACCCTGGATCATCTGGATGCATTTCCATGGGCCCAGGCATCTCCATCTGTCCGACATCTCCATCAGCTCAGGCATGTGGGGCCTTTGGGCTCTTTAACTTTCTATGACATTTCTCTGTCTTCTGGATTTTCGAGGTCACAATCCAAGAACATCTTTGTAATACAACATCGGGGGGTTCAATCAATTTGAATGTTCTGATGTCATCATCTAGTGTTAGGATATTCTTCTATGTTTCGTAAGATGGCTCTTCTTGAGTATGGTCTTCGTTGACTTCATCTGTCCTGAGGCTTCCTACAAGTTTCTAAATGTGTCGTTGTCGCTTATGGTCGATACCGACTGATATTGGTCGTGGCCGACTTACTTGACTTGACTCGAATCGACCCGAACCAACTCGATCAGATGCTTTAGTCGACTAGAGATCGACTGAATTACAAATATTGATTATAATACAAAAAGGTCGACCATATTTACATCGACGAACTCTTGACCATATCGACCATATAATGAAAGGAGACAAAAATTCATATCGACTGCATGGTTCACCGACAATTTACAAAATCAATTATTAGACACCGACCCTACTAAGTATTGACTCACACTTAATGTTGAGCATAAAGACAAAACCGATCGTATAAAACTTGATTGACCTTACTAGACATGAGGAGTCCACCTCAACTAAAATGATTCATCACTCATAATTTACAAAATAAAGGATCGACCAAAATAAAATTATATGGACATCGACCATCAATTCCTTTTAACATCGACCAAATTGACCCACAAATGACATCGACCTTATCTTTTGTAAAAGACTCATCGACCAATTAGAACATTGACCTTAAAAATGAAAATGTATAAATATCATTATAGACCACATTTTACAATCAACCATTTTACATCGATTGCAAAAAAAAAATGCCACCATCCACATTGTAGATATTTGCAGACATGTTCAAACTTGGTCATCATAGTATATAGGTCAGTGGTTGCCAATATTCATTAGTCGGCAGCTCAATTAGAAAATTCCCAACGCAAGGAACTAGTGGTCGATGAACTGTTGGTTTGGTCTACCCGTTCATAAACAAAAACTGCAACATTCCATCTCCTTCGAACCAGAAAACCCATGACGCAACAAAACAATAGTCGAAAACATCAATATTATCCATGTGAAGACTGCTCATATTGAGTCGAGTGGTATGGTCGAGATGTATGCATACTGTGGACGTGATTCCTTGGTCATAGGCCTATGCAATATATATAAATAACAATGAATCGGTGATCACTCCCATCGACTAGAACTAGAATTCTATACATTGAAGCATATGGTCAACGTCCTTATGGTTAGTAGGCCGACTACACCAGTCGGTTGTACTTAACTGAATCTGCCAGCAAGTTTCTAGCCAAGAGGTTATATTCACCGACAAGTTTCTAGCCAACTGGTTATATTCACCGACAAGTTGCTAGCCAATAGGATGATGAGCTGGAAGTCGGCACCAAACAGTTCCAAATTTCTCATCCAATAAATGCGTCAAGAGTTGTGAGGATTCTATCTTTCGTTGTGCTGGAGGCATCGGTCAAGAAGCATCCATGTTAATTTTTTGATAATTTCATTCAATATTATCTAAAATCACTAAGAGAATAACATGTACAACATATCAATCATAAACACAAGAGACAATAGACACAGAGTTTCCTTGGGGAAAACCAAGAAGGTGAAAAACCCCACAACTTCCTCAGATATAGAATAAGACATAATACCAGATCACAATGATCAAACCCAAAGAGATGTCTCTAGCAGATACTCCTCCTCCCCAACTTGTGCGCAAAAATCTCCCTCAATGATGCGAGTTGGAGAAGTGATTGAATGAATAGAATGAGAGAGGCACACCCTCAATTTATACATTGACTTGACCTGCCATTAAACTAATAGGGCCAACTTCCTAAGGAATCCTAATAACCCAACCACATGACCTAACAAGGGCCAACCCCACACTGGTGATCTAATAACCCATCAATACAAATGACAACACTTACAAGGTAACTTGCGACACTTGCAAATACAAATGACGACACTTCCAATCAGAGGAATAATACATCTCTGTTGAATATACAATAAAGTCAAATGTAATATACAAGTGAATATCTTCCGAAGTTACAAATACATAAACACTCCCTCTTAACTAGGATGGTATTCTCTAGACACGGGTCATCAATACATATTGGTGCAAGCCTTAAATTCTAGAGTTGGATCATCATCACTAGATCACAGAGCATCATCATCATCACTACTGCTATACTCGACATCTCGATCACTAGGCTATCTCATAATTCTTCTTGTCATAGGAAGTTCTAAAGAGCTAGCCCTTTTTCATGCTGGATGTAGGCCTAGCCTCCTGTAGGTCTTCATCATCTCCGCGAGTGGTTTGATAGAGGTGGTATCTAAGGACTCATTATGTGCATATGCAAAACCTGAAAAGAGTATCCCAGGAACAGTTTACGTGCCTAAGCATGACCGACAAGATCTCCCATGACTAATTATA
Organism: Larix kaempferi; assembly: GCA_027924585.1. Lineage (NCBI taxonomy): Eukaryota > Viridiplantae > Streptophyta > Pinopsida > Pinales > Pinaceae > Larix > Larix kaempferi. Next base: position 915,118 of record BSBM01000939.1, read on the forward strand.
TGCATCCCTTCACAAAAAAATTAAAGAGTATCCCAGGATCAGTTTACGTGCCTCAGTAGGACCGTCAAGATTATCTAAAGAGCATCCGAGGACTTATTACGAGCACATAGCTCAACCTATCGGATCTCCATAACTGGTTACATGTGATTAGGAAAAACCTTAAAATAATATCCTAGGATCGGTTTACGTGCCTAAGCATGACCGAAAATATATCTAAAGAGAATATGAGGACTTATTACGAGCACATATCTTAGCCTATCAGATCTCCAGGACTGATTACATGCCTCCCTAGCAAAACCTCAAAAGAGCATCCTAGCACAGACTATAGGATATCCCAGGATCTTTTCTATGCTATGTGCACAACCTGCCACATATCCTCGACCTCTGAGTACCATCCTAAAACTCATGATCCACTTGATCATCCTCACACGGAGCATCATCCTGATGCTAATGATCAACCTGATTATCTTCATATAGTACATCATCCTGATGCACATCATCATCACATGATCATCCATCGTCACAGCATCGTCCTGATGCATATCATATAGAGAATCATCCTAATACTCGTCACATATGATCATCATGATCATCATCATAGCATCGTCCTGATGCATATCATCTGGAGCATCGTCGTGATACTCATCATCATCATATAATCAAACTGATCATACAAAGCATCCACCTGATGCATATCATCACACATGATCTAACTGATCATGTAAAGCATCCACCTGATGCATATCATCACATATGATCCAACTGATCATGTAAAGCATGCACCTGATGCATATCATCAGATATGATCATCCTGATCAACATCATGCAGAACATCATCCAGAGCATTGTCCCGATGCTCATCACACAGGACTTACATCCACAGCCATGGGAAGGACCCTCCTATCTCCATGCTTGGAATGGCTCATGTAAATGTGTCCCATCACTTCTTCCTCGAAGTATCTTCTATCTGAAGAACACCATGCCTCTCTCTAAAGTACTCAAACTTCACTCTAGCTAGTGCTTTAGTCAACACATCTGCAACTTACTCATTCGTCACAACATACAGGAGCTTCACTGCTCCTCTTTGCACCATATCCCTAATATAGTGATATTTGATCTGAATGTGCTTCAACCTTTCATGGAACACCGGGTTCTTAGACTACTTCACACAACTCTGGTTGTCATAGAATATACAGGTAGAATCCAATGAGAGATCAAATAACACAGACAATAGCTTACTAATCCATACTGCCTCACAACTGGCCGAACAAGCTGTGACATACTTTGCTTTGACTGTACTCAGTGCTACGTAGGACTGCTTCCTGCTAAACCAAGAGATCACACCTGATCCCATACTGAAGCAGCACCCTGAAGTGTTGTTCCTATCTACAGCATTGCCTGCCCAATCTGAATCAACATAACCCTCCAGGTTAAATCTTTGATTGACATCATACTTAATCCCATAGTCAACCATACCTTTTAGGTACCTTAGAATATGCTTTACAGCAATCAGGTGAACATGTCTAGGATCCGTCAGGAACTGGATCAAGGTGTTCACCGCAAAGCAAATATCTGGTCTCGTGTTCGTTAGGTACATCGAGGACCCAATCATCTAACGATACACCGTGACATCAACTGTCTCAGATGAAGCATCACTCAATAGCTTCATGTTCGATTCCATAGGTGTATCCATGCCCTTGCAGTCCATCATCCCGAACCGCTTCAGGATCTCTACTGCATACTTCCCTTGTCCAAGGAAGATTCTATCTACACTCTGCCACTCCTCCATACCTAGAAAGTAATGCATCATCCCCAATTCCTTCATCTCGAACTCGGCAGCAAGCTTCCTCTTTGTGTCGGAAATCAACCCATCCTCACCTGTAACAAACAGGTCATCCACATACAGTAGTAGTATCATAGGATTTCCTTCCTCAACCTTGTAGTAAAGGTTGGAATCTACTTTACTCTTGGTAAATCCCAAGCTGGATAAAAAACTGTCTATCCTACCATACCAGGTCCTAGGAGCTTGCTTCAAGCCATTCAAGTCTTTCTTCAACTTGCACACATATGACTCCCTATCATGTATCTCAAAACTGAGTGGTGGCTCCACATCCACTTCCTCGTCGACTACACCATTCAAGAACGTTGTCTTGACATCCATCTAGTGTATCTTCCACTTCATCACTGCATCCAGAGAAACTACTGTTCTGATGGAAGTGTACCTGGCTACAAGAGCAAAAGTCTCTTCATAATCTATTCCCTCTTTCTAGGAGAAGCCACGAGCTACAAACCTCACCTTGTATTTCTCTATGCTACCATCTGCAGCATGCTTGTTCTTATAGATCAACTTGGAAGTCACAAAAGACTTTCCTTCATGTCTTGGGACCACATCCCAAACATCATTCTTCATGATCGACTGGTATTCCTCGACCATGGCATCTTTCCATTCTTTCTTTTTTCGCTGCTTCTTCATAACTGGAAGGTTCTTTGTTCATAATGTCATAGAGCAAGGCAACATACATGGTGTGTGACCTTGTCCTTTTCCTTTCTCTGTGTTCCTCTTCTAGAATACCATACCTTTCTGCATCTTGGATGATCTCTCTAGCCCTTGCAGTTTTCCTCTTCTGAGAGTTCTTCTCACGGGGTGGATCTACAGGTTCTTCTGGAACTTCAACTTCGCGATCTTCTTCTAGAATTGCTTCATTTATAGTGATGTCTTGAATTTTGGTTACCCTTGGTTCTTCATTGTCTTGAACAAGTGTCTTCCTGAATTTTATGTATGCTGAGTCTTCATCAAAACTCACATCCCTACTGATGTCAATCTTCTTGAACCCTGGAAAGTAGATTCTGTAAGTCTTCGAGCTTTCACTGTAACCCACAAAGATGCCCTTCTTTCCTGAAGGATCTAGCTTTGTCCTCTTTTACTTTGGAATGTGTGTGTATACTGGACAACCAAATACTCTGAGATGGCTAACTTCTGGTTTCTTACCAGAGAAAACTTCTTCGGGTGTCTTGTTTTCAAGTATCTTGTGAGGTGTTATGTTCTGCACATATACAGATTGAACCCACGGTATAAAGAAAGAGTCTGCACAGAGCTGGATAAGATGCTAGAAGCAGGAATCATTGAACCTGTCGAGGAATCCGAGTGGATTAGTCGCATGGTTGTTTAGGATAAAAAAATGAAGGGTGAGATCAAGATTTGTGTGGATCTCAGAAAATTGAATGATGCTTCTATGCACGACCCATTCCCCACTCCTTTTATAGATGAAGTGCTTAACAATGTTGGAGGGAATGAGGCCTATTCCTTTACTGATGGTTTCTCTGGATATCATCAGATCAGAATTGATCCCGCAGATATGCATAAGACGACGTTTTCTACAGAATGGGGGTCATTCCAGTACACAGTAATGCCTTTTGGGACGAAGAAGGCACTTGCCATATTTTCTCGAGTCATCATCACAACATTTAAAGATTTCATGAACAAGCTTCTGGAAGCCTATTTTGATGATTGGACTGTGTTTGGTCTATTGAAGAACCATTGTGTGAATCTCAGAATGATGCTTGAGAAGTGTAGATAGCATCAGATCTCATTGAATCTGAAGAAGTGCATCTTCTGTGTTCCATATGAAATTTTACTCAGACACATTGTCTGTAAGCAGGGATTGATGTTGGACCCTGCGAAGATTGCCATTATTGTGAATTTGCCTACACCAACTTCCGTTAAGATGTTTCGCTCTACCTTAGGCCATACTAAATATTACAGGAAGTTCATCAAGGGTTACTTGTAGATAACTGCAGCAATGGAAAAGCTGCTAAAGAAAGACGCATCATTAATTTGGAACGCGGAATGTGAACATGGTTTTGACACACTTAAAGAAAAGATGGTTACTGCGCCGATCCTAGTCTTCCCAGACTGGGCAAAGCCATTCCATGTTCATGTTGATGCATCATGCATTGCTCTAGGAATTGTATTAGCTCAGCCAGGAGAAGGAGGTATTGACCATCCCATTGCATTTTCAAGCAGAAAGCTCTCGATAGCAGAGAAAAATTACACTACTACTGAGAGGGGAGGCCTTGCGATGGTATATGCACTATAGAAATTCAGACACTACTTGCTTGGTGCGCACTTCCTTATGTTCACTAACCATTCTGCGTTGAAATACTTGGTCAATAAGCTAGTGTTAAGGGGCACATATGCAGATGCCTGTTGCTATTCCAGGAGTATGATTTTGAAATTATTGTCAATCCTGGTAGGCTGAACTTGGGACCTGACCATCTCTCTAGGATTGAGTCAGGAGAAGAGCCAACGAACACTGAAGACAGTCTGCCTGATGCATAGTTATTTTCTATATAGATTGTTGATGATTATTATAAGGACATCATCGAGTTCTTAACAACAGGATTGGCACCGTAGGAGTTCTCCATCCAGCAAAAGAAGCAGCTGGTAGTTCAAGCCACAGACTTCACTATTATTGTAGGTCAGTTATACAAACTCAGACCGGATGAAGTCTTGCGCACATGTGTACTAGACCATGAGAGACCATTCATCTTAGCAGATGTGCACTCAGGGATCGTAGGAGGACATTACGTAGGAAGGGCTACCATGCATAAGATACTACGTGCAGGGCTATGGTGGCCTACGATCCATAAAGACTCTAAAGAACACTACCGGAACTGCGATGTCTGTCAGAGTACATGAAAACCCTCGTGCAGGGATGAGATGCCATTGAATCTGCAGTTGACCTTGTAGGAATTTGAAAAATGGGCCATTGATTTTATGGGACCTATAAACCCACGCGGGAGAAGAACTGGCACGAGGTATATCATTACTGGTACTGACTACCTCACCAGATGGGCAGAAGCAAAACTAGTGAAGGACTGTAGCATAGGCACTACCGTGTAGTTCATTTTCGAAGAAATATTGTCAAGGTTTGAGTGCCCAAAGATTTTGATGAGTGATCAAGGTACTCACTTTTTAAACAAGACTATAGAATCTCTCACAGAGGAATTCCATATCCACCATCAGCGCAGTACACCATATCACCCGCAGGCGAATGGCACTGTTGAGGCTTTCAATAAAATACTGGAGAATGCGCTGACTAAAGTTTGCAATGTGAATAGAGATGATTGGGACCTATGCATCTCATCTATGTTATGGGTATATAGGACCACTTGCAAGAAAATGATGGGGCACATACCCTTTCGGTTGGATTATGGACAGGAATCTATAATGCCAATGGAGTACATTGTCCCCAGCTTAAGAATCGTTGCATTCACAGGGATGGAAGACCCCACAACGATATAAGAAAGGTTGCTACACCTAGTTGGGTTGGAGGAAGATCGCGTCATCGCCGGCTTCCACTAGCAAGTCCAAAAAGACTGCGAGAAAGCATGGCATGATCGCCATATACAGAACAAGTGCTTTTAGGTAGGTGATCTAGTCCTCCTATATGATAGCAAATTCATGAAGTTTCCTGGTAAATTTAAGATGCATTGGCTTGGTCCATATACTGTGATACATGCTACTAACACTGGTGCAATCCAGTTAGCCAATTTAGCTGGCGATACCCTACCAACTTTCATAATTGGAAGTAGGATAAAGCTGTACCATGATAGCCTTGCTTCGCAAAATCCTGAATGATAAGTAGAGGGAAAAATTTCTAAGTGTCAAGTACAGTTGAAATTGGACACTGGAAATGTAAAGGAGTCTGTACATGTATGATAAGTAGAACAATGTGTGTACCGCGAAGCACTGCTGAAGCTGCGCGGAAGGAAAAAAAAAAGAAAAAAGGGAAGAAAAAGGGAGCTGTGTAGTTCAAACACCGACATCGCAAAGTAACTGCGCAGGATCAGAAATGCACTACCATGCAACTCAGCGCAGTACTCAGAAAAATATCCGTTACCCTTCTTTTGAGGAAAATATATCCATTAGGTGACTGTTGCAAGCACTCGCTTGAGCATTTAATGAAAAGATAACCATTTTGAACACACCAACGACGGAAGGGACTGAAGGATTCGCTCAAATTGGCCAACGGACACCTCATTAAATGCTCATCTAGCCGTTGGAAGGCGCGAGGGGGACTCAACTGCAGCTATAAATAACACCCCATAAGGACTCGCGGGCATTACCAGACACTTAGAATTTTCATGCGTTCTCTCTTGTGATTAGCAATCCTTAGTCATATGTGAGAAACAGTTGCCTACTCTCGCCAATGAATGTCCAAATCATTAGACAGAGAAGAAGAGCTTACACTTCAAGAAGCAATCCAAGTCTTTCAGCACAGGGGGATTGCAAAGTTAATGAAAACCCCTTCCAAGAAGGTTGTACTCAAACCCGATCAAGCATCTAGAAGGTCACCTCGACATAATCTAGCCATGCAGGACAAAGGGAAAGCCACAGCTAGACCACGAAGCAAGACCACCAAGATAGGCCAGACGGCGCAAAGATCGACGGTCTTTCAGAAGGAACCCTTGAAGTTGACACCGGAATACATATCACCTTGGGTGCTAGATGCCCCTGTTTTTAATCTAGTCAAGAGTTCCTGTTATGAAATTCCCTTGTCGCCCATTTCGAAGCACGTAGAGGTTGCCCAGAACCTACTAGGAGAGATCCCAGAGTGTAAATGGGAAGACTATGACCTCCTAGGCATATAGAAGGAAGAACCCCACGATCCCAAGTACCCATAGTTCCATATTGACTAGTACATGTGCTGGAAGAAAGATGCTAAGGGCATATTTAACTTGGTCGCCCAAAGCTGGTTGACGCCGGTAGTGGAGTCCAGGTTGCTCAACCTGCTCCAACTACCTCATTTTGATCATTCACCAGAACTTAATGGAGTGGTTCGCACTCTAATGGTGTGAATTCACCAGGGATACCTATGGATGGATCGAAATGTGGATTTGAACATTGACTTAATCCACCACATAACAGGATTAAGTAAGCATGGCAAGGATCCCAAGCAGTTCTTCCAAGGGAAGGGTAAGGAAAAAGAAGCTGTAGCGAAAATGAAGCAGAGCCATGCATTGGTGAAGGGAAAAAGAGGGTTTGCCACAAAAGAAATTGAAGATAGAGCGACAAGGTTTGTCACACAGTTGTTCACAGGTAAAATCATAAGAACAGCTAGGCCTCCAGAGGTGCTTGCTGTTGCTTGGTTTTGCAACCAAGCTTGTGCAATGGGCACCTATCAACAATGTGATAGCAGTTTCAATATAGAAAACAAAAACGATTATGAATCAAATCTAAATCTAAACTAACATGTGCATATAATAAATAAATCTAAAACGATTCATGGAGAGAACAAGAAATGAAAGAATGTTTTGTATTATAATACCTCAAATGGTGAGGATTTGTGGTGTTGAGCAGCTCCAAGGTTGAGATGCTCCCGGCTCCAATGGTCTCTTCTCCAAGATTGCTACAATGGTCAAGAACTCAAGAGATATTTTGACAGCATGAGGATAGGATGATGGATGGATGGAAAGTGAGGAGCCCCTACCACCTTTTTATAGTTTTTGGTGGTGGGGAATACCATTATGGTTTTGAGAAAACCAATGGTATTGACCAACATGGTTTAGGTACCTTTTTCCCTCTTTTTTCCTTTTTTGAATATTTTTAATATTTTATTCCCTTCTAATGTTTTTTGGGAATTCTGGACCCTTTTTGAGGGGTTTTTATGTTTTTTGAGGAAAAATATATATTTTGAGGGGAAAAAGGGTGTATTATGGTCTTTTGGTGACCTTTTGATGGCTTTAGAGGCTCAAATGGTGGAAAAGTGGTCAAATGGGTCATGTGAATAAGGAAATGAGCTAGTGAGCACTTTTTGGGTGTTAACAGATTGCCCCCTAATGTGTGAGGGTAGGAGCTCATCGTATGGCCGATAGACATCATAGTTCTTTTATATTTTTCCTGGGGTTTGGGGAAGAGAAGAGACCGGTTGGAGACTAGATCAATGGCCCTTGGAAGTTGCAAAAAAAAAAAATATTACATGGCCTCAATATGAATGAGGAATAATCTCTGATAGAGAACGAGGCAGACATACCCATGCTCATATCAAGACATATACATAACAATTAGTCCCAAGAAGGGGGACATTAAAAATCTACTGGTACATCATAATGGTCCAAAGGGGACACTATTTTGGGATCTACTCATGATCATAACATGACTGATCTCAATAAATGATACACTGGAATAAAGCGACAACCGTTCTAAACAAGGTCTCAGAAGGGTTGATGAACTGTTGAAACTGAAGGTGTCCAACATCTGTAGGGACTCAATGACTGTGAGTCATCTCTGAGAAGTAAATGTAACTATATACTCGAGGGAGTATACAACTGGGGTACATCTGAATACTGTCACCATGCGCAACCTAGATATCTATAGGAAAATGTAACTGGTTGTTTCCATAAGTAGACTCTCAATTGTGGAAGAGTCAGGTGGTATCAGGGGTCTTCAACAAAAAACTGAAAGGACCAATACCCTGTGCGAGTCTCAACGATGCGATCAAGGTGTTAAAGTTTAGCATGTGAGAAACAACCATTTGGAGAGGCACTGAGGACTCTTCTTGAAATGATTCATAGGCACTCATCATAAATGGTGATGAGTCCAAGACACAGGGACCTCTAGGTCTATCCTCTGGAATAAATTTGGTTGGCGTCGATAGAGGGAGACCAACAACTAACAAGGCAATGATGTTTCCTTGATAGGAGTGCAAGGTGTAGAACTGAAGTGAGGTAGTACTGATGGTAGGATTGACATACTGTGGGGATGGTAAATAACTGGGGTTGTAGAGTGGGTGGACTCAAACTTCCTTTGTTTAGAACATGATGACATGGTTGACCTGGCAGCATAGGAAACTGACTTGTAGGTGCGGGGATCATAGCTTTAAGGACTGAAGGGTATGTATTGTAGATTGGAGTGACTTTGGGGGGGACAAGATGACGGATGCTGTAGAGGGCCTCTCAGGGTGACATACTACAGAATATTCTGAACAAAGGCAACCAAAATGGGGAAGTTGCCATATCAGTAGACATGATCTATTGTGGCGCTAAGAAGCACCATTGGGTCATTTTTTGTGGTTTTAATGAGCTCCAAGAAGGGATAAAAGTGTGCTCTAAAATGGTACTATCCTGTGGATTTTGTGAGCCCAGGACTGTTCGTGCTCATGGGTGCTTTCATTTCTAAGGAGTCTGAAAATGATAAGAAGACTCTGTAATGGTGGTGGAGTACCATCCTGTGGATTTATACGAGCCCAGGATGGTGTTTGCTCATGGTCGCTTTCATGTTTAGAGAGTCTGAAAGCAGTAAGTGAACTCCATTGGTTGTCTTTTTCGTAAGTTAGTCTCCAAAACCCGAAAAAGCATAAAATAATGCATATAATTTGACTAGTTAAATGTTGAATGATAATTAAACATTTTAATGTTTAATTTGATTTATTAATGAAAGTACCTCAAATCATATCATCTCTCTAAGTAAACAGATTTTTATTTTTCCATGTTTGTATTGCCACTAACACATCAAAAGAGACCATCATGATCTTTCTCACTTTTAATCTGTCATAAACCTCAAAAATCATAACATAAAAAATTTAATGCATGAAAACTTGTAAAACTAACATTCTTAAATTCGACATACTACATACTAGATCCACATTCTTACTGAGTAATAACTACTATGTTGATTTTGACATGAAGGTAACAATTGTTAATTTAATTTGAACTGTTGGAGCCAGTTTCGTAAAAACTGAAAGCTCCACCAAGATAAAAGGTGGGTCATCTTCGAGCACAAAGGCGATGTATTAAAATCATTCCTAAACTTGTTTATGGATTTACATACCCTTAGCTTGGTCCTAAAGCTAAGTTAGTTTCTTGATCCTAGATTAACTATGTTTCAAAATTAGTTGCAAGCCCCAAAAGTGGAAGGCTAAGACTAACGTATTGATCTGAAGGTATTGAGGTTAACCTTTGTTTTTAGAGTGATTTCTTTTTATCATGCGAATGTATGCATGGAATGTAATGGGGCTATGGTACCCCAAATTTGAACCTTGTAATGTAATGGGGCTATGGTACCCCAAATTCGAACCTTGGTTTGGAAAAAAATAAATGTCATGTGAATACCCTACCGTTCCAGTTTTAATTAATGCTTGTACTTATGGTGGATGAAACATATAAAGTGCCATCCTGGCTGCGAGTTGACAATGTAGCTAGGATTTTATGGCCAAATGCTAGAGGCGATATTATCCATCCATCTTAGCATTGGGATGTGTAGGGGTTTTAAAGTAGGGTTTAATGTTTAATGTGGTGGTATGAAGCCTCATTACTGCATGCTATTTGTGGGTTTGCGAGCTCCGTGAGCAGAGCCTCAGCGCGTTATGGTGTTTCTGAAGTCTTTCATGGTCTGTGCTATAAAATAAAAGAAAAATCAATAGAGTTGTGTTCTCCTGGTTATTGCGAGGTTTGCATGGTCAGCACGCACAACTCCTGCAAATGCTGTGATTGGAACAAAGGCTCCAATTCGTCCTCGGGCTGCCTAAAGAAATGGTAAGAGAATAGATATCGCATCTAGCTCTTAGCATAGTTTATAGTTGTTTAAAATTTTAGTAATCAGGGATTTAATGTTTAAATCTTTTGCAAGTATCTGAAGTGATAAGGGTTTATGAGGAGGACACGACCTCGGGAATTTACTACCCATTGAAAAGGTAAAAGGGTCCTTCCTTAAGATTCTGCATCTTAAATTCCTTATGCTCAAATTATTGAAGGTTGAATTTGGTTTTTAAATTTAGGTGGAGGACGTTGGCTAATTCAGCTACAGGGTCATCACCTCCGCTTCCTGTGTCGTAAGATGCCCAGGTAAATAGCTTACCCTACTTGCAAGGAATTAAACTTTTTTAAGAGTTAAATTCTCTGGTTTCTCACTGCATATGAAATCGTCTCTTTGTGTGTAGACAAACCTTGACTAGGGTTTGGACAAGCAGAGGGTTTCCTTGTCTCAGCGCCTTCAAAGATAAGTTAAATCAGTCTACCAAATTGGGTTTATGTTCTTACTGCTATAAGCTTTGCATTATCTACTCCAACATTAATTCTTTTTCTTTTATTAATCTTGTATTATTATTTGTAAAAATGAAGTTATAATGGCATCGTAGATGGCTTATTCCCTGTATTATAATTTTCTTTGAGTAGGGTTTAACGATGCCGACAATAGATGCCATTTTCATGGTTTATAGCGATTGGTTGTTTGGTTGTGATGACCATTCAATGTCGTCATATGCATGGTTGTGATGACCATTCAACGATGTTACACACTAGTACAAAATGAGGAATTAATGACTAAAAAATTGACTAAAATTCGGCTATAAATGACTATTTTTTAGTTGGAGACTAATCGTAGCTAATTTCCAGTATCTTATAGCTAGTCGTGTTTCACTTAGTCATTAATTGGTTGAATTATTAGTCATTGATTTAGTCATTGATAATCATTGATTTTGTCACTGATTTAGTCATTGATTGCCACAATTAATGACCAAATATACAACTAAATAAACTACTAGATGATAACATATTAATGACTAAGATAAATACGACTAAATGTTAGTCGCGCTATAAGATACTAGAAATTAGCTACTAATAATCGTATATATGCGAATTTAGTCGTTTTCTTAGTCACTAGTTTATGATAGGGTATGGAGGAATCGAACCACCAATCTCCTGCCTATAATTAGGCAGGTACTCTACCATTGAGCTAGTACCATTTAAAAAGTTGTTATTTATTGACAATGATGATATTAAAACAAATTTCGCATTATTCAAGCATACAAAATAATGATTACCAAGTTACTATAGCTCCATAATGGCTTACCTTGTACTAGTCCTTCAAGTCTTTCAACTGCATTTATTAAGTGCAAATATATTTTTGCGCTTAATAAAAGTAGTTGAAGAACTTGAAGGACTAGTAGAAGGTAAGCTATTATGAATCTATGTACCTCAGTAATCATTATTTTGTATGCTTCAATGATGCCAAATGCAAAAATCCCATAAATTAATAGGAATGACAAGCATGCATCCATTGTTAAACTATCAACCGATTCATCTAGAGTCATGCCAAGATATCTGAATTTGAATGAAAATTCATAAGTAACTTGAAGATAATGGTGGATGATGTCATGGAAAGGATAGTTTTAGTTTATATAGAAGCAAAGGATGAGCAAATGGTGTCCCAAACTCATCTTCCTCCAATGTGGGCCAAGCCACCATCCCCTATAAAATGAACACAGGTGCATGTTTCTCTCAGGTTCCATGAACGTATTACACAACCTTCAAATAGTTTCAATCATATTTGGATTTCCATCTTAACTTCAAAGGACCAAAAATTGAACTAGTAAATTTGGAATATTTAAAATATATGTACAAAAAATCTCCACATCTAAGAAACCGATACATCATTTACTTATTGCATGATATTAGAATGGATGGACATATTGTTAGACAACATTTGGAGAGTTTTTATAAGATTTGGATGTTCATTCCTATGATGTATATGCCCATCCTAGGAAAAAGTAACCTCTAAAATATTTTTAAAAAATGAGATAGAAATTTTGGAATCAACAAGATAGGATACCTTGTAATTTTCTTTAGTCTCCAATGGAGAAAATAATTACCCAAAATGTATATAGAATAGTAAAAATAAATATACTACTAATTCCATTTCACATCAAGAAGAATGGGCATTAGCTCTAAGTACTCTTAGCCAGTAGATAAATGGAAATGAAATTAGATGAAATATTAGCAAAAATACCTTCGAGTTTGATTGCTAACAAGTATAAATACTTATGTGATCATTTTATTCAGAGGTGACTTAAACAACCACTAAACTGCAATCAAGGCAAGAAACCATGTTCAAATTGATATATAAATAAAATAAAATAAAAGTTAAAGATAGACTATGCCAATCCCACTATCATAGATACCTCGAAAGAAAACTGGAAAATCTCCCACAACTGTTCAACTTCTTCTAAAATGCCCACATGGAATGCCACTGTTTAAACAAAACAAAAAGAAATTGAAAACATGAAAGTAGTAATTTACTCTACCTGTCTATTGATAAATCAATTGAAAGGGTGAAATGATTACAAGAATATGCTTTTCTTTTGCTACTTCCCCTTCAGTCTCCAAAACTATCTGCTTTGGCCTGCAACCAAAAAGAGTAAACACGCAGATGTTACTAACACAATTTGATTAAGAAATAGGCCCCCCATACCTAAAATCTAAAACACAACCTTTTATAGCCTAAAACTGTCCATCTAACAATAGAAAACTAAATCTCTGAGCAAGCCAAGAACTGTCCACCTAATAATTGAAAACTAAAAAATTAAGGTTGGTTTGACTTAATGGATAGTGAAATGGTGTACAACTTAAACTTGAAGAAAATGTGTCATGTGCTAAATTTGACCAATAAATAAATATTAAGGCTCATCTTGTGAAGTGGAGCAATCTTGGTATGTGGGTTTAATATTTGATATTTGCTAGTTAGATTGAGTTGCATTGGGGTGAATGTTGATCATACTTTTGGGACATTCTTTTTTTTTCAATGGAATGTAGACCTAAATTTGAAGTAGGGATTGATGATGTGAACATTATTCTATGGGATTTTGTGTGAAATCAAGTTCCTATCTATCTAGATGATTGACTGAATATTTTTAATAGTTGTCATTTTTATTGGCAAACTAGTTTTCAATTCCAATAGGTTGAGATGGAAACCTATAAGGGGCCTCTAGGATGTCTTAGCCTACCTACAGGGCCCCTTGTAAGCTTCCATATTATCCTATAGGGGGTTATGTAGGTATGATGTGGAAAACTACAGGAGGTCCTGCCTCTTAGCCTACAGGGGTGGGGGACTATAGGCTTCCATGTAGGGTGCCAGTAGGATGTCTCAACCGACTTACAAGCCCCACTATAGGCTTCCATATTAACCTATGTGGGGGCTTGTAAGCAAGCTGAGAGAACCTACATGCCCCATAGACAGAAGCCTACAAGGGTCCAACTGTAGGCTAAGATACTGTAACTTTTAGACTTTAACTCAATCATATTCTCTTGGCACAAAAAATATGTAGGTGTGTACCTCTTGGATCTTAGTAGATCTAGGGTTAATATCAACTTATACTACAGTGTGTAGCTGGCCCTCTTTTGCGTGGGTAAGAGCATTGCATGGAGACACACATGAAATAAATCGATAACTTCACCCACTTGGACTACAGAACACAATGATTCTCTCTACACAATTACTACTGTCGAACTGGAATGGAATAAATGAATGATGATTTTGATGTTATACAAGATTCATTTGAATGCTATTTTATTCAAAAAGATGGTGCAAAACAACACTATGCCCTTGTCCTTGTGGATTTTTTATGAAAATCTGAAGCATCCATAAATTGGAACTAGATTTACTAGTGAGGGAGGATTCCATTTCAATACTAAAACATAAGGACTTGCTTTGTCATGACTCACAAACAATCTTTTGCTATAGAAGAAACTTCCAACTTTGGAATTTTCCTTTCGATTTAGTCAACATTTTCATGTAACACTTAATGGGAAGTGAAATGGTGTACAACTTAAACTTGAAGAAAATGTGTCATGTGCTAAATTTGACCAATAAATAAATATTAAGGCTCGTCTTATGCAGTGCAAAAATCTTGGTATGTGGGTTTAAGATTCGATCTTTGATAGTTAGATTGAGTTGCATTGGGATGAATGTTGATCAAACTTTTGGGACATGATTTTTTCTTTAATGAAATTTAGACCTAAATTCGAAGTAGGGATTGATGATATGAACATTATTTTATGGTATTTTGTGTGAAATCAAGTTCCTATCTATCTAGATGATTGATTGAATATCTTTAATAGTTGTCATCTTAATTGGCCAAACTAGTTTTCAATCCATTAAGGTTGAGATGGAAACCTATAAGGGGACTCTAGGATGTCTTATCCTACCTACAAGGTCCCTTGTAAGCTTCCATCTTATCCTATAGGGGGGTATGTAAGTATGATGTGACAACCTACAGTAGGTCCTGCCTCTTATCCTACAGGGGTGTGGGACTATAGGCTTCCATCCGGGATGCCAGTAGGATGTCTCAACCTACTTACAAGCCCCACTATAGGCTTCCATATCAACCTACGTGGGGGATTGTAAGCAGGTTGAGACAACCTACAAGCCCCATAGATGGACTACAAGGGTCCAACTGTAGGCTAATATACTGTCAGTTTTAGACTTTAACTCAATAATATTTTGTTGGCACAAAAAATATGTAGGTGTGTACCTATTGGCACTTAATAGATCCATGGTTAAGATTAACTTATGCTAGACTGTGTAGCTGGCCCTCTTTTATGTGGGTAAGAGCATTGCATGAAGACAGACATGAAATAAATCGATATCTTCCGCCACTTGGACTATAGAACACCATGATTCTCTCTACACAATTACTAATGTCTAACTGGAATGGAATAAATGAATGACGATTTTGATGTTATACAAGATTCATTTGAAAGCTAGTTTATTCAAAAAGATGGTGCAAAACAACACTATGCCCTTGTTCTTGTGGAATTTTTATGAAAATCTAAAGCATCCATAAATTGGAACTAGATTTACTAGTGAGGGAGGATTCCATTTCAATACTAAAACAAAAAGACTTGCTTTGTCATGACTCACAAACAATATTTTGCTATAGAAGAAACTTCCAAATTTGGAATTTTCCTTTCGATTTAGTCAACATTTTCATTTAACACTTGCATATTATTGGAATTTATATGTACATTTAGGGCTTGAGGATCAACAATAAATGTGTTGTCCGTTTTGAACTTCAGTAAACACATGCATTGTTTAAAAATACCATAAAATTGGCAAGTTTTCCAATAGTACTTATCTTCAATATGAATCATATGTTTTGGTTGCACAGATAAGAGTGAATTGTCTTATCTCATGTTAGATGGAAAACCTTCAATTTTTCTGCTTTCCAAGTTGTTACCACCCATCTTGTATGGGTTTCCACTAACGGATGTTGGAAAAATTCAAGGGATTTTTCTAGGGCAATTCTAGGCTTATTAAAGAGCACTTGTTGATACCCTAAAGGATTTTACGTAGCTGTAACAGTAATCAAACCCTTAAATATAGGATTGGGCTAACCCTTAGCTAAGTGTTGGGCAGAAGTGAAGAAGTCATGGGTACATTCCATTATCAAACAATAGTATTCCAAGTCTGGGCTGAGACAAGTTAGGCATCCCTATTTCATCACAACGATAACTTGGATATATGGAAGCCTTGTTATCAAAAACATTTGAAAAACTTTGTCATCTTCTGAGGGTCAATCTCAGACTTATATTGAGTAGCAGTAGGTGGATTCTTGAATTCAGATTTCAAAAAACAATTATGGGCATAATAACAGCCGGAAAACATGAAGTCCAGACAGTCCTGAGTCATGTTTGGACAATTTTGAATCCACCTAGGCACTGGACCCGAAGTTCTAGGAAATCCTTTGGGCATAAAAAACCCTAGAAAAGGAAGATATAGGCATAATTTCAGCCCCAAACAATAGTAATGTTCAGCTGTAACAACCCTTAAATGAAATTCAGGGCTCACTTAGATGAAATCTGGGCATCAACATTCCTAGCTCTATCTTCATAACAGTAATAAATGCCCCAATGGAAAACCTTCTGTAGCAACTTTTTGGTGTTATTTAAAGGTTCTGGAGCTAAAGTATGTTGAGGGTGTCCTAAGGTGACCCTCTTGTGGAGTTGTAATAGATGTGGGAAGACTTGGAGAAGGATCTCAAACCCATTTTGTGGGAACCAATCCTCTTACAACATACAACTAGTGCATAGATACCATGAAAGGTGTGGATGATGATAAATGGAGTGAACCAAATGGAAGTGGATGGGAGTAGGATTTTGGTGGTCGTGATGAAAAAAAATGAAGCTCCTGATCTCCATAATAGTCCATTTGAAGTTCAACATGATACTTTATAAATGAGCTGGCCCAGCATTTCGAAATTCATTTTCACTTTCTATTTTTTTGACCATCCATTTTGAACTAATTGTTTTGGAACTTGTTGTGGACAAATTGACCACCCAAATTTGATTTTAGGACCATCATCATGATGGAAAAGGTGTTTATTTCTCTTATTTTATCCATTTCATTTCAATATTAGGGGGCTATATGACCCTTATGCTACCCATTAGGTTTTCCATTGAATTGCAAGGTTGTTGAACAAATAGTTGAACAAATATTTGTAGCTATTCAACCCACAATTACACATATCATGAGATATGAAAAGTATGGTCATGTAACATTGTTGCAAATATGTATAGTGAGATAGCATCCACAAAGTGTTAAACCTTCTTATCATTTGGATGTTCAACTATGTTGCTTGACTGTTTGGTGGGTAGTTGTGTAATGCATGGCCTACTTATGTTTTGGTCATGAAACTTGTTGCATGCTTATGTGATGGGAAACTATTTAATGCATGGCTTGCCTTTTTTAGCCATGCAACTATAGTTGCATGACTAGATGGTGGGAAATTGTACTATCTTACATCTTGGGTTTGGGTATAGCTGCATAATTCTGATGCATGGGTGGATGGTTGGAACCCAACTTGTGGGTTCCTTGCCACCTACAAACAAAAATGAGTTGCACAAGTTATTGGATGCTATATACACAATTTCCTAAATTGTGGTAGTAAATACAGGATGCAAGTTACTTGCAATCTATTGATGATAAAAACATCAAACTAAATCAAGGATGACATTGAGTACCATGATCATTTGAGAGTCTTGAGATGAAAAAAATTTCCATACTCAAGTTGGTTGAAAGATGGCGTGATTATCACCTTCCCAATATCTGGTACAAAATATTTTTAGAGGCAGGGGATAGGGACCTGCACCCAGTGGCCATCATGGACACAATTATCTGTGTCAGAATCTACCTGTTGGTTGGAACATGTTCTCCTTCAGCATATATGACACATACCAGATCCATACCTTGGTGCAAGAGTTCCTTGCCTTGGCACGTGTTTACAACATTCATTGTAGAGTGAAGGCGTAGCATTAGTTGTTTTGGAGGCAAGCTAGAGTTATGTAGGAGAAACTAAGGGTGCATGCATGCACCAGTGTTAATTGTCTTCCATTTTTAGCTACTGTTATAAAATTCTAATATCATACCTTTTCCTATTTTAGATTATTTTATAAGTTTTCCATTAGTGAATTGCTGTTTCAGATTTAGATTAGGTGCCTTGTTTAGGAGAGATTCCATAAATAGGTCAAGGAAACGATCCTTAGACCAGCTGGGCGCTCTATCCTAGAAGCCTCTCTCATGCAGCCCGGGCACTGATTAGTAGACAGATTCAGATTAGGGCATGCTTTTCAAATCTGGTTGCACAAAATGATGGGCTATTTTTTTTATTTTTTCTATCCTTCTTCATCTATAAAAGAAAGGCAGGTTTGAAGTGTTTATTCATTGTGTGAGCATGTTTGGAATATGCGATATTGCAGTGAGTACCCTTTTTTTTATTCTTGTAAGACTTGGGCCCAAACACTATCCTATCAAGGGTAAATAATAAATAGTCATGGAAGGCAGAGTGCATAATTGGGGACATCGTTGAATGGTGTTTAAGTACTCCACAGTAGAGCATTTATTGTTGTTGTTGTGGGGATATCAATGTTGGATTTGATATGAAATAATGATCAATCCAATGGTTGATAAACCCCATAACAACAATAAATGCATTGTTGTAGGGTGCATATTGCTCCCCATGTTGGTCTTAGTAATTATTCTGCACTTTTGACCAATATGGGATTGGTCATGGGGTGAAGGGATAAGATCTAGACACGTATAGATGAATAAATCATACACATGTGAAGCAATTGTTTTAGGATAAGACATCGGCATACCATTCAGGATTTTATTGTCCCAGTCATGACTATTTTCTTGAAGAGGCATGCCTGGACTTGAATAAAATTGTTCTCTATAATATTTCAAGGCCTGACCACTAATGTCTAATTGCCAAAAGAAAAATACATAGTTCAGTGCATTCTTGTGCGGCTGAATGAATTTTCTAAAAATTTGAATATCTACTTAAAATCTTAATCGCTTGTGGATATTTTTATAGCAGTCTAGTATCATTTTAAGTACCTCTACTTCTAATTAATATATCATGGGAGCTCTACTTGCCTCTTTCCCATATAAATGTTTCCTCTTCCACTATGTAATTTTAAAACTTCTTAATGATTGAGGATATGGTATATTTGGTCACTTTCTTATCATCTTATAAGTTTTGCACAATATTATGACCTTTTTTTTGCTAAAAGCTTTCTTTTAGGGATGATATTTTGAACTTTACAAGGATATTGAAAATCTATGTTCTACCAATTTTTTGGGACATGGGAGAGAGAAATGCACATGGGGAATGTGTGGATCCCATCTCAAAATATGAGGAAAATTCATGTTGACGAGGTACATCACGGATTCTTAAATGGGGGTCATGTCCAAAATTATTAAAATATTATAAATCCCAACATATTAACACATCAATGCCTCATCCTATCACCATTTAAATACTAAAGACTAAATTCATCATTGTGCAATGTAAACATGATCTCCGATATGATTGATCATATTTTAGTACATGAATTTCACATATTGAGATCCTATTCATTAATAACACCCAGTGCCCCCCTCCTTTTGGCTCTAGCCTTTGCCTCTACCTCAAATATCGAAGTTGATCCTCCAAGGACATTAGTCAAAACCCTACAATTTTGATGAAACCTCTTAATCCAAGCTTTAAAATAAGGTAGAAAATTCAAAAAGCTTCCCATGCTTAATAAGTTATTTTTTATACATCTCAACATAGTCTGTGTGTCAGTGTAAAATATCCACGAAGAAGTTAGTCACTCGCTTAGCAAAACTTACAATCTGAACCCATGAATATTGTGTGAGCACCAGAAAATGGTCAAAAGGTTACGGAAGTGAAAGCTACTGTAGGCTATATCTGTTTGTTGAATAAAAAGGCATATAGATCTTAATGTCATATCTTTTATGACTGCTAATATTTCCAATATATTTATAATTTCACTACTTTGCAGGTTGCAGGCAAGATCAGAATCTGTCCCATATCATGAAGGATACAATGGCACAAACTACACAATGTAAAGGTCCACTAAGAAGTTAGTCACTAGCTTAGCAAAACTTGCAATCTAAACCCATGAAGATTGTGTGAACACAAGGAAATGGTCAAAAGGTTACGGAAGTGAAAGCTACTATAGGTTATATCTGTATGTTGAATAATAAGGCATATAGATCTGAATGCTATATCTTTTATGACTGCTAATATTTCAAATATATTTCTAATTTCACTACTTTGTAGGTTGCAGACAAGATCAAAATCTATCCCATATCATGAAGGATATGCTGGCACAAGCTGATCATCAAAAAATACCTACTAGCAAAGAAACCGATGAAAGAAAGAATTGGAAAACCATGGTACAAAAATATGACGAGCATAAAAGACAGTTGGAAATTTCAAGCTTCTCAAGAAGCGGCAAAAAGTAACTCAAAAGACGAATTTAAATCACAATTTTGTTTAAGTTCCTTAGACATGCTTATAGATGCTCTAGAAATTATCCAAGAAGACATAATTCAAATAAACAGAAAAAACATGATTTTGATTCAAATCAAAGGAAAACATATGTTAGATAAAAAATCCATAGCCAGTTACCAAGAAGGATAAAAAATATAAGGGAAACCATGCATAAACCATTATTTTAATCACTACCACAACCTGTGGCCAGTGACTGTAATTAAACTGGCTAGAAGTGTCTTTCCATGGCACTGGTTGTTTCAGAAAGGTAGGCGTTGTGTTGGTCATTTGGGAAGTCCCAGCAATTGTATGATCATGCGATTCGAAAAAAGTGTATGAGTTTGTGTGCATAAGTTACTTGGTTTTTTTCATTCACAAAGGACAGTAAAGGTTCAATGGACTTCTCTGAGAAGCCATGAATCATTTATGATTCAAATGGAAATAGCCAGGCGTATAATTCAGAGAAAAATATATATTTGGTATGTCTGAAACTTGCCAAACATAGGAAAGTGATTACAAAGAAGAGAAGGAAGAAATTAAGTGGGAATGCAGAGGCCAGATATATAGAAAACAAAAATGATGGCAGAGAGTAGCAAAAATGAACAAGAAGAAATGAAGCCCATGCAAAATTTAAAAGACTCCCAGAAAGAAACAACAAAGAAGATGAAAAAAATAGAAAAAGAAGCTCGAGAGGAATTAAAAAGAGTCGAAGAGGAAGAGGACCATGGTGAGGATGTGGGTACCTTCAATTCATGGAGTTAAGACTGAGCAATAAGCCTCCACAGCTGAAAATCAAAATAAAAGATGAATTTTCTCTATGCATCTCTAGTAGCGGAGAATACCATATTTTTTACCCTATTTTTTATTTTCTTATATGTTGGTGAGACTTGGGGTCCAAACACAATCCTATCAAGGGTGAATGCTAAAACCCATTAGTCATTGGACCATGTGTACCTATAGTCTCTAGGAGGCAGAGTATGAAAATAGAGTGGTGTCGATAGACAATCCCTTGAAGACATCTCTGAACTGCTCTAATAAATTATTGCATTGTTCTGTACTTTTATGAAGTTCCTAGGGTTGGTCATGTGGTGAAGGGAGATGATCTAAAAGAGTATGGAATATAGATGAATAAATCACACGTGAAGCATTATTTGTGGGGTAAGACATGAGCATTTAATTCAGGAAATTATTTAGTTTCTCGGTTCTGCATGTTTCTTTGAAAATTCATGTGAGTACTTAAAATGTTAGGATATTCCTATACTCCATCCTAGTCCTACTAGCATTTTCAGTCTTGCATGCAGCATACATTCTGCATGCATCTGCATGTTTCCCAGTCATCAGGTTGACACCTCCAGCACCTAGTCCCTAGTCTTCTAGCACTCGAGAGCTTATTTCCACTCAGATTGAGCCCTCCTAGCCAGTGATGCACCGACATCTCACCATCCACTTCACAAAGGCACCCTTCTTCACCTACCAGTCCAGTTGTCTTCAGTTAACTCAGTTCTCTCCTTGATTTTAGGCTTGACTCACTCTTAACTGACCTTAACACTCTGATGGACCTACAGTGTGACTAGACTACTCATTCTGACTCTAGTTAGCTCCTCATGTGCCCTCCACTGAGCCTCCTTCATTCAGTTAAATCCATTTACACTCAGTTACACCTAGCACACTTAGTTAGACTCAGTTTGACTAATGGTTGATAGTTACTTGAGCATTGATGACTCCACTAATGATGAGGTAGACTACTAGTTGTGCTCTGATGACACTCTAGTGATCCTTTGATCACTCCATGAAGGCCAATTCAAATTGCCACCTTGGAATTCAAATTCCTCATGCATTGTATTATTTATTTGTTCATTTGTGATTAATGAATTAGTGTGTGTGAAGTATTTTTGCTTCTATCCGAGTTCTACTGTATTATTGTTCTATTGCTCATCTTACTGCATTTACCACTCTTAATCTTATTCCTAAATTCTTTCATTGCGAGGTATACATCATCTCTTAGATTTGCTGTGAGGATTTTCACATGGTATCAGAGCATGTTGAGAGTATTGTTTATCTCCATTCCTAAGAGCTTTTTCCAAGTTATTATCAAGATTTCGAGTGTAGCAGTTGCGGCAGTTTTTTGCATTTTTGCAGCAGTAGCCGTTGCAGATATTTTCTATTGTTTTTGTAGGTCTTCTACAGCTTCCATGTATTTAGAAGAAATCCCTCCTCTTTCTCCATTCAACTATGATGAATGGAAACCAAAAATGATAGCACATTTGAAGAGAAAAAGGTCTCTTTGATTACTGTTTTGAAAGAGAGTTTGAATCCTATGAAGAAGAGATTGATTGGTTAAATAAAAATGACCATGTCCATGCAACCATGATGTTTGGTTTGTCTCGATGCATGGTACACCAATACATTGATGTTGAAACTCCAAAAGAGCTATGGGCCCATCTGGATGAAAGATTCGTCAAATAGAATGAAGGGATTGGTCCAAACCCTTTGGAGAGAAAGCAAAGTGATGCATTCACCCTCCTTGATGATCTCGTTGATCATGAACCAGTATCAAACATATCTCATATTGAAGTTGTCCACAAAGAAGAAGAACTTGCAGACTCTACACTCATGATCCAAAATTCTTCTATTTCAAATTATGTGCCAACTCACACTCTAGAAATTGCAGAAGGTCCTAAATCCTCTCTTGCACCAAAGTCTATTGGTTTTCATCATGATCTATTGAATGTTTTGGAGGTAAAATCATCCATTGGAAGTAATGCATTCACTTTCCTTGATCACTCACCTCTTATGTACTACTATATGATCATTATCTTATGTTTTCAGAAGGTTATTGAAGATTATGGCCATTTCCATTCGCTTGGGATAATTTCTCATGCATATAATGGTTTTGATCTCACCTCTACTCCCTCAAAGGAGATCTCAAGAAACCATTGCCATTTGCTTGGGATAATTTCTCATGCATTTACTGGTTTTGATCTCACCTCTAATGGTTCAAAGGAGATCTCAAGAAACCATGATTCAAGTCTTGGATCAAATTTGGATTCTAATCAATCACTACTTGGGATAATTTCTCATGCATATGATGGTTTTGATCTCACCCCTGCTGGTTCAAAGGAGATCTCAAGAAACTATTCTTCAAGTCTTAAATTTGATTTGGATTTCAAGCAATCATGTGATGGTTCTTTTTTCCATAATCTCACCCATGATGGTTCGAAGGAGAAGACAAAAGACTATCTTCACATTCATAGATTTGATCCTACCTCAACTGATTTGAATCACAGGTTCAAGGATCATCCTCATACTTTTGGATTTGTTCTCATCACATTCGATCTAAAGAGAAAGTACAAGCACATGCTTTCTGAGCATGATCCACTTCTTCCCAAGAAGAAGATACCACCGAACATATGACCAAGCATCACACCTACTTGAGTTTAGAGCATTTATTTTTGTGTGTGCCTTACAGTCTATTTTGAGGGGGGTATGTTTTCCATGAGGTTTTCCCCATTTCCTTAGTTTATTGACTGTTATTATTCATTGTATTGGGTGACCTTTGGTCTTAGTTACTAGGGCCCAGGATGGATTGAGGGGGGGTGTTAGGATATTCCTATACTCCATCCTAGTCCTACCAGCATTTTCATCCTTTGCATTTTCAATCTTGCATGCAGCATGCATTCTGTATGCATTGCATGCATCCGCATGTTACCCAGTCATCAGGTTGACACCTCTAGCACCTAGTCCCTAGTCTTCTAGCACTCAGGAGCTTATTTCCACTCAGATTGAGCCCTCCTAGCCAGTGATGCACCCAAATCTCACCATACACTTGAAAAAGGTTCCCTTCTTCACATACCAGTCCAGTTGTCTTCAGTTAACTGAGTTCTCTCCTTGATTTTAAGCTTGACTCACTCTTAACTGACCTTACCAATCCGATGGACCTCCAGTGTGACTAGACTGCTCATTCTGACTCTAGTTAGCTCCTCATGCACCCTCCACTGAGCCTCCTTCATTCAATTAGTTCCAGTTATACTCAGTTACACCTACCACACTCAGTTCGACTCAGTTTGACTAATGGTTGACAGTTACTTGAGCATTGATAACTCCATTGATGATGAGATAGACTACTGGTTGTGCTCCGATGACACTCTAGTGATCCTTTGATCACTCCATGAAGGCCAATTCGAATTGCCACCTTGGAATTTGAATTCCTCATCCATTTTATTATTTATTTTTCCATTTGTGATTAATGAATTAGTGTGTGTGAAGTATTTTTGCTTCTATCTGAGTTCTACTGCATTATTATTCTGTTGCTCATCTTACTGCATTGACCACTCTGAATATTATTCCTAAATTATTTCATTTTGAGGTATACATCGTCTCTTACATCTGCTGTGAGGATTTTCACATAAAATGCATGGAGTTAAGTTTGAGCCCTGAGTTTTCCGAGTTCAAAAAATCAAAATCAAAATGAATCTTCCCGCTGCATCTATATTAGCAGTGAGTACCCTGTTTTTTTTATTATTGTGAGATTCGGGCCCAAACATTATCCTATCAAGGGTAAATACTAAATAGTCATGGAAGGCAGAGTGTGTAAGGAATTACATAGTTTATCCCTTGAATATGAGCAGGAGCTTGATACATCCAACCTCAGTTCATCACTGAAAAAGAATTGCAAAATTCCTGATGGGAAAGCTATCATTATTGATGCATAACATTTTAGATTCCCTTAGGTCTTGTTCCAACCTTCTTTAATTGGAATGGAAGCTGCCAGGATTCATGAGACAACATACAATTCAATCATGAGACCACAATCAAGTTGAAGTGAAAGGGGATTCCACTAGCATAGATCCGTCTTAATCTCAGATCTATTAAGCAGCAAGAGGGACTAAAATCTATAGTTATAGACCTAAATTTTATTTGGGATTGGAGAGATCAAACTAAACCTGAATAGTAAACCAAAGAGCATGGATTCTTGACACTATTCTTGATCCTCTCATCACCCCCTTTTTGTAATCCTTTTATAAATCTATTTCTCTAAGGCCACCCTTCAATTTAACCTTAATCCTAATTTCCTATGCTTTATCAATCCTAATTAGGGAAGGCCCCCTTGTGTTGGATGAGAGCCAGCCTTAACTGAGTGAGGGACCTATTGTGGTGGAATTGGGTATCCCCTCACATTTCCACCGAACTCTTGCTTGTGCTTTATGACTTTATCACAAGTAAAGGTTTGGATGATAACAAAAACCATACCTGAAAGAAGATCTTTGTGGTTATGATGAGGAGTTGGTAGATGCACAAGGTACACATCATTAAAAAAATCATGTCATCCTATGTCGAAAATAGTATATATTACCATCTAGACTTTGATTTTACAAATATTGGAAGGCATAATGTCATTCTAAACAAGTGTGCACTTTCTCATTTTTATTTGTAGGATTTATCCCTTATATTCCCCACCTCTACCTCGTATTCCCTAATTCTTTGACTTCATCATATTTATATGCTATTTCATTGTGGCTCGTCAATGTATCATTGTACCATAGTTATAACAACCATCGAGTTAGTCGAGTACTTACAAGTTTTATTCAGCTCAACCAAAATTATAGTATAATCAAAATTGGTTATAAAAAAACTTGGTCATACTGATCAAATTTACCAACATATGGCGGATTCCGATTCAAAAAACATGACTTACATCTCTAAATATTAGAGAAAAAAATCTCATTCCATGACAAATTCTTGTTGAGGCTTCTACCAAGATTTATGTTTAATGTTTTCCAAGTCAAGTCAAACTATTACTCTTCATTTTATCAAGTTGTTTTCGAATCTATGCTATGTAACTTTGTGTCATACTACCAATGCCAACCTTTGATATAGTAAAAGGATGTTATAGTAATACATTAGCCACACATATATCAATATCGGAATAAAAATCAAAGGATGTCTCATGCTTATATGTGACAAATTTTCCATCTACCTTTCCTTTAGAATACTATGTTCTATAGATTAAATCACATGGACATATTCTAGCATAATATCGCACTATTTGCTCATGTGAGAAGCTCATAAATTTTCCTTGTCATTCATTTATCTCATTTCAAAGAGAAATATGCAGAAAGGATCCCTATAGAGCATGTTGGTTGTGGAACCTGATCTCCAGATTCAGAGATATTATTACTCAGCCGTGTCCATACCCCAGATGTGGTTATGATCCCAACACAATCCCTAGGGGGTCCGGGGGAGTGCCCTGCACTCCCTTGGCTGGGGGACGTAGGGGCCAGTGGGTCCCCATCAGGGTTTCGGGGGAAGCACCTCGAGAAAGGGGGTTTGGGGGCAGAGCCCCTGAGAAATTGTTTTGGGCTGTTTCACCAACATATTTTGGGCCCATGGTTTTGGGTAACCTGTGGTATTTTCCCATTTTATTTCCCTTATAAAAGAAATTCATTGTAACATGGCTAGGGTTGATGTATTAGGTTTTATGCATTGTAAATATCTATGAGATCAAGAAGAGAGACTGTGAGACAGTGAAGAGGAAGTGCAACGATTGTGTTGTGGGTTGTATCCCTTCACTTTGTTGGAAAGAATAATAATAAGGACTGGCAACTTCAGTGTGGACGTAGCCCAAGTTGGGTGAACCACGAAATATCTGTGTCTCTCTTGTAATGTGTATGTGTGATTATATTTGCATTTCTGTTTATTGTTATTGCTCTGCGATCCTGTTTTTTCTAACAGAGCATGGTATTGGTTCGTGAGTAGACCATTGGTTCGTTGGAGATAGACATAGTATAGAAATGTTTCCAGAATCTCCAATCAACATAAATTACAAGTGACAAAGTGTGGCGGTGTTGAAGTTAGTCTCTACAGAATTGAGAACCCTCAATGGTTCCTTGCAAGTGTGATAATTTTGAGAACAATAAGGATTTTGAACTACATGGCCTACAAAATCTGGCTCAGAACTCTTTACTAGCACCTCCCACCTTCCATCCAACCATAGGTTGGCCCTTTTTGGTTCCTTTTTTGTGTTTCTGGCTAAGCATTTTTCTTGGGTAGGATACTTCAGACCATATTCTATGGAAATAGGATGCGAATTAATCCTCCCTTCATTTCTATCCTCCTAAAAATTATCTCTAGTGGGCTTCTGGCCTAATACTTCGCAAGGTAAACCAAGAGACTAGAGCTTGGGAACACATACTATATTTTTTGTGCATGTAAATAATTCAAGAAATTCTAACTGTTAGAGCTAGGAAAAGAGGGTACCTTGCTTTTTTTTTACCGTGAAAATAATGATGTTTGTTTCATCACCAAATAAACATTCAGTGATCCATATTTGACGGTCTTGTCTTCAAGGATGCCCTTCTGAAGAACAATCTTGGAAATTATTACCTTCACTCTCAAATTATGGCTAGAAGTTTCGGGTTGAAGTTGATAAATCTTGGTAAACACGGGCTTACTCAAATTCAATTTGGGATTGGACTTTGGAGACGACATTGTCTCTCTCTTTCTCTTGAACAAAAAACCCTAAAAAAAATCCTGAAAACCCTCTCAGCGGGGTTACGCTTCAAATAGAGAGGAGTGGGGAAAATATACATCAATAGAGATTGAATGAAGTGGGTGACTATAGTAAGCTATAAAGGATTGATATCATACCTGCAAAATTGAACTTACAATTACTTTAGGGTCCAAGTTCCATGGATTTGGATTTGGATTCGTATTGGGGTTGCTTCCCGCGTAACTTTTTTAATGCAAATGACGATCTGAATGAGCCAAGGCAAAGTTCTGAATAATCTCTGCATTTTTTTTGTTGGGGCTCTAGGTTTTTCGTCTGAGTCTAATCCATTCATCGCCTCCCTCTTCAAGCCTCCTCCATTGTTCAAAAGAATCCTTCCTCTTCACCTCCTCCATTTTTCAAAAGAAAATAATTTGCTTTCTCTTTCTTTTTAAGTTTTGCTAAAATGTGGAAAAAAAATTTCCCTCTCTTTTTGCTAAAACATTTTCCTTCTCTTTTTGTCTCACAATTTTCCATCAAAATGCTTATTATTTCGAAAATTATTCTCAGTATAAACTTATTTTCACCATTTTTATTTTTTATTTAAAAAGAAAATTAACAAAAAATTGTCAATATATCTAAAGTTTTAATTACAACAAAATAATAAAATTCTCTTTAAGGTACAAAATGCTCTTTAAAACTAAATTTTAATGTGAAAAGTTTTTAAAAAAATGGCATAACACAAAGATGACAAATGAAAGGCATTTTTTGTTGCTTAATTATCACATCACATTAATTAGGAGCAAAGGGAATATTGCAATTAGTTTTCCACTGTCCATTGGGTTGTCATTTAGTGGTTGAGATGGGGCATTGTCGTGTTATAGAGCTAAGTTCAAACTGGCCTAGTGGCCTTGAAGTAGTGTTAAAATTTACTAAATTGTACAAATTGATTGTCAAAATTGTAATTTTTCAGTGCTGGGGAGAGACAACTAAAAATGAATGACACAAATGACTAATTCATTTTTTTAGACGTTGTTAGCTAGTCATATTTTTATTCTTGTGACTAAATTAGTCATTTTTATTTTAGTCACTTGTTATCTAGTCGTATATTTTATCTTGTGACTAAATTAGTCGTGTATCTTAGTCGTTTGTAGTTGGCTCACTTAAAATTGCTCAATTTTGGTAAGTTATCCCTTGAAAAAACTCTGGTGACTAAATGTTTTAGTCTCCTAGTCACTTATCTCTCATTTTGTACAAGTGATAAAATTAGTTTTCCTTTTATAAGAGCCTTCATATCCATATGCATGTAGAATTTCGCACTCTTCTTTCGACTGTATTTATAATTTGTTTTAAACTTCGAGTTCCCCATAGGGTTGCTGCTAGTTTGGTGATATGTTCCCACTTGATAATGTAGTTGAAATGCTTTTTAGTTGACTCATTTTTAATAAAATGTTTATTCATTGTTGTGAACAATAAAGGACATTTGGATGATAAATCTGTTGACTTACTATTTAAGATCTTCCATTGGATTCGATTTGGGATCTACACTGGCTCTATAATCCTGTCAATTTGATTTGGTTCATCTGTCTATTAGATATCATACTGGTGAAATATAAATTTAGATTTATAATGAGAATACCCGAATGGTATTTGTTGTAAATGTACAAAATTTGGGGTTTTATAAGGTAGATATAAATCGTAATATGTAATTCAATTATTAAATACTCTGGTTCTAGATCTGCCCAAATCAATTTGTGATGTGTTTGAATGAAGAAAAAAAATAAAATGTTTACTTAGGATACCTTGGGGTATTCTACAGTGGGAGATGGAAGTCATGGTTTCAATGATTTTTGGTAGATAAGTTCTAAGGTTTTAAACTATAAACTACCCTCTGTTTTGTATCTAAATATAATCAGAGCAGAGTTTCTTTAGATGCAGATTGAAATGCTAAAGGAGATTCATTTCATAAACTAAAATTATCTTATGGGAGAACCGTTAGATAAGAAGTATAATGATTTTTTTTTCGTTTATATAGTACTATATTTATCCTGTGAACTTAAGGGTTTAAACGATAGTATATAGAATTTAAATCACAACAGAATATATATTTGTATAGCGTATAAACAAATCCATAGACTAATTTAGATGCATAATAAAATTTTACCATGGTTAGATGAGAAAACAAAAATAACATTCCTACTGTAAGAAAACTAACAATAGGAAAACAGAATAAGGAACTTGGCACTACTATCGGGAAAACAAAAATGAACCAATCATTCCTCCCAATCAACTCCTAGAGCATCCAAGTCTCACTTGCTCCAAACCCCCGATCCTGATCACTGAACCGGAAGAGAAAAATCCACTTAATGTGCCATCTCTTGCATTATTAGATTCAATCCCCATCCAATGCTAACCTCTTGCTACTTATGGACATACTATTATATGGTATTTTTCCTAGATCTTAGTCATTTATGAGCTTCCTACTATTTAGCACTGAACTAAGAGTGGTCACCTGATTTTGGGGAAGATGCCTCCTGCACCTTATGCAGCTTCAACCACTTGGATTTTCCTCTTGTGGGTCAGCAATCACTCATGCAACAACTTTTTCATTTTTGTCCCCCCTTCAGTATTTTTATTAATAATAAAATAAGCCATTACATTGTTTTATTTTTTACTTCTTGTAAAAAATATGAAAATAAAATAATTAAAATATTCAAAAAAGTATTTAATAATAATTTATCAAATCCCGGTGTATTACATACACCTCCTCTTAAAGGATAACACCGTCCTCGGTGTTATTTTTTTCTGTCTTTATTCCTCCATTTCTTTGTCCTGGAATAGGATTGGATATGCCTCCCGCATATCACTTTCCAATTCCCAAGTGGACTCTTCTGGAATAAGGTGTTTCCATTGCATATTGACTTGTCCGATGGTACGTTTCTGCAGTATGAGCTCTCTTTTGTTGAGGATACGCTCCAGTCCCACCTGTAACTCTCCCTCTGGTTCCACCTGTATAACATCCCAATCAATCACATGAGTAGTGTCATGAACATACTTCTTTAAAATGGAAACGTGAAAAACATCATGTACTTTAATAGTAGGTGGTAGGGATAACTGATATGCTACTGACCCTACTTTATCCAAAATTTCAAATGGCCCAAAATACCTGGGTGCCAATTTGGAATACTTGCCCAGCTATAAAGAGATTTTCTTGGGTCTTACCTTTATATACACATGATCACCTACCTAGAACTCTCAGTGAGTTATTTTTAAGTCAACATAAATTTTCTGCCTATCTTGAGAATCCTTCAAATTTTGTTGTACCTACTTCATGGTTAGTTCCATATATTTTAGTAATTATGGTCCTAACATTAATCAGTCGATTGGACTGCTCCTTGAAATGGGAGTATTACATTCTTAGCATGTCCTCTAGAACTTGGATTACTCCCTTGGTCTGCCCATCCATTTATGGGTGATACGCAGTATTGAAATTTAGCTGTGTAGCTAACCCTTTCAACAAGGCTTTCCATAAATTACCTATAAATTTTGCGTCTCTATCTGAGACTATTACTTTAGGTACACCATGTAACTTGAATATATCCTCCATGAAAATATATGCAATGTTAATAGCCTTATAGGTAGATTTCACAAGAATAAAATGAGCAGCCTTACCTAACTTATCGACTAAGACCATGATTGAATCATGTTATTTGAAATTTTTCGGTAGGCCAGTTATAAAATCTATACTAATCGTTTCCCATTTCCATTCCCGAACGGTTAGCAATTGCAATAACCCCACTGGATGCCGGTGTTAAGCCTTGAATTGTTGTAATTCTATGCAGTGAGCTAAGTATTCTGCTACGTCTTTCTTCATATTTGGCCAAATGAAATCCTTTCTGAACATGGTAATCATCTTTTCATACCATGGGTGTCTTGAATAGGGTCGCTTGTGTAATTCATTCATAACCGTTAACGTGATTTTTGTAGAGTTTGGTATGTAAAGTCTGTTTTTGTGTAGCAATAATCCTCTTTCATTTAGATGGAAATCTGTTTTTACTTGATTATTTTCATTTTCAGTAGTTTTCTTCTTTAAAATTTGGTATTCTTTATCAAAATTTTCTGCATTAAAAATTTTATTTTCTAAATCAGATTCGTAATTGCTGCTTGCAAATAATAAATTTGCATGACGACTTAATGCATCTGTAAATTTGTTCTCTTTACCTTTTATATGTTTTATCTCAAAGTCATATTCGGTTGAAAACGACAAGCATCTTGCTTGTCTAGCATTTAAGTTTTGCCGATCGAACAAGTATTTTAGGCTTCTGCTATCTGACATTAGCAAAAAACTTCTTCTTATGAGGTAGTGTCGCCACATTTTTAATGCATGTATAATTGCAGCAAGTTCGATATCATGCGTGGCGTAATTTTTTTCATGTTCTTTTAATTTTATGGATTTAGAGGCCACGACAAGATTTTCTTGAATTAGTACTCCGCCTAATCCTTCATTACATGCGTCGGTGCATACGAAGAAATATTTAAAAGGATTATAAACTTTTATAATGGGAGCAGTGGTTAATATATGTTTTAGTTTTCCAAGGAAAAAAAATATATGTTTTAGTTTTTTAAAGCTTTTCATACACTTTTCATTCCAATCAAACCTTTTACCTTTGTTTTGTAATGAAGTTATGGGGTAAGCTATCCTAGAAAATCCTTCAATAAATTTCCAATAGTAACCCGTAATCCCCATGAATGATCTTATTTGAGTTACATTTTTAAAGACTGTCCATTCAGTGATAGACTTAACCTTATCAGGGTCGACAGATATTCCATCTTTAGACACTACGTATCCTAGATATTGAATTCTATCTTTCTAGAAATCGCACTTGCTAAACTTAGCAAACAATTGTCGTTCTCTTAAAATTTGCAAGAGTATTTTTAAGTGTTATTCATGTTCTTGTTCGTTCTTTGAATAAATCAGTATATCGTCGATGAAGACAACTACGAATTTATCTATGTAGTTACTAAAAATACTATTCATTAAACACATAAAATCAGCATGTGCTTTTATTAAACCAAATGGCATTATGACAAAATCGTAATGTCCATAATGAGTTCTAAAAGCAGTTTTAAAAATGTCTTCATCCTTTATCCGTACTTGATGGTAGCCAGACCTTAAATCTATTTTAAAAAATATTGTTTCCCCTTGGAATTAATTGGACAAATATTTTATATGGGGTAAAGGGTATCAATTTTTAATAATCATTTTATTTAACTGTCGATAGCCTATACATAACCGTAAGGTTCCGTCTTTCTTCTTTATGAATAAGACCGGTGCTCCCCAAGGGGAAACACTATGCCGATGTACTTCTTGTCGATTAATTCTTGTAACTGTGATTTAAGTTCTGTGAGTTCTATTACATTCATTTGATACAAAGCTTTTGATGCTGGCACCACTCCCAGTATTAAATAGATGGTAAAGTCTATGTCTCTTTTCAAAGGTAGTCCAGGGACTTCTTCCAGAAATATATCTTTAAATTCTTTTAAGATAGGTATATCATCTACTTTAAGTTTGTTATCTTTCTCCTTATTATCTATTACATAAAAAACAAAAACTTTACACCACTTACGTACCAATATTTTCATTTGTAGGGCCGAGATTTCCCTAATGGTTGTTTTCCTAGGAATTACTATTACTTTAATTGATTTCCAATGTTATCTATGCATGTAAATTTTTTTTCAGAACAATCCGACATAACCTTATGTTTCTCCAACCAATCCATTCCAATCAGCATATCATAGGAACCTAACAGTAAAATATTTAGATAAGCATGCGTATTAAATTCATTCATCAATACTTCACAATTTTTGACATAACTAGTGACCTTACGTTTAGTACCTGTGGCTAACTGTACCAGCCAAGACTTTTCATTTTTTTCTAGTACTAATTAACATAATTCAACAATCCTAGGTGATACATAGCTTAAACTTGCGCCTAGGACAATTAGTATGGAAATAGGTTGACTTTTTATCGTACCTTCGATTTCGACCATTGAAGCTTGATGGTCTTCCTGTCGATTCTCTGGTGCTGGATTGATTCTAGGCATACTCCTCGCCATATCTCGAACTGTAACAGCGTCCTAAATGGAGTAGACTTTATTAAAATTTTTATTTCTTTTAGGATAGTTTTTGAAATAATGTTGTTCACCACATTCCTAACATTTTAATGGTTCTTTCTGAGCAATGTTCTTATTAAAATGATTAGAGGGTTGTCTTTCTCTTGCTGCAGGGTGTTGTGGTTTAAAATTCTGTAGTTACTACCCTGATACCCTCGGTAAATATTTCTAGAATTTTTGTGAAATCTATTGTTATTATTTTTCTAAAAATTATCTCTCCTTTTTGTGTTCCAACTAGGCATGTTTTCTCTTCTATTTTTATTATGTTTTTAACAGTAGTTCACTTTCCTCATTGCTTCCTCTAGCATCTTTGGGTTGTCATATTCAATCCGCTCTTTAAATGGAGTAGGTAAGCAACTCAGAAAACGTTGTATCTTTGGTTTTTCATCAATTATATAAGGTACATAATGAAGCAGACTTAGGAACTTACTACAGAGTTCTTTCATGGTCAAAGCACCCAACCTTAATTCATAGAACTCTTTCGCTTTCTCTTCATAGTACTGGTCTAAAAGATACTTTTATTTAAATAGTTTCTTGAAGGTTTTCCAGGTTACTTGTCATTCTTTTATACATTTTACTTTCTTGTTATCTTGCCACTAGATATCTGCTTTTCCACTTAAGTTATAGATGGACATTTTTTCCTTTAGTTCATTTGAATAATTGTAAATCTGGAAATATTTTTTCGTTCCAGAAAACCAGGATTCTACCTCTTCTCCTTTCTCAATTTCACTGTTAAACATAAGAGGTTTAAGTTTTTTGAATTCTCCTGAAATTTCTTCATTAGGTCTCTACTTCTTTTTATCTTTATGACTGTCACTACCTTCACTTGAATCCCGATGTTCTCATTTTTTTCATTCTTCACTAGATGTTTCAGTCGCATGGCTGGAAAATTCCAGCTTTCTCTCTTTACATTGATAAGAAGTAGCTTTTGGCTTATCTTATTTAGTTACTTTGTTTTTTTCCTTTCCATTATTATGTATTTTCACCAGTAAAATATTATTTAGTTCTTCATGTGCTTTCATAATTCATTCATTTTCGTCTCAACTCTGTTTAATTCCGACCTTAATTCTTTTACAGTCTATTGTAATTATGATGGGCTACCAGTTCTACATTCATTTAAGTTTACCCAGATTTCACCTCCTTCATTGTTCACAGGTATTTCCTCTATGGGTGATTCTTCTCTTTCGAGCATTCCAAACCAGGGTAATTTGTAGGGGCGAAATTTCGCCAATTGGCTATTTTTGGGCATTTTTTCAAAAAATAAATTCGCTATTTGGTCATTTTTAGACTCTAATATAGCCTATATTTACATAAAATATGTTTTTTTAGCATAATATTCGCCAAAAATTACACATTCCAGTAGTAAATTGTAGGTTTTGTATTTAATATTCGCCTACCTATCTACATCTATCTTTTTTCTAATCCAAAATAATCGCCTAGAATACTATACTTAAGTGTAATATTAGAATCCTTAAAAAATACCTTGTTCCAAACTCTGCCATGATTTCCTGCAAAATACAGTTTTCTTCCTCTTCCTATTTAGTAAGAGAATTAAACAAGAAAATAAAATAAACAATCATTAGTTTAATGTTTTTATTTTAACAGTTGTTTTAATATTGGTCCAATTCTGGCCAAGTTTTGTAACCATTCTCTGATACCATTATGTCATAAACCTAAAAAATTGTAACATAAAAAAAGTTTAATGCATGAAAACTTGTAAAACTAACATTCTTAAATTCGACATACTACGTACTAGATCCACATTCTTAGTGAGTAATAGCTACTATGTTAAGTTTGTCATGAAGGTATCGATTGTTAATGTAATTTTAATTGTTGGAGTAGGTTTCATAAAAACTAGAAGCTCCACCAAGATAAAAGGTGTGTGAGCACAAATGTGATGTCTTAAAATCATGCCTAAACTTGTTTATGTATTTAAATACCATTAGCTTGGTCCTAAATCTAAGTTAGTTTCTTGATCCTAGATTAACTATGTTTCAAAATTAGTTGCAAGCCCCAAAAGTGGGAGGCTAAGAATAAAGTATAGATCCGAAGGTATTGAGGTTAAACTTTGTTTTTAGAGTGAATTTTTTTGATCGTGCAAATGTATTCGTGGAAAGTAATCAGGCTATGGTACCCAAAATATGAACCTTGTTTTGGAAACAAATAAATGTCATTTGAATACCCTACCATTCTAGTTTTAATGAATGCTTGTACTTATGGTGGATGAAAGATTTAAAGTGCCATCCTAGCTGTAAGTTGACAACGTAGCCAGGATTTTATGACCAAATGTTGGAGGCGATATTATCCATTTGTCCGTCTTAGCAAATTGGGATGTGTAGGGTTTTTAAAGTAGGGTTTTGTGTTTAGTTTGGTGGTTCGTAACCTCATTATCATGTGTTTTTTTTGGGTTTGCGAGCTCTACGAGTAGAGTCTCAATGTGTTATGGTGTTCGTGAAGTCCTTGATGGTCTATGCTGTAAAAGATAAGAAAAATCAACAGATTTGTGTTCTCCTATTTATTGCGAGGTTTGGATGGTCACCACGCACATCTCCTGCAAATGCTGCGATTGGAACGAAGGATCCAATTTGTCCTTGTGTTGCCTAAAGAAATGGTAAGAGAACAGATCTCGCATCCAGCTTTTAACATAGTTTATAACTGTTTAAAATTTTAGTAATAAGGGATTTAATGTTTAAACCTTTTGCAGGTAGCCGGAGTGATAAGGGTTTATGAGGAGGAAACGACCTCGGGATTTTACCACCCACCAAAAAGGTAAAAGGGTCGTTCCTTAAGATTCTGCATCTTAAATTCCTTATGCTCAGATTACTGAAGGTTGCTTTTGGTTTTTGATTGCAGGTGGAGGTTGTTGGCTAGTTCGGCTAAAGGGTCATCACCTCTGACGTCTGTGTCGTAAGACGCCTAGGTAAACAACTTACCCTACCTGCAAGGAATTATACTTCTTTAAGAATTAAATTCTGTGGTTTCTCACTACATACAAAATATTCTCTTTGTGTGTAGATAAACCTTCACTGGGGTTTGGACAAGCAGAGGGGTTTTTAGATTCTGCGCCTTCAAAGATAAGTTAACTCGGCCTACCAAATTGGGTTTATAGTCTTTCTGCTGGAGGCTTTATGTTCTCTGCTCCAACATTAATTGTTTTTCTTTTATTAAGCTTGTATTGTTATTTGTAAAAACTGGAGTTATAATGCCATCGTAGATGGCTTATTCCCTATATTATAATTTTCTTTGAGTAGGTTTTAATGATGCTGGTAGTAGATTCCATTTTCATGGTTTATAGCCATTGGTTGCTTGGTTGTGATGACCATTCAACGTCGTCGTATGCGTGGTTGTGATGACCATTCAATGCTATTATAAAATTAGTTTTCCTTTTATAAGAGACTTCATAGCCATATGCATGTAGAATTTCATGCTTCTCATTTGATTGTATTTATAATTTGTTTTAAACTTTGAGTGACACATAGGGTTGTTGCTAGTTTGGTGATATGTTCCCATTTGATAATGTAGTTGAAATGCATTTTAGTTGACTCATTTTTAATAAAATATTTATTCGCTGTTATGAACAACAAAGGACATTTGGATGATAAATCTATTGACTTACTATTTAAGATCTTCTATTGGATTCAATTCGGGATCTACACTCGATCTATAATCCTGTCAATTTGATTTGGTTCGTCTGTCTATTAGATATCATACTGGTTAAATATAAATATAGATTTATAATGCGAATACCCGAATTGTATTTGTTGTAAATGTACATAATTTGGGGTTTTATAAGGTAGATATAAATCGTAATATGTAATTCGATTATTAAATACTTTGGATCTAGATCTACCCAAACAAAATCAATCTGTGATGTGTTTGAATGAAGAAAAAAAATAAAATGTTTACTTAGGATACCTTGGGGTATTCTATAGTAGGAGATGGAAGTCGTGGTTTCAACGATTTTTGGTAGATAAATTATGAGGTCTTAAACTATAAACTACCATTTGTTTTGTATCTAAATATAATCATAACAGAGTTTGGTTGGAAGCGGATTAAAATGCTAAAGGTGATTCATTTCATAAACTAAAATTATCTTATGGCAGAATCATTAGATAAGAAATATAATGAAGTTTTTTCGTTTATATACTACTATATTCATCCTCTGAACTTAAGGGTTTAAATGATAGTGTATAGAATTTAAATCATAGAAGAATATATATTTGTACAATGTATAAACAAATCCATAGACTAATTTAGATGCGTAATAAAATTTTACCAAGGTTAGATGAGAAAACAGAAATAACATTCCTACTATAAGAAAACTAACAATAGGAAAAAATAATAAGGAACCTTACACTACTATCGGGAAAACAGAAATGAAATGGCCATTCCTCTCAACCAACTACTCCTAGAGCAGCCATGTCTCACTTGCTCTAGAACCCTCGATCTTGATTGTTGAACCACAAGAGAAAAATCCACTTAATGCACCATCTCTTTCATTATCAGATTCAATCCCCATCCAATGGTAGCCTCCTGCTACTTATGGATATATTGTTATATAGAATTTTGCCTAGGTCTTGGTCATTTATGAGCCTCCTTTTCTTTAACACTCAACTAAGAGTGGTGACCTGATTTTGGGGAGGATGCCTCCTGGACCTTGTGCAGCTTCAGCCACATGGCTTTTCCTCTTTTGGGTCAGCAATTACTCATGCAACAACTATTTCATTTATGTCCCCCCTTCAGTATTTTTATTAATAATAAAATAATCTATTACATTGTTTTATTTTTGGCTTCTTGTCAAAAATATGAAAATAAAATAAATTAAAATATTCACAAAATTATTTAATAATAATTTATCAAATCTTATGTATTAGATAATCTTTGTACTTTGTAATGGACATTGGAAAACCCAATAAAAAACTATTCTATACAAAGACAAAAATACATTCAAATTGGCCAACTTTTGTCTTGGAATGTTGCATTAAATTATATGATGTGATACTATGGGATTGAGGGGATGCCATTTTTCTCAACCTCAACTCAAGGAAAAGATAATTGTGACTTGTGATGTCACTCAATTTAGGTAGAGAGAAAGAGTAAATCTTTTACATTTTATGATTTGAGTGTAATGGATGAAGGTTAGGGAGCATTTTTTATTGGTTATGTAAAGAACATTGAAAATTGGTAAATTTGTTTTGGAGAACAATAGAAAATTAATCCTACTTTGAAAATAATGACTTTCCAAAATTTAAACATGTTAAATACAAAAGAAACAAAACTTTAAAAACTAGATTATTCCATCTTCCATATTATCTTCTATTTAAATATTTTTTAGTATTATACCTTTCTCATATTTGATCACAGTTTTGGGATAGATATTGTTGAAATGTAATATTCAAAATATTTAAATTTAAATTTTAATAGAAATTATTTATTTTAAATAAATAAAATATTAATTATTATTATTTATTATTACATTAAAATATATATATCTAATAATATAAGATTATAAAATATTGATAATTTAATATAAATATAATATTATCAAATTATCGAATATTGAGAATCAATTTGCACATTCACCTATATAATAATCTATTTTACTTAACCTAATTTAGTTAATGATGAATTTAAAACACAGTTAAAAAAAATGGCAATCGTACCTAAACGAATTTGAACCGTAAAAGCTCACATTGTTTTATGTCGGCTAATAAAATCAATATACAATCGATCACAAACAAACATATATAAATATATATCAAACCAAAACAACAATATGCAATTGGTTAGAAACAAAAACAACTGATTTTTAACATAAACAGCGCATCTTTAACAACAAAACTTTTATATTTCATTTATATCTTTCCATGGATAGATTTGGTTTTGTCGTAAACGTACAGATTCATACGCGGGAGGTTGCAAGATGTGTAGTTAGCATGATTGATGATTATCTACGAAAGAAGCGAAATACATACAGGATATCACAGAGACAAGTAGTTACCACGAAATCAGAGCCAAATGGAATGGACCAAGCTTCACAACTAGCGAATGGGAACGTGATCTCAGGATTTGTGAGACAATCATGCGACGGTCAATGGGAAATGGAGAGAGTTTGGGAAAGTGTGGACATAAGTCGCTTAGACGAAATCCACCTCGCTGGTGGAGAGTATGAATGGCATCCTCTTAATTATAATTATATTGGTGACCAAAAGGACCCGAAGGTTGTGATGGCTGAAAGTTCTGATGTTATTTTGCACAGAAATATATTCGATTGGACTCGTTCAGACGGAAATCCATTGAGCCAACAAATTGTATGGACTGGCAATTTTGAAAATGGTCTGCGGATGTTTAGATTGTTGGCCAATAACGTAACTCCTGATTCTTTGAAACTCATACGGGAAACTTTTCATCTCCATCCGGAATTGAGAGAGCAATATATTGCCCGCCACAACATCGATCCATTTTTTTGGTAGTATCGCAGCTGTTGAATCTTCAAAGTACTTATTTATCTCCCAGTAGATAGCGTCAACAGGTAATGGTGAGAGTGATGACTTGTTATGTGCGATTTGTTATGAAGTGATTTCCACCAGAAATCGGAATTGCGGTGTAATATTTTACATACACGTTGTATCTGTATCTGGATTTTCCGTCAACTTTCGTGAACTCAATTATATTACAAGTTTTTCTAAATTTTATTATCTCAGTTATAGTTATAAATTTCAGAATTTTCTTATAGATGTTTTATAATATAGTAATATAATATGTTATTGTATACTGGGAAGAGTGAGGTACTCTAATTAATATAGAGAGATATTATAAAGTAAAATTACTAAAAATAAAAAGAATAATTAAAAAATACATATTTACTTAATTGTGTGTGTTATGCATTTTTTTTACGAACATTCCCTTCATATTGCAACATTCTTTTGAGTCTGCCACAGTCAATGCGATACTCTAAAAATACCTTCTCTGTCGATTTTACTTACTCCATTGGTTTACAAAATATTCTTGTTGAAAATACGTACTGGATTGGATTCTTCCATTCGCTACATCTACTCTGTTGATTTTTATCCTCTTCATATTAATTGGATGGAACCGCCCTAAAAAAATGTTTTGATTCGTGGCAGAATTATCTCTTTCACTGGGTTACGAACTAATTTCATATTCTCATGCCTTGATCTCTAGTGCCAGGTTATACGGTATTGACACGCTACTCAAGATTTTAGTTAAAGAAAACTGTGGTGACTTGGCATCGAATTAGGTTTTTCGTTTAATGATCATAGGCATGATTTTCTTTAATGGTGACAGTGTGCCATTTCTTCCTTGTACCAAGTTTCAAATTTGAAGCCTTCAGGGCTCTTTAGAGGCCATTTTACACATCATAGAAGACCACTTCAAATTTTACCATGCAAAAAAAATTTAATTTCATGGTAAGCCCTTCAATAATTAACTTAACCACTACTATTTAAAATTGCAACAGAAGTGTAGCTTCAAATTTCACCCATCAACAGTTTTCAGTGGGAAATTGGGAATGCGGCTACTAGCTAGGTGACTTGGGAGTGGGGCTCAGTTACTCTCCAATATCCACGTGTTCGATCATCCATGGATCATGGACCATTGGGCCTCTAATAATATCATTGACCAACTTACGTGGACGGGCTTACACTAAGCAGCTCATGGCTTGAACGCTTCCAAGTTCTCATGTTTGTAGCGAGCACTTACGTGTTTAACACATTTAATGGCATCAACAAATTTATTAAACCTTGTTGGTGGCTCATACGTGTTGTTGGCAACGGGCTTACCAAGTTACCAGTTATCACATACCAATTCGTGAATGCATACCAATTCGTGAATGCTGACTCCATGAGTTAATTGAGTATTCAATGTATAATATATTATGTTAATGTGCCCCGAATTTGGCATTTCAAACAAAATCCACAATATAGAAACTTCTTGTAATGTTGCAGGTTGTTGCTCCCACCCGTGGCCCCTACCTATAGCCCTGTGTTTTCTTTGTTATATCAAGTTAATCCTTCCCACCCGTGGCCCCTACCTATAGCCCTGTGTTTTCTTTGTTGTATCAAGTTAATCCTACCGTCTATGGCTCCCAGCCTCACACCCTATGTTTTCTTTGTTGCATCAAGTCAATCCTACAGCTCTCGAGTCCCACCTTGTGTTTTCTTTGTTGTATCAAGTCAATGCTCGAATTCAATGCTTCCATGGCTCCGACCATCAATATATGATATTACAGGAATACAAACAAGCTTTTTCTTATACCCCTACTTCCAAGTTCCACCTACCCTATCTCCTCCAGTCCTCCAAGAGAGTTTGATAGAGGTGCATGAAAGTGAATTATGGTCCTCGATTCAACAAAGTAAAAAAAAGTTACCATTCGAATTCTTTCCCTTCACCTTTTTTATTGCCTTTCTACATACATCTCTATTGTTCACTAATTTAGCAACAAATACAGACCAAACTTAAGTAGGCTAGATTTTATATAGGCTAGAATTTATATTAGTTTGAAGAACGCTAGTGATTTACA
The DNA here is from genome assembly GCA_027924585.1 of Larix kaempferi. Lineage (NCBI taxonomy): Eukaryota > Viridiplantae > Streptophyta > Pinopsida > Pinales > Pinaceae > Larix > Larix kaempferi. The sequence goes on from BSBM01000939.1 coordinate 957,934, forward strand.
AAGATTGAACTTTTCCAAGAATAAGCATCACTCTTCTTTTATAAGAGTTGAAGAACCCAATTATTCATCGAGCTTGTACTGTTCGAAGCATCCTAGAAACGTATTTTAAGAGGCATTAAATATTATTATACTGGTTAAAAGTTGGATTGGAATTGGGCTAGCAAGCTAATTGTAGCTGATGCAGAAAAAAAGATCTATAAAATTAGTTATGGCAATTCACACTGAACATCTGGAAAGTGGATTTTCTATGTGTCTCCTAAGTTATGTTTCACTAATAAATTCCTCATGTTCAAGCAGATCATGAAAGAGTAAATAGTATTAATTTTGGTTGTAAGGATGAAAGTTGGATTGGAATGGGGTTAGCAAGATATTTGTATTATTATACTGGTTAAAAGTGTATTATTATACTGGTTAAAAGTTTAAGAGGAAAGATCAAATATGGTTGTGTTATATGACATATATAATGTTCAGTGCTGCTATATCCATTGCAAAATAAAGCCTCTCGACTTTACTATGTTAGTAAACATTGAAATTTTGATGTACTAGTACATTTTCAAATGAAATGAATAACTTATTTTTACATGGCAGCATTGAAGGGTTTGATATCTCATAGCCCTTCAAAGTGAAATGGGACCCCACCCTTCAAATTTGATCCCTGCAGGCGACTCACTTCGGGTAGTACTCATCTCACATATAAGCCTACTCCTCTTCTACATGGTTCCCTACCTGTTAAATAATCATTATTAATGACGTTTTCAACCCAAAAAAATGGTCGAAGATGGGCATTTTTCCATATGATAGCAGAACTTGACAGATGGGGATAAGGACAGGACATGCAGTGTTTTCAATATGGTACATAACATGTGGCATTTTTTTTTATTTTTTTATTTTTAAACTCTTTATATTTATTTTTAAATTTTAAAAATAAAAATCACTCCTCTAGGGATTTATGTCCCATCGGAATACTACTAAACCAATCAGAAAATTAAAATATTGTATTTTAAAAATGATTGAATTTATTTTGATTTTTTTAAATATTATGTTAAATATTACAATTATACAAAACATTATAAAAAATTGTTAAAAATTTTGTTTCTAAGATAATCTCGAAGGTAATTTCTATTAGAATCAAGAAATTCCTTAGTGAATATATTTATGGTGAGAAGTTTGGGTTCGTCCCATGCAGGAATATCCATCAGGCTATTGGGGTAGTACAAGAAGGTCTACATACCATAAAATGTAAAAAGTATAAGGATGGCCTATGACAGAGCCAATTGGACATATCTCAGAGTGGTTCTATTTGAGATGGGTTTTGAGGTACCTTATATCTCTTGGTTGATGGGGTTTTTATCATATGTTTCCTTCTCTATCTTAATAAACGGATCTGCATCATATTTTTTCAGACCTTCCCAAGGTTTAAGGCAAGGCTTCCCTCTTGCACCACTCTTATTTCTAATCATTGCTGAGGGTTTTAGCAGGGTTGTGATGGAATCAAATAATAGTGGTGAGTTAAAAGGAATCTCCTTTGGGGGTAACATATCAATAACCCATATCTTATTTGTAGATGATATACTTTTATTTTTTGACGGTACATTACATGATTTAAGGAATATCAATGAGATAATATAGAGCTTTTGTCTTGCGACAAGAATGAAGGTAAATCATGGTAAACCATATTTACTGATCTCTGGTTTGGTTGACCATGATGTTCTCATTATTAATAGTCTATTCCCTTAACTTACTTCACAGTTGGAAATAGGATTCAAGTACTTGGGGTTTAGATTGAAACCATCGACCTACACTATAAAGGACTCTGATGGGCTTATCATTAAATGTGAAGCTAGATTTCTTAATTGGAGTCATATATGGCTCTCTAAAGGAGGAAAATTGATCCAACAAATTTGGTTGACTAGATATGCCTTTCAATTCCTCTAGGAAGGTTTCTTTATGTTGGAAAGCGGTTCTTAAAGTCTTTGATATCATTGGTACTCACCTTTCTTGGACGGTGGGAGATGAGATATCGGTATGATTGGGGGTCGACCCATGGGTAGGATGTAGCCATAGGTTTATTCTTCCAGAACATATTTTAAATACTCTTAAGTCTAATGGTTTCTATTTTTTGAATAATATTGTTGATTATAGGGTGAAAACGTGAAGGTGGGTAACACTTTCGTGAGAAACCAGTGCAAAATCGTCTTAGCGGCAGTTATTCGGCCGAATAATAAATATTATTCGGCCGAATAATAAACATTATTCGGCCAAATAATAAACATTATTCGGCCGAATAATTTACATTCTTCGTCGAATAATGCAGAGGTTATTCGGCTGAATAACCACACACAGTTCTTCGTCTAGTTTAACGGGGATCCTTGAAATGTGTGCAAACAGCTGCCGGACAGAAAAAAAAATTTGGGCGATAGTTTATTCGGCTGAACAATTATTCGGCCGAACAATTATTCGGCCGAACACATTCTCGGCCAGAACAATTATTCGGCCGACAAATTGTTCGGCCGAACTATTTTTCTGCATAAAAACCCAGCATCGGCTGCCATTTGGCATTCCCTGCTGGAAATATTTGGACCCCGCAAGCGGGCCCGCAGTAGATTTGTCGCCACCCCGCTGCTGCTCCACAACCCGCTGCTGCTCCACAACCCGCTGCCGCTCCACGACCCTCTGCCGCTCCACGATCGGCTGCTGTTACGTTCTGTTGCTCGTCGGCTGTTACTTTGTATAGTTCGTCGGCTCGTCGGCTATTACTTGCTGTTGCTCGTTGGATGTTGCATGTCGGCTAGTACTTTCTGTAGATCGTCGGCTCGTCGGCTGTTACTTTCTGTTGCTCATCGGTTGTTGCACGTTAAGTGTTGCTGCTGATACTTCCTGTTGCTCTTCCGCCTTGATTGCGTGCTTGTCCGATGCTATAACTTCTTGTGGCAGCTGTTGAAGCTGTGTTAGTCAACGAGGGTGCCAGGCGACGTGGAGTTAACCGCTTGAGGGTAAGTAACGTTTATTAGTTGGTTTTGGTTTTTGAATTTTAAGGTTGATGTATATACAGTTCTTCGTGTTGTAATGGTTTGCTGAAATTTTTTTGGTTGGCAGGTGTGTTCGGTTGTATTGCTGCGTCGACGGTGTTGCGGTTTTGTGTGTAGGGTTGAAAGCTCATCATTGAAAAGTGCGTTTTTCCGTCAGTTGTGACGTTTTGATTCTGTTTGTGTATGTTATAGGTTTTAGTTGATGACATTATTTGTTGCTTGGTGAAGGAACTAGTTGGTGTTTGAAGAGTTGGTGGACCGAATAGTCGCGGCATCGTGGATCGACGATCTCTTCACTGCTCGTTTGGATACAGGTATGTATCGTTTCGCAAACTCCTGCTTTGATAAAAAAATGTAGTAATATGAATTAAATTAAAAAAAATATTTGCCGAGGTTTAAGATTTGAATGTTTATCTTTTTATATTTATTTTTATGCTATTGAGTAGAGGTCTGGAACTCTGCTCTTGAGTTGTTGGCAGTAAGAGAAAATTAAAAAAAAAATCTGTTATGGGGGTTAAAATCAGAAGGTTTAATTTTTTAATATTAAATTTTAATTTTAGAGATGTCAGTTTTTATGCCCTTGAACTCTGTTCATGAACAGAACATGTCCATGAACATTGTTCATGAACTCTGTTCATGAACAGAGTTCATGAACTCTGTTCATGAACAGAACTCTGTTCATGTTATATGCCCTCCAAATATAGTCGGTAGTGGTTACTCCATTTTTTTATATAAAAATGGTAAGAGCAAGTATAAAGCAAGTAAGGCTTTCAAATATATAAAATGAAAATCAAACAACATAACATGTATTTGTCTTATTCTTATGAAATGTAACCCCATGGCTTCTTTATATATATGGATATTTAAACCCTAATCCTGAACGAGTTTCATATTAAGTTTCCCTAATTCTTAATGAAGGTCCATAAGCTTTGTAGGCAAGATGGAAGACTAAGTGATTGGAATTAATGGAAAAGGGGTTCAAAACATGTCCACATGTACCCACTACGTTGCCTTAATAAGCATACACACATTTATGAGTCATGGACTATAAATTTTTTTAGTTTACAGAGGTAATGCAGTTCTCAGGGGATTTCAACCATGGGCCATGCAGATAATAAATGGTATACTACACAACTTTATAAATGGTCAGCCGGTGGTTTTACTAGGTTAAGTGAGGTACAAGAATGTCATATGAGTTCATGAACTCTGTTCATGAACAGAACATGTTCATGAACAGAGTTCATGAACAGAACCTGTTCATGAACATAACATGTTCATGAACAGATTTCATGTAGAAAGTCACTTAAAAATTCGATGTTGTAAGTTCTTAGGTATTTTTTTTATAAAAATTAAGGAATGTTTGTTTATTGAGATATAGAATGAAAACATAAGTGATCATTGAAAAATTTGGAAGGTTATTATACTATTAGAATTAAATGATTATGAGATAATTATTGATGTTATGTTTATGGTGCAATAGTGTTCTTAGAGTTAGGAGAGGAACTTACGAAAGAAAATAAGTTATAATATTTTAGGTGGCTCTACATTTTGTATGCAGATCTTTAAGAGATATGTTTTTAAGTTTGTAGAATGAACATGTACAACTTCAATGTGTGTAAATTGTTTTATCATAAATATAAACTAGAAATCTCTTAATAAGGGTATATATATGTTATACTATTTTAGGCAGCTCTACATTTTGTATGCAGATCTTTAATAGATATGTTTTTAAGTTTGTAGAATTAACATGTACAACTTCAATGTGTGTAAATTGTATTATCATAAATATAAGCTAGAATTCTTTTAATAAGAATATATATATGTTTAGTGAGATGTTTGTTCATTGACATATATAATTCAACCATATTTGTTGGATTAAAAGTTTTTAAGGTTACTATACTACTTCAATTAACCGTGTTATAACTTATATTTGATAATGAAATGATTATTAGGTATATCTTTACGTTGCAATATTAGTGATGGTAAGGAATTTTAGTTAATTAATTAGAGTTAGGAGAGGGACTTACATTTTGTTGTAGTTTTTTATCAAATATTGGCTTGATGCTTGTAGAATAGTCATGTACAATTTCAATATGTTAATGTTTGTGTAAATTTAGAAGTTATATCAAATGGAAAGAGAATCTTCGAAGGGAAAGCGTAGGAGGTCATCACAATCCTCAGGAATTGGTGTTCCAATTGGTAGTCGAAGGTTGTCGAATTCACCGCGGGGTTTGAGTTTATTGTATGGGTCCCAGTCATTTGATCACCAACAAGTTCGAAGGGATACAAATGATTCTCCTTCGTCTTCTGTGGGAGAGCGTCGATCTCAACCTTCTGTTGGTATGAACATTAATGTTTAATAATGTATAATTTGTATTTTTTCGTGTTTTGAATTTATGGACAAGGTTAATTCTTGACTACGGCTATATTTGAAGCAGAGCGACGTTCAGAAGATGTGCGTAATTCGACGGAGCGAGAGGAAGATCAAGATAGGATTGTAGATGATGGAATAGGTGTGGGTGGAGAGCAGGGTTCTGAAGATCCTCCTAGAGCTAGGACGACATATGTTCCACTAGCCGAGGGGTGTACACCCATATCAACTTATCCATCTGATTTACCTGATGAGCTTCCACGGCAAGGTGTTGTGCAACAAACTATTCTTGAAAGTTGTAGATCCCACTATGACAGGTTGAACAATGATCTTTGTTCTTTGGATCTCCCTCCAGAGAGTCGACAAAGTCTAGAGATTGTTTTGGCGTCTTTGCAAAAATTCATTGATGCATACAAGGAACTTGGACCAACTACAAATGGTTTTGTTCATTTGATGCAGATGCGAAGGGACCAAGTTATGGGTCCAGACAAGTGGGAGGTTGTGAAGGAGAGAGTCACTAGAGAACAAGCCAATTCAATGTTCAATTTCAAAGAAGGCCTTAAGCAAAAAATGTTGAAAGTGCAATATTTCAAGCATCCTCAAATTACACATTTAATATATGATCGATTTCTTGCAGCTTATGGTCGATTGCCCTGGAACGATGAGGTTCCTAATTATTTTGCTAGATTTTTTTATGCCGAGTTTTTTTTAGGTATGAAGCCTAACTATACTGATGTTCCTTCTGACTTTTATGGAGTTGGAAAGGGTAGAATATATAATCGAAAAGGTGCTCTCAGAGACCCTACCACTATACAACCTCCACCTGAGATACCTCATCCACCGAGGGTTGTGGCTTTAAGATCAGAGATGGAGACAACATCTCAACTAGGGACAGTTGGAAGGGAATCGGTAGGTGATGGTTTAGCATCAGCTCTTGTTGGAGTAGAAGTTGGTTTGGGGCGAGAGAGGGCTCGTGCTATTGTTCGTCAAAGTTTTGTTTACAAGATGAATGACGAGGTAGATGCACTGAGCATCGATGATCTCAGGGCTTATGCTAAGTCTTGTCGAGATATAGCTTCAGATGTGTTATCCAATGACACATCGAGCATGGGAGAGGTTTGTTGATTATGCTATGACAATCTATTTGATTTTTTATTAATCATTTTGAATTGAATTTTTTGCTACATGGTAATAAATATATTAAGCAAATGTATTTTGTTTGCAGTTTTCGAGAATGTTAAATGCACATAATTTTTGAGTCTCCAGTAGTCAAAACCAAGAGCATCTTAGTCAAAATGAAGGGCGCTTAGGAAAGTTATTTTAATTATAATATTTATGATTGAACTTGATATTTTTTTTGTTTATTTGAATTTTAATAAATATCAATGTATCTTATTGTTAATTTGACTTATCTATGCAGGTTTCTTTAGATTCCAACTTTTTAGATGATTTACCATCTCTTGTGAGCTAATGATTTTAATTTTTTCGTTTTGGTTTTAAGTTAATTGCTTAATTTATTATTTGTATCTACTATGTTTTATTTATTAACAAAATTTAAATTTTAGGGAAGAGACCATTTGGAAATTGGGGGTGAAGATGTGGGGTATTTAATGAATGCAGATATTGGCACCGAGGTAATTTTGTTGAACTAGAAATGATCTCTGATATAAGTTTAATGTTTTATATTTTTTGGATTTATTTGAAAATTGTGTTTGTACATGTTGCAACTTTGCTCTTTGAGATCCTTTGGAGCCAAAGGGAAGGCTCTAGTGAAAAAAAGTGGTGGACATGCATTTAAAGAATTTGATGTACGATTTTTTTAATAATTGAATTGTTTTGTAGATGAGTTTAATATCTTAATATCTTGAATTTAGTTTAAAATTGTTTAAATAATTTATGATCTAAATTTATAATTTGTTTTTTTGTGTATTGTAGATTGAGTTGAGTCCCAGGGAAGGTCCTAGTGGAAAATAGTGGAAAGATATTGGTCTAGATGGATAGTGGTTCAGACTTTATTGTTTTTGTTGATATATATATATTGTAGTTGTTTTGAACATGGAGGGTATTTATTTTTTGATTATATATATATGTACATTGAATTCACATGTTCATCAACTTTTTTTTGGATTATATACATGAGTACATGTTAATTATTTCTCATTTGGTAAATGTTTAGAATATGTTTTGCATGAATGTTTAAAATGTTTTGATAATATTTATAATATGTTTCGCATGAATGTTTAAAATGTTTTGATAGGTGCAATCCAAGGTTAGGAAATGTTGAATGATGAGAATGAATGTTATGAAGTTAGGAAATGTTGAATGATGAGAATGAATGTTGAATGTTTTGAATGTTATGGAAGAATGAATGTTGGGAAAGAATGAATGGGAAGTGTTAGGAATGTTTAAAATGTTATTCTAAGTTAGGAAATGTTCAATGTTGAGAATGAATGTTATGGTAAGAATCAATGTTGGGAAAAAATGAATGGGAGGTGTTAGAGAAAAAGGAATGTTGGGAAAGAATGAATGGGAGGTGTTATAGAAGAAGGAATGTTTTCAATTTGTTATGTTGAGAATAAATGTTATTATAATATGTTTTGCATGAATGTTTAAAATGTCTTGATAGGTGCAACCCAAGGGTGGGAAATGTTGAATGATGAGAATGAATGTTATGGAAGAATGACTGTTGGGAAAGAATGAATGGGAGGTGTTGGGAATGTTTAAAATGTTAATCTAAGTTAAGAAATATTCAATGTTGAAAATGAATGTTATGGTAAGAATCAATGTTGGGAAAAAATGAATGGGAGGTGTTAGAGAAAAAGGAATGTTGGGAAATAATGAATGTTGAGAAAGTATTGAACCATAAGAATGAAGGCTTAATTCATATGTAAATTTTAAATTTTAATTAATGTTGTTTATATGTTTAAATTGTTCCATATATGCATATGTAAATTTCAAAATTTAACTAATGTTTTTCATATGTTCATTGTTCAGGTACTTTGTAGTTCGTGAATTTCTAAATGTTGAAATCATGGCAAATGAGGATAATGATTTTTTGTTTTTTAATTACAAGTGAGGATTTCCGGATTGTGAAGCTTATGCTAAGTTAGAGCAATGAATTTTAGACGACAATTCGATGAATTTTTATCGATTTGTTGTAAATAATCATTGCTCTAATTTAGCATAAGCTTCACAATCCAGGAATTTTTGTTTGTGATTAAAAATCAAATGATTGTTATCTTCATTTGCCATGATTTTAGTTATGTGAACTTACATTTGAGAGATATATTATTTTTCTGCAACAATCATATATATCTAAAAATTATATCTAGATAAACAACTTGTTTTAAAAAGTTCATTCAGATCATAGTTATGGTGAAGTATATTAAAGAAACATGTTTAATGGATTAAAAGAATAAAAAATTCAATAGGTTTTTTTGTGATTTTTCGTTGGCATCAATCAATCAAAAGTAAAAATTCGGGGCGGAGTGGTGATAGCCACATCCGTTATCTCATCCCTTAGTGGTCTAATAGACATATGGGGACCCGAATAAAGTACTTTTGAATCCTTAAATTATATTTGAATTCATTTTTAAGCATGTTAAAGTACAACCATGTAAGCTCTTATATTCAAGAAAATATTCAAACTCAATGAAAAAATATACTGTGCACAACAATTTTGATACATGGACAAAAAATATATTGCACACGACAATTGACATGAACAAAAATATATTTGATCAATTTATTTTTGATATGTAGTTAAAAACATCGCAATGGAATGCCATCTTCAACTATCCGTTCATGGTCACATATGGATAGTTTCCATTTTTTGGTTTTTAACTGTTTTTTTTATTGAACTTGTACCAACTTTAAAATGTTAAGAGTATATTCAAATGTTATCTTTAAATGTTCAGAAGTTTATGAATGTTAAAATTTTTGATAGAAATATGGATGAACTAGGAAGTTTAAAAGCAAATATATGTTAAGTTCAAATTTTGATATAATGGATTTTTAATTAATTTAATTTTTATTTTCAATGTTCAGGTACATTTGATGCAGCTGAAATCATGGCAAATGGGGGTAACGGTTTTTTGTTTTTTAATCATAAGCGAAGATTCCAGGATTGTGAAGTTTGTGTTAAATTATAGTAATGATTTTAAACAAAATTTGATGAATTTTCATTGATTTGTTGTAAATAATCATTTCTCTAATTTAGCATAAGCTTCACAATCCTGGAATCCTTGCTTGTGATTAAAAATCAAATGATCGTTGTCTCCATTTGCCATGATTTCAATTATGTGAATTTGCACAAGCGATATTTTAAATTAAAGATTTGGGACGGAGAACTTGGTGACAATTTACAGACATCTATTTAAGATCATATTTATGGTGAAGTACGTATTAAAGAAACATGTTCGATGGATTAAAAGAATACAAAATTTAACAGGTCTTTTTGTGATTTTTCGTTAGCATCAATCAACCAAAAGTAAAATTCGGGGCGGAGTGGGGATAGCCACATCCGTTATCTCATCCCTTAGTGGTCTAATAGACATATGGGGACCCGAATAAAGTACTTTTGAATTTTCAAATTATATTTGAATTCATTTTTAAGCATGTTAAAGTACAACCATTTAAGCTCTTATGTTAGTTGTCATTCAAGAAAATATTCATAAAATCTCAATGAAAAAATATACTGTGCACAACAATTTTGATAATTGGACAAAAAATATATTGCACACAACAATTGACATGGACAAAAATATAGATCAATTTATTTTTGATATGTAGTTAAAAACATCGCAATGGAATGCCATCTTCAACTATCCGTTCATGGTCACATATGGATAGTTTCCATTTTTTGGTTTTTAACTGTTTTTTTTATGGAACTTGAATCAATTTTATTCGAGATGCACATACTAAATGACTATATTGACAACATATAACATCGGGCTCATAATCTTGAAAGTAGACATAATTTTTAGTCATATGCGTCTGCTGAAAAAAGTAGCCTTTTAAAATGATGGATCCTCTTTCGTATGTAAATCCGTTGTCGTTGTAGTCCTCCAATAACTTCATTTTTCCTTCAGTGCATCGCATCAAATAATATTTGACATTTTCGTTGTTGTCTACAGGTGCAATCACAGCGAAAACATCTCCTGCGCAAGTTATGATTGGTGTTAGCGTATTTAAATGAATTAAATTGACTATACTTATGGCGATGGATTAGAATGAACAATTGACTTAAAAGTCAAAAACAAGTTTATTACCTTCTCTTACGAGATTTGAAATTCTATCGCCATCAGACGATATTGCTATTTCTTCTGATTTTAATTCTTCAACACTTGCCAGTGGCATTTTTCCTTTTGGATTAATCTCTGTGTGTCTCCAAGCTTTTACGTAGTTGTTTGTTATGTTTTCACAAACTTCTGTAGACTCAACATTTTCAATGCAAATATGACAAAAGCATGATTGCTTTCTACTGTCAAATGCAAACACGTTGTGAAATGATTTTGTTTGAATAGAGTGAAGATCTCTAGTTCCATGTATGGTGCTAGCGTCATATGGTATTGATCTATTTATATCTTGGACCCCAACAAGCCAAAAAAACCTACACAATAAATAGTGTACATATACTTAAATGTTAGTATATACATTTTTTAAAATTTTAAGAAATAATATAAATTAAAAAAATAGTGGACATACCTGCGCACGTCTTTTGATTGTTGATTATAATCATGGCTTAGATTTAATTGACACCATTGGACAACCTCTGCAGCTGAATGAAACCGTGCAGAAGAATAGTTCATTTGCCATCTTCGAAGTGCTCTTTTCACGCATGCTCCTGCACCATCATGCTCACCTTTTCCATGCCCAATTTCAAAGAAATTCCAGCGATGTTTAATGTTCAGCGCTTTATGAAGTCGACATAACCAAAAAAATGATCGTGAAGATTTAAATTGACCCACACATCCATCAGACCATATCCAATGCTCTTTGAATTTAACTTCGCGTTTTTTCAGTGAGTCATAGAAAATATTTTCTATATAATGTTGGACAAAATGTGTGTCGTGTGTACGATCATCGCTGATATAGAAGTGATATTCTTTAATCACATCTCGATTTTCACATGTGCTTTCAATGCCATCAACATCCTGTTGAGAATGTCTATATACAACATGGACAAATATCGAAACTTGGTCAGAGTGATAGTATTCACTCTGTATTTCTTTTTGTGCGACAAATGTATAGTTTTCAGCAAAATCAACCACCGATAAAATTGTTCCGGGTGGAAAAATTTCACGAGACTGTTTGAATTGAAGATCTTTCCATCGTGCTCTATGTGAATGCTGGGTGTATTTATAAATTTCGCTTTCAAATTCTTTGAGAAAATCTGTGACGCATATCTTGTCTTCTAGCAAATCAATTCTTTTGGAATGTGAATCACTAGAACTTGTATTATAGTTGATGTATTCGTATCTCTTCCAATCAACATTTACATTTGACAACGATTGATCATTATCGATAGGATATTTATTGTGGAATAACACCAAATTTCCACAATGATGACAATGTTTTCCATTGACACATTTCTTTGAATAAAATACTTCATCGTGATTTCTCTCACATAAAATTTGAGATATGAATTCACGTATCGTCAGTGGAGGTGGTGAATTTGTCCAAAACATTTTACCAAATTCAATAAACGTGTCATAATATAACTGAAATTGCACATGATAACGGCAACAACATGTATCACGTATAGTTATAGGTCGAACATACCATGGTTTTTGTTGCACAAATGTAGTGATTGATATATTAATTCCACGATGATCTTCCTTGAATTTATTGAACAATTGTACTTGTGTCATGTCCATTATATGTTTTGGTTGGCTTTCATATACATTTCGTGATATTCTTTTGCGTATCACATCTCTTGAATTTGGTGAAACTCGAGCATGTTCCAACCAATATTCTCGTACAATATCTTTAACACCTGCTCCTAATCTATCTTTGTAAGGTTGTCTACAAATAATTGCCCAACAAGCAAGTTCATTATTTTCATCTATTTGCATTCTGAATTTGCTATGTTTGTATAATGTCTTTCTTGATGTTCCAACTGCTTTTGCTAGTTCTGTTGTCAAACGCTTTTGTTTAGTACTAGCTGAAAGAATTGCTGTATGAATTGCTTTACGTGCAGCATTGATATCTTTCTTCCTGGATTTTCCAAATTTTTTTATTGTATCGCCTATATTTTCCATCACATTTTGTTTCAATTTCGACTCTTTTGTTACTTTGTGAATACCCAATAATGATGTAGCACCTTCTAACTTCTTGGACACTAATAAACATCTCAAAATTTGTGCTTGTCCTGCTATTGAGTAATCCTTGAGAACTTCATCATAAATTTTTGTAGCACGATATCGTGCAACATGTATTGGTAGTTTTTCTCCATATTTGTCGCAATCAATGTCTTCTAACATTTCATCATCAATAGTAAAAGTACCTATACATCAAGTTAAATTTAATTTAACATATATCAAAAAATAAAATTCATTATAAAAAAATGAATTTGAAAAATATATGATATATACATACCAGGTCCAATTTCTGGATCTTGAACTTGATCTTCAATATTGATTTCATCGGCATTAGCATGTAAATCACTATTTACATATTCTACAATGTTCTTTTCAACTTCAATTTGTTCTTTTTGTACTCTATTTTCAATTTCCATTTCTTCAACATTATCATGTAAATCTGTATTTATATCTTCAATAGTTTTCTCTTCCGTTTCGGCAACCCTTTGTTTTTTGGCAATATATCTGAGTTTTTGTTTCTTTCTATTATCATCATCATCACGTTTACGATCAGCTTTTCTTTGACATTTTCTCTTATTGCCCATGGTTGTTTAATCTATAGACGATAAATGAAAGAATCATGTTACTTTATAGTAAAAATAAATAAATTAAGATTTAAAAACATTTACGGAATTTATAAAAACATGCACTGAAATTTACTTTACCTTATAAAAATTTTGTAAGAGTCTTTTGAAGAAGATTTCTTTGGAATTAACTTTCCTTTGAAAAAACTCTCTGAACAAAAATCTTCTTTGGAAAATAATAAAAACACCTTGTGCCAAGGAAAAAAATAAAAACACCTTGTAAATAAATCTTTGTTGTAAAAATCATTGCAAAAATATTTTTTTGAAAAAATATCTACGAAAAAAACTACTAGAAAAAAGTACTTTGAATAAAAACTTATTTATAAATATATCTGGGAAAAAATCATTGTAAAGAAATAACTCTTTGAAAAAAAACCCATTTCAAAGAAATAAGAAGTACAAAATTACCTTGCAAAAAATCCTTCGCAAAATACCTTAGCAACATAACTATTTGAAAAAACTCTTTTCAAATAAATAAGAAGTGCAAAACTACTTTGGAAAAAAATCATTTGCAAAATATCTTAGCAAAACAACTATTTGAAAAAACCTCTTTCAATTAAATAAAAAGTGCAAAGCTACTTTGAAAAAAAACCATCCTTGCAAAGAACCACCTTGCAAACATGTCTAAGAAAAGAAATATTTTGAAAAAACTCTTTGCAAATATACCTTAAAAAAAAACACTTTCAATCTGTCTTTTGGAAAAAAGAAGAAGAAACATACTTTGTAAAAACCTCTTTTTGCAAAAAATGTCTTCTTTGCAAATATACAATAAGAAAAGAAATATTTTGAAAAAACTTCTTGCAAATATGCCTTAGAAAAAAATCACCTTCAATGTGCCTTTGGAAAAAAGAAGAAACATACTTTGTAAAAACCTCCTTTTGCAAAAAATGTCTTCTTTGTAAAAATGCAATAAGAAAAGAGATATTTTGGAAAAACTCCTTGCAAATATGCCTTAGAAAAAAAAACTCCTTCAATGTACCTTTTGTAAAAAAGAAGAAGAAACATACCTTGTAAAAACCTCATTTTGCAAAAATTATCTCCTCCTTCCAAAATTAGTTTGACAAAAAAATACGAAGTTCAAACATGCGAAAAGAATGAATTAACTTTAGGTTTATTTATATGAGTATAAAATATATATATATATATATATATTTTTTTTCCGGCCAACGTGATTTTTTTTTCGTTTAGTTATTCGGCCGAATAACCTTCACCATAATTTACGGCGCCGTTACGGAAAACCGTTATTCGGCCGAATAATTATTCGGCCGAAAATCTCTGAAACATGAAAGATTCAGATCTCTGCAAAATTTTCAGGTTTCTCCATTTTCGGAAGGATAAAACCGCCTCTTACACAACAAAACGAATGTCGGACTTCATACCAGTAGATTCATCATTGAATCTACTTTACGAGGGTATAAATTTTGTTGTATATAGATAAGAACTGATATTTTTTAAGTTTTATCTTCGTAACATGTGTCGAGTTATGATTCAGCTCTTTAAAAAAACAGCGAAAAGAAAAATCCATAACTGTGAAAATACAACACCAAAAAAATCAAAAAAAATGTGGGACTCTTCATTGACGTGTCTACTTCAAAAGGGTGTTCGTAGATTTTTTTCTTTTATAGCGGATTGAGAGAAAAGTGGTGCAACAAAAAGGTTGTTGAAAATCGACTGAGTTTCCCCATTGATCGACTTTAAAAAAATATAATAATTAGTATAGAGATCCATTGGATGCAAACTTATAGTCAGGCACTAGTACATTGTGTGTAGATTGTCGTAGCATTTTGCAAAACACAAGTCTAACAACAATTTTAGTGGTGCAACAAATCATAACTCTTTTGTAGTCTTTTCATTTTACAAGAACACATTGTCAAACATTTGCGAAATCGACATATCAAATCTTAATAAAAAAAATTGAAAAAATTATGAGTAGAAATCTAACATAATTCTACAAAAGTTTTCTTTTTACGGCAAAGTGAAATTTTAAACAAAAATATCACTTTTGTTCGCTCGAAGTTGAAAAACATGAAAAAACCAGAATTATTTTCTCACGAGACCCCCCAAAATAGACACCCATCTTCATTTTTTCACCCTATACTTAGACTTCCTATAGAGGACAAGGATGGCTGCAAGCTGAGGATGTGGGCATTACTGGAACTGATAAAGAATCCTGGATTACATTTATATCAAAATCTTAAGAAATTCAATGTTAGGATTACTAATTGCAAAGATTCTATGATATGGAGTTTCTCAGAATTTGGAATATACAATCCAAAATCAGGTTACAATTTCCTGTTGCGGGATAAGGTAACCGAGCTTCTTTGTTGCTGGAGGTCTGTTTCGAGATACCATTGTCATTTAAAATCCATAATTTTCATGTGGTTTCTTCTGTCAAATAGAGCACTAATGTGGGATATATTACAACAGAAAAAAAAAAAAAAAAAAAAGTCCCGGAAAGATGCTACTTATGTAAAATGGATGAGGATTCTAACTACCATCTTGCAGTGACTTGTTCTTATAGATAGGAAGTTTGGAAAGAGCTTGAGAAAATACTAAAATTAACTAACATTGGGAAGGTAGAGACTATTGAATCCTTCCTTCTGAGTTGGATCACAAATGAAATGGTGTCGGACTATAAATCACTCCCTTTAATTGTGGCATGGGCAATCTATCTAGCAAGGAATGCTAGCTATTTTTAAGATAGTACTATTTTTCCCTTTCAATGTGTTTATCAGAGTATGGGGATCATGAGTTATTTTCGACATGATCAAGTTGAGCTGAAAATCCAAAATATTGTAGAGGAATATATTGATGAAAATATTCCTTGGGGTCTTTTTGATGGAGCTGCTATGGAGGAAACTCAAATTTGTGGATCCAGGGGAATAATTTTATATCTTAGTAGCACTCGGTAAAATTCAAATATGGATTTGGTCATGGCACAAACAATTATGTAGAACTAAGCGCTATTAGACTACTGTTGAGGTTGGCGGCAGAACATAACATTAATGATATTCGAATCTTTGGAGATTCCGAATTTATTGTTAACTAGATAAATGGTTCTTATAGATTGTGCTCAATTCAGTCGGTAACTCTACTGGAAGAGGTTATGAGATAAAAATATCAGTTGGGAGATGTAAGTGTAAACTACATTTTCTGTGAAAGGAATGGAATTGCAGATGAACTTGCAAAAGCGAGTGCTCAAATGGATGAAAGATTATGGCATATAGATGAATATGCTCATTCAACACTCACATAATATTTTCATGATCCTTGGTAATTTTGTTTATATTGGTCATTTAAGATTTCATTCTGAAATGTTTATGCTGAATGTTAGCCAATGATCATCTAGTAACATGAAGGAATGAAGGTAGGTCCACTACAAGTTGCAACAGTAGAGTAGAGGAATATGAAGATGGGTTTTTTCGTTTCTTTGCTTCCTTTGATTGTGAAGGATTGGGAAAATAGTTTATGCATAGTAGAGTAATTTTTCCTCTATTGTTTTCGAAGCAAGGATGGGTAGCGTAAAATCTATCTCATCGAGATCTTTTTTTGTTCCAGATTTTTGCTGAACTTAGCTTTTCTTCTTAGCTATAAGTGAAAATTTTGAGGAATGTAAGTTCTATGCTTATTGTGTTGTATTTGATAAGACATTAGAAGACTATCTTGTAAAGAGATCCTTCTTTTTTCTACTAAACACAGTATATACTTCACGAAGTATAAATGTTGTAATTTCTGCTACTTATAACTTAGAATTGCTAAACTTGACATGCCCATGATCACACATGCAGGTAGCTGAAAAATGTAACTACGTTTTAAATAATATAGCTATGAATTTTAGATATGGAAAAAACATAAAACGAAACATAAATATAATATAAATTACATTTATTTAACACTATTAAAAATTCAAAATTTTTATAATCCTAACGAATATATTTATATCATTTGATAAAACATAATATTACAATTTTAAATTTACAATAATCATAATTATATAAATCTTATTCATTTATAAGAATAAATAATATTTTTTTGTTTGCTAAATAATTGAATTTTTGATAATCCTAAAAAATACATTTAAATAATCAAATTATAAGTATATAATATGATACTAAGAGTTTCAATAAACAATAAACAATATTTGTGTGTTTACTAAAAGAAACTATCAATTATGAATAATAGGTATGGAAATGATTTTTTAATATTAATAAAAATATTAAAAATTAATATATAATAAATTAAATGATCGTACCATTCACATTCTTTTTCTATATTATATTAAATCTAGTTTATTTTAAAAAAATAATAAATTAAATGATCATACCATTCAAATTCCCCTCCTATGTTAAATTAAATCTAATTTCATATCTTTTCACATAATAAAATAATACAATAATACAACTATACTAAACAAATAGTAAAATAAAACATGTAATATAACTATATGAAACAAAGCATGTAATACAACTATTTTATAAATATTAATATAAAATAAAACATATAATATAACTATATGGAACAAAGCATGTAATACAACCATATTATAAAAATTAATATAAAACAAAACATGTAATTTAATCATAACAAGAATTAAAACTATAAAAGTAACATAAATCATTCCATCATTTACATTATGCGCTGAAGTTATATTAAAACATGGTTTTGTTTATAGTATGCTTCTAAGCTATCGGATTTTAATATTTATAATATATTTTTAAGTTGTATTAAACTTAGTTTTTTTTTACAATATGTTTCTAATTTAAATAAATAAATTTTTTAATTCAATTTTTAAACTATATTAAAACTATTTTTAATATAACTTTTATCGGAAATGCGTTTTCCACTAATTAGCCGCCTTAAAAATGAAGCAAAAATTTGAATCAATAAAATTGTTTCAAAAACCTTCTGAAAATCGTTGCATAATTAAACTGATCCAGTGAGCTTGTTTCCGACCATTAAAACTTCGGCTCTCGCATTGAACAATTATTTTTAAGCGAACAAAATTATTTGTAAAATTAGAAAAATGAGTTTCAAAACTTTCTAATTTCTATCATGTGTATATCGATTTATTTTTATGTCTATATTTTTGTAAATCTATTCTCATAACTAAATTTATATATAACTTCACTTTTTATTTATTACTAAATATAAGTAAAACATAACCTCGTTTCGATAAATAAAACATTACCATTAGTTTCATTTTCACTCTATCTTTCCATTCAGTCAAAAGAACTAAAAGCTCCTTTAAAACTTGAATCGTCCGTAGAAATCTTCCCTAACAAACGTTTTTTTTTAAATGTGCTACGAATATGAGAAAATTTCAATGGTCCCTAGAAATCTTCCCTAACAGATGTGTTTGCTTCTTCCTTAATGGTCCATTTTGGTTCGGGTTCAACCTCCCCCTCCCCAACTAAGATTAGCTATCAACATGGCAACTAGGTAGGTTCATGTCCATGTCCAAAGTGAATTTATGTTATCTGTATTTAAACTTATTTAACTTTTTTCATCTTTCATACTTTATATTTTTATTTCTAATTTAAAATTTCAATTTAATTTTTTATATTAAAAATAATATAACTAATTTTGAATAGGTTATTGGGTTTATTTTATGTTAGTAAGTAAATTTGTTTAGAATTAGTGTTAGTAATTCAGTTTGCAAATTGTTATTAATTGTTTGGTTAAAATTAGTTTTATATATATTTTATGTTTTGATAGTATACTTATTATTTTGTTGTGGATATTGAAATAGTTTAGTGTTTTCTTAGATTATAATTGTTATCTTTGTTTAATTTTAATGATAGTGAATTGTTTTTAAATTTGTTTTCATGGTTAATATATGTTTCTTTTATATATAAATTTAATGGTAATATTTAAATGAGAATAAGATTGTAGAAAATATTTTCTTTTTATGGATATTAAATTGTTTACATTTTTCTTCTGGTGTTTACATAGTATGTTGGCCATAAGATTTCTATTGAAAGCCTCATGTAGAGTGTTATCAAAGGACCATTTTGGGAAATTGCCTGGAAACAATTTCCTAACTCGGTATCTTGACACATGTGCCTTTTGTTGTAATTGGAAACTGGGATGCCCTTGCGCTAGTAATATGTGGAGGGAGGTAACTCCCTGAGAAACCCTCCCAATACGCCCTAAGAAGGGTGGTCGACCATGTCTACACAAGGTTTTTAAAGTGGTCTAATGAGGGAACCCCCTTTGTTAACATTCTATTCATGCAACCTAGGAGCCAGTATATCTTTTTCCTTAGTAATTATACCATACACTTATATCTTATTATAACATTTTTACTTTAACCCCTTTCACTCGTAACCCTTCTAAACCTTAGCTACTTTAGCCACTATATCATCCAACCCATATAATATGTAACCACTAAGTCTTAGAACATCAAATTTATAAATCCGAGAGATTTTAACTTTGATATTTCCTAAACCATTGAAAAGTTAAACCTTAACACATGTTCCACCTAAATTTTATAACCCCATTCCTAGTCACTTTTGAAATATTGTAACTTCTAAGAATATTATATTTGTATTATTCCGGAGATGTTTCATTCCTCTGATGGGACTTTATTATGTATCCGGAGATGTTTATTCCTCCGATGGATTATGGTAACCAGGGTTATTAGATCTCCCATGTGGGGGTTGGCCCTGAGTTAGTTTATTAGGGGTTATTAGACTCTCTTAGGAGAGGTCGGCCCCATAGGGTAAAAAGTTAGTCGGGAAACACGTATAAGTAGAAGAGGTTTTTCTTTACTTATCTCACACTTCCATCACTCGGAAAGTAGCGCAAAAGTGAGAGAGAGGTTTGCATAGGAGGTAGAGAAGGAGCTCTAGTCTTGGACTACATCTTGTATTTGGTTGATCATCTTATTGAGGAAAGATTTGCTGGGTTTTTTACCCCATGAGGGTTTCCCAGGGTAAAATCTCTGTCTATCTTGTGATTGTGTTTATTTCAGTGATCTTGCTAGTCAAATTAGTATAAACTTAACATGGTATCAGAGCTAGCCTGAATAAGACATCTTTCACAAGGTGAAAATCTCTCTCTCTCTCTCTCTCTCCTTCGGTGAAAATTAGGGTTTCTACAAAAGTTGGTATTTTTGGATTCTGATTGCATGGCTGGATAGCCCTCCTCAAAATTGAATTTTTGAGCCCTGGATCGAGGTTTTTGGTTGGAAAGAACTCGGGGAATGTCAAACCCTAGTTTGACCAAAAGTGCAGAAAACCAGAAAACCAAAAATTCTGTTGCAAATTTGGAAGGTGAAAAGTTGAAGTTTCCAGAAGCAAAACACACCAAAACTTTCAATCAAGCACATCTCCTGGTAAGTGTTATTCTATCTCTTGAAAAACTTCAATCTCTTTGACCCCTGAAGAAGATGGCTCCAAACACTAAGCTTGAAGACAAGCTAGAGGTTATAGAAAATTTCTGGGCATGGAAATACAGAATTGGCCTCATTCTTGAAGAGAATGATCTTGCCCAGTATATAAAGGATGAGATTACAGAACTTGAAGAAGATGAGGCCAAAGAGAAGTATAGGAAGGATTTGATTAGGGCAAAGAGAATCATTGTTGATTCTATTAAAGACCACTTGATTCCCCAAGTGGCATCCAAGAAGACTCCAAAGGAGATGTATGATGCCCTATCCAGAATGTATGAGGGAAAGAACATCAATAGGAAGATGAATCTAAGAGCTCAATTGAAGAGCACAAAGATAAATAAAGGAGAATATGTTCAAGACTATTTCTCAAGGATCTCCCAGTTCAAGGAACAACTAGATTCTATTGGAGATACCCTTGATGAAGATGAACTAGTCATGACTGCTCTAAATGGTCTCACTAGACCATGGGAGTCATTTGTCGAAACCATGTGTGCTAGCAAAGAGAGCATGAAATTTGAGGTGGTATGGGAAGATTGCATCCAAGAAGAATCTAGGGTCACCAACAGAGAAGCCCTGCTCAAAGAAGATGACCAATCCTTGGCTACACACACTAAGAGAAGAAGGAAACAATCGTACTTCAAGAAGGATAGTCACAAGGAGTCTCAATCTCCACAAAGATTTCAGAAGAAAGGAAACAAAAAACACTCTTCTTTCTAATGTTTCAATTGCCACAAAATAGGACACATTGCTAGACATTGTCCTTCAGAGAAGAAGAAAGATCTTCACCATAGAAGACATCAAGCACATCTTGTAGAAGATGATAGTGAAGAAGAAGAAGAAGAAGAGGAAGAAAGGCCTCACAAGAAAAGATCTAGAAGAGAAGAAGAAGAGGAAGAAAGGCCCTTCTTCAAGAGAAGATCTAGAAGAAATGAAGAAGAAGATGTAGAAGAGTATGTTATATTCTCTGCACTCTCTAGATCTATAACACCTGGAGAAGATACATGGCTTATTGATAGTGGTGCTTCAAATCACATGACTGGACAAAAGAAAACTCCTTCAAAATTGGAAGAGAATACCTCCCCACAGAAAGTGTCATTAGGAGATGAGTATCAATATCCCATCAAGGGAATTGGTGAAGCAAACTACAAGCTTGATTCTGGAACCCCCATGAGGATGAAGGAAATATTGTATGTCCCAGGATTGAAGAAAAACTTGCTTTCCATCTTAGCATTGGATAATAAAGGTTATAGAGTTGCATTCATTGATGGACAAGTATTAATGTGGTCGAAAGGTAAATCTATTAAGGATGCAATTGTCATTGGTGAAGAGTAAGGAGATCTATACAAGCTCAAGGGCCATCTAGAAGTTACCCTTGTACATGAAGCCACTAGCCCAAATGAGCTATGGCATAGGAGGCTTGCTCATATTAATTACAAAGCACTACCTCATGTAAGCAAGGTAGTTATAGTTCTGCCAGACTTAAAGATTGATCATGATGGCACAATTGCAAAGGTTGTGCAAAAGGGAAGAATATCAAGAACCCATTTTCAGAGAGTGAAACAAATACTAAGAGTATCTTGGAGTTAATTCATTTTGATGTATATGGACTAATGCCCTCCACATCCTTGAGTGGATATGAATACTATCTCACATTTATTGATGACTTTTCTAGGAAGACTTGGATATACTTTCTAAAAGGAAAGAATGAAGTCTTTGGAAAGTTCAAGGATTTCAAAGCCTTGATAGAGAATCATTCAGAAAATAAAAATCAAAATACTTAGGATAGATAATGGCAGAGAATATACTTCAAAGGATTTTGAACATTTCTGTAAAGAAGCTGGAGTCAAGAGGGAGCTAAGCACTCCCTACAATCCACAACAAAATTGTGTTGCAGAGAGAAAGAATAGAACCATCATGGAAGCTATGAAGACAATGATACATGATCAAGACCTACCTATGTATCTGTGGGCTGAAGCAACTAGGACAACAGTCTATGTGCAAAATAGACTATCCCACAATGCTCTTGATTTCAAGACTCCAGAAGAAGTGTTCATAGGAAAGAAGCTCGAGGTAAGTCACCTCAAGATATTTGGATGTCCAGTGTACATTCACATTCCAAAAGAAAAGAGGACCAAGTTAGATCCTTCTGGGAAGAAGGGAATATTTGTTGGATATTGTGAAGCATCCAAAGCATTTAGAATTTACATCCCAGGTTTTCATCATATGGAAATAAGTAAGGATGTGACATTTGATGAAGAAGCAGCTCTCAAGAGATGTAGGAAGTGCCAGTATGAAGAAGTATATGAAGAAAATGCACCTCTCAGAACTACAGAGGCTGTACCCATCACTGAAGATGTAACACCTAAAGACCATGATATGATAGAACCACAAGAACCCCCCCTTTCAAAAATTTCAAGGAAAAGAAAGCCAACATGGGAAAGAGATATTATACTAGGAGCATAAAAGTATGGAGCTCCTAAAGGCTCCATTAGAATAAGCAAGAAACCAAAGGCATTCTCCAACTATATGGCTTTGATGTATGATCTTGTAGATCAAGAACCTACTAGTTATGAAGAGGTAATTCATAAGAAAGAATGGGTAGAGGCAATGACAGAGAAATACCAGTCAATAATGAAGAATGATGTTTGGGATATAGTTCCCAAGCCACAAGACAAAAGTGTGGTGTCCTCCAAATGGATATACAAAATAAAGCATGCTGCGGATGGTAGCATTGAAAAATATAAAGCAAGATTTGTGGCTAGAGGATTCTCTTAGAAAGAGGGAATTGACTATGAAGAAATATTTGCACCAATTGCAAGGTACACTTCCATTAGAACCATCATGGCACTTACATCCATGATGAAATGGGATTTACACCAAATGGATGTAAAGACAGCCTTCCTGAATGGTGTGATTGAGGAAGAAGTGTACATAGAACAACCAAAAGGATTTGAGGTGGAAAATTGAAGAACCCATGTATGCAAATTGAAGAAGGCCTTGTATGGGTTGAAGCAAGCTCCCAGAGCTTGGTATGGAAGAATTAACAATTTCTTGACAAACTTGGGCTTTACCAAAAGTAAAGTTGATCCTAATATTTATCTCAATGTTATGAATGATGAACCTGTCATATTGTTTCTATATGTGGATGATCTATTTCTGACTGGAAATGAGAAACAGATTATCGAGTGCAAGAAGAAGCTCTCATCAGAGTTTGAGATGAAAGATCTCGGATTGATGCACTACTTCGTAGGTCTAGAAGTATGGCAAGGACCGAATGGAATCTTTCTCAACCAAGGTAAGTATACTGTGGGAATCCTGAAAAGACTCGATATGTTGGAATGCAAAGCCAGGGCCACTCCCATGGATTCCAACTTAAAGCTATTAGTTGATGAGTCTTCAGAGTTAGTGGATGTGACTTTGTATAGACAGATTATTGGGTCATTAATGTATCAGACGAATACTAGGCCAAACATATGTTTTGCGGTGAACACTATGAGTCAGTATCTAGTTGAACCTAGACGAGTTCACCTAATTGCTGCAAAACATGTGATGAGGTACCTAAAAGGTATGATAGATTTTGGTCTCTATTATCATGGAGATCATGACTTCAGATTATATGGCTACACAGATGTTGATTGGGAAGGAAGTGTATCAAATAGGAAGAGTACATTGGGTGGATGTTATTGTCTGGGATCTGCCATGATCTCGTGGTTTAGCAGAAAGTAGTCAAGTGTGGCTCTCAGCACAGCTGAAGCAGAATATATAGCTGCCTGCTCTGCTAGTTGTGAAGCGGTATGGATTCAGAAGTTATTATCAAGATTGTTTAACTTAGAGATGGACCCCACTGTGATTCTATGTGACAACTAGAGTTGTATCAAGATGACAGAGAATCCAGTGTTCCATGATAAGTCAAAGCACATAGAGATCCAATATTTTTATATACGGGATATGGTGCAGAAAGGAGCTATCAAGCTTGAGTATGTAGGAGCTGATGAACAAGTTGCTGATGTATTGACCAAACCTCTATCTCGAATAAAGTTTTAGTATTTCCGAGACAAGCTTGGTGTAGTTCAGAAGGACCCTCCTCGAAAGAGGGAGTGGTATGGTCGACGATAATATTTGGATATTGGTATCGATGTGGATACCTATATTGATGATCAGATTGCTTATATTGATGGTAAGGTCAATATTGTGGATACTTGTATTGGTGTGGATACTTGTATTTGATATGTATACTTGTATTGGCGTGGATACTTGTATACTTGTATTGGTGTGGATACTTGTTTTTGATATGGATACTTGTATTAGTATGGATACTTGTATTGATGATATGGATACTTGTATTAGTGTGGATACTTGTATTGATGATATGGATACTTGTATTGGTATGGATACTTGTATTGATGATATTGAGGCTACCTGTTCCAATGATGAGGTTGATGATGAGGTTGCCTATTTCGATGATGAGGTCGATGAAATGGTTCTTATACTTTGTCTAAGTGGACAGTAAGAGAATTGTATCATTCTTGGACTTTAGTCTGAAAGTGATCCGCAGACAGATTTCTCCGAGAGTAAGAGGATTGTATCATCTGTGGACTTTAGTCCTAAAGTGATCCACAGACAGATGTCTCCAAGAGTAAGAGGATTGTATCATCCCTGGACTTTAGTCCTAAAGTGAGCCGCAGACAGATGTCTCCGAGAGTGAGGGGATTGTATCATCCCTATACTTTAGTCCTAAAGTGAGCTACAAACAGATGTCTCTAAGAGTGAGGGGATTGTATCATCCTTGGACTTTAGTGCTAAAGTGAGTCACAGAAAAATGTCTCCGAGAGTGAGGGGATTGTATCATCCCTGGACTTTAGTCCTAAAGTGAGCCGTAGACAGATGTCTCTGAGAGTGAGGGGATTGTATCACCCCTGGACCTTAGTCCTAAGTGAGCCGCAGACAGATGTCTCTGAGAGTGAGGGAATTGTATCATCCCTGGACCTCAGTCCTAAATTGAGCCACAGACAGATGTCTCTGAGAGTGAGCGGATTGTATCATCCCCGAACTTCTGTCCCTGAATTGATCCATAGACATATGTCTCTAAAAAGTGGTCCTTATACATTGCCTAAGTTGATGAGTGGACTGCATTGTCCCTAGACATGATATGGTGTCTTAAATAGATCATGTGTGTTGCAAGGTATGCTGCTATTGTGTTGTTGATCAAGAGGATCCAGTTGATGATGATGATGCAGATTGTGTGATGATGATGATGTAGATCGTGTGGTGACGATGATGTGATCATAATTATCTAGATGACGTTGCTGTGGTCGTGATGGTCTAGATGATGATGTTGTTGATCGTGAGGATCTATATGATGATATTGATCGGTAGATCCAGACGATGAGGCTATTGATCGATAGATCCAGATGATGATGCTGTAGCTGGTCGAGTGCTGTAGAAGATGAAGACTCAATACTGACGATGTTGATGTTCCAGTATTGATTATGTCCAGTAACTGTCTGAGTTACTGATGATGATGTATAAAGAAAGCTTTCAATGATTTATAGATGTATCATGTATCATGTAGTCGATGACTCCTTGCTCCTGTAGGTGTTGTTATAATATCCTTCTCGTTAAGGGGGAGTGTTGAAATATTGTAACTTCTAAGAATATTATATTTGTATTATTCCAGAGATGTTTCATTCCTCGGATGGGACTTTATTATGTATCCGGAGATGTTTATTCCTCCAATGGATTATGGTAACTAGGGTTATTAGATCTCCCATGTGGGGGTCGGCCCTGAGTTAATTTATTAGGGGTTATTAGACTCTCTTAGGAGAGGTCGGCCCCATAGGGTAAAACGTCAGTCGAGAAACAAGTATAAGTAGAGGAGGTTGTTCCTCACTTATCTCACACTTCCATCACTCTTAAAGTAGCACACAAGTGAGAGAGAGGTCTGCATAGGAGGTGGAGAAGGAGCTCTAGTCTTGGACTACATCTTGTATTTGGTTGATCATCTTATTGAGGAAAGATTTGCTGGGTTTTTTACCCCATGAGGGTTTCCCAGGGTAAAATCTCTGTCTATCTTGTGATTGTGTTTCTTTCAGTGATCTTTCTAGTCAAATTAGTATAAACTTAATAGTCACTATAACTATTATGAAAATTAAGACCAAAATCCTATAACTCTTAACAATACCCCCACTACACTACTATATCCCCTTTCTCTCTAATTTCCTTACCCCTCCCACAACCCCTAACCCTCTTGATCTCTATATAATTCTCTCCCCCAAACCCCCTCTATCCCCCGTACATCTAATCACCATCCATACCCCTAACCACCACCACCCCTGTCTCTCCCTCTACTCCCTAATATCTCTCTCTCTCTCTCTCTCTCTCTCTCTCTCTCTCTCTCTCTCTCTATCATACTCGGCACCCTACTCCCACCCCTAAAAGTAATCCCTGTCCTCTCTCTCTCTCCCTCTCTCTCTCCTCCTCCCCCATAACCCTTACTAACACCCTCTCTCATTATCTCTCTCCCCTACTCCTCCACCTACCCCTAACCCCCAACCCTTTCTCTTTTCCCCAATCACCTAAACCCCACCATAGCTCGCCCCATCTCTCTAGCCTTAACTACCCTATCTCTCTTTAAACCCCTCTCTCTCTCTCTCTCTCTCTCTCTCTCTCTCCTACTCCTACAACCAACCAACCCCTCTCTCTCTCTCCTAATCCCCCTAACTCTTACCCTGGATCTCTCTAGGTATCTTGTAATCTCCCTCCCCCTACCACTAACCACCTTCAAATCTCTCAAACACACTCTCTCCCACTATAACCCCCTTCTCTCCAATTTTCCTCCGACGAAAAACCCCTAAATCTCTATCTCTTTCTCTCCCCCAAATTCCTTCCTCCCGACTACCCTCCTCCTCCCAAAATTCTTAAACTCTACAATAAATATCTCTTTCTCTACCCCAAACCCCCTCCTATCCATACCCATAATCACCCCCTAATATATATATATATCCCCAACCTCTCTCTCCCTACTAATAACCCCCCTTTCTCTCTCGTTCACCCCTCTTCTACCCTCCTTACCTCTAACCCCCTATTTCTCTCTCTCTCTCCCTATACTCCACACCCTTCCAATCCTGAAGTATACCCCCCTTCTCTCTAAATTCCCTACTCCTCCCCAATTCCTTAACCTTCCTCATATTTATCTGTTTCTCTCCCCCAACCCTCCTCCTCTCTCCTAACCCTAATCAAACCCTCAAATCTCTCTCTCTCTCTCAGTCAACCCCATACTTCACCCACCTTTAACCCCCACCCCCCCTCTCTCTCTCGCTTCACTGCCTAACACCTCTGTCTATATATATATATGTGTGTGTGTCTCTCTCTCTATGACACATAATCACTACCCTACTCTCACCCCTACCACTAACATCCCTCCTCCATCTTTATCTCTCTCTCCTCTCTAACCCATACTAGCCCCTATCTCACTCTCTTTCTCTTGTCTACTCCTCCACCTATCCCCAAACCACACCCTTTCTCTCTCCCTTAATCCCCTAACACCTATCTTATCTCTCTCTCTCTCTCTATGGTTATCCTCTCTATTTATCTCCCATAACTAAACACCACCCTCTCTCTCTCTCTCTCTTTCCAACCTAAGCTCACCTTCTCTCTATGATTCTTCTAATATGTCTCCACTTCAACTCTACAACTAACTAAAACCCCACCATCTCTATCTCTCTACTCATAACCCCCCTATTTCTCTCTCTAACATCCCTCCTAAAACACGTACCCCTGACTCCCTCCTCTCTCCCTCCTAATTCCCCCTTCTACTACTTTATATATGTTTTATTCTATCTCTCTCTCCCCCCATTCCAAACCAACCCAATTTCCAACTATAACCCCCTACTCTCTAACTTCCATACTCCTCCCCAAAATGCTGACCCTCATAATCTATCTCTCTTTCTCTCCACCAACTACCCTCCTCCCCCCACCCCTAGTAAACCACCCATCGACTCTCTCTCCCCCCTCTCTCTTGTGCACACGACCCGACTTCTCAATTGTATGTCCCTTCTCTCTAACTACCCTACTCCTCTCCAAACACCAAACCCTCATGATCTCTCTCTCTTTCTATCCAACAAACCCCCTTCGCTCACCTACCCCTAATAACACCTCCCTCATATCTCTCTCTTTCTCTCCCTCTTTCAACCTTGTACTAATCCACCTACCCCTAACCCAAGACCCCCCCTCTCTCTCCCTACTCCCTAAAAAATCCTCATTCTCTCTCTCTAACACACATTCACCTCCCTAGTCCCACCCCTATAATCAACCCCCTCCTCCCCCCCCCCTCTCTCTCACCTCCTCCCCCTAAGCCTTTCTAACCACCTATATAACTCTCCCTATCTCCTACTCTTTCACCTACCCCTAATCCCCACCCCCTCTCTTTTCCCAACCCCATAAAAACCACCCTCTCTCTCTCTCTCTACCCCTAACCCACCTACATCTCCCCAAACCCCCTCTCTCTCTACTACTCGTACAACTAACCACCCCCCCTCTCTCTCTCCTACTCCTCCTAACCATAACCTCTCTCTCTCTCTCTCTCCCTCTCTCTCTTACAATCCCCCTACAACTAACCACATTCCCATCTCTCTCTATCTCCTATATTCCCCCTGCAACTAACCACCCTCCCATCTCTCTCTCTGTATATATATACCCTCCCTTCTCTCTCATTTTCCTCCTCCCACCAAAACTCTAACTCTTTAATTTCTATCTCATTCTTTCCCCTAAAACCCCTCCTCCACACTACCCATAATCACCCCCCCCTCTCTCTCTCTAACTGTCCTCATTCTTTCGATCTCTATCTCTTTCTCTACCCAATCCCCCTCCTTTCCCTACTCATAATCACTCCCATCTCTCTCTCTCTCTCTCTACCCCTAACCTATATCTCTCTTTATTCATAAACAACCCTCTCTCTCCCAACATCCCCTTACTCACCCTACCCCTAACACCCACTTTATCTCTCATGTAAACCCCCTCTCCCTACAACTTATCTCTCTCTCTCTCATGTATTCTAATGATACACCCCTTCCCTCTAACATCTCTACATGATGCAAAACCCCTAACCCTATTGATCCCTTTCTCTTTCTCTTCTTGAACACCCCTCCTCCCACTTACCGCTAATCAACCCCACCTTAGTATCTGTGTGTGTGTGTGTGTGTGTGTATGTCTCCCACCAAACCCCATACCACCCACCATCTTTCCCTTCCCTCACTCTCTCTCTCTTTATCTCTCTCTTTCCCCATACTCGAAATAGCCCCACTCCTCAACTATACCTACCTTCCCTCTAACTTCCCTACTCCCCCATAAATCCCTAATAATATTGTTAAAGAAAAATGAAACCCACTATTTGAAGGAACCATTGAGGATGGTTTGGAGAATGGAATCTGTGTTTTTTATGAAAAGTGGTACACTGAGAAATATACATATAATTTATTGTTTGCTGATAATGAAACAAAGTATAAAAAAAAATATCGTATACCATCTTTGGGACTTTCAAGTAGAGTGAAATAAATATCTAAGTATTGAGAAAAAAACTATTATGATAAGGTTCTGCTAAAATGACATTTGTCATGTTTTACCTGGGTTATGTGTCTAGTTAATTGTTTTAATACTTTGATCTAGAAGCCTTAACTTTGTTTTGAAATGGTGTCAGGATTTTGTGGCAAGAAATTTGAATATAGGGGAACAAAATGACCTGGACCATGAATATTCTAGAACTCATCCAGCATGCTCAGGAGGCTTGTCCACAACATTCACAATGACCCAGTCACTTAATGGGAACCCACTAGCTGCAGAGGTACGAATATATGTTGAGCAACAAAATGAAGGTACTGGTGCTTCACTAGCTACAAATGCAATAAGAAAAAGAAGGAAAGGTCAGACATTGAATGGTAATCACTTGCTAAATTTTTATTCCGATCAAATTCCTCATGCCCCACTAAGAAATCTTCTTCCTAGGAGACAACAACAAATAAAACCCTACAATAAGGATCTATTTTTGCAGGAAAACTTCAGATTTCTTGTATCTAATATGGGGGACTATGTGTTGAATTCAAGAAATCCAAGTAAAATGTTACAATGGGAAGATGTTGTTGTTGTAAATTTTTCCACTCCTAACCATGTGCAATGCCTGATTTGTTTGGACAACCCTCCATTGTGTCCTCAAATAACAACTTGTGGTCACATCTTTTGTTTTCCTTGTATTCTACGGTATTTGATGATGGGAGAAGTTTATCACAAAGGTTACAACTGGAAGAAGTGTCCCTTATGCTCTGTTATGATATCATGTAAGGATCTTCATACTGTTTGCATTGGAAATGTAAAGTAGTATGATGTTGGGGAACACATTGAATTCACACTTCTAACTTGGGAAAAAAATTATGCCATTCCTTTTGAGAAGAATCAACATTCTCTGGGTGGTTTGCCTCACAGTTGGAATAGAATGTGCTGGAACAAATGAAGAAAAAAAAAACATACATTTTTTATATGTATTATCTCTGTAAAATCCTTCCCCAGAAAATCATCTTATACTAAAGGATTTAAGCACACCACCTAATCCACCTCAAGGAGTAGTAGCATTGGCGAACAAAAGCACGGGAACTGCAACACTGCCAAAATTTGGAAGCAAACCAAATGCTGAAAGAAAAGAGAAATCTATCATCAACACTATGAATATGGATAAATAGTCTAAAACTTAGACTCCACCATTTCTTTTTACCTATAAAAGATTATTATAATTTCCACAATTGATAATATATTTGGGAGCATCTTTTGATGTAATTCCCTTTGATTATTGCATTGAAACATAATGCTTTATTATCTATCTTTTTTGTGGTTGGAGTTCAAACTCTTCAACACGTTGGAAAAGATAGCAATGCCGATGCCGTCACAGTGGCATACAATAACTGTTGGGTGAACGACTGACTCCAATGATCTACTTTCTACAGTCAAATAAATTCCGGTGGGTTGGTGAATTGGTGGCACAATAGCTGGTGAATTCAAATTCTTTTGGTTGCTATCTCAACAATGTCGTGGTAGATTTATCTAAAATTTTGTGTTGAAATGGTTCCAAAATAACTTGTAGCACATGGTATAATCTCTACTTATTCCTTTGCTTGCTAGTCATTGTGCTAGTAGATCAATGAAAATATTTATTTTAATATACTTGACAAAAATATCACTAAGCTATCAACGTAAAAAAATATGGTCAAGAACTCCAGCATTCGAAGCAATCAACATCTTGCAATTATGAATAATCACACCTGTCCATAAAACAATTTAAATACGAGTTATGCTGATTGAAAGTAATCTAACGAAAACCACAAAAATATTTCATTGCAAACCATACCATGAACACATATTTCTTGGATTAAAAGAAACTCCCAATATAAAAATGTAAAGGTTAATTTGTGCTGGTTTTTTAGCTAGGATTTATCAGAAGGTTACTCGAACTTGAAGCTTCTAACATGGTTCTCCAATTAACAACTCCTAATTGAGATGGTTCTGCAAAAAGAGTGTCTTTTTGAACACTCTATCAGTTGGTGAAACCACTTTTGTTGGCCACATCAGCTTGATTTGGTGGGTGGACTGATATGATATGGTTATTGATACTAGGCCTAAAACAATA
Source organism: Larix kaempferi (assembly GCA_027924585.1). NCBI lineage: Eukaryota > Viridiplantae > Streptophyta > Pinopsida > Pinales > Pinaceae > Larix > Larix kaempferi. The sequence continues at coordinate 990,340 of BSBM01000939.1, forward strand.
TTGGCACACTACAATAAGGCAAGAACAATCTTGGCACAAATTCTACTAGTCAATATTGGCTACATCCGAGAGGCCACGTGCCCTTTCAAAGTCACCCTAGCCACAAGCCACAACTGGTAGAGCTCATGAAGGGAAGTTGTGAGCCCGCCTTTATTTGAACCTGGTTCATTTCTACAGCAACTACGCCAAGTTACTTATAGACCACAGCCCAACAGACTACACACATGATATATACACGGAAAGACACCAGGAGACATACAAATTCAAGATTCCATTCATGTATTTAAAATTTTGAAATAAAGCCAAAAAAGGAGCTACCATGGAGTATTTAGTAACTTAGTTTACTTTTTCCATTTTCCATTGGGTCGAGCAATGACTGCAAAATTTATAGATTAAAATTTAATCTAAGATCGGGTCTAGAAAAAATCCTTTTGTTTCACCCTGCTTTTGGTTTGGTGAAACTAAAAGTTGGTTACCCATATGCTGGTATTGTTTGGCCCATTTTATGCTTTGCATCCCAATTCCCTATGCATTCCTAATATTCTATGCATGCATCATTTACTCTAGCAATTTGTAGAAGATTTTCACAAGTTGCTTGTCATTGGTGGTTGTTTATTCTATTCCTCAGCTAGTTTGAAGTCTTGTTTGTTATCAATGATGACACTGATGGTTATTCATTATTATGTAGCATTTTGGTTACTAGTTTTTCATATTAGGTGTGATTGCTCCTTTCAGCATATTTCATATTCTCATCAATTTTAGTTATGTTTAATGTTTAGTCATCATTTATTATTTAGACTATGCGATAATTTATTGAGATTTATCATTTGTTTAGTATTTATTATGTTCCTATTTTTTTCTATTTTTATGTTCTATACTGCTTACAAGTGCTTTGTTTGTGGTAGTGGTAGTTCCTCCTCCTCCAGTAGTTGCCTCAGATAATGATCCAAATAATACAACTGTGTGTGCCTCTACTTTTGTTTTCCTTTTTACATGCTCTCATTTCTTCAAACAATTTGTTTTTTATATTCTTATTCTATATGTTTTGGGTGCACATATTTGTTGGTGGATTAGACCCCACTGTGACGGATGACATGTTGAGACAAGTATTTGGCCAGTTTGGAGAACTTGTGCATGTCAAAATACCAGTGGGCGAATGATGTGGATTCGTCCAGTTTAATAACAGGTATTGCTTATTAAGATTTGAGTCTCTATTGCAAGCTTTCTTGTATAATATATTTTGGTATCTCAGGCTACAATGCAAAGCATTAGACTGTAGCTTTTCACTCTTCCTTTTCTAAACATGCATAAGCTTGCTACAGTAACCTTCATTTAGCATCTAGAATAGTAACCTTCATGTAATCACTTGAACTTATCCTTCAGGTGGACAATTTAGGAACAATGGATATGTCAGTTCCAATGCTGTTTCGTAATGGTTAATCCTATGGCCAACATGATTCACCAACATGGACCATAACATATTTATTTGATTAATCTATCTCGTGTTTAGTAATCCATTGGGATTTTATTGTGACTGCCAGAAATTCAAAGAACTCAGTGCAAAGTAACATCAGTCACCTAATAAAGGTTACACAATAAAATTAAAGGGTCTAGCCAATGAAATTCAACATATATTAGATTATTCAGAATTTGATTTCTCACCAAATAGGGATGATGTTCCTGATAGAGTTATTGTTAATCATGCCATTTCCTCAATGTCTCCGCAACCTTTGACATATGGACTTTTCCTGAATAACTTGTCTTCAGAGATAATTGATATACTTGCAGAGTCCCCTACCCAAACTATGAAACATGAATCGAGCAATAGTATGGATGTATGAAAGTCTTAGAAACAAGACTTTATACTTCCCATTGAGGATAAAATACACATTTTTGGTGACTATTGGGTAATCTTTGTTTCTTACCTAGGTATGTGACCCTTTTCCAGAATTTGGCAAGATGGTGTACCTAACTGTTGGAAATTTTATTATCATATTGATCTATAAGGAATTTCATTTAAGGGTGCTAGCTCAATGGTAGAGCACCTTCCTTATAGGCAGGAGGTTGGTGGTTTGATTCCTCCGTGCCCTATATATATTCTAAAACCACTAAAAATAGATTAATGACTAAACAAATGACCACAAATTTGCATATAAATGACCACCAGTACAACATGAAAGATAAGTGACCAAAAAATGACCAAAATATGCATATAAATGACCACTTCTGAGTTGGCGATCATTGGTAGCAAATTAGTGGTCATTTATCATGTGACAAAAAATGTGGTCATAAATTTGGTCATTAATTGTGATAATTAATGACCAAATTTATGACCAAATTAATGAACAAATATATGACCACAAGATAAGCTATAAATGACCAAGCTAAATATGACCACATTTTTGGTCGCATGATAAATGACCGCTAATTTTCTACTAGTGGTCACCAACTCAAAAGTGGTCATTTATCTCTCATTTTGTACTAGTGTAGAGATCAGGAGGGTTAGGGATTTATGGAGTAGGGTAGTTATAGTTGAAGGGAGAGAGAGAGAGAGAGAGAGAGAGAGAGAGATGGGGAAAGGAGGAAGGGAGATCAGTGGTAGTAATAATGGGTGAGGAGTGGGGAGTTTGACATAGTTAAAGAGAAAAGACGTTTAGGGATTGGGGTATTAGGAGTAGGGGGGTTGGGGGTTCCGGGTAGAAAAGGACAGAAGGAGATTGAGATAGGATATGTGTAAATATAGAGAGTGGATAGTGGTCAAGAGAGAGAGAGAGAGGGTGGACATTAGAGGGTTGAGGGGAAGAATAAAGGGTGGGAATTACCATTAGGTGGAGAAATAGATGAGGGAGAGAGAGAGAGTGAGAGAGTATATTGGAAAGGGATAGAGGGAGGTCCAAAGAGAGAGAGAGGAAGGAAGGATTGTAGTGGTAAGAGTAGGAGCAGGGAAGTGAGTGTGCATTAGGGAGAATAAGAGAGCAGATGATGTTAGGGAGAAAGGACAGAGGGGGAGGAATCGAGGCTAGGGTTAGATGGAGGAGTAGGTCTTTAATAGAGATAAAGAGAGAGGTTTCAAAAGGTTTAAGGGGGGCGGAAGAGAGAGAGAGAGAGAGAGAGAGAGAGATGGATTTTAGTGGAAAGGGTGGGAGAAGTGTAGTGAGGATGCATGAGAGAGAGAGTGAGAAAGTGGGGGGTGTTAGGGAGTAGGGAGAGAGGGAGATATTTGGGAGTTAAGGTTAGATGGAGGAGTAGGTGTTTGAGATAGATAGAGTTGGGCGTGATTAGGGGTAATGGGGAGGATGGGTGTTATGGAAGAGGAAGAAATAGAGATCAATAGATTGAGAGGTTTGGGGAGGATTAAAGAATTTAGAGAGAAAGCGGTATACTTGAGTAGTGAGTGGGTGTGGGTTAGGGAGGGGGAGAGATAGATAGATAGATAGATAGATAGATAGATAGATAGAGAGAGAGAGAGAGAGAGAGAGACGAGGTGAGGTGATAAGGGGTATGGAGGATAGTGTGTTCGAGGGAGAGATAGAGATATAAATCAGGATTATCAGGGAAGTTAGAGAGAAGGCATGTAAAGTTGAGGAGAGGGGTGTGGTGTATGGGAGAGATAGATAGATAGATAGAGAGAGAGAGAGAGAGAGAGAGAGAGAGAGAGAGAGAGAGAGAGAAGATGAGGGTTAGGGGTAGGGGTTGAGTAGTGGGGAGTTGGGGATAGGTAGATAGATATGGTGGGGTAGTAATAATGGGGGTTAGGGTTAGGTGGGTTAGTATAGGGGAGTTGGCGGTAGGTAGAGAGATAGGTGGTTTAGGGTTAGGTTTGTTATGAGTGGGGAAGTTGGGGGTAGAGAGAAAGATAGAGAGATAGAGGATAAAGGTAAAGATAGGGAGGGGAAAGAGGTAAAGGGGCAGAGAGAGAGAGAGAGAGAGAGGGTGGACATTAGGGTTAGGTGGAGGATTAGAGAGAGAGAGAGAGAGAGAGAGGAGGAAGCTTAGTGGTAAGGGTGGGAGAAGTGTAGTGAGTGTGCATGAGAGAGAGTGAGAGAGTGGGGGAGTGTTAGGGAGGAGGGAGAGAGGCATATATGTGGGGATTAAGGTTATATGGAGGAGTAGGTCTTTGAGATAGAGAGATTTGGTGGGAGATTAGGGGTAGTGGGGGGGATGGGGGTTATGGTAGAGTCAGAGATAGAGATCAAGATCGTCAAGGGTTTGGGGAGGAGTAAATAATTTAGAGAGAAAGGCTTATACATGAGTAGTGGGTCTATGTGGTTTAAGGATGGGGAGAGAGAGAGAGAGAGAGAGAGAGAGAAGGTGAGGTGAGGTGATTAGGGGTAGTGCGAAGAGTGGCATTGAGAGAGAGAAAGAGATATAGATTAGGATGATGAGGGAGGTTAGAGAGAAGGGGGGTATAGTTGAGGATAGGGTGTTGTTTATGGGGAGGGTGAGAGAGAGATAGAGAGAGAGAATATGGGGGTAGGGATAGGGAGTGTGGAGTGGGGATTTGGGGGTTGGTAGAGAGAGAGGGTGAGGTAGGGATACAAGAATAAAGTCGGGGGGTTGAGGGGAGAGAGAGAGAGAGAGAGAGAGAGAGAGAGAGAGAGAGAGAAATAGAAATGGGTGTGGGTTAGCGGTAGGTATAGGACTAGACGAGAGAGAGAGAGAAAGTTTTGGCTTGGTTTTGCAACCAAGCTTAGTGTTATGGGCACCTGCTAACTAGTAGCAGCAATTTAAATACTAAGCAAAAACAATAAACTAAATCTAAACTAAAACTAAACTAGCATGTGCATTTTTGAATTAAAAAACAAGAACAAGAAAATATAGAAAATAAATTTGTATTGAAAATGGGGGCAAACAAGTGCTTGCAATAACAATACCTCCAAGTGATAAAGATAGTTGAGAAGCACTAATGGTGAGCAACTCCAAACTCCAATGGGTCCTTTCTCCAAGGTTGCTACAATGGCCAAAAACTCAAGGGAGATTTTGGCAGCATGAGGATAGGAATATGGATGGATCTGAAATGAGGAGCCCCTACCACCTTTTTATAGGTTTTCGTGGTGGGGAATACCATTGTGGTTTTGTGGAAACCAATGGTATTGACCAACATGGTTTAGGTACTTTTCTCTCCTTTTTCCTTTTTTGAATATTTTTATTATTTTTATTCCCTTTTTAATATTTTGGGAATTTTGGACCCTTTTTTAGGGTTTTTTAGGGTTTTTTAGGAAAAATACTCATTTTCAGTGGAAAAAGGGGTGTTTTAAGGCCTTTTGGTGACTTTTTGTTGGCTTTAGAGGTTCAGATGGTGGAAAAGTGGACAAATGGGTCATGTGAATAAGGGAATGAGATAGTGAGCACTTTTTGGGTGTTAACAGATTGCCCCCTGATGTGTGAGGGCAGGAGCTCATTGTATTGCCGATAGACATCATAGTTCTTTTGTCTTTTTTCTGGGATTTTGGGGAGGAGAAAAGACCGATTGGAGACTAGATCCGCGGCCCTTGGAAGCTGCAAAAAATAAACGTTATAACATGGCCTCAATATGAATGAGGAATAATCGTGATAATGGACGAGTCGGGCATACCCATGCTCGTATCAAGACATATATAAACAATTAGTCCCAAGAAGGGGGACCTAAGAAAATACATAAAAAATATGCTGGTACATCATAATGGTCCAGAGGGGACATCATTTTGGGATGTACTCATGATCATATCATGACTGATCTCAACAACGGATACACTGGATTAACTGATGAACTGTTGAAACTGAAGGTGTCAAACATCTGTAGGGACTCAAAGACTATGAGTCATCTCTGAGAATTAATGTAAACTGTATACTCAAGGGAGTATGAAATTGGGGTACACCTGAATATTGTCGCCCATGCGCAACCCGGATATCTATAGAAAAAGATGTAACTGGTTGTATCCATAGGTAGACTCTCAAATGTGGAGGAGTCAGATAGTATCCGGGGTCTTCAACTAGTAACTGAACGAACCAATGCCCTGTGCGAGTCTCAATGATGCGATCAAGGTGTTGAAGTCGAGCATGTGAGAAACAACCATTTGGAGAAGCACTGAGGACTCTTCTCGAAATGATTCATAGGCACTCATCATAATGGTGATGAGTCCAAGGCACAGGGACCTCTAGCTCGATCCTCTGGAATAAAATTTTGTTGTCATCGACATAGGGAGACCAGCAAACTAATCAAGGCAATGATGTTTCCTTGATAGGAGCGCGAGGTGTAGAACTGAAGTGTGGTAGTACTGATTGTAGGACCTGACATACTTGTGGGGATGGGAAGTAAACTAGGTTCATATAGTTGGTAGACTCAAACTTCCTTTGTTCAGAGCATGATGACATGGTTGACCTGGCAACGTAGGGAACTGACTTGTAGGTGTGGGTATCATTGCTTTTAAGTACTGAAGGGTATGTATTGACTCTGGGGGAGGAATCAAGCTGATGGGTGCTGTCGAGGGATTCTCAGGGGTGACATACTACATAATACTCTGAACAAAAAACGACCAAAATGGGGGAAGCTGCTATATGAGTAGACGTGATCGTTGTGGCACCGAGAAGCACCATTGGGTCCTTCTTCATAGTTTTAATGAGCTTGAAGAAGGGATAAAAGTGTGCTCTGAAATGGTACTCTCCTGTGGATTTGTGAGCCCAGGACTGTTCATGCTCATTGGTGCTTTCATTTTTAAGGAGTCTAAAAATGATAAGAAGACTCTGCAGTGGTTATGACTACTGTCCTGTTGGTTTTTACGAGCCCAGGATGGTGATTGCTCGTGGTCGCTTTCATGTTTAGAGAGTCTGAAAGCGGGAAGTGGACTCCATTGGTGTTCTTTTTCGTAAGTTAGTCTCCAAGGCTCGAAAAAGCATAAAATGATGAAAATGGAGAACTCTTCTAGTTGATGTGACTAGAGTATTCCTTTTTCGTAATTAGTCTACAAGGTCCGGAAAAGGGGTAAACTTATACCAGGTAGATGCCCTTTCAGATACGCTTAGCGAGCATGAAAGGAAGCAAGGTTGTTCGGTGATCTTTTCATTGTTTTAAGAGTCAGAAAAGAGCTTAACAAAAACTCCCTAAGTGCCTTTTTCATAAAAAAGGGATTGCTCGTTGCCTGAAAAGGGATAAAATTATACCGAACAAAAAGGGATTGATGATAGAGAGAAAAGGTCTCAAGCATCATCATGAGTGCGGAAAACTAGATCCAGTGACATAAAGATTGTCAGAAAGGGGTAACGACCAATGTGGCATGCAAACAGAGGTGATGGGTGGCAATTTTTTTTTAAATGCTTGAAAAATCTGGAGGTGAGAGCGAGAAATGATCTCTAGCATCATCACTAGCACGGAAAACCTGAATTCGACGATATGAGGCATGTCAAAAATGGACGACGGCCGATGTGGCATGCAAACCGAGGTGATAAGGGGGCATGGAAAAATGCCCAAAAAATATGGGCGTGAGAGCGAGAAATGATCTCAAGCGTCATCATGAGCGCAGAATATGAATCCGGCGTGCAAATGTGTGAAAAACGGAGGTTATAAGGACTTCGGAATGGTCAAAGCAAATAACTAGGTTAAAAAAATTGCTACAAATAAAGGTGAGCCCACTAAGCCAATGATGCAGTGGTGGGGAGGAAATGATGACCCGTGGGGGAAATACTATGTGTATAAAATCAACTCAAATATACAAGTGGACACGTGACCTCAAAAAAGGTTGAGATCACGAATATGAAAAAGTGAGCAGGGTTAAATGACCTTCCCCCATGCTATGTGCATGGGTTGTGATTGTGGATCACATATGTGTTGGTTTGAACAATGGGATGCATTGAGGTGTTGAGATAAGAGATGATGGGGAAGGTTCAAAATGATTTATCATGCCCCCTATCTCGGGTTCGAGGTAATCTATTATGCCCCCTAACTCATAGGTGTCAATGTGGTGTAGATGTTGTCTCAGAGAGAGATCAATAAAGCATTGAGTAAGTGCTCGGCGGGGTGTTATACCATGAGGTTGTGGGTCGTGGTGGCATACTGAAGTGATGATATGATGATGGGGGATTCCCTTTGTGGGGTGGATGCCCCCAGTATCTTCGACGAGGATCACGATGATGATGAGTAGGCAAGGTTTGGGCCTGCCCCCATGTTGTGGACATGTGGTTTCCTGTCGATTTGAAAGGGTTGAACCTGTGTGTCAAAGGGATCAATGGAAGGGGATGACCAGACAGAGGGGTATCCAGTGGAAATCGTGTAAAGGGTATTAATTTCTTATGAGGAGGAAGATGGTGGGGGATGAATTTCCTCAATGAGAAGAGGGGATATCTCTAGGTCGACATTATTCAACTCGTACAATGCTGCTCTGTAATCTGGGAGATCAGGGCAGTGATGTGAATAATGGCCGTAGATTCTGCATATTGCACAAGGATGGTTTGTGCATAATGATTTATCATGAGGTTTGGGGGTTTGAGTCGATTTTGACAATCGGGATGTTGGGTTTGTCGTCAAGCATTTGCATGTGCTCCTGTAATGCAGGTAACTATGGACACTGATGGGTTGGATGGCCTAACTCATCACTACAATGAGCATTTAGGAGGAGCATGAAACACGGGGGGAGGTTTAACTGCCTTGGGTGGGGGTTCCGCAGTGTATGGTTGGGGGCCTCTGCCCCCAGTGGGCCTGATGAGAGGAGGGGGATTTGTAGTCGATGAAGGGGTAGTGATACCGGAGGTGGTTGGGTAGAAGTGACAATGGGTTGCAGGTTGTAGGATGACATTTGGTGTTGGTGGGGGAATGGTAGGCAAAATATACCACATGGGTAATCCCAATGTTAACCCGAGGAGACTGAGGGTTAGCCATAACCGGAGCGCTTACTATGCCCGAGGGAGGGTAATAGAAAGGGGATTGTGTGGATGGTTGTAACACCAATGTGACTAGGGACCAATGGTGGTTTAGGTAACAAGGACGGTTGATTGTTGGGTGTTTGTGTATTGTGGGACAGGGTACATAGGTCAGATACTTTGGGCACGGGTGACGGGGGGGTGGAACGGATTGGAATGTTGAGGTCGTCGGTGTGTCTGAGTAAAATCCGGGTCCCATAGAGGAAACAAACGAGGTAGTTGCACCACAAATAGGTTGTTCAACCATGGGGAGAATATTTTTAGGTGCAATGGGGGTGGATTGGTTTCAACGCATTTGGAGATTCGTGTCAGATGATGACATCATAAGGATATGATGACTACATGAATCCATCGGTTGGTTTGTGTGTGCAGCATATGTGATTTGTTGTTGTGGTGCTGTGGCTCCTTGAAGAGGATCCAACGGACGAGTGTTCGCCATTCCTTGTGTGGGCAAAGGATTCTGCAGAACCATGGGTTGTGGTTGAGGAGGTGGTGCTGGTTGTGCCGCGTGCCCTTGGCGTTGGGTGTCATCAGACCACAGTTGGCGTGCTCACCCCAAATGGGGGCAAGTGTGTGTATAGTGGCCGTATATCCCGCATATGGAACATGGGTGGTTTGTTTGTAAATTTGGGTTCTTACCCTGTTTCGGTGGTCAATCAGGGTTTTGGTTGGCGGGGGGGGTAGCGTTGTTGTTGTTTGGAGGATAAGTTTGAGCGATCAGAGGTTGTGGTGTAGCAAGGACTACCTGTGGTGGCAAATAAGCCGTTGGGGCTTGTGAGTGAACAGGAGCATGTGTGGCCTGCTGATGGTAATAGATTGGTTGTGGTGGGAACTGAATCGGGTTCTGGGTGGCAGGTTGTTTATAGTATGCGGGAGGTGCATATGCCAATGGCACTTGGCCATAGCAATGTTGTGGATAAGAGGGTCCATGAGTGTGATGAGTCTGATTCATTGGAGCGTAGGAAGTTATCGCTCCAGAATTAGATGTAGCCCTAGAGAGGTTGGGGGCATTTATGGTGCTCACCATGCTAAAAGGTTTAATTTGTAGTGTGACTTGGCTAATAATACCATCAGTGGCATATGATGCCCCCGGCGTGTCACCGCGTGAAGAATCGCCTCGTGGGGTGTCTGGTATGATGGTGTAGAGATAGCCTGATTGGGCGTAAATTAGGTTGAATTCTTGAGTTTTTAGGATAGCTTCTTCCTCGGACTGGGGTCGTTTGGATTCCACGTCCTTGGCAATGAGAGGGAGGAGGGATTTTAGAAACCAATCTAAGAAGATACGGTCGTCTAACTTGATTTTGTAGAGGCTTCGGTGTCGACGCCACTCATGAATGTCGTCAGCGATGTGGGGTGGCCATGTTTTGTCTGCAAGACAGTAGGATCTCGACCCCCGCGTCATAGCGGACAGGTAACTAGAAGAACTGCAGGAAGGTCGAGGCAAGGGAGGTAAAGGTGGCATGGGTCCCATCGGGCTGCTTGATATACCACTTAGCTGGAGAGCCGGTGAAGGTGCGCTGTAACAGACGGAGGCGGACAGAGTTGTCTACTATGGAGTTGGAGGAACACCATAGATGGAAGGACATAATATGGTTCTGGGGGGTCCTCACCTGCCTTGCCCTCAAACTTAGGGATGTCGGAGGGGAGTTTGGTGGGCATGTGAGGCCACGCAGGATCATGTCTGATAGGATCATTGGTGAGCTTGGTTAAGTCTGGTAAGTTCAAACTCGCCATGTACGGCAAGCTAGCAAATGTAGTGACTAGGACTGGGACATGACTAGTCATGGTGGTATGATGTAGGGGTCCAGTAGCGCCTAAAGGTATGCTAGGTATTGAAGGTATGTGTCCTCCAATAGCTGTGGTCTGGTATGGGCCAGTGTTTCCAAGTGCAACATGGGTTACACCAGGTTAGGAATAGCAGTAGGGATTCCTGCGATATGGGTTATAGTAGTGAGAGGGAGTGTGACCCCTATGTTGGGCATACCCATAATAGGTGGTGGCCCTGTGTTGGGAATTCCTATAACAGGAGGTGGCCCTGTGTTGGGCATTCCTAAATGTGGAGTGTCCACAATATTAGGCATACCTAGGCAGGTGGTGGTTTCCATGGATGGCACCGCAGCAGAAGGGTCTGTGGATGTATTGCCTATGGTGCTGGTAAAAACTGAGTCGAATTGTGTTCCAGCCATGAGGTTGGTTGGGAGTAATTTGGTAGGGTTTTCGGATTCTGCCTCTAAATCAAATGTGAAGTGAGACGTGTCAGAATCGGATGACTGTCTATTTGATCGACGATGTGTCGAATCAAGGGATAAGGCTCGGCGTCGGTGACATGGCGAGCCAAGTAGACTGAACTCTAGGAGTTCACCCTGAAGACGACGAGAGCGTCTAAAATTCTCAATGGTGAGAAATAAGTTTTTTGTGGAAATATCTTATCTGTAAAATGGTAATGTATAAAAAACTCAAAACTCCAATGCAACAAGGGTGCAAGAAGGGGAGTGAAAATGAAGGCTCTCAGGCCAAAAAAAATCAACCTCAAAAAGGCACTTATTATAGCAGCTGTGCTATAATAAGTGGAGGGATGCAAAAAATGGTCAGAGTACCAACATGAAAATAGCTTCTAGAAAAAATAGGTGTGACTAGACCAAAGGTGGATTGTATCATGCAAACACCTAACTAAAAGTATTGTGAACCAACAAACTATATTCTCTGCAAGGTGATGAAATCCAAGTCAGACAATATTGAGTTTTGAGTCAACGGCTAGATATCCCCCTACCGGGAGGGACACCGAGTAATCAATCCTAAAGAATGGCAACTAGGATACTCCATTCATGGCACATCGAGAAAAGGTAAATCTGTCGTTTGGTCCTTTTACCGCAATACCCCCATACAGGGATATCCTGAGAACTGCGAATGGCAGCCCTTCGGTTACTGAATGGATTTCGGTATTCCACTCAGGCTTCCGGAACCATCCTCACGACTTCAAGCCTCCTAGGGGAGAGGCCTTCCCATAAATTGTGACCGTGCCAATAAATACTAGGAGATTTTGGTTCCCTAATGGACAACAACTATGTCTCAGATGTAATAAATGAGGGGTGTTATTGGAACACCTATCCCCTCAATACTACCTAGCTACAAAGTTCTTTTAAGTGTTCCCCAATTGGGTTTAAAAGTTTGTTGAAGTTAGGGTTTGTTTTAAGGCTCAGTTTAAATTATGTGTTTGAGTGGGTGCACGTGTGGTATTTTAAACTGAAATTGAAAAAAGTAAATGCTAAGTATTCAAAAAACAAAGGATTTTTTGAAATAGAAAAGCAAATAATATGACTTTTTCAATAAATGGAAATTAAATGCTTTACAAAGACTATTCAAAAAACAAAGGATCTTTTGAAATAGGAAAGTAGATAATATGACTTCTTTAAGAAATAAATGGATTTCTTTTTCAAAAATTGCTATGGGAAAAATATTAAAGAAGCAAACAGCAAAATTTTTTTAACCTAGACAAAATGCAAAATAAATCCTTCTTTCAATTTCTGAAAATTTTTAAAATACTTTTTCCATGTGCATTCTAAATAGTAAAAAGATTAAATGGCTGTAATAATGCAGGAATTTTTTGATGCTGTAAAATAGCTATGTGGGCAGAAAATACAGTAAAAAATTAATTTTTTAAACGGATCGGCCGAATGAAAAAAATTGGCATTGCGGGTTTTGACAGAACAGCCGCGATGGACTGCGCGGGTTTCTGTCACCCAATCGCGATGGACAGCACCGGTTTCGGCCTCGAAGCCGCGATGGACTATGCGGGATTTCATCACACAGTCACGATGTGCAGTGCGGAAAATGTCCACAAAGTCGCGATGTGCAGCGCGCTAATTGGCCGCGAAGCCGCGGTGAACCGTGCGGAAAAAAGGCCGCGTAGGCGCGATGAGCCACGCGACTGTTGGGCAAAAAACCGCGAGGCGAAAGCCGGTACACGGACGCCGAAAAACGAACCCAAAAATTGAGAATTTCGGGCTGTTAATGGCCAAAAAATGGGCCAAAATATAGAATAGCAATGGATCTGCTGTCTAGGGTGGTAGATCTATGAATTAAACTACCTAATACTATCAAAAAATAAGATCTAAAGAAAAAGTGAGATCTAAAGATTTGAAAAGCAGCGGAGTTGCCAAAAACTATTGGCTTGGTTTTGCAACCAAGCTTAGTGCTATGGGCACCTGCTAACTAGTAGCAGCAGTTTCAATATTAAGCAAAAACAATAGAACTAAATCTAAACTAAAACTAAACTAGCATGTGCATTTTTGAATTAAAAAGCAAGAACAAGAAAATATAGAAAATAAATTTGTATTGAAAATGGGGGCAAGCAAGTGCTTGCAATAACAATACCTCCAAGTGATGAAGATAGTTGAGAAGCTCCAATGGTGAATAGCTCCAAACTCCAATGGGTCCTTTCTCCAAGTGGTAGGTGTGGGGAGTAAGTAAGTGAGTGTGATTTTGAGTTAGAGTGAAATTTTGGGGATGATAGCAAGTAGGGCGAGAGAGAGAGAGAGGGGTGAGGGTTAGGTTTCAGTGGATTAGGTGTTTTGAGAGAGAGAGAGAGAGATGAGGGGTTGTTTACAGTTAGGAAGAAGAGGGTGGATGGTGTAGGAGAAAGAGAAAGAGAAACAAATTAGAGAGTTGAGAGGTTAGGAGGAGGAGTAGAGAGAGAGAGATGGGGATGGAGGGATGTAGGACGGTGGTTAGTCATAGGAGTGGGATTATGGAGGTTTTTAGAGGTAGGATAAGGAGGGAGAAAGAGATGGGGGGATAGAGAGATAAAGGAAATTTTCGCTAGGAGAGTGAGAGAGAGTGAGAGAGGGTAGGCGTTAGAGGGGGTTGGTTAGTGGTAATGGTTATTAGGGAAGTTAGAGAGAGGGGGTTATAGTTGAGGATAAGAGTGTGGTTTCGAGGACAGCCAGAGAGAGAGAGAGAGAGAATATGGGGGATAGGGGTAAGGGGTTACGAGTGGGGAGGTGAGATACATTGAGAGAGAGGGTGGGGATTAAGAGTGTGGGATTCAGTTTTATAGAGAGAGAGAGAATGCAAAAGTTAGGGGGTTCAGGGAAATGGAAAGATGTGGTGGTTAGGTGTAGGTTTAGCTGTAGAGGAGAGAAAGAGACTAAGAGATTAGGTTATAAAAGGGTTACGGGTAGAGGAAAGAGACAAAGAGAGAGAGAGATTCAAAAAGGGATTGTTAGGGGTAGGATGAAGGAGTGGGGTTGCATGAGAGTAAGACATAGAAATTAGGAAGGATAAGGTTTTTGTAATGAGTAGGGAAGTTAGAGAGAAGGAGGACTATACCCGAGGATATAGTGGGTGTGTGTTATGCAGAGAGAGGTGGTATGTTTGAAGGATATTAGGTGAGAGAGAGGTAGGTGTTCAAGTTTAATGGAATTAGGAGAGGGTTAGAGAGTGAAAGAGAAAGGGGTTACGTGTAGAGAAATAGGTGATGGGTAGAGAGACAGATAAAGATGAGGGGGTGATTATGGATACTGGTAGTAGGGGGTTTGGGTAGACAATGGGATAGAGATTAGGGATTTGAGGGTTTTGGGGAGGAGGGAATTTAGAGAGAAGAGGGGTAGAGAAGGAGAGATGAAGGGGTTATTAGCAATATTTGGTGGGGGGATTAGGGAAGAGAAAAATATGGAGATCGAGGGGTTGGGTGTTTTCAAAGGAGGACACAAATTATAGAAAAGTAGGGGTATAAGAGAAGACAGAGGCAATGAGAGATGGGATTGTGGTTAGGGGTAGGGAGAGGGTGATTATAAGAGACATAGAAGGAGGGGATGTAAGGTTTATGGGCATTATAAGAGAGAGAGAGTGGGGTCATTAGTGGAAATACTACGAGAGAGAGAGGGAGGTTCTTTAGTTGTAGGAGTAAGAGGGAAAGGTGTGTGGTTAGTTGTAGAAGAAGGAGAGAAAGTGAGGGAAGGGATAGGAAGAGAGAGCATGATTAGTGGTAGGGAAATAGATATATCGAGAGAGGGAGACATCGTGGGAAGAGATACCATGAGAGAGGGTGTTTGTGAGGGTTAGAGGGAGGACGCGAGAGAAAGATAGGGAGAGAGGAGAGGGGATAATTATAGGTTGGAAGGATATTAGAAAGAGATATAGGTGGTTAAGGTTGGAAGTATGGGTGTGGGTGAGAGAGAGAGAGAGAGAGAGAGAGAGAGAGAGAGAGAGAGATTTGGTGTGTTAGGGAGAGAGAGATAGAGAGAGAGGGGGGGCATGAGGAGGAGAGAGAGACCCTAGGGGTTTTGATTATGGTCAGGGGGAGGAAGAGCATTAGAGGAGGGAAAAAGATAGAGATCAAGAGGGTTAGGGATTTATGGAGTAGGGTATTTATAGTTGAGGAGAGAGAGAGAGAGAGGGAGATTGGGGAAGGAGGAAGGGATATCAGGGGTAGTAATAAGGAGTGAGGAGTAGGGAGTTTGACATAGTTAAAGAGAAAAGGTGTTTAGGGATTGGGGTATTAGGAGTAGGGGGGTTGGTGGTTCAGGGTAGAGAGGGACAGAAAGAGATAGAGAGAGGATAGGTGTATATATAGAGAGGGGATAGTGGTCAAGAGAGAGAGAGAGGGTGGATGTTAGAGGATTGGGGGAAAGAATAAAGAGTGGGAATTACGATTAGGTGGAGAAATAGATGAGGGAGAAAGAGAGTCTAAGAGAGTAGATTAGAAAGGGATAGAGGGAGAGCGGAAGAGAGAGAGAGAGGAAGGAAGGATTGTAATGGTAAGCATGGGAGTAGGGCAGTGAGTGTGCATTAGAGAAATACTAAAAGAGCATACGATGTTAGGGAGAAAGGATAGAGGGGGAGGAATCATTGTTAGGGTTAGATGGAGGTGTAGGTGTTTTATAGAGAGAGAGAGAGGAAGAGATAGAGACCAAGAGAGTCGAGGGTTTGGGGAGTAGTAAAGAATTTAGAAGGAAAGGGGTATACTTAAGGAGTGTGTGGGAATAGGATAGAGAGGGAGGTAGAGACAAAGAGGGGGAGAGAGAGCCGAGGTGAGGTGATTAGTTATAGGGGGAGGAGTAGGATTGAGGGAGAGAAAGAGATATAGATCATGATGATTATGGAATTTAGAGAGAGGGAGGTATACTTGAGGAGAAGAGTGTCATGCAGGGGATAGAGAGAGAGAGAGAGAGAAGATGGGGGGTAGGGGTAGGGGGTCACGAGTGGGGAGGTGGGATACATAGAGTGAGAGTGTGGGAATTAAGAGTGGGGGAGTCAATTGTAGAGAGAGAGAGAGAGAGAGAGAGAGAGAGAGAGAGAGAGAGAGGGGATTTAGGGAAATATAAAGGTTTGGTGGTTAGGTGTAGGTTTAGGAGTAGAAGAGAGAGAGAGAATAAGAGATTGGGTTAGAATAGGTTAGGTAGAGAGGGAAGAGGTGGAGAGAGAAAGTGAAGAGGGAGTTTAGTGGTAGGGGTGAAAATATGGAAGTGAGTGTGCATGAGAGGTAGAGTGAGAGTGGGGTCTGATAGAGAGTAGGGGGAGTGTTGACGTCCATTTTTGTTACCATTTTTTTATCATATAATCTACTTGAAATGGCATTATTTCTATCATTTTTTGCTATAGTAAGTTGTTTTCTTTACCTTTCAGCCCACCAAACAGTCCATATATGCACGTATTTACCTATTACATAAATCTTGTTTATATTTCGTTATATTATGATTTTTTATGTTAAATTGGTATTTTATGGGCATAATTGACATTTGAGTTTCAATTGATAGGTTGTGTTTTTCAAATGACCCTTCGTTCAAACTTTGGGATACATATTAAAACTCAAATGCATTCAGCTCGTCGTTCAGCTCATTGTTCAGCCCAGCGTTCAACCCCCGAAATCTATGGTTAGCTTACCTCAGGTCATTAAAGCAGCAAAAGGGCACATGGGTTCTGTTAGCCACGTAGTGCTGATGGTTAAAGAGCTATTCCTCTGGAAGATTCATCCCCAGGTTCGCTGATCTTGCCAACACATCACCATTCCCACGTCAATACTCCAATGCATGGTTCGGCCTTGCATTCAGCCTAGAATCACGCTGTATGTTCATGCCATTGTTCTGGAAGGAGTCCATGTCACACACGTTCAGCCTGCTAGCACTCATACTTGCTCACACATGTTCAAGCTCATTCATGCCCGCGTTTTAGAAGAATCCCGTCTGCCCGCGCTCAGTTCACCAACATACTTGCTCGCTCCACATCTGAGGTAGATCGATGTTGTAGTAGCCTGGTGAAGGAATCAATTCCATGCAGTTTAGTGTATGCTCCCTACGCTGGCATTCATAATTCAAAGCAGCAGTCAGAGCCATTTAAATGCTTATGTTATTAGAGAGTTCGACTATGTCAACCATCTCATTCATTGTAATCATGTATAAATAGACATCTTTGTGACTGAGACGAACTAAGTCTTGTCAAGATTTGTTTTATGTTGTTAAGTCTCATTTTTATTGACATGACTAAGATGGAGTCGGCCTTATTGATCTTTTCCTGACTGCAAATGGACACAGGAATGTTGTAATAATCTGCTAATTCAATATATACATCTCTGTTCTGGTTTTTATGAAGATCTGGAAGCATGTATGGTGATTGATTACTAAAGACTCAGCCTCTTCTTGCTGAGACAGGCCCCTCAACGATCAGCGATCTCCGGTCTATGTGTATAACTCATGTTATGTTGTTTATTTCATCAATGTATCTATTTTAATAACATGATGTTTATATCCTGTAATATGAGTGATATTCTGTTGCTTACATAGATGAAATCTTTGTTTTGTGATGTGCATGTTATCACTGTTCGTATTCCATTACTTATATAAATAACATTCACATGTTATGTTATGTACTTCTGTTACTATTTATGTTGTTTATATAAATAAAACTTTGGTTTTATGTTATGTGTATTTTGTTGTTATGTTTACAAAATTTAGTATGACCAGTCAAGCATAGCTTTCTTGATTACTTTCAGTCTTTTCTACAACTAGATAAGTTAATCAGTTCATATTTTAAATTCAATTCATAGTTAGAACTAGTCCTGCTAATGTTTTCCTTGTGAACTTTATTTTGCTGTTAACATAATCTCCCTTCTTCTGAATTAGGAAATGGTCGACCAATAGATTTGATAGTTTATAGTTTGCTTTCAATTCTTCTTCCATCATTTTTAGATATTGCTCCCAATTCCTCCATAGTTAGCATTAGCCTCTTTCTCTTTCTCCTTCTCTCTGTTAGTCTTTCTTCCTATTGTTGTAGGTTAACTCTCTCTTATTCCATCTTACCTTCTTCTCATGTCCAATAGAATAATTCCTCTTCTTAGATAATGGTTAGAGAAGTTTCTCATTAGTTTAGATTCTAAATAATCTCTCCATTGATTTCCTTTGCACTGTAGGATCATATGCATGAGCCAGAAGGTCATTAAATCATCCCAATTCTTCTTTTCTTTCATTTTCCTCCATTCAGACTATCATTCGGACCACCATTCCGACCGGTGTTTGTATTCTCATTCGAACCTCTTTACTTTTTGCATTGTTTTAGGCCTTCTTCAGAAACTAATTTCTTCTTCCTCTCAATCATAATTCTTCCTACTTCTAATTAATTGTTTTAGATGTAATTTAACTTTTGTTTTACGTTATTTAGAATTCTTGATCAAACTTCATCATTATTTACTCTTTTCCTCTTACTTCTTCTTAAGCTTTATTCCAACCTTCTTCCAAACTTCAGTTCTTCAAATATGGTTTGTTAATTAGTTATTGTTCAGAATTCGTTAGTATTGTTTCTAGATAATTTATTTCCAAGTAATAGTTAACAATTCTATAGTTTCATTTGTTAATTATAAAACTAGTTTCTATTCAGCCAAATAATGAAGATGTTCATGATATAAGATTTGGATCAGAAATTAATATCTTTATCAAACTTTCTACTTGCATCTATAATAAATATCTTTATCAAGTTTTCTACTTCCCAAATCAAATCTAGTTCAGTTAAAACATCTTTATTAAGTTTTCTATTTTCTTCATTTCTTAATGAGTTTCCTATTTTCATAGATAGAATAAATTCTTGCATTTGAATTATGAAAGTCATGCAAGTAGTTTAAAATCACATAGTTGCATGTTAGCACATTTGTATCTTTAGTCAGCTTAGGATAGTTCAAGCCTTCAATCCTGCACATGTAGTGATCGCATCTCATAAGCTCCCTCCTCGGGTTGAAAATTTAAATATTGGAATTATTTAACACATAATAAACACCAACATTTTGGCATCATTGCTGGGGAGGTGCTAAAGTGATTGGAGTCTAGGTATATAGGCTTCTTTTATATTACACATCAAGGGGTAGGGGAAATGGTAATACATAAAGATGACCTCACTACGGTTTTCCATAGTGTAATAGCTTGACGCATCCACTTTAGTGGGTTGCCCCAAATCCTTTTTGTTCCTTTCCGCACAAGTATGATTTTCTTTCTGTTAGTTTGAGTGTTTAATTTTTCGCAATTTATTTTGTAAAATTTTCCTTCCTTCTTTTCAAGTGTGTTATTCTTTCAGCAAGTATGGTATGTTTTCGCAAATATCTTTTAGTAATAGAAATTATTTAAAAAAAACACATAAAAATAAAAATTTGGTGTTGTAAGAACCCCAGGACTAACCCATGTGTGAGACATAACCTACTAGCAGATGACATGGATTCAAAGGTGCTTATTAGTATGAGAGAACTCTCTCAAATCCTAGTAGCAGCTAGGATCTCAATATCTTCTCCTCAAGAAGAATACATCTTGATAGAAGTCAAGAATTTATCTACCTCTCTAGAAATAATAGAAGAACCATAGTACCATGAACTACAAACCAAATCTCCTTGCTAATCTTCCAAGGAAACCAAAAACTTGGAGACTACATTTGATGGAGAGAGACCAGATGTTGAGGAGTTCTCCACATATCTATCAACAGATCTTTCATGTACTCAAGCAATTGAACATTCAAAAGAAGAGGATCTGCATGGCATGAGGAAGGAACGTGAGTATCAAGATTACATCGAAAGATGGTTCCAAGTGGTAATGAGACCAAAATACCATTCCTTCAGTCAACACCTTCTGTTGCAAAAGCAAGTAAGTTGGTTGATTCTCCACATCTAGGTAATCACTGCTTTAAATTCTTCATATGTGGTTATAGGTATGTTTTTCATTTTACTTCGCACATGGTTACATTGGAAAAGTTTTTACACTTGAGTAAAGGGTTTTTCTTTGTTTTAGATAGCATAGGATAGTATGTATATAAATAAAAAGTTGTATGTGGTTAGTTAGCTTTATATATTCATACAACTTCACTTTCTGTTTTCCTTTAAAATAAAAGAACTAAGAATAAGATCATGTTAATGACTAAACCAAAGCAATCTTACATCATACATGCATATTTCTTATTATACCGGTTACTCAAAGACCTACTTTAATTATTATGATCTCTACAAAACTCACTCTTACACCTATGGAATCCTAGTTCATTATGGGCTCATTATCAAAACTTGTCTCTAAAGCACCTTTAAAAGGTAGCCTAAAAGTGGGTGATATTTTCTATTTTGTGAGGAACATTACTGACCTTTTATGAAGAAGATAGACCATGAAGTCAAAGAATAGCTTTAGGTTATTATCTTTTGACATGATCTATAATTTAGGCCATTATAAATAAAGTTGCTCATAAGGTTCATGCTAAAATATTGAATTATGTGTTTAGTAGGCTTAGCAAACTCTAGTGCCAACCGGCTTCCTTACAATATATATATATATATATATCATTATACGAAGTAAACCCACCGGGGGTACTGAACAGGCTCACTGGCAGCGGGTCCATGCTAAGTAAAATCCTAAACAAGGAAGCTCAGTAAGTGCAAGTAAACCCGTCGAGGTACTGAACAGGCTCGCTCACAGCGGGGCTATGTTTGCATGGTACCAAAATAAACCCACTGGGGTACTGAACAGGCCTGCTGGCAGCGGTTCAATATTGGGTAAAAGAGGTTTGGTTAATGCATTGCTATTCACATAGATCATAAAAAAAAAACCTTGAGTATACAAACACATGTTCAGGATGATTATTTATAATGTCTTTAGATAATGGCTGCAAGTTGGACTTGGACCCTGTCTTCTAATTCAAACAAATACTTAGGATATGATTATCCTAGAAATGGGACCCATAATTATAGTAGATCTCACAAACTTTATGGTGAACCTTATCTATATTCTTTGGATGACAAGAGATCTTTACAATGAGTCATGGACGACTAGTTTTTCCTATGGCATTTTTCGCATCTCTTACACTATTATACTTTATGTGGTCTTCATGAGCATAAACTGATGAATTTGCATGTATTGAATGTTGATGTATATGTACCTTCGGAATGTATTTCACATATATGTATATTGTATTCCTATAGAGATGTTATTATTCCTCTATACGGAAGTGTCATTATTTATATTGTAAGTGTCGTAACTTATACTTGATGGGTTATTAGACCACCTTGTTTGGGGTTGGCCTTGTATAAGTCATGTGGGTCAAAGGGTTATTAGACCACCCTATTGGGGGTTGGCCATGTGGTTCGAAGGGTTATTAGACCGCCCTATTGGGGGTCGGCCCAGTCAGCATTATGTTATGTGGTTAAGTTTGAGCCTACATGAGTTAGGTAAAAAGGCAAGTCAAGTCAAGTATAAATAGAGTGCGGGAGGCACTCTATTTACTCACTCACTTCTCACTCATGCACTCAAGGAGGAGTGGCACAGTTATGCAGGAGGAGGATCTACTGCTAGGTTATGTCTATCTCTCATGGTTGGTTGTATCATTGCTCTATCTATCTCTGAGGAAGTTATTGGGGTTTTTCACCTTTATGGTTTTCCCCAAGTAAATCTTTGTGTCTCTTGTGTGCTTGCATTATTGTCTCCATGATTGATATGCTGTAGATATGTTGTACATGTTGTTCTCTTAGTTAAGATCCTAGATCAAATTGAAGTAAATTCTGAAAATTTAACATGGTATCAGAACTAGCCTGAAAGAAGGCATGATATGGCATGTATGACACTTGTTCCACTTACGATGCTAGGGCTTGATATAGAAAAAACCAGTCATCGTAGAAATTTCGCTATAAATACGTTTTGGAAAAGTTTTCAGATCTGAAATTGTTATAGGATGAAGATAAGATCCACATGTACCTTGTGTCCAAAGGAAAACCTCTAATTCGTTGTACTTTGTGATTTATGATCTGTACAATATAGGGTTTCTGCCTCTTCCAGATCTGAGTCAAAATCAGGTGACCTTGGGAAAAAGGTTATAACCTGGGCTAGGAAGCTCCAAATGAAATTTTGTAAAATGTGACAGGTATTACACATACTGTACTATCTCAGGAAACATTTTTAGAGGCCGAAGTTGAACCAGTGACACGTGGCACGCCATACAAGTTCGCTCTCCTATATTATCCCATAAATAGGTCACGTTGCGACACTTGGCATAAATCTCTCTCAGAGAATCCAATTGAGGTAAGACCTATCAGGATGGAAGGATAACAGGACGAGCTATCTCAAGAAAAGTTTTCAGAGGCCGAAGTTGAAACAGTGACACGTGGAATGCCGTACATGTTTGCTCTCCTGTATTATCCCAAAACAGGTCACGTTGCGACATTTGGCATAACTCTCTCTCAGAGAATCCAATTGAGGTCAGACCTATCAGGATGGAAAGATAACAGGTCAGGCTATCTCAGGAAATGTTTTCAGACCCTGTGGATTGAAAAGTTTAGAGTTACACCAGAAACAATCAGGTACATATTTCTGTCAAAACATAATTATTTTTGAGTACCTTCATTCATGGCTTCCGGAATTTAGGGCTTTGGAGAAAGTTGGAATTTTTGTAATCGAAGACCATGGCTGAATGCTACTCATCAAAATAAAAATTTAGAGACCAAAATCAGAATTTTTGGTTGGGCAGAAGGCCGAGCTTGATCAAACCCTAGTTCGGGACTTTGATCAGAAAAGTGAAAAATTAGGGCTTCTGTAAAAATGAGATTTTTTTTAAATCTGTGACCACGGCTGGAAGCTCCTCAGAAAAATAGAAGCTTAGAGCTTTGGATCAAACCTTTTGATTGGGCAGAAGAGTGGGCTTCATCAAACCCTAGTTCAGGGTCACGTACAGTGAATCCGAAAGTTTCAAAGGAAAAATTGAGGAGTGAAACTTTGTAGTTTTCAAATTCTGAATATACCAGTTTGATCAGCTCATCAAGGTGCATATTTCTATCCTTTCGGAAGTTTGAAATTCAAAGTTTGAATTTTTGGGGTTTCTCTGACAAACCCATATCCAGGTCCAGGTCCAGTTCTTGCAAATCAAGTGGATTGGGTTAATCCTAGAAGAAGATGGATTGGTCACTTGCATAAGTGAAGATGTTCCTATTTCAGAGGGAGATGAAGCTAAGGCCTTACATAAGAAGATTACAAGTGATCTCGACAGGTATGACTCATCGAGGTATGTTTTCGATATTTGTTCATGATTAAGTTTATGGTATGTTTGTCTTCATGTTATTACAGTTAGTACAATCTTGATTTTAGACTTGTCGTATCACCTTAATAAAATTATGAATGCACGATAGAAAATATTCATTGATTAGGGTGTTGACACTTATGATTGTATTAATGCATTATTGTGTTGTATGAGGTTTATGTTGTCTACTAACATGAAAGGTACACCAAGAAAGACAAATCATGTTCTGGTTCAAGAACATATGATCATGATAACATGAGGACAAAGATTCATCCATTGATCCATTTACAAGGTATGTATAACTTGGTTTTATAATGGTTAATCTATGAGATATACAGGTTACTAGCACAAGTCATTGAAGAAGAATAAGAAGACATCATGTGAGTATGTTAGACATAACTAGCTAGTATGCTAATCCAAGTATGTTTTTCCTATATCAAGCTAGAATCCTACCTTGTGTTAGCATCTTATATTGTTGTTGATAATGATTATTCATGAAGTCATAGGTTTGAATAATCATGGTTGTATGCATATTATGTTTCTTACCATAATTGATTATATGACTAACCAGAAGAATCATGAAGGTATAGGTTTGAATAATCACAGGTTTTATGCATATTATATCTCTTATCTTGATTGAGGATTCAACTAACCTGAAGAGTCATAGGGTTGAGTAATTATAGGTTTAGATATGTTATGTTTCTTATGATTTGACTAACCATAAGAATCCTACATAAACCTTGAATAATACTGCTTACTATTTCTGTTTGAAATGATCATGACTATACATGCTTGAGATTATTGTGTTTTAATAGTATACTAATGAATGTGATTTTATATTAGATCTAGAGGATAACACAATGATGATACTAATAAGCATGCATAGGGATCGAGAATGTATATAAGTTCAAGGATAGGTAATCCAGGGAGCAAAGATCAAGAGGGAGTACACTCCAGTGGTTTATGAAAGGGTGCAGATATTCAGAGGGAGTTGTCCATCTCTCTACATTCCACAACAAAAAGGTGTAGAAGAAACTACTGCAGATTAGGACTCCAGCAGCTCCTGCAAGAAAGCGAAGACTCAGAGGGAGTCCACCCAACGAACAAATAAAGATAAGTATTTTAATTATCATTTCTTGCATATGTGTTTGTTTAAATAAAATTGTTCAATGATGTATATGTTCATGTTCCTAGACTTAGGATATGTATTGTGCATATTAGAATAGTTGCATTTATGAACAGTAGACTACTAATATACATGGGTAAGTGGCCTATGGCACTGTACAACATTCCATTGCTACTTATCTAGAATGAAACCTCTTTGCTGA
This sequence comes from Larix kaempferi, assembly GCA_027924585.1. NCBI lineage: Eukaryota > Viridiplantae > Streptophyta > Pinopsida > Pinales > Pinaceae > Larix > Larix kaempferi. The sequence goes on from BSBM01000939.1 coordinate 1,015,077, forward strand.
CATGTTGGGAGTTGTGCACACTCTTAACAATGTTCTGGTAGAGATTGGAAGGCATCTAGAAAGTTACGAAATATGGATAAATGTTGTGTTGAAGCATTGGCTAAGATAATTGCATGACTGTATGACATTTTTCTTTATGTGTAAAATCTCATGCACAGTTGAATCTAGCTACTGTGGATTCCTCACTGGTGAAAGATTGCACAACATTTGCAAGAATTAGCATAAAAAATTTAAATGAATGAAGAACAATACACATGAATTGGTGAATAATGTCAATATTATTAACTGTCCAACCTTAACAAAGGTTAAGAACACCCATATATACAAATCTGGAAGAATTCGAATCCATCTGGTGTGTTCACACTGATCTAGCTTAGAAAAAGCTCAAACCCCCCTAGGTTGACCAAAATATCCCAAACCATCCCAAACTGGTTCGAATCTGCAGTGTGAATGCTGGGAATGACTGGACAGGCCCATGTGACCTCACACATGTGAATAAACTGGTTGGTTAGAGGTTTGGAGTCTAAAATTGGTCAAAAATGTGACAAACCAAGGCAAGATTGTCCACAAAGAGAGCAAATGCGCCCTAGGTAGAAGAGAAGCATGCTGAGTGCATTAAATGACCTGAGGAGGGCGCTCTAGGCATGCTGAGTGCATTAATTGCCCTGGGGAGCGCTCCACATAGCTGGTTTGACTCAGCACTTGTTCACATTGCTAACTAGTTCAAGACAGTTTGACCATTTACCAATCTAATCAACTTAGGGATGTAATCATTAATCACTTGGGCTAATTAATCATCATTAATAAATGATTAATGTACATAGGTGGAAAAATGTTCTAACACCCCCCCTTAAGCTAGACTTAGTGAAATATCAAAAATTAAGGCCTTGGCAACTAGGCTCAAGTCACCTTTTACATCATAAAATTTATTTGTCCATGTAAAATGAGGAAAGAAGCAAAACCACATGGGAAAAATCCTCCCTCAAGAATGGACATGATACAGAGATGATCAAAAGGTCTTCAACAGGTCTTGTTCTTCACTTGAATGAGTTGAATGAACAACTTCTTGCTGAAATACTTGGTGAAGATGTTGTGGATGTCATGATCATGCACCAATTCTTCAATGTTTTGTAGGAAAAAAACATGTTGGAAGGCTCCTTGAATCTCATCATTTGATGATGGGGGAGCATTATAAGAATGCTTCTTGCTGCATACATACTCTGATATGAATACATGATCAATAATGGAAAAGATATCTCTGCAAAATCCTTCCCAAAGAACATCAAAAATCTCAACAAAATCTGCATTTTGAGGAGCTTCCACATGGCAAATCAAACCATGAATCTTCCTTCCGAACTGATGTAGCACTTTCCCAAATCTGTAATAGAGATCATGTGGCTCTGATATATCAGAATAGGAGCCATATGGAGCAGCAAAAACTAGAGGTATAATGTCTCCATGATCGAATGGTTTTACAGTAAGAGAAGTGTGTGTAACTGGATCACACTGACAGTTGAGCAAACTTGAAGGGTCTGGAGACTTGAGTTTTGAACCATAGGTGGTAAGATCAGGTCCAGACATGTGGAACAGCAGTCCCATGATAGCCAATGACATGGCTGTCCAACCAAGGAATGATATGCAAGACATAAAACCAAAATAGATCAGTGACACAGTTTTGGAAACAATAAAATTGTGAGATTTTCCAACTGTAGAACTTGGGGTTTGTGTGGTCTTTTGGGCATCCAATGGTTGGGGAAATGGTTTGATGGCTGTCATAACCTGTATATCAGCCTGCATATTATCTTCCATATCAGAATATGAAAGATCTGATTGAAGTGGGAAAGAGCTTTCAGAGGGCATGTCAAAAACTAGTGAAAAATTACTAGTATTGGGAGAAAGCTTCGGTGAACTGGATGGAGATTCTTTCAGGGAAGAGATTGAATTTTCTGAATCTGATATATCAGAATGTAAATCAGAAACAGAGATATCAGAAAAATATTTGGCTCTTTCACCCAAATTATAGAGCTTTTTACCTTTGCATGTGGCATAGAGGCAATGATCTTGTTCCAAAGAGAGCTTGGCTTCTTCTCTTCTTGCAAAATCTGGAACATCAATGTTATGTTCTTCAAGTAGCTTGGTTAGAATGTCTATCTTCTTTCTGAAACATGATTTTTCATTGTGAGAACCTCTGCAATAACCACATTTGGGCTTCTCTTTCTTGCTCTTCATCTTCTTGACTTTTGAATCTTCATCACTTGAACTTGAGCTTTCATCACTTGAATGCTTCTTCTCCTTCATCTTCTTCTCTTGAGGTTTCGGCCCCTTTGGTTTTCGCTTGCCTCTTCCATATTTCGAATCTCCAGCTGCAAGAACTTGGTCTTTTTGCTTGATGGAGCCCATCAAGACCAACTTGTCTTGCTCTTGAGTTAGCATCTCCATGAAGTCAGCCAAGGATGGCATCTTCCAACCTCTAACTGTGAGCCTTGTGGAGTTGAAGGAAGACACAAAAACTGAGTATTCAGAACCCAGTTTGGAGAGAATGGACAACACCAACTGTTCTTCTTTCTTCTCTATGCCACATTGTCTGATCTGCAAGACCAAGTTCTTGAACTTGGTGAAGAAGTCCTGGATGGAATCGAAATTCCCTGGGCTCAGTGAGACAAGCTCATTTTCGAGCTGGTGGCCTCTCATCTCATCAGTCTTTCCAAATAGTGTCTCAAGCTTGAGCCACACTTAATTTGGAGTTGCTAGACTTTCTACATGAAACAGGAGGTCTCTCGAAATGCTGAGACAAAGGAGGCCAAATGCCTCATCCATTCTGTTAAAAAACTTGGATTTCTCCACAGCTGAGTTTGGCTCAACCTCAGTGCCCATCGTGATTCTGTAGAGACCCTTGGATCTCAGCAAAATCACCATTTCTGCCTTCCAATCGAAATAGTTGAAGGGTGTGAGCACGTTTGGGTGAGATGGCTCCATTCTCCTCTGCTGCAATTCGCACTTGCTGACAATGCTGAACTCCAATACCTGCAAACAACTCTCAAATCACTCTGGAGGGATCTACACTCACAGATTCGAACCCTGTATGGATAGTGGGTGCATTCGGGAGAGCATCACACCTGAGAGGAGCCACTAGATTTCTCCAGTAAGCTCAAGGCAATGGCCTCAGGAATTATGTGGTTTCTCCACTGTTTCTGGCAATCCACTACAACAGTCTGCTGGTTCGAATTCTAGCTCCAAGAGCTCTGATACCATGTAAAATCTCAAGCACAGTTGAATCTAGCTACTGTGGATTCCTCACTGGTGAAAGATTGCACAACATTTGCAAGAATTAGCATAAAAAATTTAAATGAATGAAGAACAATACACATGAATTGGTGAATAATGTCAATATTATTAACTGTCCAACCTTAACAAAGGTTAAGAACACCCATATATACAAATCTGGAAGAATTCGAATCCATCTGGTGTGTTCACACTGATCTAGCTTAGAAAAAGCTCAAACCCCCCTAGGTTGACCAAAATATCCCAAACCATCCCAAACTGGTTCGAATCTGCAGTGTGAATGCTGGGAATGACTGGACAGGCCCATGTGACCTCACACATGTGAAGAAACTGGTTGGTTAGAGGTTTGGAGTCTAAAATTGGTCAAAAATGTGACAAACCAAGGCAAGATTGTCCACAAAGAGAGCAAATGCGCCCTAGGTAGAAGAGAAGCATGCTGAGTGCATTAAATGACCTGAGGAGGGCGCTCTAGGCATGCTGAGTGCATTAATTGCCCTGGGGAGCGCTCCACATAGCTGGTTTGACTCAGCACTTGTTCACATTGCTAACTAGTTCAAGACAGTTTGACCATTTACCAATCTAATCAACTTAGGGATGTAATCATTAATCACTTGGGCTAATTAATCATCATTAATAAATGATTAATGTACATAGGTGGAAAAATGTTCTAACATTATGTGTAAGAATTTGTTCTGAAAATTATGAGATGTTTCTAATCATGCAATTTAACCTGTTTTGTAGGAAAAACCGTATATCTTCACCTACAAAAGGACTACAACATTTGTTCCAGTAACAAATATATCTATTGAAGATATTGAAGTTCCCAGGATCTGGGATGAAGAAATGGAATGCCATGATCCGTTGATCATGAAGAATTATTTTTGGGATGTGATCCCAAGAGCTAAAGGGAAGTCTGTTGTGACTTCCAAATGGAACTATCAGATCAAGCATGTTGCAGATGGCAGCATAGAGAAATATAAAAGTGATGAAATAGAAGATACACCAGATGGATTCAAGACAGCTTCCTTGAATGGTGTAGTTGAAGAAGAAGTGTATGTGGAGAAACCACTTGGTTCTGAGACAAATGATAGGAAATCATATATGTGCAAAACTTGGTATGGTGAAGATAGATTGATTGCCGACACGCAGCGGAAGCTTACTACCGAGTTCGAGATGAAGAACTTGGGGATGAAGCACTATTTGTTTTTGGCATGGAGGTGTGGCAGAGTGAAGATGGAATCTTCCTTGGACAAGGGAAGTATGTAGTAGAGATCCTGAAGAGGTTCGGGATGATGGATTGCAAGGCCATGGCCACACCTATGGCATCGAATCTGAAGCTTCTATGTGATGCTTCATCTGAGCTGGTTGATGTCTCTATGTATCGTCAGATGATTGGGTCATTGATGTACTTGAAGAACAAGAGACCAGACATTTGCTTTGCTGTGAACACATTGAGCCAGTTCCTGACGGATCCGAGGAGTGTTCACCTGGTTGCTGTAAAGCATGTTCTGAGATACCTGAAGGGTACAGTGGATTATGGGCTCAAGTATGAGGTGAATCAAAAGTTTAACCTGCAGGGTTATGTTGATTCAGATTGGGCTGGCAGTGCTGTAGACAGGAAGAGCACATCTGGGTGTTACTTCAGTATGGGATCAGGTGTGATCTCATGGTTTAGTAGGAAGCAGTCCTGCATAGCACTGAGTACAGCTGAGGCAGAGTATGTTGCAGCCTGTTCAGCTAATTGTGAGGCAATATGGCTACAGATGCTACTGTCTGAGTTATTTGATCTCCCGTTGGAGGCTACTGGTATCTTTTGTGATAACCAAAGTTGTTTGAAGCTGTCCGAGAACCCAGTGTTTCATGACAGGTCGAAACACATAGAGATCAAATATCACTATATCAGGGATTGTTAAATTTTGATCATTAATTCATTATACTCTAGGATCTTTGCTGAGAGAATAACATCTACATTATATCAATGCATGACAATCATAATATGACAAGCATCACAAGCATCACAAGAATCAAAAGCATAGAGACAAGAGACACAGAGTTTCCGTGGGGAAAACCCTACAGTGAAAAACCCCACAACTTCCTCAGAGATAGAGAGAGCAATGGCTCAACCAAAATACAACCAAATAACACAGAGATAGTCTCCTAGCAGATGATCCTCCTCCTCCTCACAAGTGCGCCACTTTCCAGAGAGAGAGTGAGTTACTTTTCTGAGAAAGTAAAATAGAGATCTCCTATCTCTATTTATACTTACCTTTTTGCCCAGTGACCTATTGGGGTCAACTTGTCTACTTAGATACATCCACATTATATTATATATAATTCTGGGCTGACCCCAAATGGTGGTCTAATAACCCATCGGCAAGTACACACACTTGCGACACTTGTCAATCCACATGACGACACTTCCTTATAGAGGAATGACACATCTCTTATAAGGGTACAATAAATATATATAAAATATACAGATGAAATACATTCCAAAGTTACATATACATCAACACTCCCTCTTAACTAGGAAGGTATTTCTCGACACAGATCTGCTAGACAAGTCTTCTTCTCTGGATCATCATCATCGATGCATCGTCATCATCATCGTCACTACTGCTGCTATCTCAACCAATCTCTGACTCTACTCGTCATAGGAATTTCTACAGAGCCAGTCCTTTTTCATACTGGATGTAGGCCCGCCATCTGCAGGTCTTCATCATCACTGGCCATACTGTGGAATCCTCAGGACTCATTACGTGCGTCGCAAAACCTGGCTGCAGCATCCCAGGCTATTACGAGCACACAGCTCTACCTGTAGGATCTCCCAGGAGCACATTACATGTGACCCATCACAAAACCTGGCTGAAGCATCCCGGGCTATTACGAGCACGCGGCTCTACCTGTCAGATCTCCCAGGAGCACATTACATGTGATCTCACCACAAAACCTGGATGAAGCATTTGAGGCCTTTTTCATCCTGTCCAGATCTCCCAGGATCAAATTACATGTGGTCATGGCAAAACCTGTCTGAAGCATCTGAGGCCTTTTTCATCCTGTCCAGATCTCCCAGGAGCAAATTACATGCCATAGGACAAAACCTCGCAAGAGCATCTCAGGATGTTACAGGTACACAACTCCGACCTAAAATCTCCCAGGGCACAAATTACATGTCCTCCCAAGCAAAACCTCGCAAGGGCATTTTCCAGATGTCCCAGGGCACCGAATTACATGCCATAGGCAAAACCTCGAAAGAACATCTGCAAATCTCCCAGGGCACAAATTACATGCTTTCCTGCACAACCTGATCCACGGCCACAAAGTATCATTTGATACTCATCAAACATCATCCTGATGTACACATGATCATCCTGATCATCATAACTGCAACATCCTGCTGCATGTCATCTGGAGAAGCTCATCATCCACGATCATCCAAGTATCCACCTGATACATACATAGATACATGATCCACACAATGTATCCATCAACATACATGATCCACCTAATCATACAAAGATACATGATCCACACAATGTATCCATCAGCATACATGATCCACCTGATCATACAAAGATACATGATCCACACAATGTATCCATCAACATACATGATCTACCTGATCATACAAAGATACATGATCCACACAATGTATCCATCAGCATACATGATCTACCTGATCATACAAAGATACATGATCCACACAATGTATCCATCAGCATACATGATCTACCTGATCATACAAAGATACATGATCCACACAATGTATCCATCAGCATCCAACATCATGCGTTCATACAAAATACATACACATGATCCATCCGATCATATCCAGCATCCAACATGATGCATATACAAAATACATACACATGATCCAACCGATCATATCCAGCATCCAACATGATGCATTCATACATACATATAATGATCCAACTGATCATATCCAGCATCCAACATGATGTATACACAAAATACATATAATGATCCAACTGATCATATCCAGGCAGAAACTAGAACATCCTCCTGATGTTCATCATTCAGCGCTTACATCCACAGCCATGTGAAGGATCCCCCTTCCAACATGCTTGGAATGGCTTCAGCAAATGTGTTCATCACTTCTTCCTTGAAGTGTCCTCGATCTGAAGCACGCCAAGCCTCTCTCTGAAGTACTTGAACTTCACCCTGGCTAGTGGCTTCGTCAGCACATCTGCAATCTGCTCGTCCGTCGCAACATACAGGAGCTTCACAGCTCCTCTCTACACCATATCCCTGATATAGTGATATTTGATCTCTATGTATTTCGACCTGTCATGAAACACTGGGTTCTCGGATAGCTTCACACAACTCTGGTTATCACAGAAGATACCAGTAGCATCCAGCGGGAGATCAAATAACTTAGACAGTAGCTTCCGTAGCCATACTGCCTCACAACTAGCTGAACAGGCTGCAACATACTCAACCTATGCTGTACTTAGTGCTACACAGGACTGCTTCCTGCTAAACCAAGAGATCACACCTGATCCCATATTGAAGCAACACCCAGATGTGCTTTTCCTATCTGCAGCACTGCCAGCCCAATCTGAATCAACATAACCCTGCAGGTTAAACTTTTGATTCGCTTCATACTTGAGCCCATAATCCACTGTACCCTTCAGGTACCTCAGAACATGCTTTACAGCAATCAAGTGAACACTCCTTGGATCCGTCAGGAACTGGCTCAATGTGTTCACGGCAAAGCAAATGTCTGGTCTCATGTTCGTCAGGTACATCAAGGACCCAATCATCTGACGATACATAGAGACATAAACTGGCTCAGATGAAGCATCACATAGAAGCTTTAGATTCGATGCCATAGGTGTGGCCATGGCCTTGCAATCCATCATCCCAAATCTCTTCAGGATATCTACTGTGTACTTCCCTTGACCAAGGAAGATCCCACCTGCATTCTGCCACACCTCCATACCTAGGAAATAGTGCATCATTCCTAAATCTTTCATATCGAATTCTGCGGCAAGCTTCCTTTTAGTATCTGCAATTAGTCTGTCATCTCCTGTTACAAATAAGTCATCCACATACAGGAGTAGAATCACAGGATTCCCTTCCTCAACCTTGTAGTAAAGGTTGGAATCTGCTTTACTCTTGGTAAAGCCCAAACTAGATAGGAAACTGTCCATCCTACCATACCAAGTTCTGGGAGCTTGCTTCAATCCATACAAGGCTTTCTTCAGTCTGCACACATATGACTCCCTGTCATGTATTTCAAAACCAAGTGGTTGTTCCACATATACTTCCTCTTCAACTATACCATTCAGGAAAGCGGTCTTGACATCCATTTGGTGTATTTTCCATTTCATAGCTGCAGCCAGGGCAAGTACTATTCTGATGGAAGTATACCTGGCTACAAGTGCAAAAGTTTCTTCATAATCTATTCCCTCTTTCTGAGAGAATCCTCGAGCTACGAATCTTGCTTTGTATTTCTCCACACTGCCATCTGCAGCATGTTTGATTTTGAAGATCCATTTAGAAGTCACAACAGACTTCTCTTTAGGTCTTGGGACAATATCCCAAACATCATTCTTCATTATTGATTGGTATTCCTCAACCATGGCATCCTTCCATTCTTTCTTTTCTGCTGCTTCTTCATAACTAGAAGGTTCTTTGTTCATAATGTCACAGAGTAAAGCAACATAGCTGGTTTGTGATCTGGTTCTTTTCTTTGCTCTGTGTTCTTCTTCTGGGATACCAAATCTTTCTGCATCTTGAATGAGCTCTCTAGCCCATACAGGTTTCCTCTTGTGAGAGTTATCCTCACGGGGTGGATCTATAGGTTCTTGTGGATCTTCAAACTCACGAACAGCTTCTGGAACTGCTTCAGTCATGGGAGTGTCCTGAAATCTTGTTTCCTTAGGTTCTTCATAAACTTCAGTAGGTGCCTTCCTTGATTTGATGAATGCTGAGTTTTCATCAAATGTTACATCCCTGCTGACATCAATCTTCTTGAACCCTGGAAAGTATATTCTGTAAGCCTTCAAGCTTTCACTGTATCCCACAAAAATACCCTTCTTTCCTGAAGGATCTAGTTTAGTCCTCTTTTCCTTTGGGACATGAGTGTACACTGGACAACCAAATATTCTGAGATGACTGACTTCAGGTTTCTTACCAGAAAAGACCTCTTCTGGTGTCTTGTTGTCCAATATCTTGTGGGGTGTTCTGTTCTGCACATATATAGCTGTTCTAGCTGCTTCTTCCCATAGATGCATAGGAAGATCCTGGTCATGCAACATTGCCCTTGCTGCTTCCATGATAGTTCTGTTCTTCCTTTCTGCAACACCATTCTGTTGAGGATTATAAGGAGCAGTCAACTCCCTCTTAATCCCTGAATCACTGCAAAGCTTCTTGAAGTCATTTGAGGTGAATTCTCCACCATTGTCGGATCTGAATGTTTTGATCTTCTTGTCAGTTTGATTCTCCATCAAGGTTTTGAATTCCTTGAATTTATCAAACACCTCATCTTTTCTCTTCAAGAAGTATACCCAAGTCTTCCTGGAGAAGTCATCAATAAATGAGACATAGTAAACATACCCACTTAGGGAACTGGATGACATAGGACCACATACATCTGAGTGGATGATTTCCAGGATGTCTTTTGCCTTGCTTTCACTGCTTGGGAAAGCCTTCTTAATATTCTTACCTTTTGCACATCCTTTGCAAACACCTTCATTTTTGGTCTTGATCTCAGGAAGACCCTCTACTGCCTTGCTTGCAATTGGAAGTGCTCTATAGTGCATGTGAGCAAGTCTTCTATGCCAAAGTTCACTTGGCTCCATGGATTCATGCACCATGGCATGTTCAGGTTGTCCCTTCAATTTATACAAGCCTCCCTCTTGCTCTCCAATTACTACTGCATCATCTATGGTCTTTCCCTTTGGCCACATTAGGACTTGGCCATCCACAAATGCAACCCTCATACCTTTTGCATCTAATGCAGAAATGGAGAGTAAGTTCTTCTTGAGCCCAGGTACATAAAGTACTTCCCTCATCTTTAGAGATTTTCCAGAATCTAGGTTGTAGGAGGCTTCACCACTTCCTTTGATTGGGTATTGATAATCATCCCCAAGTTTCACCTTATGGGGTGATTCATGTTCAGATAGGTTCACAAAAGATTATTTGAACCCAGTCATGTGTTTGGAAGCCCCACTATCAATCAACCAATCATTACAACCATGGGAGATGGTACCTGTGAGAGCAAAGATCAGAACATACTCTTCTTCACTTGATGAGTCATCATTACTATCACTTTCTGCCCTAGCCTTCTTCTTTGGAGGTTCATCATCTTCGGCAGCATGAGCATGAAACCTTCTTTTGCCACCCTTCTTCTTCTTATTTGAGATGTTGTTGTCCTTCTTGTTCTTGGGACAATTTATGGCAATATGTCCTTTCTCATTACAGGTGAAGCATACTCTTCTTTCTTTGAATTGATGTGAAGATCTCTTGGAGTGAGATGGCTCTTTCTTAAACTTTCCTTTCCTGGTGTGGGCTGCAAGAGCTTGATCTTCACCTCCCATCTTTTCTTCACGAGATATAAGTCTAGCTTCTTCTTGAGAGCATTCTTCCCGAAGTCTACTGAAGGAGATCAACTTCTTCCTTGCACAAATTCCTTGAATAAAGGAATCCCATGACCTGGGTAGGCCATTTAGAGTGGTCATCACCACTTCACCATTCTCCACCATTTCATCTACTGCTTCTAATTGTTCCTTGATCTGGGAGACCCTTGAAAAGTAAGATTGAATGGTTTCTCCATTCTGAAACTTCACTGCTTTCAATTGGTTCCGCAGGGTCATCTTCCAATTTATGTTCTTTCCTTCAAATAGCTTGGTCAAAGATTCAAACATCTCCTTGGGTGTCTTAAGAGAAGACACATGGGGTATGAGATGGTCTTTGATAGAATCAGCAATGATTCTCTTTGCCTTGACCATGTTCTTCTTGTGTAATGTCTTGGCTTCTTCATCCTCTGGGATAGGGATGTCTTCTTTCACATATGAGTCCAACTCATTCTCTTCCAGGATTAACCCAATCCTATACTTCCAGGCTCGGAAGTTATCAGCCCCTTCAAGCTTATCCTCAAGCTTAGTGTGGAGAGACATCTTTAAGAGTACTTCAAATGGAAATAGAAATGATTTAGGACTTACCACTTGAAGTGCTGAAAACTGGATCTGGTCCCGGATTAGGGTTTGTCAGAGAAACCCTAAAAATTCAAAATGTGAATTTCAAAATTCCAAAAGGATAGAAAGATGCGCCTTGGAGAGCTGATCAGCCTAGTACATTCAGAATTTGAGATCAGCAAAGTCTTGCCCTTCAAAATTGCCTTTTTGTCCTCCCGGGTTCACTAGGGAGAGCCCTGAATTAGGCTTTGAGTTTCCCGGAGATCTACCCAGCCAAAAATCTCGATCCAAAGCTCTAACCTTCGATTTTTGCAAGGATCTTCCAACTGTGCCTTCAGTTTCCAGAAATTCCTATTTTTGTGGAAACCCTAATTTTTAGGGCCAAATCTGAAAATGCTCGGAACTGAATTCTGATTAGACAGATAGATGCGCCTTGATGAGTAGATCCAATCTACTATACTGAATTTCAAAAATCTGTGGAGAGAAACCCAATAAACATGGAACACAAGCTTCCGTCACTGCAAAATGTCTTCTTCTCAGGTTAGCTCTGATACCATGTTAAATTTTGAGCATTAATTCATTATACTCTAGGATCTTTGCTGAGAGAATAACATCTACAGTATATCAATGCATGACAAGCATAATATGACAAGCATCACAAGCATCACAAGAATCAAAAGCATAGAGACAAGAGACACAGAGTTTCTGTGGGGAAAACCCTAAGGTGAAAAACCCCACAACTTCCTCAGAGATAGAGAGAGCAATGGCTCAACCAAAATACAACCAAATAAACAGAGAAACCCAATAAACATGGAACACAAGCTTCCGTCACTGCAAAATGTCTTCTTCTCAGGTTAGCTCTGATACCATGTTAAATTTTGAGCATTAATTCATTATACTCTAGGATCTTTGCTGAGAGAATAACATCTACAGTATATCAATGCATGACAAGCATAATATGACAAGCATCACAAGCATCACAAGAATCAAAAGCATAGAGACAAGAGACACAGAGTTTCTGTGGGGAAAACCCTAAGGTGAAAAACCCCACAACTTCCTCAGAGATAGAGAGAGCAATGGCTCAACCAAAATACAACCAAATAACACAGAGATAGTCTCCTAGCAGATGATCCTCCTCCTCCTCACAAGTGCGCCACTTTCCAGAGAGAGAGTGAGTTACTTTTCTGAGAAAGTAAAATAGAGATCTCCTATCTCTATTTATACTTACCTTTTTTCCAAATGACCTACTGGGGCCGATTTGTCTACTTAGATACATCCACATTATATTATATATAATTCCGGGATGACCCCAAATGGTGGTCTAATAACCCATCGGCAAGTACACACACTTGCGACACTTGTCAATCCACATGACGACACTTCCTTATAGAGGAATGACACATCTCTTATAAGGGTACAATAAATATATATAAAATATACAGATGAAATACATTCCGAAGTTACATAAACATCAACAGGGATATGGTGCAGAGATGAGCTGTGAATCTCCTGTATGTTGCGATGGACGAGCAGATTGTAGATGTGTTGACGAAGCCACTATCCAGGGTGAAGTTCAAGTACTTCAGAGAGAGGCTTGGCGTGCTTCAGATCGAGGATACTTCGAGGAAGAAGTGATGGACACATTTGCTGAAGCCATTCCAAGCATGTTGGAAGGGGAACTCTTCACATGGCTATGGATGTAAGCGCTAGATGATGAGCATCAGAATGATGTTCTGGTTTCTGCTTGGATATGATCGGTTGGATCATGTGTATGTATTTTGTATATGCATCATGTTGGATGCTGGATATGATCAGTTGGATCATTTATGTATGTATGCATCATGTTGGATGCTAGATATGATCAGTTGGATCATTTATGTATGTACGCATCATGTTGGATGTTGATGGATACATTGTGTGGATCATGTATCTTTGTATGATCAGGTAGATCATGTATGCTAATGGATACATTGTGTGGATCATGTATCTTTGTATGATTAGGTAGATCATGTATGATTGATTGATACATTGTGTGGATCATGTATCTATGTATGTATAAGGTGGATACTTGATGTGCATCAGATGGATGCATTGTATGATCAGGATGATCGTGGATGACGAGCTTCTCAAGTTGACATGCAGCGGGATGTTGCAGTGATGATGATCAGGATGATCATGTGATGTTTGATGAGTATCAGATGATACTTTGTGGCCGTGGATCAGGTTTTGTAGGTAAGCATGTAATTTGTGCCCTGTGAGATTTGCAGATGGTCTTTCGAGGTTTTTCCTATGGCATGTAATTCGGTGCCCCGGGACATCAGGAAAATGCTATTGCGAGGTTTTGCTTGAGAGGACATGTAATTTGTGCCTTGGGAGATCTGCAGATAGTGTTTCGAGGTTTTTCCTATGGCATGTAATTCAGTGCCCTGGGATATCTGGCAGATGCTCTTGCGAGGTTTTGTCCTATGGCATGTAATTTGCTCCTACGAGATCTGGACAGGATGAAAAAGGCCTCAGATGCTTCAGCCGGGTTTTGTGGTGAGATCACATGTAATGTGCTCCTGTGAGATCCGACAGGTAGATCCGCATGTTCGTAACAGCTTGGGATGCTTCAGCTAGGTTTTGTGATGGGTCACATGTAATGTGCTCCTGGGAGATCCTACAGGTAGAGCTGTGTGCTCGTAATAGCCTAGGATGCCGCAGCTAGGTTTTGTGACGCACATAATAAGTCTTGAGGATTCCACAGTATGGCCAGTGATGATGAAGACCTGCAGGTGGTGGGCCTACATCCAGTATGAAAAAGGACTAGCTTTGTAGAACTTCCTATGACGATTAGATTCAGAGATTGATTGAGATAGCAGTAACAGTGACGATGATGATGACTCGATGATGATTATCCAGTGACGATGATCCAGAGAAGATGACTTGTGCTAGAAGAACTGTGCTGAGAAATACCTTCCTAGTTAAGAGGGAGTGTTGATGTATATGTAACTTTGGAATGTATTTCACATATATGTATATTGTATTCCTATAGAGATGTTATTATTCCTCTATACGGAAGTGTCGTTATTTATATTGTAAGTGTCGTAACTTATACTTGATGGGTTATTAGACCACCTTGTTTGGGGTGGGCCCTATATAAGTCATGTGGGTCAAAGGGTTATTAGACCACCCTATTGGGGGTCGGCCATGTGGGTCGAAGGGTTATTAGACCACCCTATTGGGGGTCGACCCAGTCAGCATTATGTTATGTGGTTAAGTTCGAGCCTACATGAGTTAGGTAAAAAGGCAAGTCAAGTCAAGTATAAATAGAGTGCGGGAGGTACTCTATTTACTCACTCACTTCTCACTCATGCACTCAAGGAGGAGTGGCGCACTTATGGAGGAGGAGGATCTGCTGCTAGGTTATGTCTATCTCTCATGGTTGGTTGTATCATTGCTCTATCTATCTCTGAGGAAGTTATTGGGGTTTTTCACCTTTATGGTTTTCCCCAAGTAAATCTTTGTGTCTCTTGTGTGCTTGCATTATTGTCTCCATGATTGATATGTTGTAGATATGCTATACATGTTATTATCTCAGTTAAGATCCCAGATCAGATTGAAGTAAATTCTGAAAATTTAACATTGAAGAATCTGACTTAGTATGATATTGTTTTGGTCATATCATGAATACATCTTTTTCTCAAAAAGTTCTAGTTTTTAGAATATTGATTTTTTGTTTAGGATCTGCTGCTGATTGATGTTGATATAGAATATTTACATAAGAAGCATAAAACCCAGTTTTAATTTATTAATGGCTTGAGGACGTGCCATACCTTTGGTTTGGGGGAGGATTCAACATTATTTCTATTTTTTTTTTCTGTTTACTAGGATTCAAAATTGCTTCTATTTTTCTGTTTACTTATAATACAATTAAAAAGTGCTGATACAATGATCTGTTGTTTTAGGAATAATGCAAGTAACAAAGAAAAAAAATTGTTCTGATCCATGTTGAACAAAGAAGAACGACTAAATATTTCAGAAAAGCAGGTTTACATCATCCTTTTGTGTGCTGGCAGCCGCAGAAATTCTCTGCATAATCAACAGCAATCAAATCCAACAAGCACATATTGTACAGACAAATGGTCTGTATGAAGGTTTGAATGAATCAAATGAATGATGATCCGATGAAACCATAGCTTATAAAATCATGACTAAGTGTGCTAAGGCAGTTAATTTTTGAAATATTATTGATGAATCTAATTGACTAACCATATCAGGGATTAATCAAATGTCATCTCTGCACACGATCTCATTCCTTTAATTCATCTCGACCTCACCCAATGAATCGATTAATCATGCATTATTGCGATTTTCAGAATTATTATCTGGTTATCATATGGTTTTAACTTTTCATTAAGCTATATGCAAAAAAAAATTAACATGTGAAACATCATTTTATTAATTAAAAGATCATCATGATTTTTAATGCACTATGTTATAATCCTATGATGAAAATTTTCTTTCAAGCTTTCCAAAGTTTACTTTGGACATGGTTGAATATTTCACAAACCATATGAATTCGTTAACGTACACATCTTTATTATGATACACGTTTAAAAATTCTGAATAATGGCATGATCGTTTAAATATGCCAAATTTTCGTCTCATGATTTTTCACACTTTCAATTGGACCTTGTTTGAAAACTGACCCCTGCTTGATCCTCACCATCACTCTACTCACTCTCATCCTTTTCGAGTCCATCCAGCCGCATACACTTCTTCCTTATTTCTTTTTCTCTTTTCTTAGTGGGACCTGGCATATCTTCGGCTTGTGGGATTGTTGAGGTCCATTTTTGTTACAATTTTTGATCATCTAATCTACTCGAAATGGTGTTATTTCTATCATTTTTGCTATAGTAAGTTGTTTTCTTTACCTTTCATCCCATCAAATAGTCCAGGTATGCAAGTATTTACCTATTACACAAATCTTGTTTATATTTCATTATATTATGATTTGTTTATGTTAAATTGGTATTTTATGGGCATAATTGACATTTGTGTTTCAATTGGCAGGCTATGTTTTTCAAATGACCCTTCGTTTAGACTTTGGGCTACATATTAAAACTCAAATTTGTTCATTTTTTCATTCAACTCATCGTGCAGCCCTGCGTTCAGCCCCTAAAATCCACTGTTATCTTACCTTAGGCCGTTAAAGCAGCAAAAGGGCATGTGGGTTCTGTTAGCTATGTGGCACTGATGGTTAAAGAGCTATTGCTCTAGAAGATTCATCCCCAATTTCACTGAGCTTTCCAGCACATCACCATGCCCACATCAATACTCCAACACGTCATTTAGCCTGGAATCACATTGTCTGTTCATGCCATTGTTCTGGAAGGAGTCTAGGTCGCACACGTTCAGCCCGCTAGCACTCATACCTACTCACACCTATTCACACTTATTCATGCCCACATTCTGGAAGAAGCATGTCTGCCCACGCTTAGTTTTCCAACATACTTGAATTCTCCACATCTAAGGTAGATCGAGGCTACAGTAGCCTAGCAAAGGAATCATTTCCATGAAGTTTAGTGTATGCTCCCTGTGCTAGCATTCACCATTCAAAACAGTCGTTACAGTCATTTAAATGCTTATGTTATTAGAGAGGTCGATTCTGTCGACCCTCTCATCCATTGTAATCATGTATGAATAGACGTCTTTTTGAATGAGATGAACTAAGTCTTGTCAAGCTTTGTTTTGTGTTGTTAAGTCTCATTTTTATTGACATTACTGAGATGGAGTCGGTCTTATTGATCTTTCCCTGACTGCAAATGGACACAGGAATGCTGTAATACTCTGCTAATTCAATATATACATCTCTATTCTGGTATTTATGAAGATCTCGCAGAATGTATGGTGATTCATTAGTAAATACTCAGCCTCTGCTTGCTGGGATGGGCCCCTCAACAATCAGCGGTCTCCAGTCTGTGTGTATAACTCATGTTGTGTTGTTTATTTCATCTCAGTATCTATTTTTATAACATGATGTTTATATTCTATAATATGACTAATATTCTATTGCTTACATAGATGAAATATATTTTTGTGCTGTGCATGTTATCATTGTTCGTATTCCATTATTTATATAAATAACATTCACATGTTATGTTATGTACTTCTGTTACTATTTATGTTATTTATATAAATAAAACTTTTGTTTTATGTTATGTGTATTCTATTGTTATGTTTGCAGAATTTAGTATGACCGGTCAAGCATAGCTTTCTTGATTACTTTCAGTCTTTTCTAAAACTAGATAAGTTAATCAGTTCAAGTTTTAAATTCAATTCATAGTTAGAATTAGTCCTACTAATGTTTTCCTTGTGAACTTTATTTTGCTGCTAACATAATCTCCCTTCTTCTGAATTAGGAATTGGTCGATCAATGGCTTTGATAGTTTATAGTTTGCTTTCAATTCTTCTTCCATCATTTTTAGATATTGCTCCCAATTCCTCCACAGTTAGCATTAGCTTCTTTCTCTTTCTCCTTCTCTTTGTTAGTATTTCTTCCTATTGTTGTAGGTTAACTCTCTCTTCTTCCATCTTACCTTCTTCTCATATCCAATAGAACAATTCCTCTTCTTAGATAATGGTTAGAGTAGTTTCTCATTAGTTTAGCTTCTAAATAATCTCTCCATTGCTTTCCTTTGCACTGTAGTATGATATGCATGAGCCACCTGATCATTAAATCATCCCAATTATTCTTTTCTTTTGATTTTCCTCCATTCGGACTATCATTAGGACCACCATTTAGACCGACGTTCGGATCGTCATTCAGATCTGTTTACTTTCTGCATTGTTTTAGGCCTTCTTCAGAATCTAATTTCTTCTGCCTCTCAATCATAATTCTTTCTACTTCTAATTAATGGTTTTAGATGTAATTTAACTTTTGTTTTACGTTATTTAGAATTCTTGATCAAACTTCATCATTATTTCCTCTTTTCCTCTTACTTCTTCTTAAACTTTCTTCCAACGTTCTTCCAAACTTCAGTTCTTGAAATCTGGTTTGTTAATTAGTTATTGTTCAGAATTCGTTAATATTGTTTCTAGATAATTTATTTCCAAGTAATAGTTAACAATTCTATAGTTTCATTTGTTAATTATAAAACTAGTTTCTATTCAGTCAAATAATGAAGATGTTCATGATATAAGATTTGGATCAGAAATTAATATCTTTATCAAACATTCTACTTTCATCTATAATAAATATCTTTATCAAGTTTTCTACTTCCCAAATCAAATCCAGTTCAGTTAAAACATCTTTATTAAGTTTTCTATTTTCTTCATTTGTTAATCGGTTTCCTATTTTCATAGATAGAATAAATTCTTACATTTGAATTATGAAAGTCATGCAAGTAGTTTAAAATCACATAGTTGCATGTTAGCACATTTGTATCTTTAGTTAGCTTAGGATAGATCAAGCCTTCAATCCTACACATATAGTGATTGCATCTCATAAGCTCCCTCCTCGAGCTGACAATTTAAATATTGGAATTATTTAACACATAATAAACACGAACAGGTAGATAGAGTGTGTTTTTGGTTAGGGTTTGAGTAGTGGATGTTTGAGAGAGCGAGAGAGAGAGAGAGAGAGAGAGAGAGAGTGAGAGAGAGAGAGATGAAGGGTTATTGGTAAGGGGAGTAGTTGGGGGGTTAGGGAGAGAGAGAGATGGGGCGGGGTTAAGGGGTTGGTTTAGGGAGAGAGATATATAGGGGGTAAAGTGTAAGGGGGTCATGAGAGGGGTTAGAGAGTGAGAGAGTGGGGGTTTATGAGTAAAGGGGAAATATAGGGGTAGATATAGATAAATATATGAGGGGGTTATTATGGTTATAGGTAGGAGGTGGTTGGGGTAGAGATAGGGATAGAGATCAAGGATTTGAGGGGTTTAGGTAGGAGGATGGAAGTTAGAGAGAGAGAGAGAGAGAGAGAGAGAGAGAGAGAGGAGGGTGTGATTAGCGGTAGTGGAGTGGAGGGGGATTGGAAAAGAGAAAGGAATAGAAATAAAGGGATTGGGTGTTTGGAGAGGACGACAAAAATTATAGGAATGTAGGGATATAAAGGGATAAAGAGATAACGAGAGATGGGAGGGTTGTTATTAGTAGGGGGAGGAGGATTATAAGAGATATAAATGGAGGTGGGTTAATGGTTAGGGGGATTAGGAGAAATAGAGAGAGATGAGGGCTCATTAGTTGTAAGAGGAGGGAGAGCTATGGGTGGTTACTGTTAGGAGTAGGAGAGAGATAGAAGGGGTTAAGTTGTAGGAGAAAGATAAAGAGAGGGAGAGAGGGTAGTTGTTAAGGGTTTGAGAGATAGAGAGAGGGAGAGAGGAAGAGGTGGAGTTTAGGGGTATGTGGAATAGGGAAGAGAGAGAATGAGAGAGAGTGTTAGTAAGAGTTAGTGGGAGGAGGTGAGAGAGAGAGGATGGGGGTGAGTGTGTGATATAGAGAGAGATGTTGGTTTTAGGGGAGTAAGGGAAGAGAAAGACAGGTGGGGTTTATGGGCAGGTGGAGTAGGTCGAGAGATGTGGTTTAGGGTTAGGGTTGCTTGGGGTGCGGGATTTGATGGTAGAGAGAGAGAGATGGGTTAGGGGTAAAGATAGGGAGGGGATAGGGGTGAAGGAGGTGGGAGAGAGAGAGACAGGGGGGGTGGATGTTATAGGGTTGGGGGAAAGAATAAAGGGTGGGGTTTAGGGTTATGTGGAGGAGAGAGAGAGAGAGAGAGAGAGGTTTAGAAAGGTGTAAGGTGATGGGACGAGAGAGAGAGAGAGAGAGAAAGAGAGAGAGAGAAGATGGATTTTATTGGTAAGGGTGGGAGAAGTGCAATGAGTGTGCATGAG
Organism: Larix kaempferi; assembly: GCA_027924585.1. Classification (NCBI taxonomy): domain Eukaryota; kingdom Viridiplantae; phylum Streptophyta; class Pinopsida; order Pinales; family Pinaceae; genus Larix; species Larix kaempferi. The sequence goes on from BSBM01000939.1 coordinate 1,035,391, forward strand.
AGAGAGAGTGAGGGAGTGGGGGGGTGTTATGAAGAAGGGAGAGAGGGATATGTGTGGGGGTTAAGGTTAAATGGAGGAGTAGGTGTTTGAGACAGTAAGAGTTGGTGGAGATTAGGGGTAGTGGGGAGGATGGGGATTATAGGAGAGGAAGAGAAAGAGATCAAGAGAGTTAGGGGTTTGCGGAGGAGTAATGAATTTAGAGAGAAAGGGGTATACTTGAGTAGTGGTTGGGTGTGGGTTACAGAGGGAGGGACTAGGGAGAGAGAGAGAGAGAGAGGGAGAGATGCGGTGAGGTGATTAATTAGGGAAGGGAGGAGAGTGTGGTGGAGGGAGAGATAGAGATATAAATCAAGATGATTTGTGAAGTTAGAGAGAAGGGGGTTATAGTTGAGGAGAGGGGTGTGGTGTATGGGGGGGAGAGAGAGAGAGAGAGAGAGAGAGAATATGGGGGTAGGGGTATGGGATGAGGAGTGGGTAGCTAGGTGTAGGTAGAGAGATAGGGTTGGGTATGGATAGGGGGATACGAATGGGGTTTAGAGTTAGGTGGGTTAGGATTGGGGAGTTGGGGTAGGAAGAGAGAGAGGTTTTTTAGGGGGGTTAGTGTTGTTAGTAGTGGGGGAGTTGGGGGTAGAGAGAGAGAGTGAAAGAGAGGATAGGATTAAAGGAAGAGAGAGAGAGAGAGAGAGAGAGAGAGAGAGAGAGAGGGAGAGAGGGAGGGGTGGTGGGGGTTATGTTTAGGTGGAGGAGTAGAGAGAGAGAGAGAGAGAGAGAGAGAGAGAGGTTTCAAAAGGTGTAAGGGGATGAAGAAAGAGAGAGAGAGAGAGAGAGAGAGACAGAGAGCGAGGGAGAGAGATGGATTTTAGTGGTAAGGGTGGGAGAAGTGTAGTGAGGATGCATGAGAGAGAGAGTGAGAGAGTGGGGGGTGTTAAGGAGTAGGGACAGAGGGAGATGTTTGGGGGTTAAGTTTAGATGGAGGAGTAGGTGTTTAAGATAGATAGATAGTGTTGAGGGTGATTAGGGGTAGTGGGTAGGATGGGGGTTATGGGAGAGGAAGAGATATATGTTGCTTGGTTTTTAAGCCAAGCATGTGCTAAAGAGAAGCTACTAACTTGTAGCAGCAGTCTCAATGTAAAAGTAAAAACTAATGTAAATAACAGTAAATTTGATCTAACATGTGCAAAGAAATAAAAACTAGATTTAAGAACAATAAACAATGTCATCTATGAGAGAAACAAGAAATAAAAAATTTGATCTTTTGTATTACCTCAAATGGTGAGGATGGTGAGTTTGAGCAGCTCCAAGGTTGAGATGATCCAATGGTCCAATGGTCTCTTCTTCTCCAATTCTCTAAAGGGGATCTTCAAACTCAAAAATGAGGTTAGGGCTCTCAAGAGTGAATTTGGCAGCATAAGGATAGGAGGAATGCGGATGAATAGTGAGGAGGCCCTACCACCCTTTTATAGTTTTTTGGTGATGATGAATACCATTATGGTTTGAGGAAACCAATGGTATTGACCAAAATGGTTTCAGTTTCTTTTTCCCTCTTTTTCCTTTTTTGAATATATTTTTATTTTTTATTCCCTTTTAATATTTTTGGGGAATTTTGGACCCTTTTTTAGGGTTTTTTGTGTTTTTTGAGGAAAAATACATATTTTGAGTGGAAAAAGATGGATTTTGGTATTTTTGGTGACCTTTTGAAGGTTTTAGAGGCTCAAATGGTGAAAAAAGTGGACAAATGGGTCATGAGGATATGGGAATGAGCTAGTGAGCATTTTTTGGGTGTTAACAGATTTCCCCCTGATGTGTGAGGGTAGGAGCTCATCGTATGGCCGATAGACATCATAGTTCTTTTGTATTTTTCCTGGGGCTTGGAGAAGAGAAGAGACCGATTGGATACTGGAACAATGGTCCCTTGGAATCTGCAAAAACTGAAAAAATATATGGCCTCAAAAATGAATGAGGAATAATCTCTGATAATGGACGAGGCAGGCATACCCATGCTCGTATCAAGACATATACATAACAATTAGGCCCATGAAGGGGGGCCTGAATAATACATAAAAATCTATTAGTACATCATGATGGTCCAAAGGAGACACAATGTTGTGACATAGTCATGGTCATACCATGCCTGATCTGAATAACTGATACACTGGAAAAGAGCAACAACCATTCTGAATAAAGTATCAGAAGGGTTGATGACTTGTTGAATTTGAAGGTGTCCAACATCTGTAGAGACTCAATGATTGTGAGCCAAATTCTGAGGAGTATATGTAAGTGTATACTCGAGGGAGTATAAAAATGGGGTATATTTGAATACTGTCACCAAATGCAACCCGGATATCCATAGGAAAATGTAACCGCTTGTTTCCTTAATTAGACTCTGAAATGTGGTAGAGTCAAGAGTTATCCGATGTCTTCAACAAATAACTAAAAGGACCGATACCCTATATGACTCTCAATGATGCGATCAAGGTGTTGATGTCGAGCATGTGAGAAATAATCTTATGGAGAGGCATTGAGGACTCCAAGGCATAGGGACCTCTGGGTCTATCCTCTGGAATAGATTTGGTTGGCATCGACAGAGGGAGATCGGCAAATACCAAGGAAATGATGCTTCCTTGATAGGAGTGCGAGGTGTACAACTGAAGTGTGATAGTACTGATGGTAGGACTGACATACTGTGGGGATGGGGAATAAATGGGGTTGTTGAGTGGGTGGAATCAAACTTATTTTTTTCAGAGCATGATGACATGGTTGACCTAGCAGCATAGGAAACTAACTTTTAGGTGTGAGGATCATAGCTTAAAGGATCAAGGGTATGTATTACAGACTGGAATGACTTTGGGGGACAAGCTGATGGATGCTATTGGGAGACTCTCAAGGTGGCGTACTGCAGAATACTCTGAACAAAGGTGACCATATTGGGGAAGCTTCCATATGAGTGGACATGATTTGTTGTGGCACCGAAAACCGTCGTTGGGTCCTTCTTCGTGGTTATAATGAGCTCCAAGAATGGATAAAAGTGTGTTATGAAATGGTACTGTTCTGTGGATTTATGCGAGCCTAGGATTGTCCATGCTTGTGAGTGCTTTCATTTTTAAGGAGTCTGAAAATGATAAGAAGACATTGAATTGGTGGAGGAGTACCGTCCTGTGGATTTGTATGAGCCCAAGATGGTGATTGCTTGTGGTTGCTTTCAATTTTAGAGAGTCTGAAAGCTATAAGTAGACTCCATTGGTGTAATTTTTCGTATGTTAGTCTCCAAGGTCTGAAAAATCATAAAATGATGCAAATGGAGAACTCTTCTAGCCAATGTGACTAGAGTATTCATTTTTCGTAATTAGTCTAGAAGGTCTGGAAAAGGGATAAACTTATACCAGGTAGATGCCTGTATAGATGCTTTTAGCGAGCATGAAGGGAAGCAATATTGCTCAGCAATCTTTTCATTGTTTTAGGAGTCAGAAAAGAGATTAACACAAACTCCCTAAGTGCCTTTTTTGTAAAAGAGTTGTTCAGACTGAAAAATGGATAAAATTATACCGAACAAGAAGATATTGGTGATAGTGAGAAGTGATCTCAAGCATCATCATGAGCGTAGAAAACTGAATCCGGAAATATGAATAATGTTTAAAAATGGGTAATTGCTGATGTGGCACATAAACCGAGCCAATGAGGGGCATGGAAAAAATGCCTTAATAATATGGTGGTGAGAGAGAAAAATGATCTCAAGCATCATCACGACCACAGAAAACTAAATCTGGTGATATAAACATCGTTAAAAATGAACAACGACTGATGTGGCATGCAAACCGAGGTGACGAGTGTGTGTGAAAAAATGTCCAAAAAAATCTAGTGGTGAGAGCGAGAACTGATCTCAAGCATCATCACGAGCGCAAAAAACTGAATCCAGCGATATAAAACTCATAAAAAATGAACAACAACCGATGTGGCACGTAAAATGAGGCAATGAGGGGCATGGAAAAAATGCTCGAAATGGGGCTTGGTGGAATCAAGAAAAGGAGTTGACTATCGTGAAGTTCTCGCTACGCTGATTCTAATGGTACCAACGGTTTAAAAAATGGACATCATATGATGCTGAAATGGTTGACTGAAAATTTGTCAAATTTCTATAAATAGCAAGTGGACTCAATGTGACATGTGTCATTTTCACGGTTGAGTTTTACAGTGTAATTTGATTTGGTCAGAGCTCTTTCTTCATTTGTGGGAGATTCGATCGTCGGTTTTTTAATCCGTGACTTTCAGGTAAGCCCATTTGGCTTAGCCTTTCAATTTATTTGCTTTTGGGGGGTCTTGAGGTCTTATAGGTGGCGAATATTCCATGTTTGCTTGCCAACGTGGAATATCGTGGGTTTTGAGGAATTTCGCACAATTCACATCGTAGTTGTGGTCTTCACAACCATGAAGTGCATCGCAGCTATGGGTTTCACAGCTGCAGTGTTCATTGCGGCTGTGGGTGCTTACAGTCGTGATGTACATCGCGGCTGTGGGTGCTTTCAGCTCCAATGTGCATCTCGGTTGTGGGTGCTTATAGCCACGATGTGCATCGCGGCTGTTGGTGCTTACAGCCGCGATGTGCATCATGGGTGTGGTTGCTTACAATCGTGATGTGCATCGCGGATATTGGTACTTACATCTGCAATGGTCATCGCGGTTGTGGGTGCTTACAGCCGCAATGTGCATCGCGACTGTAGGTGCTTATAACCGCGATGTGTATTGCTAGCTTTGGAAAAAAAAATTATTTGTATTTTTCTAAAAAATTTCATGTTTGGTTTGGCAGGATGCTCATGTGGATGCAAGCATCGTGGAGGGAGAGAGAGATCGATGAGGAGTTTATGGAGACTATTCGGGTGAGTCCCCATGTGCGGGCGTCGTTAGCTTTAGGTGGACTTTTGAAGTTCACATAAATTTCTCTCATGCGTTCAGTCAGGGACTTGCTGAACAAGTTGATCAAATTCTGGGATGCATAGGAGCTATATTTTATGGTGCAAGGTGAGCGACTAGATCTCACCTTGACTTATGTGTATTTCCTTACTGGCTTGCCACGTTTGGGTGAGATAGGGGACACCTAGCCTAGGATTCTGGCTGGTATAGATATAGAGGATCTCCTTGAGAGATTTTGCATTCATGGGGCCCGTGTGCAGAATAGCGCACTGAGTGTCTCGGATCTGTGAGAGCCGGAGATGCAGGCAGTGGCAGCTTGTGTTTTGCGGGTGCTTAGTGCACAGGCACCCCACCATTTTTTAGGGGGGGTGGATGATGATGGTTCATCATGTCATGACTGGGACCTGTTTTTCTTGGGGTCAGATGTTCCTCGCTTGTGCTTGAAGAGAGTTGAACAAGGTGAGGCATGAGGGAGGAGAGTTCAGTTATGCCTCTTGCATGCGTTACTTTTTTTCGAGCAGGTACCTACCTTGTGGCCACATGTGATGGTAGGGGATGGACTGAGGAGTGAGCCGCAGATGGTGCGGTGGGGGGGAGATGATTCCCCGGGGTGGTGGTGGTATTCGGGGGTTCTTCACGACGGAGATGTACGAGCAGTGGGAGAAGATGCCAGTCGTGATTGATGACTATCCTTACCAGGGTATGGACTTCCGGGGAGACATCAAGATGCCTCTAGGTCAAGGACAAGCTTGGATGTTGGATGGCACATCTTGTTTTTATTGTTCTATTGTATCATGTTTGTATGGTTTGTTTATTTATGATAGCTAGAGATGTTTATATGATATTGACGTATTTCAGTGTGGGTTATTGCAGATGTGGATCATCAGGGCCGTAGGGGACACATGGTGGCGGTGGTACCTCCACCTCATGTACGAGGAGTTGTGCATCACCGAGATGATGCCATAGAGGATGTTCGTGATACCTTAGAGACACTACTAGATGATGTACCAGATGATGGTTGGAGAGACCTAGATCAACACGTGAGTGGAGATCAATTCTGTGGAGGGTAGCTATATTGGTAGTCGAGAGGAGAGTTCGGGATCGACATGATCTGGACGAGGAGGAGCTGGAGGAGGCGATTGATCATTATGAGGAGGACTAGGTTATTTTGTACTTGCCCCCAAATGCTGATGAGCATATGGGGATGCATTTTGTTGAAACATATTTTGTACGGTTGGTGTACTTTTTGTATATTTGGGTGCTGAGGGCACTCTTGACATTGTGACTCTATGATGATATATATATATATGCATATGTATGCATTTTTGGTTATATAGTCATGTGTGCACATGGATTCACATCTTGTCTTTGCTTGCCCACGGAGGCACCTGTTATGCATGTGGATGCAATACTATGATGGTTTATTTAATTTGTTTATTTGATTTTTTGATGCATATGTGATGCATGTTGTGATGTCCTACATGTTTTGGTTGGCGTGCCAATCTAGGATGTTGTTAGCCATTTGGTCTGCTACACTATTTAGATTTCTCGAGACATGAGTGAATGAAATGGATTCAAAGTGTCGAATCATTTGTTTAGTGCACAAGAATTTTCTAAATAGACAGGGATCCCGTACCTGGTAATGGTTGTTGAGATGGAAAACAAGGAGCTTGGGTTCTTGCCTTGGGGGAAAAGAGTTGGTAGTTTGGGCAATGTTTGACTACTATGATGCAATCAGTGAATAATGATGGCCAAAAATAACCTGCATGGATTACCTTTTGGGTGGTGGCCATTCCAGATAAATGGTCACCGCAGGCACCGCTATGATAGTCATTAAGGATGTGTTCTACTTCTTCTTGGGAAAGGCACCGTCATAGGATTGTGTCGATGCCACATCGATAGAGGACATCACTTAAGAGGAGATAATGGGGGGCATGGTGACGAATGCGATGGTGTCTGTCATGGTCGATATTGGGTCGAAACTTCTGTGTATGGAGGTATACCAAAATGTCACTGTACCAAGCGTCATTAGACGAGATGATGAATAAATGTTCATCAATTATATGAGTATGGATAGCTGGTGATGACGATGAGGATGGTAGGTCTGTAATGAGCTGAGCGAGTGCTAGGGATTTGGTTCTCTTTGGGGTTTTAAAATTTTGGTCATATTCTTGTAGGATAATCACCCATTTGGCAACATGGCCTTGTAGAAGGCGGCAATTCAAGAGATAGACCATTGGGTTGTAATTTTCGACAACCATGGTATGGCTGAGGAGAATATAATGGCGTAGATTTTGTACTAAAAAGACGATGGTGAGGGCCATTTTCTCTTCATGTGAATAGCGCAGTGGTGGGCCTGATAAAGTTTGTCTCACATAGTAAATGACATGTTCTTGATGAGCGGAGTCTTCTTGGATGAGTACTCAAGAAACGGCGTAATCGGATGCCGAAATGTAAAGGATAAAGTCTTTTGTGAAATCTGGAGGAGAAATCAAGGGGGCACTTTTGAGTGCTTTCTTCAGGTCTATGAAAGCTCCTTCTTCTTGGTTGTCCCATACAAAATGGGTATGAAGCCTTAGCAAATGGAGGAAACCATGTACTGTCGTGGTGTAATCTGGGACAAAGCAATGGAGGAAGTTGGACCTCCCTTGAAGGTTTTGTAGTTGTCTTAGTGTATGAGGTGATGGTAGGTCTACGATGGCTTGGACCGTTAGAGGGTTGACGGTGATCCCTTTTTCTGAAATGATGAAACCCAACAGATGGCCTGCTAGAACGAAAAAGACACACTTGAGTGGGTTCAAGCAGATTTGGTATTTGCGACAATGCAAGAAGACTTGTCGGAGGTCGTCTAAATGGTCAGATCATTTCTTAGATCGAGCTGTGAGGTCGTCTAGATAAACCAATATTATGTTAATCAGGTCATGAAAACAATAAGTCATGGCTCGCTGAAATGTGGCTATAGCATTCTTGAGACCGTAAGGCATGACGCGATAGGAGAAGGTGCCCCATGGGGTAGTGAAAGCGGTCTTGTATTGATCTTTCTTGTGGATTTGGATTTGGTTATACCCGGAGAAACCATCCATGAAAGATAGTATCTCATGCCCCGTACATGCATTGATTAGTTGGTCGATAAATGGTGTTGGGAAGTTGTCTTTGGGACAAGCTAGATTGAGGTCGCAAAAATCAGTACAGAAATGAATGGTGCCCACTTTCTTATTGACTAGAACTGGGTTGGAAACCCAGGTGGTATAAGCAATAGGATATATGAAACCTGCTGCTTGAAGCTTCTCAATTTCGGCTTTGACAACTGGAATCTTGGATGGATGAATGGGGTGTTATTTTTGGCGCACTCGGGATATGTTGGGCCAAGTGCCCATGTGATGTTCTACAATGGTAGGATCAAGACCAGCCATCTTAGTGTAAGACCTGGAAAATACATCGTGAAATTCTTGGAAGAGTTTCTTATAGGCTTGGGTTTCCTTTTCAGTGCACGATGTGCCTAAAGAGATAAACTCGGGTTTTTCAGGGTTGGTGGAGATGTCAATTTTTATGATCGGCGAAATGTTGGCCATGTTACCTTCTTTAAAGGCTTATGGTGTTGGGATTGGATCTTTGAACCAATCTACCTTGGTTGGTAAAAAATCTTTTGATTCGACGGACAGTTGGTTTGCCATGGTGGAAGTAGATTCCTTAGGGATGAAGTATGATCGATGGTGCATATCATCCCAGGGGTAGTCCGGTGCAGTAAGTGTTTCTAGGATTTCCTCATTGCTACGGAAGTAGTGTGTCATCAAATCAATTGGTTCAGGCTTATAGGTAGTTGAAATCATATAAATGGTATTGATCTCTTTTGAATGGGAAGATTCTGGGGGGAATATTTCCTCAATGAGTAGGGTGGATACGTCTAGGTCGACATTATTCAGTTCATATAGTTCTTCTCTATAATCTGGAAGATCGGGGCAGTGATGTGAATAATGGTTGTAGATGCCACAGATCGCATAAGGGTGGTTTGCACCACGGGGGATTCACTCAATAAACTGCTATCATAGCACGTTCATTCGTGACATATGAAACAATACCCCTAATTTCACTAAATATTGGAAAATACCTTCCAAAATCATTTTTTTAACCCCCTCCCAGTATGCCTTCCCAATTTGAAAAACCCCTATTTTCACTAGATATTGTATGTATCAATTTTTTCATTAACATTTTTTGTACCCCTTTATATTTCTACCTACTATATTGATACGATACCCCTCTTATGACCCCACATGCATTCTACAATGCACCTTGCTTCTTTCGATGTATATTGTGGATGCACATTACTTCACCCACAATGCAATTACTCAACCACATATCATTATGATTTGCAACATCTAATGGTCGAATGAAGAGATAGGAGATCACTTCTTGTATGTCACTAGAGCCAATGCACATAGTACAACATTTAGATTTCATGTTGCAATTCCCCAATCATTGAATAAGCCTATTGTGGGCTAGGTATCCAAGCCCCCAGGGCCTGTAACAAGCTCTTAGAGACTAACTAAACCTCCCAAGGCCTGTAATAGGCACAAGTGGTTGGGTATTCATGCCCCCAAGGCCTATCCAGGTCTTATAACAGGCCCTGGAGGCTTAGAGCCTCCCAAGGATATTGGTAACAGCTAGTTGAGTGTTATTAGTAACAATTCACTATCAATGACCAATGTCTCTTGACTATGATCGACCGACAACCCACTTCACCATGAAACCCATGGCCTCAAGCATGCCTCAAGATGTGATTTCCCTGCGTACTGGTAAACCCGAGCCTTGCCTAAACCTGATTTCTCATCTGGCCATGATCTCGCCATCTCCATTTGGCATATATTTGTCAGCCCGCCCATATAAAAAAGACCACAAAGTACTTTTGTATTGTTACATTAAATTAAAAAAAAACATTTCCCCCTTAATATATAAGCAATATAATTTTTAGGTTTTCATGAATATTTAATACCACAATATGAATGAATGTGGTATTATATTGCCTTCTAGTGAAGCCCCCGTGGTTTGTACGTAGTGATTTGTCGCGAGGCTGAGGGGGGTAGCTGAAGTTTAACAACTGGAATGTTAGTGTTGTTGTCCAACATTTGCATGTGCTCTTGAAGAGCTGGTAATTGTGGACATAGATGGGTAGTATGGCCTATATCGTCGCACAAGGAGCACTTGGGGGGTATGTGGATTGTTGGGGGATTCTTCGCTAATTTGGGGGTCACTACGGGGGGTGTGAGTTGTGGGTCCAGTGGTGTAGGTCTGTGGACCTCTGCCCCCATTGTAGCGAGATTGAGGGGGGACATAACTAGAGGTTGATGTAGTAGCCCATGTTGGAGGTGGTCAATTTTGGGGGTTTTCTATGCCAGGTGGTGGATGGTTGGAAGTATTGATGGGTTGTACCGGTTGTAAAACAATGGTCGGTGTCGGGGGAGGGGTTGGGGTAGGTAGGTACCATACAGGTAATCCTAATGTTAACCCTAGAAGGTTTAGCATAGCCAATATTGGCATGCTGACAACTCCTGAAAATGGAAACAAGAATGGGATAGTGTGAATCGGTGTTGCTCCGATGTGACTAGGCACTGTTGGAGGTTGTGGCAGTGGTTGACGTTATTGAGTATGCTGTTGTTCATTGTGCGAGAGGGTGCACAAATTAGATATTTCAGTTATCCGTAGAGGGGGGTGGGATAGATGGGAATGTGGTGGTCAGGGGAGTATCCGAATATATCCCACGTCTGACTGAGGAGACGAACAATGTGGGTGCACTCTGAATGGGTTGTTCGATCATAGGAAGAACATTTTCAGGTGCTGCAAGGGCATTGGGATCATAGTATGTTATCTGGTCGATTTTCAATAAGCATCCTTCGTGGGGTAAAATCATGAGGCGAAAAACTGAAGAAGCGACAACTTTGATTTTATACATGTAGCTTCGTCCCAAAAGGAGATTGTAATCAAGTTGGGCGTTGATGACCTCTATATCTATGAGAACCAGTTTTCCCCCAAGATGTATAGGCATGTTAACTAATAGACCCTGTGGTTGAGCTGCACGACCATCGTAAGCTCATAATGCGGTAGTGGATGGTTGAAGTGTTGGGGATCCAAGTTTATGCTAGACAAAAATTGACATAATGCAGGTGGAGGCACCTTCATCACGATGCATCGATGAACGACAGGGTTTTGAATGGACATAGAAACCTGAAAAGCTAGTGAAGAAGGCAGAAGAGGTTCGTCTTGGTCTAAGTCGAAAGCCATCATATTGGATTCGTTAGGGTCTATGGCACCAATGGTGGACAACAACAATTTTCTCTGTGTAGGACAAGTTTTTAGGACTTCTAGAGTGGACATAGCAGCGAGGGACTACGCTAAGTATCCTACAATGTTATAGTTTGAAGCTGTATAGGCGTTAGGGTTGTTGTTGATTCATCTTAAAGGGAAGCGAGGTGCTTTTGGACCCCCATCCATAGGCATATTAGGTATGCATAGTGTCTGATCAGTTGGGAGGGTACTCGAAGATGGATCAATGGGCGTGGTTTTAGGGGATGAACCGTATTGGTTTCGGTGAGTTTGAAGGTTGACATCATTTGATGACATCATTAGCAAATGGTGAGTTTTGGACTCTGTATGCTGGTAATTTTTTGTCGCATAGGTAATTTGCTGCCATGGTGCAGCGAATCCTTTTGGGGGATCTATTGGACGGGTGTTGACTACTCCTTGGTTGGGTAGAGGATTTTGAAATATCATGGGTTGCAGCTGAGGAGGTGGTGTTGGTTGTGTAGCATGTCCTTGTCATTGGGCATCATCGGTCTAGAGTTGTCGTGCTCTATCCAAATGGGGGCAATTATGCATGTAATGGTTGTATACCCCGCAGATGGAACACGGGTGGTTTGTTCTCAAGTTAGGATTTTTTCCCTATTTTGGTGGACGATCAAGGTTTTTATTTGTAGGAGTATCCTTATTGTTATTGGGAGGATTAGGCAGTTGTCCTCCTTGGTTTTGTTGTTGGTTATTTCCGCGGTTACGTCCTCTTCCATGATTCTGTTGACCTCCTTGGTTATGCTGGTTGTTCTGGTTTTGAGGTTGGTTTTGCTATGTCTAAACATGCCCTTGAGAATTAGGTGGGTTTTGAGGTTGTGTAGGCGCTGGAGCAGGCTGCGGTGGACCTAGTGCTTGCTGTGGTTGTTGGTAACCTTGAGCTATTGGAAGTGTTGGAGCAAGAGGTGCTTCCTGTTGAGGGTAATAAGTCGATTGGGGTTGTGAGTGAACCGGAGTCCGATGGGCCTGCTGGTTATAATATGGAGGTGGTGCATACGCTAATGGTGCTTTCCCATCACACTACGGTGGACATGAGGGTCCATGAGTGTGGTGGGTGTGCATCATTGGAGCATATGAAGTTGTAGATCCAGAATGAGATGTAACCCTAGAAAGGTCTGGGGCATTTCTTGTACTCATCATGGTGAAAGGTTTGTTTCGTGCCATAACCTAGCAAATGTTACTATCAGCAGCATGGGATGCCCTAGGTGCATCATTCCGGTATGGATCATCGTGCGGGGTTAGAGTGGGCATATCGATTGGAGTCATTCAGAAGCTACATCCTTGGCTGTGAGAGGAAGGAGTGATTTTGGGAACCAATCTAGGAAGATACGGTCATCTAGCTTGATATTGCGGAGACTACGATGTTTACGCCACTCATCGATATGATCTGTGATATGGGTGGCCATATTTTTTCTACAAGACAGTAAGATTTCTACTCCTGCATCATAGTGTGTGGGTAGTTGAAAGAACTGTAGAAAAGTTGAGGCAAGGGATGTAAACGTGGGGTATGTCCCATGTGGCTACTCAATATACCAGTTGGCTGCCAAGCCAGTGAAATTTCTTTGTAAAAGTCGGAGTTGAATAGAATTGTCGACTATGGAGTTTGAGGAACACCATAGGTGAAATGACATGATATGGTTTTTGGGGTCTTCCCTAACCTTCCCTTCAAACTTTGGGATCATTTGTTAGCCTTTCCAAGTCTGGTAGGTTAAGGCTATCCATAAATGGAAAACTGGCAGAGGGGTATGATGTTATCATAGGGGTATAAGTGTTAGTGGTAGTGTTATGTATTGAGCCACTGCCCCCTAGGGGGATATTAGTCATGGGAGGTATGTGCCCTCCACCCAAAGGAGTGTGGGAGGGGCCCGTGCCACCAAGTGCAACTTGGGTTACAGATGGGTTGGGAAGATGTCCAATAGGTGTTGGGATCTGAGTGGTAGTGGGGATAGTAGGTATAGTTCCTATTGTGGGCATGCCTAGGTTAGGTGTGGGTCCTGTATTGGGAAAGAGTCACATGTTAGGCATACCTATGGGAGTTGTTGTAGCAGTGGCCATTGTGGTGGTGGGGGTGGTGGATGTTCCACCAGTAGTCCCTATGAAGAAGGAATCAAAATGCGAACTAGCCATGGGGCTAGTGGGTGCTGTGTATGTAGGATGTTTGGATTCTTCCTTAGAGTCAGATGTGAAATGAGGTGCGTCAGAATTTGATTTGGGGGTTGGTAGATAGAGAGGGTGAGGTAGGGATTTGAGAATAAGAGTGGGGGTTGTTGGGGAGAGAGAGAGAGAGAGGACAAAAATTAGAGGGTTTGGAGAAATATAAATGGGTGTGGGTTAGTGGTAGGTTGAGGAGTAGACAAGATAGAGAGACTAAGAGAGTGGGTTAGAAATGGTTAGGGGTAGTGGGGAAGAGAGATAGAGAGAGAGAGAGAGAGAGAGAGAGAGGAGAGAGGAGAGAGAGAGAGAGAGAAGAGAGTATAGTGTAGGGGTGGGTGTAGGGAAGTGAGTGTGCTTTTGAGTTAGAGTGACAGTATTGGGATGATAGGGAGTAGGGGGGAGAGAGAGAGAGAGAGGGGTGAGGGTTAGGGTTCAATGGAGTAGGTGTTTGAGAAGAGAGAGAGAGAGAGAGAGAGAGATAAGGGGTTGTTTATAGGTAGGTGGAAGAGGGTGGCTTGTGAAGAGAAAGAGAAAGAGAAACATATCAGAGAGTTGAGAGGTTAAAAGGAGTATAGAGAGAGAGAGAGAGATGGATGGATGTAGGACGATGGTTAGTCATATGGGTGGGATTATGGAGGTGGTTAGATGTAGGATAAGGAGAGAGAGAGAGAGAGAGAGAGAGAGAGAGAGAGAGAGAGAGAGAGAGAAGGAGGGAGATATAGAGGGGGTATACAGGGATAGATGGAGGATAGACAGATAAAGGCAATTTTTGGTAGAAGAGTGAGAGAGGGTGAGAGACAGTAAGCCTTAGGGGTTTATGGGAGAGAGAAAGTGTTGCACATTATGGGTAGGTGTAGAATAATGCAAGGAGAGAGAGTGTTGGGGTAGAGAGAAATATAAATATAGATAGAGGATAAAGGTAAAGATAGGTAGGGGAAAGACGTGAAGGGGGGGGGGGGGAGAGAGAGAGAGAGAGAGAGAGAGAGAGAGAGAGAGAGGATGAATTTTAGTGGTAAGGTTGGGAGAAGTGTAGTGAGTGTGCATGAGAGACAGAGAGAGAGTGGGGGGGGGTGTTAGGGAGTAGGGAGAGAGGTATATCTGTTGGGATTAAGGTTATATGGAGGAGTAGGTCTTTGAGATAGAGACATTTGGTGGGAGACTATGGGTAGTGGGGAAGATGGGGGTTATGGTAGAGGAAGAGATAGAGATTAAGAGAGTTAGGGATTTAGGGAGGAGTAAATAGTTTAGAGAGAAAGGATTATACTTGAGTAGTGGATCTGTGTCGGTTAAGGAGGGAGAGAGATAGAGATAGAGAGGAGGCAAGGTAAGGTGATTAGGGGTAGTGGGAAGAGTGGATTTGAGAGATAGAAAGAGATATAGATCAGGATTATCAGGGAATTTAGAGAGAAGGGGGTATAGTTGAGGACAAGGGTGTGGTGTAGGTGGGGGAGGAAGAGAGAGAGAGAGAGAATATGGGGTTAGGGATAGGGAGTGTGGAGTGGAGAATTGAGGGTTGGTAGAGAGAGAGGGTGGGGTAGGGATATGAGAATAAGACAAGGGGGGTGGGGAGGGGGGAGAGAGAGAGAGAGAGAGAGAGAGAGAGAGAGAATAGAAATTAGAGGGTTTGGAGAAATAGAAAGGGGTGTGGGTTAGAAGTAGGTTGAGGAGTAGATGAGAGAGATACTAAGAGAGTGGGTTAGAAAGAGTTAGGGGTAGTGGGGGAGATAGAGATATAGATAGAGAGAGAGAGAGAGAGAGAGAGAGAGAGAGAGAAGGGATTATAGTGGTAGGGGTGGGAGTAGGGAAGTGAGTGTGCTTTTTAGTTAGAGTGAAAGATTGAATAGGTATTTGTGTGTGTGAGAGAGAGAGAGAGATGAGGGTTTGTTTACAGGTAGGCGGAAGAGGGTGGTTGGTGTAGAGAAAGAGAAAGAGAAATAGATTAGAGAGTTGAGAGGTTAATATGAGGAGTAGAGAGAGAGAGGGAGAGAGGGATGTAAGATGGCGGTTAGTCATAGGGGTGGGATTATGGAGGTTGTTAGAGGTATGATAGGGAGAGAGACAGAGCAGTGGGAGAGATAGAGGGGGGTGTTAGCACCTATTTTTTTTTTGCAGCATAAAAACTAAATATGAAAGGTGGAGGGTTAAACAACTACCTAATGGAAGCTTGAAGTACTCTCCATCCTTGATGACTAGGTGCTAAGACAAGAAAAGAAGAGGTTTAGAAGGACCCAATGCAATAAAAATGGAATAATTTTGAAGTATGGGTATTAATATGCAAGTGAAATCGAGTAATGGGATAAAAAAGACCCTAAGTCATATAGTCCGCATGTAAATAATGGAGAGGTTAAGTGCCATGAAGGTAGGCACCATCGATGTCACATCCCCTCCCATCATACTAGTGCGATGGAGAGGATCGTGATGCTAAAACCAGGCATCTAGCCCCATACTTATTAAATAAACATTCACATAATATAAAAAGATATATGCAAATGTATAAATATAAGAAACATAGAGGAAATAGATTCATTTACAAATCCATCATACATTCAAGATATTCATGATATTCATCAAATAAATAAATTGCAAAGTTAACATAAGAGAGTACTTATTTATAACAAAGTAGTCCCGAGCAACTGGCTATGCAACTACAACGTTCCACCCAACCAGAGGCCAGTTGTGATCATCAATATATCAACACACTGCCACCCCCGAGCTGGGCATGATCTCTACAAGGGAAAAGGGAACAACAGACTCACACATAGCCCAAAGATACACCAAAATCAACCAAGCCAATCTGCAGTTGGGTTTATCAGGCTATTAGGCAATGGAAGGAAGAATTTCTAAGCTAGTGGGATCAACCATAGAGATAAGGGTACCCTCTGCAAGATCTATCTAGCTTGGTCCCCACAATGCCTACACACCTGGAATAAGGAAGTATTCCATTCACTACTACATAGTCCCTCAGGCCATACCTTCCATTCTAGTGTTCTTCAAGGTGTGCATAGAAGAGCAACCAGCCTTTTTTATCTTCTTGAGAGGTTACCTCCTCACTAGGTTTATCAAGCCAATTCTGGTCCACTTCCACTCCTAATTCTTGCTCACAATTCAAACCAACACAGGGACGCAACCAAAAACAAAACACGAGTGCTGAAAAAAGTAGGCAACCCAAAAATGAACTGGTAGATGGGGATTCAACCCTAAGAGAGAAAATTCATTTTCAGAAAACGTTTATATGCATTCCAGGGGAAAAAACAACCTCTATAAAATCCCAAAACGTGACTTCCTTTCTCCCAGCCACTGTGCAATACAAAAAAAATCTCCCAGCTATGAAAAATGTAGGAAAATGGTAGAAAATGTGAGGGAAAAACCCCAACTAGCTCAGATTGCGTGAGAGAGCAAAGGCCATGGGTGAAGAATGGATTTGGGCACAATTTCATGGGTGTTTTCTTGCCCCAAAAGAAAAAGTACATTTTTCCAGGTTGATGGCTTTCCCATGCATGAAATTGGCTGCCATACCTCTTCATTCCCAAGGCATTAACTACCTCAACCAACTCTTAGAAGAAGTAAATGATTGGGTGCATATGTCAGAATGGGTTGTTGGGGTTCATTCATTGACATTTGGCTTATCACCATTGGCTTAAGGGTTTGAATAATTTCCCTCCCCATTCCTTGTATAAATCATGCCCCCAACTCTTCGTTGCATTGCATAGCTAGTTGTGGGTTTCTCATTAAAATTCGTATTTACATGATGTCTTAATTTACATTGTGCCTATCTAGCACAAGAACCACAGGCATATATTTTTAATTTTTGATACATAAAATGCTAAATCAATGGTTGGGCCTTGGCCTTGAGCTCCTCACTATGATTAAATAACAATATTTACATCATTTATGATTTAATGCAAAGGGCATCAAAATGGGGACGTGACAGTCAATCGGGTGCAGGCGCGAGATCAATGGCTCCTGTTGATAGCTGCATGGCCGAGTTGCAAGGAAGAAAGGGATTAAGTAGATGCGATGGGTTTTTTCCCGCCAGACAGATGTCAACTCTGGAAGGCGTCGTAAGGAGGCAAAGCGATAAAAAGGGCTATTTCAAGCACATGCAATGCCGCGATGGTGGGACAGGACATTAAAGATCTATGACGGAGAATCCCTCACCTCTAATCAGACGATGCATGACATATGTGGTTCACCAATATATAGGTCCCCCCGGATCAATGATTTGGATGATAAGGAGAGCCACATCAATGGCTAGTGGAGGTTGGAAGTGCATAGAAGATAATAGGAAGGATCCCACCAGCAGACAGATGATTTAAGATTTAAATGGATCGTAAAGCCTCACCGTGGATGCACATTTGAGATGAGATGAAGGGTTCTCATAGATAGTAGCATCAAGAAATAGTATGCTGTATAGAGACAAGGTGTATGTGATGGAATTTTCCTGCCAGACAGGTGTCAACTCCAGAACCGGCTGCACGGAGAAAAGGTGGTATAGGAAACCATTTTGGGTGTATCCGATACCACCTTGTAGATGCATGCGAATAAGATGAATGGTCCAGATGAGAACTGGAAAGATGATCCAACGGTGGAGATAAATGAGTTGTCAAATCAATAGGTAAAGGGAAGCCAGATCCGACGTTAGAAAGTGAGCACGTGGGAGATCAATGGTCGAGATTGAATGACAGTTGCCAAGGAATCTAGAGGTTATGGAAACACAATTATATATAAGAACACTTGTAAAAGTTGACATTTGTTTTGAAGCCTGTTGAAGTCAGAAAGTATCTCGACATGTGGCAGACGACGAAGGCGATAGAACCTTCAATAGGGTGCGTTCAGGGCTTCCAAATTGACAGGTAGGACCATGTAACCACCAGTCTCTGAAAATTTAAGTCTTTTATAGTCATAAGATGGCGGAAGAGTAGGTTTCTACCAATTCTAGGGTTAATGTCGCTCTGGAAGATAGGGATGCTGATGTGTTTGACACATACATTCAGCTCCCTGTCCCGAATATCAAGAAAACGTTGGAGGCCTTACATGTACGAGGTCTGGATATACATGGGGTTTTTAGGTCGTCATTTGTTTCCTTTTGCCTTAACTAGGTAGCATCTTTCCCTAAATTTGTATCATGGTGTTCCTCGAATTACTCAGAGCCCCAAAGGATAATTATGGATGCCCATCAGTCTAGAGTCGTTTGTGTTATAGATGCATCAGTTGTTCGGAATTCTTTTTTAATCTCTGAGTCACAGAACCTTGAGTTGGAAGGTTTTTCTGAAGAGTCTATGGTTGCTCTGTTTTGTCAAATTACCCTCGAAATCCATTAAGATTTTTTAGCTACATTCCTAAAACCTGGCTCAGAAATTGCAGAAAAATTCCTATGCATTGAATGTCAGCCTTTTTCATGACAATTCCCGGTTTGTTTTTTCTTTGGTGGCTAAATTTTTAGGATTAAATACAGATCTGTGGGTAATCAAAGTCCAGTTGAGTTTACTTTTCAGGATTAGCATTAGTTTAGCAAGGTATGAAAATAGGCTCATCCCATCCCTTAAGTTCGATGAATTTTTGGAAAAGAGAATACATGTACAGTTGAGCAAGTTCCTAAATGCTAGGTTTTTCAGGTACAAGACACAGCTTATGAAAATGATTATGTATAGCAATGCAGAAAGCTCACGTTTTTCCCCACTACTAGAAGTAGATGCTTTGATAGACAATGTCTTTAATTATTTAAACTATATCTTACCTATTGTTTACAAAGTCATCTTGGGGGAAGAGCTACCTAGGGTATTTCCCAAGATGAAAACAATGATGCAGTTGAAGAGTGAACTGGTTGTCGGTGACTGGCTTCTATTGAAGGATGCTACAATCATTAGGCGTTATGGTTTTGTACAGGAGCCCTATGTTTTTCCCACTTTTTTGACATTGTGACTCTTCGCTCTTGAGTTTATCAAACAAAAACTGATTTTGGAAGAGGAGCAGTTCCTAAAATTTAAGAAGGGCATTGATGTAAAATACCCTTCGAAGGTGGGTCCTTTCATAGTAAAAAGCAAGGAATCTTTGCAGGATGTAGAAGAGTTATTGAAACCTATGGGGTTCAAGAAAGATGTGGCAGTTGAATACGACCCCTTGCACGTTATTTCTAAGAGAAAAAAAAAGTGTGATCTAAGTGCTTTTTAACATAAGGAACCAGAAGGGGTATAAAAGGGGTGGAATTTGTTGCACTAGTAACCCAAGGTAGAGGAGGTTGTGGAGTTATAGGAAGGAGATATAATCTTGTCCGAGTTTATAATGGACATAGATCAGGTGTTGGACACTATGGAAGTGGGCCGAAAAAAAGACTTGGAGGAAGTTCGAGATATGGATATTGAAGTAGGAAGTGGAGACAAGTGGCCTAAAGTGGAAACACAAGGTGAAGTAGTTGTTGCAGCCACCCAAGCCGAGTCAGTTTTTTCTCCCACTAAAGAAAAGTTGCTTGTTGCAGTGGCTCAAGAAGAATTGACTGTTCTAATGGATGGTTAGAGAGAAGATGATGAGGGGATTTCAGCTCCTGATGTCCAAATTAAAGATAATAATTTTCAGCATGGTAAGGAGGGTGATGAAGCCAATAAATTTCGGTCCAAAGTTGACATGTGCGAACAATATGGACAGAATAAACAGGACTCATCCCAAAGGCTATTTGATTTGATGTCAAGGGATATGAATTTGTCTAGTATTGAAACTTCCTTAATGACCAGTAGATACATGAGGGATAAAAATTTGAACTTGGCAGTATTGATAGCGGACGAAGTGACTGAAATGAGGGTCAATTTGGAGAAGATACCAGTGCCGGATAAAATCCCCTTCCACAAGCAGATTGGGGATTTTATATATGAAGATTTTGTAAAAGTTGCATTGAAGGGTGACAACTTGGAAGTTACTGTGAGAAAGTTAGAGAGCCAATTGAATCATGAAAAAAGTGAAAACCGAGCTTTTCAACAGCAGGTCAAGAAGTTACAATCTGACCTAGTTATAAGCGACAGCGGAGGAAAAACCATGAAGAAGATATTGCATTGCCTAAGAAAGATAAGATGATTCTGAAACTGAAGATAAAGGAGAAAGTTCCTAATATCTAGCTAATCGAGGCTCCCAAAGAAACAAACTTTGAGATACAAAAGGAAACCTTTTCTAAAGAATTAAGTGATTATAAAGCAGAGTTGCTAAAATTTGCAGGGAAGGAAGATAATTGGAAAAAGGAGAAAATGAGCCTAGAAAAGCAGCTTGATGACTTAAAAAGTAACTTGTCCAAATTGGACATCCATCCTACAAATATGAACCAAAATGGAGATAGTAGTAGTACTGACAGCCTTGTGTAGGCTATGTCTCATATTAGTCTGAAGGATGTGGAAATCAAGGAGATGAAGGAAAAAGCTCAGAGGTTGGAGGAGGAGAGTGAAAGGAAGGATGAAGAAGCAAAGACCCTTTGAGATAAGTATAATGAATTAGATGATAGCAATAAGAAGCTCACCCTTCAAGTCACGGGACAAGAAGCTTTGTAGGGTTGCAAGCATTTAGTATGGGATCCAATTATTAAAGAAGCTGAAGGTTTCTGGCCATACCTAGAATTTATAAGAGTAAAGGAGAAAACAATCAGTGATGTTTTCACAGGTTGTGTGGCCGCGAGAGAAACTCTTATTCGAAATCCCAAGGAAACAACATTGAATGCTATTAGATTTTTGAATATTTTATCAGAGGAGTAAAGGATCAACTTGAATATTGGAAACCGGAACATGGAAATTGCAGCACACAGAGAGTTCTAGGGAAGTATGCACAGGTTGAAGGCGTGGAAACCAGTGCAGAGGAAATGAAGAGACAGGTAGCGGATTTCAAAGGATCATTTGATAAGCTGGTTGAGATGGGGTTACCATCATTCTGGGATAATAATCAAGAGTTAACCTCCGAAACTAGTTATAATAACTTGGTCTGGAACATAAGGATGGATCACACCAAGTTCAAAAATCTAAACCAGCTTCTTATAGGCAGAACTTTGATGGAAAATATCTCTGAAGACTTGAATCCTAAACCAGTTGGTCTCCATTGGTGAAAGAATCCCTACAGCTTCCCTTGCATAGCACATTGAGATCTGGTTATGGTAAAGTAGATGACGGATTATGAACTCCCTTATGCTGATCTATGGACTAGCATGGAAAGATACATAAAAATGAAATACACTCTCCTCCCTCCACAATAGTCGTTGGCTTTTAAATAATTGTTTTTTATTTGAAAAATCAAAGACTTCTAAGATACTTTTGTTTTTAAAATGCAATTTGTAATATTTTTTGAGGTGACTATGAAAATAGTCAGTTGGAACAATTACTTCATTATCTTTTATCTTTGTAGTTGAAAGTAGATATCGTGTGGTAAAAATACAGATACAGATGAAAAGAAGTTAGACTGGTTCTACCTATTTCTGTTTTTGTAGAGATAAGTGACAAATAAATCCTGATGAGGTGTCACTCAGTTGCAACTATTTTCGGTTTTGATGGATTGAGTATAAGGTTCAGGTCATCTATATATGTGATGTAATCGAATGAAAAAGGGTTGAGAATCTTATTTGAAAACTTTTGGAATTTTGATAATTAGTCTGTAAGACATTTTGAGCTGTTTAATAAAGTTTGCAGAGCCGAGCCTTTTTTTTCAGGGATTCTTGTGTAATTGGTCTAGTAGTTTGTCTTTCTTTTTCCTCTGTTAATTGTGCTTCTTTCATCATTCTTCCATGTCTGTAATATTTCTTCATACTTGGTGCAATGTAGTAGATAAGTGGAATTCATAGAAATTATGCTCTGCTTAATCTCAGTCCAAGTATTTCACCATTTATTCTCTGCTAAAGTTGATGTAGGATTCATCATCGTATGCCTTACACCAATGATTGTTCTTTTCTCTTCTGTTTCACCAATTAAAATCTCTTTGACTACTAGCTGCTTATTACCTCGCCCCTGTGTGAATGCATTCGCGGAGCATTTGTGAATAATTTTCAAGGTTTGTTTAATGTGACTCCATTGCCCAAATAGAGATTCATATGTTTCAGCCAAACGACATTTAAATCATTTTTGTTCCAGCAAAAATCTAATCTTCTATGTATGTTGTAATTGAATATTTTTTAATGATGAATACTGGTGTACGTTTTCATTGTTGACACCTTTGATTATTCCAGTTTTTCATGAGCTTATAGAGAGACCCCTCTCTATTTGTGTTGGGTCAGTAGCACAAACTAAAGATTGGTTAGTGGTTACCCTAAATTTCCCTCTCCCACAACCTAGGGGGTCATTTTGGGTGTTAACAAATTGGCATCGTTGTCGGGGACGTGATTTTTTTATTATCCCTAGGAGAATGACAAAGGATTTTGAAGATTCAAAGAAAAAAGAGATCCCTACGGGAAAACAGAGATTTCCATATTTTTAAAAGGTTGTGCATTTTTTTTTCCTTGTCGATTCCACTCGTAAAGATCTACATTCAAGAAAGACTCCACTGGGGAAGATCGATGAGCCAAGTTCATTTCTGAAGAAATCTCCAAAAATAAAAGGGGCATCCTAGCCTCAGGAAAGATCCATATGAGAAGGTAATCCTATTTCCGAAATTTTG
The DNA here is from genome assembly GCA_027924585.1 of Larix kaempferi. Taxonomy (NCBI): domain Eukaryota; kingdom Viridiplantae; phylum Streptophyta; class Pinopsida; order Pinales; family Pinaceae; genus Larix; species Larix kaempferi. The sequence goes on from BSBM01000939.1 coordinate 1,058,398, forward strand.
TTAAGTGTGGAAAATCCAGAAATATTACTTAGACATAAGACCGGAAAGGATAAAGCTAGTACTTCTAGCATTTAAAGAATTGGGTTTAAAGAAGAGCTACATGTTTTTCAAGAATTCGATATAGAGATAGGTAACGGGATTCCTTTGCCAAGATCAAGATCTGAGTCTTATCTCAGCCTAGGTGAAGAAGTTCTGAATGCACCTGAGTCCTATTTGTTAGATCATGTCTTGCTTAAGTTGCAGAATATTATCAAAGTCGAAAGAGCTAGACCTATTTTTCAGATCCCTCAATCTCATACCACAATCCCTGCAACTAATCCTACCTAGAATATCCATCCCCAAGCTCAAAATCCACCTAGACCCATGGCTTCTAGATTCACACCATTAGCCCTACCAGCTATTTTGCATGACCTCCCTTATAACTACGCCCAAAGAATGGTCTCTTATGATGGAGAGGGAGGTTTTTCTGCCAGACAACAAGTAGACAGATTTGAGGATTTTATTGATTGGGAGGAAGTAGATCATGATGATGCTAAGATTAGGTTGTTTGCTCAGAGTTGATTTGGAGAGCCCAAGAAATGGTTTAGACAGTTGCTGAATGCTTCTATCAATGATTTTGCAACCTTTAAGACATTATTCTTAGAGAGGTGGGAAACGATAGGGAGTCCTGCCCTAGGCTTGTCCTAGTACAACTATCTGAAGAAAGGAGGTTTTGAATTTATTCATGAGTTTTTTGCTAGGTTTATGAGGGCCTATAATTCTATTCCACATGACCTAAGACCCTCAGTAGGTGATACAAAGCTCCATTACGTAGATGCCTTTGATGGAGATCTTTTCATGTACATTAAGAGAGAGAAAATCCACCACCCTGCTCACTATGCTAATGGATGTCATAGAGGTGGAAGCCAAAATGATGGCTTCAAGGAAAATAAAGGGAAAAACAGAAGCAGATAAAAAGAAGCAATAAATGCAAGACTCTACCTCCTCCTCTTCTAGTGATGCCAAGTTTGATACTATGATGAAAACCATGGAAAAGATGATGGATAGGTTAGCCATGGAAAATAAACCTCCTTCTAGAGAGAAGCCTGAAAATCAAATAGGAAATCCTAACTTTAGAAGGCCACCCCCTCCAAGAAATCCAAGAAATCAAGAAGACCACCAGATAAGGCCTCCCTTCCCTAAACATTTGGTGGATGAAGAAGGACCTGAAGACCCTGGTGGAGACTAGATCCATCTCTTTGACACCCTAGACCATGAAGTACATTTATCCCAAAGGGAACATGAATTTTTCACCACGGGGAATACTAACAAAACTCCTGAATTTGATTTTGAGCAGTACCAAATGGGTTACATGAATGTTGTAGATGACATCCAAAGAAAGATGAAGTTAAGGAGTAGGGAGATACCAATAAGTGAAGGGAAGTCTTCTCATATTCATCTCTCCAAGAATCAGTAGAATATGGAGAAGCTAAAAGAAAAAAAGCTGGAGGTTGCTGCACAGAAAATATCAGATGATAAGGGGAAGCATTCTAAAGAAGTTAGGAAACCAGAAGTCATTGAAGTAGTGAGGCTAGATTCAACATTCACTCTGAAGGCTGAACTATACAAGGTGAAGATATCTATCCCCTTAAATGAGATGTTAAGAAATAATGAATTTAGGGAAGAGATAACTAGCATGGTAAAAGGACAGGCAGATGGTCTACAGGACATGTTGGAAGTAATAGATGATGCCCCCACTATAATTTTTGGTTCCAAGCTGGAAGAACCAGATGATGAAGAAGTCCCTCCCTTTTATTTAAGTTTGAATATCCATGGTAAGATATTACACAATGCCCTAATAGATTCTAGGGCTTCACACAACTTAATGCCAAAATCAGTTGTGGAACAGTTGGGGTTAGAAGTCACCAGACCCTACAAAGACCTATATTCTTTTGATTCTAGAAAGGTACCATGTTTGGGTTTGATTAAAGATGTAATAGTGACCCTTGCCCATATTCCAAATAAGAACATTATGATGGATGTAGTAGTGGTTGAGGTGCCCGCTAAGTTTGGGATGTTGTTGTCAAGGTCCTCGGTAAGAACCTTGAAGGAAACCATGCAGATGGACTTATCTTATGCCACTATACCACTTTTTGGATGCAATAGAAATCTATATAGAGAGAAAAGAATGGCCTATGTGGTCAACAGTGACGAAAAACCAGAAAATCACGCCATATACGCTATAGACACAGACATAGGTTCATCTAGTTTCTTCAATGATGGTCCACATACTGACCTTGTACCCCCATTTACCACGAAGTCGAGGAAGACAAGGAGTTTGAAGCAAGGTATGAGGCATCAGAGAGGCAAAAAAATGAGGAAGGGTTGTGGAAGATGTACTTTGAGGGATCACTGAGCAAGAATGGTGCAAGTGCAGTGGTTTGGATCATACCTCTCGACCAAGAGTCCATAGCCCTATCATACAAGCTAAATTTCGAGTGTACTAATAATGTGGTTGAGTATGAAGCTCTTCTCCTGGGACTAAGAGCTTTGAAAGATTTGGGAGAAAAAAGGATACAAGTTTTTGGAGATTCAGAATTGGTGGTCAATCAAGTAAATGAAATTTATCAAGCAAAAACCCCCAGGATGAGGGCCTATAGAAATGAAGTCTAGGATATGTTTGGAAACTTTTTCACCGAGCACAAGATCTGGGTGATTCCCAGATTTTAAAAATCCTATTTTCTCTCAAGAAAAATACGAGGTAGAGGTAGTGAAGAGGCCATCTATTCCAGACAATGCTAAATACTGGCAAGTATTTGAAGATGATTTACAAATTAAAATATTTTTGGAATTGTTTGACGAGTTTTATAATGTTTAGATTGATGCTGAAAATGAGAACATAGAAGGATTGATGGACCAGGAGCAATCAGAGGGTGAAGAAAGGGAAATCAAGAAATGGAAAAACGTGTTGGGTGGGAAAGATATCGTTCAATTAAAGAGTAATTATATCCCCAAGGGATTGATACGCCTGGAGAGGTTGTTTGACTAGAATGATGTAGAAAAAAAACCGAAGTTTTAACCTCCCAGAGATGCGGTAGAAGACTAGAACTTGGGTACTAAAGAAGATCCTCGGATGATAAACCTATATAAGAAGCTACATGCTAAAAAGGAGCAATATGTAGAGTTGATGAAAAAATATGCTACTACATTTGCGTGGAGTTATGACAAACTAAAGGAAAATGATACCTCTATAATACAACATTCTATTCCAATCAGACCAGGAGAGAAACCTTTCAAGAAAAAGTTAAGGAGGATAAACCCTAAATTGGTGCCTATGATAGAAAAAGAGATCAGAAGATTATTTCATGCAAAAATCATTATCACTTTGAGATTCTCTCAGTGGATAGCAAATCTGGTTCTTATAAGGAAGAATAATGGTGAGATTAGAATCTATATAGATTTCAGGAACCTGAACAGAGCTTCACTAAAATATAATTACCCCCTGCCTAAAATAGAGCATATCTTACAAAAGGTAGTAGGGGCAGAAAGGATCTCTACTATGGATGGTTTCTCCGGATACAATCAAGTCAAGGTCTTCCCTGAAGACCAACAGAATATTGCTTTTACCACTCCTTGGGGTACTTTCATGTATGCGAAAATTCCTTTTCGGCTAATGAATGCAGGAGCTCCCTTCCAGCGGGCGATGGACATAGCATTCGATGAAGAAAAGGATAAGTGTGTTGGTGTATACATGGATCACATAACAGTGTATTCAAAATCGGATGAAGAGCACCTGAAGCATTTGGAACAAGTTTTTAAGAAATGTATAAAGTACGGTATTTCCCTTAACCCTAAGAAATCACATTTTGCATTAGAAGAAGCTAAGCTCTTGGGTCATATTATTTCCAGGCAGGGTATCAAGATCAACCCTGAGAGGGTTAGTGTTATTCAGAAAGTTGGGGAGCCAAGAAGCAAGAAGGAGGTGCAGTCTTTCATTGGGCAAGTGGGTTTTTGAGAAGGTTCATTCCGAGTTTTGCAGAAATAATGATGAGAATTACCAATATGTTAAAGAAAGGATAATCAGGTAAAATGGACTAAGGAAGCAAGAGATTCATTCAAGGGAATTAAGAATGCTATCATTGAAGCCCCGGTATTAGACAGTCCATATTTTTCTAAGTATTTTTTTATTTTCTCTTACGCTTCATAGCATACAATAGTAGAAGTGCTGGTATAGAAAAATGCCCAAAGCATTGAACAATCAATTGCTTTTTTTAGCAGGGTGTTGAGAGAAGTAGAACTGAAATATGATATCATGGAAAAGCAAGCTTATGCCTTAATCAAGTCACTGAAAGATTTCTAGGTTTACATCCTCCAATCCCACATCATTTCTAATGTTCCAAATAGTGCTGTGAAGGGTATCCTCACCCAAACAGACCTTGAAGGAAGAAGAGACAAATGGATTATTGTATTGCTAGAGTATGACCTACAAATAAAACTTACCAAATTGGAAAAGGGGAAAGGGCTAGAAAAATTAATGACCAAGGCCAACTGTGATTCTTTGCAACTGATCTTCTTACAAGATTATTCATATCAGCTAGATGTAGGAGTCTGGGTGAGGCCAGAATTCTCTGCATCCCCTTGGTATGTTGACAATGTGTATGTATTACAAAACTTACAAGCTCCTCCAGGGTTAAGCAAGAGAAGGGCCAGAGTTGTGAAATTAAAGGCTGCGAAGTATTGTATTATGAATCAATTTTTGTATTGGAAGGATCCTAGAGGTGTGTTACTAAATTGCTTGTTAGAGGAAGAGGTTAAACACACAAAGGAGGAATTCCACAAGGGAGACTATGGTGGACATAATTCCTGGAAGGTAACAGTCAACAAAATCTTGAGGGCTAGTTTCTACTGGCATACCATGTTTTCAGATGTATACAAAGAAATGGTTGCTTGTCACCAGTGTTAGATTTTTGAAGGAAAAACAAAATTTGTTTCACTACCCCTTCACCCTATCATAGTAGAGGCACCTTTCCAACAGTGGGGTTTAGAATTCATTGGAGAGATAAATCCTAACTCCTTAGGGTAGCATAGATGGATATTTATAGCCACTGACTATTTCGCTAAGTCGATAGAATCCATACCAACTAGGAAAGCAACCGAAAGTGTTATCATGGATTTTCTGGAAGATGATATCCTATCAAGATGTGGGTGTCCTAAAAGAATAGTGACAGACAACGCACCTGCATTTTGTTCCAAGAAAATGATAAATTTTTGTCACAAATACCATATTAGTCTGAACCATTCTATAGCATACTATCCTCAAGGGAATGGGCTAGTAGAGTCATCTAACTAAAGCCCAATAAGAATTATAAAGAAGTTGTTAGAGGACAATAAGAGAGCCTGGCACACAAAACTGAAATATGATTTATGGGATGATAGCATCAGTACAAAGAGGGCCATTGGGATGTCTCCTTTCAAACTGGTATATGGAGCTGAGGTAGTTTTTCCGGCATCTCTAGGGTTACCGGTTATGAGGTTGCTGCAGGCGATAGAAGAAGAACCGAACCACATGCACAGAAGGGTAAATCAGATAGTCAAGCTAAATGAACTAAGAACTAAAGCATATGACAAAGTACAAGGGAATCAAAAAAAGATAAAAGAATCTTTTGATAGGAAAGCCAAAGAATATGAAGTTCAAGTGAATGATTTGGTCCTAAAGTGGGACGCCCCTAGGGAGGATAAACACAGGAAATTTGAACATATGTGGATGGGGCCATATATTATTGCAGCAACATGAGGGATAAATTTCTTCATCTTAGAACACCAAGATGGATCTGCTTAGTCAAGAGGTCCAGTCAATGGAATATTTTTAAAGCGTTACATGTCCTAGAGGAAGCAAGTAACTCATGTACCATATCCTATACATATTTTTATTTTTCATAGTTGTTTTGAGGTTTTAATGGCGAACGAGAAAGACTTGAAGCCCAAAGTGAAGGCCCTAAGGTCTGAAAGGGGAAGCCATGTTTTTATTTTTTTTAATATTCAGCTTAAATATGAAAGCAGGTGCAGTTTCAGTTTCAGTTTCTAGAGAAAATTTTCAGTCTATGGTTTGGAAAATCTACCCAATGGATTAGGCACTTAGTCTACGGAGTTCTTTGCTACCTCACTGGGAGGATAGCATCCCCGGTTGGAGCTAGTTGTTAGCACCTATTTATTTTTTGTAGCATAAAAACTGAATATGAAAGGTGGAGGGTTAAACAACTACCTGATGGAAGCTTGAAGTACTCTCCATCCTCGATGACCAGGTGCTAAGACAGGAAACGAAGAGGTCTAGAAGGACCCAATGCAATAAAAATGGAAGAATTTCGAAGTATGGGTATTAATATGCAAGTGAAATTGAGTAATGGGATAAAAAGACCCTAATCCCTATAGTCGACATGTAAATAATGGAGAGGTTAAGTGCCATGCAGGTGGGAACCATCAATCAGGCGTAGGCATGAGATCAATGACTCTTGTTGATAGTCGCATGGCCAAGTTGCAAGGAAGAAAGGGATTAAGTAGATGTGATGGGTTTTTTCCCGTTGGACAGATGTCAACTCTAGAAGGCATCACAAGGAGGAAAAGCGGTAAAAAATGGCTATTTAAAGCCCATGTGATGCCGCGATGGTGGGACGGGACATTAAAGATATACAATGGAGAATCCCTTTCCTCCAATCGGATGATGCACGACATATGTGGTTCGCCAATATATAGGTCCCCCCCATATTGATGGTTCGGATGACAAGGAGAGCCACATCAATAGCTAGTGGAGGTTGGAAGTGCGCATAAGATAATAGGAAGGACCCCACTAGCAGTTAGATGATTTAAGAGTTAAATGGAGCGTAAAGCCTCACCGTGGATGCATGTTTGAGAAGAGATGAACGGTTCTCATAGATAGTCACATCAAGAAATAGCACGCTGGATAGCGACAAGGTAGATGCGATGGAATTTTCTTGCCAGATAGTGTCAACTCCAGAACCTGTTGCACAGAGAAAAGGCAGTATACGAAACCATTTTGGGTGTATACAATACCACCTCGTAGATGCATGTGGATAAGATGAACGGCCTAGATGAGAACTAGAAATATGATTCGACAATGGAGATAAATGAGTTGTCAAATCAGTAGGTAAAGGGAATCCAGATCCGACAGCGGAAAGTGAGCACGCGGGAGGTCAATGGTCGATATTGAAAGACAGTTGTCCAAGGAAACCGGAGGTTATGGAAACATGGTTATATATATAAGAACATTCATAAAAGTTGACATTTGTTTCGAATGCTATCGAAGTTAGAAAGTCTCTCGGCATGTGGCAGACAACGAAGGCGACAGACCCTTCGATAGGGTGCGTTCAGGGCTTCCAAAGTGACCAGTAGGACCGTGTAACTGCCATTCTCTAAAAATTTAAGTATTTTATAGTCATAAGATGGCGGAAGAGTATGTTTCTACTAGTTCTAGGGTTAAGGTCGCCCTAGAAGATAAGGATGCGAATGTGTTTGACACATACATTCGGCTCCCTATCCCAGAGATCAAGAAAATGTTGGAGGCCTTACATGAACGAGGTCTAGATATACATGGGGTTTTCATGTATTCATTTGTTTCCTTTTTCCTTGCCCATGTAGCGTCTTTCCCTGAATTTGTATCATGGTGTTCCTCGAATTACTCAGGGCCCCAGAGGATAATTATGGATCCCCATCAGTCTAGAGTCGTCTGTGCTATAGATGTGTCTGTTGTTAGGAATTATTTTTTCATCTCTGAGTCACAGAACCTTGAGTTGGAAGGATTTTTTGAAGAGTCTATGGTTTCCCTGTTTCTCCAAATTACCCCAAAAAGCTGTGAAGCTTTTTTAGCTACATGCCTAAAACTTGGCTCAGAAATTGCATAAAAGACCTACCCCTTGAATGTTAGCCTTTTTTATGACAATTCCCAGTTGGTTTTTTCTTTAGTGGCTCAATTTTTAGGATTAAATACAGATTGATGGGTAACTGAAGTCTAGTTGAGTTTACTTTCCAGGATTAGCATTAGTCTAGCAAGGTCTGAAAATGGGCTCATCCCATCCCTTAAGTTCGATGAAATTTTGGCAGAGAGAATACATGTACAGTTGAGCAAGTTCCCAAATGCTAGGTTTTTCCAGTACCATACACAACTTATGAAAATGATTATGTACATCAACGCAGAAAGCCTGTATTTTTCCTTACTGCTGGAAGAAGATGCTTTGATAGACAATGTCTTTAATTATTTAAACTATATCTTACCTCCTGTTTACAATGATGCAGTTGAAGAGAAAAATGGCTTTCGGTGAGTGGTTTCTATTGAAGGATGCTATAGTCATTAGGTTGTATGGTTTTGTACAGGAGCCCTATTTTTTGCCCACTTTTATAACATTGTGAATCTTCGCTCTTGAGTTTATCAAACAGAAACTGATTCTGGAAGAGGAGCAGTTCCTGAAATTTAAGAAGAGCATTGATGTAAAATACCCTTGGAAGGTGGGTCCTTTCATAGTAAAAAGAAAGGAAGCTTTGCAGGATGTAGAAGAGTTATTCAAACCTATGGGGTGCAAGAAAGATGTGGTAGTTGAATAGGACCCGTTTCACATTATTTCTAAGAAAAGGAAAAATTGTAATCTAAGTGCTTTTAAACATAAGAAACCAGAAGGTGTATTAAAGGGGCAAAATTTGTTGCACTGGGAACCTAAGGCAAAGGAGGTTGTAGAGTTATAGGAAGGAGATCTAATCCTGTCCAAGTTTATAATGGACATAGATCAAGTGTTCGACACTATGGAAGTGGGCCGGAAAAGAGACTTGGAGGAAGTTCAATATATGGATGCTGAAATAGGAAGTGGAGACAAGCAGCCTAAAGTGGAAACACAAGTTGAAGTAGTTGTTGTAGACACCCACGCAGAGTCAGTTTTTTCTCCCACTAAAGAAGAGTTGGTCATTACAGTGGCCCAAGAAGAATTGACTATTCCAATGGATGGTGAGAGAGAAGATGATGAGGGGATTTAATCTCCTGAGGTCCAAATTAAAGAATATAATTTTCAGGATGGTAAGGAGGGTGACGAAGCCAATAAATTTCAGTCCAAAGCTGGCCTGTGCGAACAATATGGACAAAATAAACAGGCCTCGGCCCAAAGGCTATTTGATTTGATGTCAAGGGCAAGGAATTTGTCTAGTACCGAAACTTCCTTAATGACTAGTAGAGATATCAGGGATAACACTTTGAACCTAGCAGTATTGACAGCGAACGAAGTGACTGAAATGAGGGGCAATTGGGAGAAGATACCGATGCCGAATAGAATCTAGTTCCACAAGTAGATTGGGGATTTTATATATGAAGATTTTGTAAAAGGGACATTGAAGGGTGACAACTTGGAAGTTACTGTGAGAAAGTTAGAGGGCCAATTGAAGCAAGAAAAAAGTGAAAATCGAGCTTTTCAACAGCAGGTCAAGAAGCTACAATCTGACCTATTTAAAAGCGACGATGAAGGAAAAACCATGAACAAGCTATTGGCTGAGAAAGATAAGTTGATTTTGAAACTACAGAGAAAGGAGAAATTTCCTAATATCCATCTAATTGAGACTCCCGAAGAAACAAACTTTGAAATACAAAAGCAAACCTTTTCTAAAGAATTAAGTGATTATGAAGCAGAGTTGCTAAAATTTGCAGGGAAGGAAGATAATTGGGAAAAGGAGAAAATGAGCCTAGAAAAGCAGCTTGATGACTTAAAAAGTAACGTGTCCAAATTGGACATGCGGCCTACAAATACGAACCAAAATGGAGATAGCAGTAGTATTGATGGCCTTGTGTAGGCTATGTCTCATATTAGTCTGAAGGATGTGGAAATCAAGGAGGTGAAGGAAAAAGCTCAGAGGTTGGATGAGGAGAGTGAAAAGAAGGATGAAGAAGCAAAGACCCTTCGAGATAAGTATGATGAATTAGTTGACATTAATAAGAAGCTCACCTTCCAAGTCACAGGAAAGCAGCTTTGCAAGGTTGCAAGCATTTAGTATGGGATCCAATTATTAAAGAAGCTGAAGGTTTCAGGCCATACCTGAAATTTATAAGAGTAAAGGAGAAAACAATTAGTGATGTTTTCACAGGTTGTGTGGCTACGAGAGAAACTCTTATTCAGAAGCCCAAGGAAATAGCATCGAATGCTATTACTTTTTCAATAGTTTATTAGAGGAAGAAAGGATCATCTTGAATATTGGAAACCAAATCATGGCAATTGCAGTAGCCAAGGTATTTTTTAAGGATTATAAAAGTATACCTAAGTATAGTTTTCTAGGTGATTATTTTGGATTGAAAAAAACATATATATAGATTGGTAGGTGAATATTAAACATGAAACATACGATTTACTACTGAAACTTGTAAATTTTGGCGAATATTATGCTAAAAAAACATATTTTATGTAAATATAGGCGATAATAGAGGTTAAAAATGACCAAATAGTGAATTTATTTTTCGAAAAAAAATCCAAAAAATAGCCAATTGGCTAAATTTCGCCCCTAAAAATTTCCCTGGCAACAACACGGAGACTTTGGGGGAAGTATGCATAGGTTGAAGGCATGGAAACCAGAGCAGAGGAAATGAAGAGACATGTAGCGGATTTCAAAGGATCGTTTGATAATCTGGTTGAGATGGGGTTACCATCATTATGGGATAATAATCAAGAGTTAATCTCCCAAATTGGTTATAAAAACTTGCTCTTTAACATAAGGATGGATCACACCAAGTTCAAAAATCTAAACCAGCTGCTTATAGGTAGAACTTTGATGGAAAATATCTCTGAAGACTTTGAAATCCTGAACTGGTTGGTTGCCATTGGTGAAAGATTCCCTCCAGCTTCCCTTGCATAGCACATTGAGATCTAGGTTATGGTAAAGGAGGTGACGGATTATGACCTCCCTTCTGCTAAGGTATGGACTACCGTGGAAAGATACGGAAAAATGAAATACACTCTCTGCCCTCCATAATAGTCGTTGGCTTTTAAATAGTTGTTGTTTATTTGAAAAATCAAAGACTTCTAAGATACTTTTATTTCTAAAATGCAATTCGTAATATTTTTTGAGGTGACTATGAAAATAGTCAGCTGGAACAATTACTTTGTTATCTTTTATCTTTGTAGTTGAAAGTAAATATCATGTGGTAAAAATATCGATAGAGATGAAAAGTAGTTAGACTGGTTCTACCTGTTTCTGTTTTTGTGGGGATAAGTGACAAATAAACCCTGATGAGGTGCCACTCAGTTGCAACAGTTTTCAATTTTGATGGATCAAGTATAAGGTTCAGGTCATCTATATATGTGATGTAATCAAATGGAAAAGGGTTGAAAATTTTATTTGAAAACTTTTGGAACTTTGAGAATCAGTCTGTAAGACATGTTGAGCTGTTTAATAAAGATTGTAGAGCCGAGGGTGTGCTTTTTTAGGGATTCTTGTGTAATTGGTCTGGTAGTCTGTCTTTCTTTTTCCTATGTTAATTGTGATTCTTTCATTGTAATTCCAAGTGTGTCATTTTGGGTGTTAACAGGGGGATAGAGAGATACAGGAAATTTTTGCTATGAGAATGAGAGAGAGTGAGAGAGGGTACGCATTAAGGAGGATTGGTTAGTGGTAAGGATGATTAGGGAAGTTAGAGAGAGGGTGGTATAGTGGAGGAGAGGAGTGTGGTGTAGTGGACATCGAGAGAAAGAGAGAGAGAGAGAATATGGGGGGTAGGGGTATGGGGTGATGAGTGGAGAGGTGGGATACGTAGAGAGAGAGGGTGGGAGTTAGTGGTAGAGAGAGAGAGAGAGAGAGAGAGAGAGAGAGAGAGAGGAAAATTTAGGGGGTTCAGGGAAATGGAAAGGTGTGGTGGTTAGGTGAAGGTTTAGGTGTAGAGGAGAGAGAGAGACTAAGAGATTGGGTTATAAAGGGTTAGGGGGAGAGGGAAGAGACAAAGAGAGGGATAGTCAGGGGTAGGATTAAGGAGTGGGGTTGCGGCACAGTAAGACATAGAAATCAGGAAGGATAAGGGTTTGGTAATAAGTAGGGAAGTTAGAGAGAAGGAGAGTATACCTGAAGATATAGTGGGTGTGTGGTAGGAAGAGAGGTGTGGTAGGTTTGAAGGATATTAGGTGAGAGAGAGGTAGCTTGTCAAGGTTAAGGGAATCACGAGAGGGTTAGAGAGTGAAAGAGACAGGGCTTATGTGTAGAGAGAGAGAGAAATATGAGAGGTTGATTATGGATATGGGTAGTAGGGGTGTTTGGGTAGAGAAAAATATAGAGATTGAGGGGTTAGGTGTTTGCAAAGGAGGACACAAATTATAGAAAAGTAGGGGTATAATAGGATAGAGAGGTAATGAGAGATGGGAGTGTGATTAGGGGTAGGGAGAGGGGGATTATAATAAACATAGAAGGAGGGATGTAAGGTTTATGGGAATTAGGAAAGAGACAGAGGGGGATCATTAGTGGAAATACTAGGAGAGAGAGAGGGAGGTTCATTAGTTGTAGGAGTACGAGGGAAAGGGGGGTGGTTAGTGGTAGGAATAGTAGAGAGAGTGAGGGGAATGGATACGAAGAGAGAGTGGGGTTAGGGGTAGAGAAATAGAGATATGGAGAGAGGGGTAAATTGTGGGTGATAAAGGGTTTTGAGAGAGAGAAAGAGGTTGATTTTGGAGGTAGGTGGAGGAGTAGGGGAGAGAGAGAATGAGAGAGGGTGTTAGTGAGGGTTAGAGGGAGTAGGAAAGAGAAAGAGAGGAAGATAGGGGACGGGTTAGTTATAGGTGGGAAGGATACTAGCACTAGTACATGTGGACATTTTTCCCACAGAAAATCGTTGCTATTGCAACACTTTTGTGTTGCTATAGTGATGAACAGGACTCCTTGTTTTCGTGGCACTAATTTCATCATTGTAGAAACACTTGCTAAAGTTCATCTCTATAGCGACAATAATGACATGGACCGTGCTACCTTTATAAAACCCACTTTCGTCGCTCTAGCAACAAACTTCCATTGCTATACCCAAGAGCTTGTGTTGCTATAGAAACAAAAGTATCATGTTTAAAAAAAAGGCAAACATACTCTGTTGCTATAGCAACGGAAGTTCATGGCTATAGCAATGAACTATAGCCACGAACTTGCATTGCTTTAGCAACAAAAGTATCATGTTTAAAAAAAAAGCAAACATACTCCGCTGCTATAGCAATGGAATTCCATCGCTATAGCAATGAACTTTCATTGCTATAGCCATGAACTTACGTTGCTATAGCAACGAAAGTATCATGTTTAAAAAAAAAAAAACATACTCTGTTGCTATAGCAACGGAGGTCCGTCTCTATAGCAATGAATGTTCATTGCTATCCCAATGAAAGTATCCTATTTTAAAAAAAATGTCCGACGAACTTGCTATACTAGGGACGAAAATGTCTGTCACTGGTACAGCAAGTTCGTCAGAACTTGCTAGGTAGTTGCGAAGCTATAGTGACGGGCCTGTCTATTTTAAAAAAAATAATAATAAATAAATGAAAAAATGCTAACTTCGAAAGATATTCTTTTGTATATTATTATTGTACTTTTATTATTAGTATTGTACCAGACAACAAATTCAAAGAGAAATAATTCACATTGCACATTTGTAATAACAAATTAAAATTAGATCAATAACTAGAGGATCCAAAAGAATCTGGCAGTTAAATACTTTAAAATTTACATCTAGAAAAAAAAGTCACATGTCCACTGAAGAAGCTTGAACCTCTGAAGAAAAATTAGACATTTATTAAGCACAAGGACAGATTTGACAAGACAATTCCTTGCCAAAAAAAACTCAAATATTATGAAAACACATACCTCTGTCTCTAAGGTTTATTAGAAAACCATAAACATCTATCCGAGATGATGAGAAATAGATTGAAGATAGGGTTACTGCTATCCGTGCCCAATTGTGCCTTGGATTAAATATGAAAGATGTTAACACATACTACTAGTGTCCAGTTATTATGTAATTAAATGTTGCTCAGATCCAACTATAGTTATAGATTAAACAATTATCCAGAGAAGTTGCTAGAGTTGGATAGTGAAGGAAAAACTCAAAAAGTTTAATTTTAACACAAAGTAACATTGTAATAAAATTTAAATATGACCCGACAACAAATAAAATAGAAATAAATTATATCATTTCCAGGGAGTGGTTTGCAAGTTGGAAATAAAGAAGAGATAATGCTTCTAAAAGTTGAAGATCAAGCTTATTATCCATCAACAAAAACAAAATCCCTATTTCCTTACTTAAACTATTCCAGCATTTGTCTCATTGTCCTGTTCTCAAAGATTAAGCTTCCCTATGTATGCACAACTCTTACTGAAATCATAGACATCTTTTTCAAAGTGCCATAATAGGTATTTCAGGATCATGCATCTTATCTCTATTATTTTATCATGTGCCTTTGTGAAGGTATAGTCCTTATTTATTTTACTACAGGTATTTCAAGATCATGCATCCAATATCTATTGTTTTATCATGTTCTTTTGTGAAGGTATATTCCTTGGTTATTTTTCCATTGTCGGAAATGAGGATAATGTTTAAACACAAGATTCATAAGTTCATATCTCAAATTGTTCACATATCTCTGAATCAAAAGCCATTTGTTTGTCAAATAAAAATATAAAATATATAATTTCATACCCAAAGCAAATGTTGATGAATCGTTGTGTATCTCCTAAAAGAGGGGCTCCACCAGAAAGTAAACCACGGATTTGGCCTCCAAGAACTACACGCATCTTTCTAAAAACTAGTACATCCCAAAGAACCTTGTCTAGACCCCATGCCCCTAGCCAACTTCCTTCTATAGAACCCGACCTATGGCTATATGCAATGTTAAACAATTTCTTTGAAACTCCACCAATTGCCTCAACCTGCATCAGTAAAAGCCCCATGATGAATACTGAAAAGATTCATGTCCTTAAAATTCTAAAATGTTGATTATATACCAATTTTACCAAACTCGGGATTGGTAAAAACTCGGCAAGGAAAAAGATAAAAGAGTTTGAATCAGATCTGAAATAAATCGTAAAAAAATAAAGATATATACATACTCTTGTATACATCTTTGTTTCTTACTTATAATCAACCAGCAGAGAGAAATTTCATGAAATAGATCGAAAAATGACTGAAATCGCACCAAAAAGGGTTTTTAAAGGCATTTTAAGAACTCAGAGAAGTCAAACTCAATACTCACGAGTTTGACTCTCCTCGACTTGAATCAAATCATTTGGAGGCTCACGAGTTAAACCATGAGTCTGGTAACACTGATTATATACTCCACAAATCATAGTCACAAGTAAAATTATAAAAATGTGAGTTCTTGTACTACACAAATGATAGTGACAAGCAAAATTATAAGTATTGCATCTAGTATATGGATCATTTACCTTATTCTTCACACCATCCTAGACACAATCTAAAATAGCTGGTACAACAGTCATCAATGTAGGACCCAACATAGAAGCATCACCTTTGGTTCCTTTTTGAATCATGCTTGATGTATCAGTTAGTGTCAAAGTTGAACCATAACCAATAGCACTTCTTGCAGCAACCATTATAGCCTGCAACACACCAATGAACTTGGTTACTTACTCAGCTTAACATGACTTCATATTTTAGCTAAACAGCTGAATTCTGCAAATCTACATGCATCATATTTATTCAATTATGAGAACAGTCAGGTTATTGCACCTCAGCTTCCAGTTCAAGAATATGAGCTAATGGCAAGTACACTAGATAAGTGTCATTGTTACTAGGCACTGGAACAATTTTCATCACAGCAGCAACTGTAGCTACAACATTCCCATGTGTCATCATGACTCCCTGGAAGGAAAAAATAAGATTAAACATTAGATTTTTCAAGGAGAGAAAATCCAAATAAACAACTACAACCCAAGAAAATTAAAGTACAACAGTATGAAATTTCAAATGTGTTACCAATATATAATAAAGATAAAAGTATGGTGTATAAAGTTTAAATGGTTAAACCCCTTTTACATTGATCTAACTGTGAACTTTGAGCATAATCATCAACATGAAACAAGCTAACCATACTAACGAGAAAGTGAAACTCGTAAGAAAATATTGGATGGAAATCAACAATGATAAATAAACTGGCAGTCTGGCATTAAGGATATTATGCAAACTTCAACAAAACTCTATCCCGTGCAAAGCTCATTTGACCCTTCAATTTTTGGAAGTATTGTGCCAGGCTATATCAATATTTCCTTAATCCAACAAACATTGTATCCAACAATTCATTATGAACTTTAAAATAACTGTCTAAACTCATGTGCATGAAAACATCAAACTTTTGCAAGAGCCTATTCTTGTTCTTTTGTCTTACAACTATTTATAGGAATTGACGTCTTCTCTATACCTAGAATCAACATAACAGAAACATGTGTCTTAGCTCCAGCCATTGCTCCCAATTATGATCAATGTGGAGATATTTAACTCTCCTCCATAAATAGCAGTAAAGCCCCCAGTGGTCTTTGTGGGATTCTTCACTTCACTCGCTTGAAGGAACCAACACCACTGCAACTGCTTTTAATCTTGGGTAAATCTTGGAGACTATGTGGTCAACTTCCTAGCAAGTTGGTTTCTGATGTTTAAGTTTTAACTTTTGGGTTGCAATTATTATTGCACAAAATGTGAAAAGAACAAAAAAGAATAAAGGTCATATCAGATAAGGAAATTTACCGAATTGAAACATGAGCTAGAAAGAGACAATATAACTTGCATAACATCACCATTATTTTTCTTTTCTCGCATTTTCTGCTATTCTTCAAACAGATTCAAGCCAATGAGAAAATACAGATAAAAGGAAAACCCAAAAAAATTATTTTAGAAACATTTTTGTGACTTATTTTGAGAAGACTTGTGGCTAGTTAAGGACATTTTCTCTTGAAATGAAAATATCCCAGTACTGAGTTTTAGGGGCAGATTTGAAAGTTGAACTTGGGATAGTCACTTCCAATTAGATAATATTGATTGGATTTTCAACTATTTTTATATTCAAATATAATTCACATTACACTATTGGAGGATTTACACGATAGACTAGATTTAGCCAAGTCACCACTTTCTGGTAAGTGTTTTAACTTTTTACAGCTGTAACTTGTTACTAAAGAAAATGTCTCTAAAAATTGTTTTGTTTATAAAACCATCAATACTAGCTTCAAACTCCAGCTCCACAGGTTTCCCATTTCATTTTCGAAAACTTGAAAGAAGTCTCGAGAGAAGAATTCCAATATTGATAATTTAAAAACAAAAAAGGAAATCAACTACCATATAAAGATCAATATGAAGAAAACTAGGAGCAGAAAAACCCAAGGACTAACAACTTTCGAGAAATATGTGAAATCGTGAAAGTAATTTTTTGCAAATTTAAAAGTAAAGGATGTGCCCTATTTGCAAGGCCCAAAACTAGACTAACTGTATGCACTTGACAATAGTATACACACTCTAATGTAAAGAGACTTAAAAAGAATATTACATTTCTATATTTACAATCATTCTATAGCAGCACGTCTACCTGCATAAATTCTAAACTTCATTGTGTTTCAAAACCTTCTATTTAATCCTACATCTATCTGGCTTTTCCTTAGATTTCCTTATTTCCTTTTAAGGGGAGAATGATTAAAAATTAGCATCAATATATTATGCTGTTGAATCTACATCAAATCAAAGAAAAAGAGCATCTATCCCCTACCATACATGACACCTCCTGATGATGATGATGATGATAATTATTAACATCTGAGACCAACTTGCCTATCGGACCTTAAGAAAAGAAAAAGGTAAGGAATTACTTGGTTTGCTTTAGGATTCTATTTCCATGCTGAAAAAAGATTGAAAAGAAGATTTCCCAGATCTCTATAGTTTTGATGTGCTAAAAGGTTAGGAGGGCCAGTATTGTAGCAAATATTTTGAAATTGATTATTGACGTCTAATGTGTGCATACAGAGGACATTTTAAGAGAGTGCTTTTCATTCTCCATCTTATTAGTATCACCTTCTAGTATAAAATCCAACCAAAAAATTTGTACTGACCTTGGGAAAACCAGTACTGCCACTTGTATACATTATAACTACAACATTGGCAGCTACCGGAAAATATGGATCAACAGGTCTCTCCCAACCCATACTCTCAACTATGGACATAGATGACACTGTCCAGCTACTGCTCCTTCCAAATAGAGAAGGCTCAGATGTAATTCCCTCATCTTCCATGTAAATAACATGCTTTATAGTATTCTCTTTTGTGCTTATATCAATCAGCTTTTTTAACTGCTTGCGATCGCAAATCACTGTTGTCACTTCTGTCTATCAATAGAGAACAGTCTTAAATTAGAAACTTAAATTAGAAAACTGAAACGTAGATAATCAATTGAAATAAATTGTCATTCTTCTGCAACATAAACCTAAAAAAGAAACAGTAACTAGATAGCACTTCTTGGCATTAGTGTCATTCATTTCATCATGCACCAATTCGGATTTAGAATTAACAAGTAAATATCAAACATGAACTATTAGAAAAAGAAATACTCAAAGGAAAAGGAAGATAAAATATTAGTTCATATCTAGAAAATTCAAATATTCAACAGCCCGCAGTAGCCACAAAATACCTTATAATTATTGTCAAATTGAGTAAAAAAAGATGACACTACATGAATTTATTTCTAACAACATGGCCCTCAAAGAATACTTATACTGACTTGAACCCAAAACTTTCCCTTTGATTGACCTTGAACTTAGCCCAGCCATTAGAAAGCAGCTAGGGATATATGCTACAACCCTATCCCTTTCTAATCATTCCAAATAACCCTTAAGTGATCCTTTATTGACCCAATTTGCCCTTCATCACCAATCCCTTCATCACAATTACATTTTACTTTCATAAAATAAAATCTTGTTTTTCTATGGTTACTCTTCAAGTTCACCTTGTGCTTCATTGCTAAACCTTATTTAGGGACTCCTCCCTTCAGCTAGAGAAGAGCTAGACTAAAATGCAGAAGAGGGTTTGTGCAGTGACAATGGCCCCCTCTTAGTTATCCATAATTCGTCATTGGTTTGATGTTGCTTTGTGTGATAATAGGCCCAAAGCAAAACTCTTATAGGACATGATGTATTTTTTGTAAGTTCTTAACATAAGACTCATATTTTCACAAGAAGAATATTAATCCAAGAAAAGAAAACAATGACATTTTATAGGTTGGGATTGTATCCTCAAAAGATATTTGTAATCATTGATAGGGAAGTGTTGATATGGAGAAGTATGCACTAATCATCCAATTGCTACCATATTTTATTGGCAAGGATACTGATATTTCATATTACAATTTTGTTTGCTGACACTGCAAAGAATTATCCACTAGTCATGGATTTTATCTAAAATTTTGAAATGGTAGATTGGACAGGTTTGAATCATATAAATTACCCTTGAAATAAAGAATTTATAGGTTGGAATTATATAATTTGTAAATGTAAAATTTGTAGTTCAAGGGATTTTATCCCTTTTGGGCTTGGTTAATCTGGAGTTAAGATGGATGTATGCTGGTTTCATTATAGTGATCGCCTTTTATAGTTTTATAGTTTTTCATTTTTAATGAGGTCATTGTTTATTTATTTAATTTAATAACATTACAGCTTTAACATATGACTATAGATGCACCTTGTTACCCCCTTATTTTCATGGGGTGTTCACCAAGGTTTTCCTAAGTTTTAGGGAAAGTCTGATGCATAATAATAGCTGCAAGTCAATGCTAGACAGTAAAGAAGCAAGCCTCAATGTATGCTAGGCACTTCTGGGCATAAAAAAACAAGCCAAACAAAATCATCTCTGAGGCTAGGTGGTTTTGTGTACTAAAACAACATTAAAAAACCTAGCCTAGACTCACAGATCAACCCCTTTTGACTAGTTATTTGCAGCAAACTGTAGATGAGAGGTGTACCAGAGAAGTCATTAAAAGAATCTATTTTGAAAGAAAACACCCAAGAATTTAACACTCTTATCTAGGGCATCCGTCATATACTCGAAGAAAATACAAATAGAAGGCAGCTGATCTCCGTCAAACAACATATTAGGGACAACCTGCTCTAAATGGAAGAACATAGCCAAACTATTCCAAGCAAAGAAGCCATGGAAGACCTGTAATTGATCAGGTGAATGGAGGGAAAATTTTATATAAATAAGTGTGCCACCTTTAAGGTTCGGAGGGCTCATTTCATACTCATGAAGCTGTAGCAGAACAATGGCATTTTCTAGGTGATTTGAGGCTCCATTCTGTACGGGATAAATATGGTGATAGGGTTCTGGTTTTGGGCATAGTTTTGAGTCTTTCAGCCCACAATAGCAGTGAGATTGTTTCTGAGCTTACATGTGGGGTGAATCAGCAGTAAGCATCCTGCGGTGGATCTACTTCAGCATTAGGCAAAAACCTGTGTTCCCTTAGTTTTACACTAGATCCATACATTTGAGATGGTAGAGTATGAGGGCTATTGATATCTGATATAGATGAAAAGGGTGTTGATGTTTGTAGCTCAGATAGGAACTTCTACACAGGTTTTGTGTCAAACGTGCATGAAGTCATCCAAGTCAAATCTATTTTGTAATTCACTTTATCAATAAAGTGAAAGTCTTATATTTTGTTGTTGAGTCTAATAAAGTGCATTTTAATGCATTACTGATTTAGACTAATTTCAACCATTGATCTCACCGAGAGAATAGGGCCGTTTCCTTAGTAAGTTTTATCATTTTTTATCATTGAATCCCCCAAAACAAGGATATTTTTTGTTCTTGTATCTAGACTGGGCAATAAAACTTAGTATGGAACAAGTACTTCTGCTTCATTATCGTACTTTTGATCAATTCAACAACAATGTAGAATAATTCTACACAGAAGGTACATCAATAAGAGGAGGTACATCAAACTATTATAGAGAAAGATCCACTATAATAGACTAAGACTCATCTATAGAAGAATCCTCAGAAAGTGGCCATGGAGATGATCCTAACAAACCATAATTAAATACTCCATCAAATATAGCATCTCTTTTGGAAGGATCATATAGACAATATACCGGAATATGGGCCCAGGTACTTGATCCCAAAAAACATAAATGCAAAACTAATGAAGTCATACCTTAATCAAAGGTTTGGAAAAAGATCAAACCCAAATGCAAAGTGCGCAACTAGATTTCCCTGCAAACTATGTCAACAATATCATCTAAAAGATCCCTATTGCAACCGGTTACTCATGCAAGCTCTTCAATCCCTTGTAGATAAGTCAAGCAAGACTTGAGGACACAACTCTCTATATCATGGCATTGCATATAGAGTTCCTCTATATCAGATTTTCCCAAATATAAGTAACCCTATTGAATAGGGAAAAGAGCCATTCTAAGGTCATTAGGATCAACAAGTAAGAAGAATCCGTAATGTCATAAACAAATACCTTGTATTGACCAAATAAGGTAATAGTACCAACTCTTCCAAGAAATCTACAATGTATTGTTTTATGCATTTAGGGAAACCAAGCCCTAGACAAATATTACTGCGAAATGAACAAAAAATAGCATTGGATTTGGGAGGAAAAAACCCTACAAAACCCTAAAAAAGAGATGATCAAGAAATCATAAATCCAAAACCCTTGGGGCAATGCCTAGCCAAAAGTGTTTGGATCACCTATAGGAAAGATAGATCTAGAAACCCTAGTTGCACAGTTGCAAAAAAGTGATGCCACTAGTGAAAAATCTCCAAATTGTTGCCAATAAAACAAATTTGGGAACCATAGTTCCAAAGTCATAAAAAAAGTGATGCCACTAGCCAAAAGTCTCTAGACTATTTCTGAAAAAACAAATCTGGGAACCCTAGCTCCGTAGTGACATAGGAGTGAGGCCACCAACCAATAGTCTCTAAATGTTGCTGAAAAATAGCTCTGGAAATCCTAGTTTTGCAGTAAGAAAAAGGTGATAACGCCACTAGCCTGCAAAATAGATGCTGAAAAACCGCTCAAATAAATCAGCAAGTAAGCCATAATGCAGAAAAAATCAATGGAAAAATCTACATAATTAGTGCAGAAAAAAATATCCAACATCCCTATAGAAACATCTTTTCCAGTGAGAAAAACACAATGGAAAAAAAAACCCTAATATTACTCCAATTTTGTTCTCTTTTGGATGCCGAAATATGATCACAACGGCATGAACATAAAAAAATAAACCCTAACAATAGTGAAGTAGGTAGGAAAGGTTCATACGTGCTCTGATATCATGTTGAGATCACAAATAGGAAGAGGAGATAACATTTTTCAAACATTGGTTCACTTAATTCTGACGATCTCCTAAAACTGCATTGGCATATCCTAGATAAGAATTGTCTTATGGCCAACTATATATGTGAAGGTCCTCATAATTTTGTGAAGTATGATGTCTTTCAGTATCAGAAACCGTCGTTATAAAGTCTAATGCAAAAGCCAGAAAATGAATACCACTAAGCTGTAAACAAGAATACAAATCCAATTTTGAAAAGAGCAATCAGTTGGTTGAGCATTAAATCGTATGATAGCCATAGCAATCTACGGTTATTCGCATATATAGAATCCCCTATGCAAAGAAGAAAGGTGACCAAAGTATTATATCAGAATACACTTACTATAACTGTCTAGGCAAAAGGATTGTTTGGAAAGGAAACATCAACATTTTATTATTTTTTAATAACCAGCAAATACTCACAAATATGCAACTAGCATAAATGCTAAACAAGATACAGGGGAAGCCAAGGGAAGCTAGGCCTGACATCGAAGCTAGGGGAAGCTAGTGTTATGCTATTTTAAATTGGGTTTGAAACATTACCCCACTCAAGTGCCATGTTAAATAAGTGGTGAGGGCAGGTGAAAATCCCATGTTAATTGAGAGAATAGGTATCCCTCAGACTTCGCACTGAAGCCTGTGAAAGAAAGAAGCCGCTAACTAGTATTATCCTTCTTTCTTCAGATGAGCTACTTAACATCCATTGAATAAGCCAATCATGAACTGAAGTAGGTTAGTGGTAAATACCTGATAAATAGAACCACAAATCTTCAGGAGGAAACTCTATCTTTACTCTAACTCTTGTAGGTCGATTCTGAGTATTCAATTTTTTTGTCTTCTCTAAGTCCCATCGTTCTACCTCCATTGGTGCCATCTGTATTAAATCTCATTGGCCCACAAATTCGACGTGTCAATGCTCTTCCACTGGTTGTAGGTGAGACTATATCCTAGGGTTTCAGTGCGCAAGTGATTTGAGTGTTCAGTGGTGGAAAACACTTTCGAAACCCAAATCCAAGAACTAGTGAGGGTTTCAATGCATAGAACTTTCTAAACCCAACTCCAAGAACTGGTGAGGGTTTCAATGCATAGTGAGTTGAGTGCGTTGGCGGTGGAAAACAAATTCTGAATGCAAATGCCAATTGCATTTACAAATCTTGCCAATAATTTGATCCTCCCTTTAGGCTCTAGCTACAAACCTGCTTCAATTATCCTTTTGTTTGTTGATTATATTGACATGAACCTAGTTAAAACCAAAATAACCATCTAACCTTTAGTCTGTATTAGTTTTATCTATCTTAATGTTTTTTTTTCAAGACAAAACATTGTATTTGATATTTGGAAGATGAAATTAAAATACACATAAACTAACCTTTCGGCTTAGTTGAAGATACCAAGACTATCAACTACTTTCAATATCCACCTATTAGAGAGATCTAACTATTTTTAAGACATAAATAGTCATCCCAAACAACCATAAAAATAAAATGTCTTATATACATCCTAACTGAAATAGACCTGATGGCTAATCTAAAAAAAACAAAACAAAACCTTTATGTCAAAGTGCATAGTAATATCTAGATCAGAGTAAGATAAATCAGAAAATATTCATTTGTAATACATCCAAAGGGATATGATCCCTAGTTTCTTGCACATACACCATGGTGCTTTGAGGAAGTATTGATTGTTTTGAATGCCTCAATGATTTCTTTAGAGCTAAAGGAATGGTTTTCTTCCCTGGAACATCATTCCCAAGAGTTGGGACACCTACATATTGCTCAAAATACCCTAATGGTTTTGTAATTCTCAATCATAGGCTAATGATACAGTGATGAGGTAATGTGTGGTTGGTGGAGACCACCTCCTTAGCCTTACATGTCTAGAATATTCTTTTAGGGCTTAAGGATATGATGTTCTTCGCTGACCATGTCCAATGCCCCAAGGCCAAAAACCTAGTACATAGTTCCATGGATACCCCTATGAATTCATGTATGATGCACTGAGACATTCTTAATGGCTCTAAATTCCTCAAGAATTGATTTAGGGCCAAACACAATTGGATTTCCTAGAAAACCATTCTCAAGGCCCCGACACACATAGATATTACTAAAAACCATATAATTGCACTAACATCCTCAATCATAAGATGATACCCTAAGGATGCCATGTGTGCTTGGTTCAGGTATCCCTCTTATACCTGGATGGATATAAGATTCATTTAGGGCCCGAGGTTGAGATATCCTCCCTTAACCATGTCGAATACCCCAAATTTCCATGACTTGGATGCATAGTGCCATGGATACACTATGAAGCCATGTGTGGTGCTTTGTGGCATTGTTAATGGCTTTGGATGCCTAAATAGATTCTTTGTGACCAAAGGCTTGGTCCTCTTTTATGTGGTTCAAAATTAATATGTGCGGTTGTGAGTATATGTCAATAGAATAATATCATTAATATCATCCATGCATCTCAAGGTTGTGATAGATACGATAAAAACATTCGAGAAAACCCCATAAAAAGTTCAAACTTATATTAATTCATGTTCTTTCACCAACAACTTCGATTTCTAAGTGGAACACACAAAGCTAGAAGAGTGTCTATTGTTTATCGTAAATTGAATCCTCTTCTTTTGGCACTCAATGACATTATATAGATTGTTGTTGGATGGTCATGGAAAGTGCATAGTTGCTTCTTGATCTTCTTGTCTGTTCATCTTCCTGTCCAATTAGTTCATCTTCTTACAACTTCTATTTGTTGCTATGTGTTCTCACCCTCTAAATTTGCAAATTCAACAGATTTGGTTTGCATTTCTACAAATTTCTCTTGCTGGATTTTATGTTTATAATAATTCATGCTCATTATGGGTTTCTATGAACTGCAATGTTGGGTCAGCTGTACAAGATCAAAACGTCATGGAGAAATAATATCTAAAAGCTACTAGCACCAATATACCATGAGGACACATCAACCAATCATTGCCTATGGCATTAAAACAACAAGAACCATAACTCTATCATCAAGCACCCAATACATCCAACAACTACATCAACCTGTCAACAAGCACTTGTGATAAAAACCACAAGTGTAGGGCCTCATACGTTATGAGGGGTAACAGGTTGAAACAAGAATTTATAATGGTTGAAAAGACTAGCAAGTACATCAACAAAGAATCAGTAAGAGTAAGATGCAAAGCGATTCACAAAATTATAATCTAATGAAAAAGTCTAAAGAGAATCCACTTGAAAGCCAAAGAAAATGATGAAGCGCAATATGTCAACTTGACCTTTGGCATATTAGATATAAGCCAACACCCAAAAGTTGAAGAAACAAACTTTGAACTGTTGGAAGAACTAAAATCATAAACCAGTCCTTATCTCCGCCCTTCAGCTTGCTACACAGAAAACGTTATTCTAAGAATCCAAACAAAATGTTGACACTCTCAAATGACTTTGGACCATAATTTGAGTTTGTCATAAGGAATTTTCATTACAGAGAATGATAATAAATGTAGTGGACTCACTTTATTTATGATTTATTATGGTACAAATGATTTCCCATAGAACTAGTTGTACAGAAGAATGTGTCAAAATTACACACTAATTTCATTTATAAAGGCAAGCATGTAAATACTCAAGTGTCCATGTCAGTTCAAGCAAAATTTTAAAAATTAAAGATCTACTTGGAAGTGAAAGGCAAGATGAAATTGTAACCTGCAAAATATTCAAAGCGTTTCTCATGTCACCATGGCTGAGCCTCACTGTTGCAGACAAGCCATCCTCTATGACGTAAATCCTAGAGAACCATCCAAAAAAAAAAAAAATCCTAGTTAGACTTAATTAGATAAATACAGACAGTGGAAATAAATCCACCTCTTGCAACAATGAAAGGACTGAAACACTTGAAGCTTGATTATAAAAATCATTCTATTGGTGCCACCTTCATTTTAACTTCATTCTAAAGGAAGTAACAACATGCAATTGTTATAGAACGGGTTTCATAACCACATATTTGATTGCCAAATCCATTCATGTGAACGGTGAACCAAATCACTAGTACAATGAATTCAATCCAAAAGTATTCTTTAATTATTTTGCAGAGTATTGGTTGACTGCACAGGATTTACAAAATAAAGTAGTTTTGCATGTGAAAGAAATGTTCAAATGAATTTTGTTAAGGATCTAAACATAGAGATGATTCATCAGTTTGAGCATGTAGTTATTTCCCCAATTTAGAACAATACATTGTTATCCTTACAATAAACATATTTTTTTATCATGAAATTAAAATAGCTCTAAAAAACCTAGCCTTTCTTCACTTATGACATGCCATAGCCACTCCATGACATTGGCAGGGTCCAAAGGAGCAACAAAAATCTTATGCACTTTGATTGCAAAGTTGGAATAATCTTATCAACATAATTACATATGAGAGCGAACCTTGTAATTCTCCATAGCTGTGTTGATAAACAGAGGAATAATTGGCACACGGGAAAATAAAAAATCCAGCATCAAATTATTGCTTTTCATACATGAAACTAATATATTCATATTCCAATTGAGCCTATCTACCATTTTTCTCAAAAAACAAAAGAATAAAATCATATATGTGCATTTGGAGTTGAGCCTATCTACCATTTTTCTCAAACAACAAAAGAATAAAATCAATTTGTGCAATGTTGTAGAACTAGTTTCATAACCACATATTTGATTGTCAAATCCATTAATGGTAACGGTGAACCAATCACTAGTACAATGAGTTCAATCCAAGTGTATTCTTCAATTAGTTTGCAGAGTATAGGTTGACTACATAGGTTTTAGAAAAATAAAATAGTTTTGCATGTGAAAGAAATGTTCAAATGAAGCATCAATGTAAAATTACCTTCCAAAATGGCATTAATCCTGAATGTAAACTATATCTCTGAGTGCTTGCAAAAAACATGAATTTGATGGCGAACAACTTCAATTCCTCGATCATTGAAGGAATTCAACTCCAGGATCATGTTCTGGTACTGACTCCCATAAAGCTTGCGTGCTACAACCAACGTAGTGGATGTATTCCCGGTGCCATGCGAACCGTAAAGAAGGAGATGAGGCAACTTGTTCTCGCTCGTCAATCTATCAACATTACCACTCTGAACAATGTCAGCATCCTTAAATTCTATTTCCTAAATCATGACTTAGTAAACTTGCAATGCATACATTCCTATACCCTAAAATTGAAACTTCATGTGCATTATTCACCGCTCTAACAATTTAAGCATCCTTAAACCCTAAACCCTAACACACCACACTTGCAATTAATATATAGTTAAACCTTAAACCCTGACACACCACACTTGCAGCGAATACATCCATTAACCCCAAATTTGAAACCCTGAACACATTATCAAACATCGAATGGCCACCACTACATTGTAGGCATCATTAAAGCCAGGAACGTGAAATTAAACCCCAAATCTTCCCCTTGAAAATCATTAAATCACAAAAAACAAATCTTAAACACAATATTGACCCTCAAAAAATCCTGAAAACCAAAATGGGTAGCAAAATCTCACTTGTTTCAATGATATCTTTATGAGATACAACGTTTGCAAGAGATTGAGGGCAATATTTTTCGACCCATGGGCCTGTCTTTTGAATAGCATCGTTCCCAATTTTTCCTTTTCCTTTGTTGGTTTTTTAGAAGGAAATTGTTCATGAACGTCCATCGATGTTGGTTCCTCCATTTTCCTGTGTGTTTTCTATGAATAGTTGTAGGATATATCACAACTGAAATGGCAGAGCTAAAGTAATGGGAAGCCAAAAATGGCACCAAATTACTTTTCGGTCAGGAAGGTTGATTGAATTCATTATTTTCAAACCACATTGGTGTAGAGGTGGAAGCGAGTGTAATAGAGTTATCTCTATTGTTTCCTTTAGGTAGAGTATAGATATTCGTTTAAACAAATGAACTGAACATTATAAAATTATAAAAACTACCTTTGAGTAGAGTATGTAGTGGGAGTATTTATGAAAGAAAAATATTATAAAATTATAATAATATATAGAAGCATAGTAGATCTAGACTAAGATTATTCAGATTATTGTGGTGGAAATTTTGAATCATGCTAAGAAGGCATTTGATTTAACTGGGGAGAGGTTTATGTATGAAACTTAGACAAAAATCCTCAAATTTTTTACGTATATGATCTAATGATATAATCAAATTCTTTGGTATTTTTTAAGATGGATTTATGAAGTCATATTTCAATTGGAATTAATATTTCAAACAGTTGGCCACCATATCCTGAAAAATAGAAAAGCTGGAGGATAAGGATCAAGGTAGAAGGGTTGCCTCCAACAACAAGAAAATTGACTAGGAATTGGAGGATATCATCCTAGACATAGGGTTCCACGAGAGTTAAATGGCTACATACTCTCTTGATTTTGACTTATACTTACACACAAAAGATATGATAGTGTGACATGTGGACTTTGTCTTAGAGAAAGACAACCCTTTATTGCACACCTTCCTAAAATATCTGCACTACCTCAATGGAAAGTATTATTCCCAATCTAAATGCCATCTAGGGATTCAAATAAGGGTTAGAAGATAGAGGGTAACCAAGGGGTGAGGATGAAATTGAAAAGAATCAGGCTAGATATAAGCTTCACCACCTAATTTCCCTTGTAGATGATGAAGATTGGCATAGTTTCCTTCTAGTTCAACTCTATCTCTAAGGTAACCCTAAATTCTCTCAATCCCCCAATGCAAAAAATGCATTGGGATTCACTAGTTGATGTAGTTTTTCCCACTACATCAACACAAGTATCTTCCCATGCTCATAGAGAAACAAACAAACAAATTGGTTTTGAAACTATTTTAGCACATTTAATGATAGGTAGATGACATCCTATATCAAAGTTATGGAAAGCACAATAAATGACATGATCACTATTGGGTTCAACATCACAATGTTGGTAACAAGGTCTTATTTCACTTGCAAAAAGAGCAACTTAGAAGACCCAATAGGTTGATCAAACCACTCGCTATGAACCATACACCATCACTAGGTAGATGGGTGATAAGCTTTTTAGCATCATGTTTCCACCTTTCCTTGCCTTTCACTTTCATTAGGGAGGAGTTGTCGCAAGATGAAACAAGGGTTATTGAAATCGTGGTTAGATGAGTGGTTTGAAAAACATTTTGGAGTTTTCATTAAATAGGAAGCTGAGTTGTGAGGGCAAGATATTTAAAACTGTATATAGATAGTTTTGTATGGCAATGCTAGTAGAAATGAGTACAATATCTTCTAAGTTGACATCCTAATGAGTATCTATCAATGGTTAGAACTGATTAAGGAGGTAGTGGAATACATCTATAAGGTGGAGAAGATAGTAGAGTGAAATATATAGAACCTAATTATGCTTTGGCAAGTAGACCACTTGATAAACCAAGCAATGGATTTTGGGGTGAAAACAATGGTAGAGGAGTTTGTTGTAGAAGCATACTAATGATATTCAAAGGTGGAGTAAGAGTTGAAGTGGGGTGTGAGGATGATCAGACTAGTGACAAAAAACTCAACTTGGATAAAAATAATATTGGTAAAGGAGGGTAGCCTTTTGAACTCATTAGCATGGAAACATCAAAACCTTACACCATGGGGGTGGTTGGAGTGGTTTTGACAATGTTGAGGGCATATAAGAGACAATATCATGGGGGAAGCAAGAAATAGTGAGAGGGTTGAACATGTTCTAAGAAAGGCATAGATCATAGACCGATGTTGGCTTAATTGTATGTGTGTAGTTAAAAAGAAGATTGACCAGTTGCAGAGGGAGGTCACCAATGAGGGAATAAATGGAGGAAGATTACAAGAGTTGAAGAAACTCAGCAAGTAAGGAGCAGGGTATTTTTTAAGGATTATAAAAGTATACCTAAGTATAGAATTCTAGGCGATTATTTTGGATTGAAAAAAACATATATATAGATTGGTAGGCGAATATTAAAAATGAAACATATGATTTAGAAGTGAAACTTGTAAATTTTGGCGAATATTAGGCTAAAAAAACATATTTTATATAAATATAGGCGATATTAGAGGCTAAAAATGACCAAATAACGAATTGATTTTTTGAAAAAAAGTCCAAAAAATAGCCAATTGGCTAAATTTCGCCCCTAAAAATTTCCCTGGTAAGGAGAGTTAGAGAACCAATGGTTATGATATTGAGGACTAACAATGGATGGAAGTCTAATGAGGGGGGTAGAGCAGTGAAGGGACCAAAACTATATGCCATTGTACAAGCAATGAATAGATGGGAACACTCTCTTTAGGCGAAGGAGGTTGCAATCCACACTAGACACCAACCACTTTAGTATTTTTCGTGGCTATAGCAATGGATGTACTTTTTGTGGCTATAGCGACGAAATTTCATGGCTATAGAGATGAAAAATACATATGTGTCTATAGCGACGATCATCGAGGCAATTTTGAAAATTTTCCAAAACTTTAAACTGTTTCATGGCAAACTTTCGTGGGACTTTTGAGCCATATATAGTAGTGTAAAGAGAGATATAGGTGGTTAAGGTTGGAAGTATGGGGGTGAGAGAGAGAGAGATATATATTTGGTGTGTTAGGGAGATAGTAAGGGAGAGTATGGAGAGGAGAGAGAGAGAGAGAGGGAGATGGGGAAAGGAGAAAGGGATATTAGTGGTAGTAATAAGGGGTGAGGAATGGGGAGTTCGACGTAGTTAAAGAGAAAATATATTTAGGGTTTGGGATATTAGGAGTAGGGGGGTTGGGGGTTCTAGGTAGAGAGGAAAGAAGGAGATAGGGAGAGAGAATAGGTGTAAATATAGAGAGGGGATAGTGGTCAAGAGAGAGAGAGAGAGGGTGGATGTTAGAGGGTTGGGGGAAAGAATAAAGTGTGGGAATTACCATTAGGTGGAGAAATAGATGAGGGAGAGAGAGAGTGAGAGAGTATGTGAGAAAGGGATAGAGGGAGAGGAAGGAAGGATTGTAGTGGTAAGCATGGGATATGGGTCGTGAGTGTGCATTAGAGAGAGACTAGGAAAGCAGATGATGTTAGGGAGAAAGGATAGAGGGGGAGGAATCGAGGTTAGGTTATATGGAGGAGTAGGTGTTTAGTAGAGGGAGAGAGAGTCCAGGTGGTGATTAGGAGTTGGGGGGGGTGATGTGAGTTAAGGGAGAGGAAGAGACAAAGATAAAGAGTTTCGAGGGTTTGGGGAGTGTGTGGGAATATGGTAGGGAGAGATAGAGAGAGGGAGAGGGAGAGAGAATATGGGAGAAGGGGTAGGGGATGAGGAGTGGGGAGTTGGTGGTAGGTAGAGAGATAGGGTGGAGTATGGATAGGAGGAATATGAATGGGTTTTAGGGTTAGGTGGGTTAGGATTGGGGAGTTGGGGGTAGGAAGAGAGAGATTTTTCTTAGGGCAGTTAAGGTTCTTAGGAGTGGGGGAGTTTGGGGTAGAGAGAGAGACGAAAAGAGAGGATAGGGGTAAAGGAAGAGTGAGATAGAGAGAGGGAGGGAGGTAGGGTTGTGGTTATGGCTAGGTGGAGAAGTAGCGGAGAGTTATGGTTAGGTGGAGGAGTAGATGAGAGAGAGAGAGAGAGAGAAAGAGAGAGAGAGAGTGAGAGAGAGAGAGAGAGGTTTCAAAAGGTGTAAGGGGATGGGGGAAGAGAGAGAGAGAGAGAGAGAGAGAGAGAGGAAAGATGGATTTTAGTGGTAATGGTGGGAGAAGTGTAGTGAGGATGCATGAGAGAGAGAGTGAGAAATTGGGGGGGTTTAGGGAGTAGGGAGAGAGGAAGATGTTTGGGGGTTAAGGTTAGATGGAGGAGTAGGTGTTTGAGATGGATAGAGTTGGGGGTGATTATGGGTAGTGGGGACGATCGGGGTTATGGGAGAGGAAGAAATAGAGATCAAGAGATTTAAGGTTTGGGGAGGAGTAAAGAATTTAGATAGAAAGTGATATACTTGAGTAGTGAGTGGGTGTGGGTCAGGGAGGGGTAGAGAGAGAGAGAGAGATGAGGTGATGTACTGAGGGGTAGGGAGGAGAGTGGGTTTGAGGTAGAGATAGAGATATAAATAAGGATGATTAGGGAAGTTAGAGAGAAGGGGTGTAAATTTGAGGAGAGGGGTGTGGTGTATGGGAGAGAAAGAGAGAGAAGATCGGGGGTAGGGGTACAGGTTGAGTAGTTGGGAGTTGGGGGTAGGTAGAGAGATAGGGTGGGATAGTAAGAGTGGGGCTTAGCCTTAGGTTGGTTAGTATAGAGGAGTTGGGGGTAGGTAGATAAGGAGGTGGTTTAGGGTTAGGTTTGTTATGAGTTGGGGGTAGAGAGATAGATAGAGAGAGAGAGAGAGTATAAAGGTAAAGACAGGGAGAGGAAAGAGGTAAATGGAGAGAGAGAGAGATAGAGAGAGAGGGTGGGCATTACGGTTAGGTGGAGGAGTAGAGAGAGAGAGAGAGAGAGAGAGAGAGAGAGAGAGAGAGAGAGGAGGAGGAATTTTAGTGGTAAGGTAGGGAGAAGTGTACTGAGTTTGCATGAGAGAGAGAGAGTGAGAAAGTGTGGGGGTGTTAGGGATGAGGGAGAGAGGTATATGTGTGGGGATTAAGGTTATATGGAGAAGTAGGTCTTTGAGATAGAGAGAGTTAGTGGGATATTAAGCATAGTGGGGAGGATGGGGGTTATGGTCAAGGAAGAGATAGATATCAGGAGAGTAAGGGGTTTGGGGAGGAGTAAATAATTTAGAGAGAAAGGCTTATACACAAGTAATGGTTCTGTGTAGGTTAAGGAGGGAGAGAGAGAGAGAGAGGGAGGGTGGATGGTAGAGGGTTGGGGAAAACAATAAAGGGTGCGGTTTAGGATTAGATGGAGAGGAGAGAGAGAGAGAGAGAGAGAGAGAGAGAGAGAGAGAGAGAGAGAGAGAGAGAGAGGTTTAGAAAGGTGTAAGGTGATGGGGCAAGAGAGAGAGAGAGAGAAGATGGATTTTAGTGGTAAGGGTTGGAGAAGTGCAGTGAGTGTGCATGAGAGAGAGAGCGTGAGGGAGTGGGGGGGTGTTATGGAGTAGGGAGAGAGGGATATGTGTGGGGGTTAAGGTTAAATGGAGGAGTAGGTGTTTGAGACAGTAAGAGTTGGGGGCAATTAGGGTAGTGGGGAGGATGAGGATTATGGGAGAGGAAGAGGAAGAGATCAAGAGTGTCAGAGGTTTGGGGAGGATTAAAGAATTGAGAGAGAAAGGAGTATACTTGAGTAGTGGTTGGGTGTGGGTTATAGAGGGAGGGACATGGGGGGAGAGAGAGAGAGACACATAGAGAGAGAGAGAGAGAGTGAGAGACGAGGTGAGGTGATTAATTAGGGAAGGGAGTAGAGTGTGGTGGAGGGAGAGATAGAGATATAAATCAAGATGATTTGGGAAGTTAGAGAGAAGGGGGTTATAGTTAAGGAGAGTGGTGTGGTGTATGAGAGAGAGAGAGAGAATATGGGGGTAGGGGTAGGGGATGAGGAGTGGGGAGTTGGGGGTAGGTAAAAAGATAAGGTGGGGTATGGATAGGGGGGATAAGAATGGGGTTTAGGGTAAGGTGGGTTAGGATTGGGGAGTTGAACGTAGGAAGAGAGAGAGTTTTTTTAGGGGGGTTCGGGTTGTTAGTTGTGGGAGAGTTGGTGATAGAGAGAGAGAGAGAGTGAAAGAGAGGATAGGGGTAAAGGAAGAGAGAGAGAGAGAGAGAGAGAGAGAGAGAGGGAGGGGGGGTGGGGGTTATGGTTTGGTTAGGTGGAGGAGTAGAGAGAGAGAGAGAGAGAGAGAGAGGTTTCAAAAGATGTAAGGGAATGGAGAAAGAGAGAGAAAAAGAGAAACATATCGGAGAGTTGAGACGTTAATAGGAGGAGTAAAGAGAGAGAGAGGGAGGGAGGGATGTAAGACGGTGCTTAGTCATAGGGGTGGGATTATGGAGGCTGTTAGAGGTATGATAAGGAGAGAGAGACAAGGGGGAGAGATAGAGGGGGGATAAAGAGATAAAGGGAAATTTTTCTAGGAGAATGAGAGAGAGTGAGAGAGGGTATGCCTTAAGGGGGGCTGGTTAGTGGTAAGGATGATTAGGGAAGTTAGAGAGAGGGTGGTATAGTGGAGGAGAGGAGTGTGGTGTAGGGGACATCGAGAGAAAGAGAGAGAGAGAGAGAGGATATGGAGGGTAGGGGTACAGGGTGACAAGTGGAGAGGTCGAATACATAGAGAGAGAGGGTGGGAGTAAGTGGTATAGAGAGAGAGAGAGATAGAGAAAAAGTTAGGGGGTTCAGGTAAATGGAAAGTTGTGGTGGTTAGGTGAAGGTTTAGGTGCAGAGGATAGAGAGAGACTAAGAGATTGGGTTATAAAGGGTTAGGGGGAGCGGGAAGAGGCAAAGAGAGAGAGATTCAAATGTGGATAGTCAAGGGTAGGATTAAGGAGTGGGGTTGTGAGAAAATAAGACATAGAAATCAAGAAGGATAAGGGTTTGGTAATAAGTAGGGAAGTTAGAGAGAAGGAGAGTATACCGGAAGATATAGTGGGTGTGTGGTAGTTAGAGAGAGGTGGTAGGTTTGAAGGATATTAGGTGAGAGAGAGGTAGGTTAACATGGTTAATGGAATCAAGAGAGGGTCAGAGAGTGAAAGAGACAGGGGTTACGTGTAGAGAGATAGGTGGTGGGTAGAGAGAGAGAGAAATATGAGGGGGTGATTATGGATATGGGTAGTAGGTGGGTTTTGGTAGGGAATGGGGTAGAGATTAGGGATTTGGGGTTTTTGGGGAGGAGGGAATTTAGAGAGAAGAGGGGTAGAGAATGAGAGATGAAGGGATTGTTAGCAATATTGGTCAGGGGGTGTTGACCAACATGACCTTGGTCGACAGAGTTTCTCCTAACTGTCGACACATACCGTAGTCTCCCTGGGCACCGACCCGAGCAAGTTTGAGCCCGCCCAACAACACCCGCAGAGAGGATGATGTCTCACCCGAGGTGTCCAAGAAGAGCAAACAGAACCATGTTTCCATCGAGGGAGGAGGAGATTTGTGGCTGCACGGACTAGCTCTATTGCAGTACTTAAACAAAAACTTTAAACATTCGACATGGAGTTATAACATATTACTTAATCGCAACATTTATCATCATAGTAACAGTAAGCAGACATTGCATCAGGAAAATATAACAACATTCATATATCTCAACATTGCACAAAGATCGTACTAGAACATCATCATTGTATTACTGTCACAGTCATATACCAGAAGCAAAACATAGATCTCCGTATACATCCACCTTCTTATCGCTTGCCTCCCATTGTCCCTCTAACACTTACAACTCTCATCAATTTATAGGCCTCTGCCATTACAATGTTTGTCCACTTACTAACGACTTCGTAATTGACACTATGGACAACTAACCCAATATTTAACTGACTTGGTCCAAATGACCCAAAAACCCACATACCATGGTACAATTGACTCAACCTTACATAACATATGGTCCAAGTGACCCAAAACCCGCCAACTGCAGTATACTTTAACACAAAAGACTCCTTTCATGTCCTCATCAAATGTGTCGTAGCGTCTGCAGTACTGCAACATTTCCTCATTGAACTGCCGGCCAATAGGCCCCCAACACAATCTTGTGGCTCACCCTCGAGCCACGTCAACTGCTGGACATTGTACACACTGTGGTCTTTACTTTGAAGTTTGCATATGGTTGTTCGACGTTGCTGCAACTATTCTTGCTGTCTGGATCACGCGCCGTTGTCCTACTCCTTCAACTACACTGATCATTGTCTCGCTGTGTTGTAAGTCTTACCCAAAAGTGGGGATCCCCCGACTTGCTGTCATGTACGTCTCAAACGCATCCTCGAGTCTTTGTGAATGGTATAGATGGGAAGGAAAAGAGGAGGAACAGTAGCAAAGTGTGAAATCAGCAGGTGACTCTGGCACATCTGTTTCGCATCGAAAAACAACTCCTACTGTGGGTGGGGTGCTACCGCCCCAACAATCTCATTGGTCGAG
This sequence comes from Larix kaempferi, assembly GCA_027924585.1. Lineage (NCBI taxonomy): Eukaryota > Viridiplantae > Streptophyta > Pinopsida > Pinales > Pinaceae > Larix > Larix kaempferi. The sequence continues at coordinate 1,094,761 of BSBM01000939.1, forward strand.
AAGAGCACAATCCTTCAAACAACTATTGCGTACTTAATTATGCTGGACCTAATCTCGGATCAGGCATAACACAGTGTAAGTGCACCTGCCGTATCAAGGCACTCAATGACACTCGTCGTTCGGGCTCGCAGGGCCCCTGGGGTGCTGCCACGTGAAATGAAGTGAAGCATTTCCATAGCCTCCTTGGAATTCCTCACAACTCAACTCGCAAACTGATCTAACAACACAACCACGCTATTTTGGAAAGACTTCTTTGTAATGAACTATCGTCGGCCTCTGCTACTTATAGCTGGACCATTCTTGGGTCACGACGGTGGGAATGATGCCCCATTACCTCGCATCTGCATGCATGAACCCATTGACTGACGTAGCGGGTGGGGACCATGCTGCCACCGAAGATCCCACATGCCGACATGTGAGCAATCTCCTCACATCTTTCGAATCATACCAGGCTAGCATGCCATGTGCAAAACATACCATCGTCATGTGGTAACGAGGCTAAATCTGTCAGGTGCAATCATGTATAAGGATGATGGGTAGTGGTCGCAATATGTTATTGCGACAGTAGTCACAACACTGCTCCATACCCCCAAATCCTCTGTAATCTTTACAAAATCCTGCACAAACTCAACCAAATCCATCATCGATCTTAGTTGCAACGTTGTCATGTGTCTCTGACTGCTTCAAACTTGTGGCACAAGCCTCCCTGCTTACGCATTTCTTCTTTTATTGGTGTGCCATCGGCCACCAAACAACCTGCAACACACTCTCTCTCTTTTTTTTTTTTTTTTTCTCGATGTGACTTAAGCATCGCACTGTTCCAAACCCAACCAATAGGGCTTCTACCTGTGACCATTTACTAGCTTGTGGAGTATCGCCCCATCCAACTGCTGCAACTGAACCACTCCTTCTAAAGTAATACTACTAATGCGATATGGACCCAGCCAATGCATCTGCAACTTTCCTGCATGTTTCATGAACTTGCTGTCATACAATAGCACCAAGTTGCCTTGCTGAAACTGTTTACTTTTGATGTGGCGATCATGCCATGCCTTCTGGCAATCCTTCTCCACCCCTTGGTGAAAGCCAGCGATAAATCAATCCTCTTCTAGCTGCACCAATTGCATTAGACGTTCATCTAATGATGTGACATCATCCATGCCCATAATAGCCGCAAGTTGTAGACTCGAAACAATGTACTCCATTGGCATAATCGCTTCTTTCCCCTATACCAGCCTAAAATGTGTTTGACCAGTCAACCTTTTACATGTGGTGCGATGGGCCCACAACACTACTAGGATTTTCAGATCCCAGTCATCGCGGTTCGCATTGCACACCTTTGTCAGTGCATGCTCCAATACCTTGTTAAATGCCTCAACCGTCCCATTCACCTGTGGGTGATAGGGTTTACTCTTCTTATGTTGTATCTGCAACTCCTCCGTCAATGCGCTAATGGTGCAATTAAGAAAGTGGTTGCCTTGATCACTCCACAAAATCTTAGGACAGGCGAAACGAGTGATAATGTGATCAAACAAAAATCGAGTAACCGTCGTTGCAGAAAAATCAACTATGGGTGCCTCCTCGGCCCATCAGGTCAAATACTTTGTCACCATGATGATGTACCACGCACCCGTACATTTCCCTGGTGGAATGATCAGTCCTACAAAATCCACAACCCATTTTTTGAATGGTTGCAATGTCACTTGAGGTAGCAACAGCATCTCGTCGCCTCTGGACGGATTACCAGTTCACTAACAAACATCGCAAGACCGCGCATAGTCTATCGCATGATTATGTAATGTGGGCCACCAAAGCCCTGAACGCAGTACCTTCCGGGCAGTTGCCCGACTGCCATAGTGTCCTCCTACTACTCCACCATGTGCCTCAGCCAATATCTGTGCTTGCTCATGCGGCAAGACACATATGTGCAATATCTCATCAGCGCCCAATTTATACAACTCTCTCGCGATTAGCTGAAAGTCAGCAGCCTTGTGTTGATGTATTTGTAACTTCAGAATGCATTTCATATATGTATATTGCACTCCTATAGAGATGATTTTATTCCTCTATATGGAAGTGACGTAACTTATACTTGATGGGTTATTAGACCACCTTGTTGGGGTCGGCCCTATATAAGTCCCGTGGGTCAAAGGGTTATTAGACCACCCTATTGGGGGTCAGCCATGTGGGGCAAAGGGTTATTAGACCACCATATTGGGTGTTGGCCCAATCAGCATTATGTTATGTGGTTAAGTTAAGGCCAACCTAGTTAAGGTTATTATGCAAGTCAAGTCAAGTATAAATAGAGTGCGGATGCACTCTATTTCATCATTCTATTCTCTCTCACACTCTTGGGAGAGTGGCGCACTTGTGAAGGAGGAGAAGCTGCTGCTAGGAGATGTCTATCTCTTATGCTTGGGTTGTATCATTGCTCTATCTATCTCTGAGGAAGTTATTGGGGTTTTTCACCTTTATGGTTTTCCCCAAGTAAACTTTGTGTCTCTTATGTGCTTGCATTATTGTGTCCATGATTGATATGCTGTAAATACTGTTCTCTCAATTAAGATCCTAGATCAGATTGAAGTAAATTCTGAAAAACTAACATGGTATCAGAGCTATCCTGAAAGAAGGCATGGTATGGCATGTATGATACTTGTTTCACTTACGATGCTAGGGCTTGATATAGCAAAAACAAGTCATTGTAGAACTTTTGCTATAAATAAAGTTCAGAAATATTTGAGGATATGAAAATTGTACAGGACAAAGCTACGATCCCCATGTACCTTGTGTCCAAAGGAAAACCTCTAATTCGTTGTAATTTGTGATTTATGATCTGTACAATATAGGGTTTCTGCCTCTTCCAGATCTCAGTCAAAAACAGGTGACCTTGGAAAAAAGGTCATAACTTGGGCTAGGAAGATCCAAATGAAATTTTGTAAAAAATGGCAGGTAGTGCATGGACTGAAATTTCTCAGGTAATGTTTTCAGAGGCCGAAACAGAACCAGTGACACGTGGAATGTCGTACAAGTTCGCTCTATTGTTTTATCCCATAAACTGGTCACGTTGCAAAACTTGCCATAAATATCTCTCAGAGAATCCATTTGAAGTCATACTTATGGGGTTGGAAAGATGATAGGTCGGGATATCACAGAAAAAAATTTCAAACCCTGTGGATTAAAAAGTTCAGATTTACACAAGAAACAATTGGGTACATATTTCTGTCAAAACAAAATTATTTTTTAGCACCTTCATTCATGGCTTCCGGAATTTAGGGTTTCAGAGAAAGTTGGAACTCTTGTAATCAAAGACTACGGCTGAATACTACTCATCAAAATCGAAATTTAGAGACCAATATCAGAATTTTTGGTTGGGAAGAAGGCCGAGCTTGATCAGACCCTAGTTCAGGACTTTGATCGGAAAAGTGGAAAATTAGGGCTTCTGAAAAAATGGAAATTTTTAAAATCTGTGACCATGGCTAGAAGCTCCTCAAAAAAATAGAAGCTTAGAGCTGTGGATTGAACCTTTTAATTGGGAAGAAGGGTGGGCTTCTTCAAACCCTAGTTCGGGGTCATGTCTAGTGAATCTGGAAGTTTCAAAGGAAAATTTGAGGGGTGAAACTTTGTAGTTTTCAAATTCTGAGCATACCAGCTTCATCAGCTCATCAAGGTGCATATTTCTATCCTTTCGGAATTTTGAAATTCAAAGTTTGAATTTTTAGGGTTTCTTTAACAAACCCTAATCCAGCTCCAGATCTTGTTCTTGCAAATCAAGTGGATTGGGTTAATCCTAGAAGAGAATGGATTGGTCGCCTGCATAAGTGAACAAGTTCTTGTTTTAGAGGGAGATGAGGCTAAGGCCTTACTGTTAACACCCAAAAAGTACTCACTACCTCATCTAGCCCATTACATGACTCATTTGTCCACATTTCATACCATAAAAGCCTCCAAAACCTTAAAATCCCATTAAAAAGCCTCCAAACGGCCAAAAAAACCCCTTTTCCCCCAAAAATAATCCAAAATTCCTCCAAAACAGCTAAAACACTCTCAAAAGGGAATAAAAAAAATACAAAAAAGAGGAAAAAGAGGGGAAAAGGAAGCAAAAACCCTTTATAGCTGACCTAAACCATATGGTGCCAAAAACCATGGGCCAACACTTCACCACTAAAAACCTATAAATAGGTGATGGAGGCCCCTCATTTCATATCCACAGTCAAACACACCCTTACTCTACCAAAATCACTCTTGAAACCCTAGCTCACCCTTGAGCTACTTTAACACTTGAGTGCCCCTTTGGCCCATTTCCAACCCTTTGGAGAAAGAGAAAGGAGTAAAGCTGGAAGCTTGGAAGCAACCCTCCTGGACTACTGCAAGAGCTTCACCAACCTCTACACCTGAGGTAATTTTTAATACAAAAAAGAGAGATCTTCACCATATTTACATGTTTTGTTATTTTTCTTAATGCTCATGCTAGGTTAAATTTCATATTGTTTTAGTGCTTTAATTTACTGTTTATTGAACTGCTACTAAGGAGTCCCTTCTCCTTAGTAGGTGCTCATTTGCACTAGCTGGGGTGAAAACCCTAGCTACAGTTTTGGCGACTCCCCTTGTGTTCCTTTGAATTTCTAGTTGTAGTTTTAAAGTTTCAAACGTTTTCAATTTTTCTGCAATATTTTACTGTTTTTTCCTTTTGGCTGCTGTAAACCGCGTCTTTTACCTCCTGTAGTTGCGTTTCGACCGCGTCTTTCAGGCATCTACCTGCTATTTGACCGCGGCTCTCAAACTGTTTCCGGTGACCTACTGGCAGTTTCCAGTCTGTTACCTCTGATCCGACCGCATCTATTAGCTTGTTTCGTGCGGTTCGACAATGGCTGTTAGCCCATTTTTATATGGCCCGCTTGCGGCTTTCAGCCATTTTTCTGCAACCCACCTGCACCTTTCAGCCTTTTTCCTGCATCCCGCTTGCGGCTTTCAGCCATTTTCTTGCAACCTCCCTGAGACTTTCGACCTGTTTCCCACGGTCCGACTACGTCTTTCGACCAAAATCTCGCAACCTGTCCACGACTATTGAGCTGTTTCCCGCGGTTCGACCACCCAGATTTGCCACAGACCCACAGTTTGTTTTCTGCACTTTTTTCCCTATTTTGAAGCCAGCACTTTGCTACAATATTTTCTGCAGCTGCACAGCCATCTGTCTTACCTGCAGCCATACTTCCCTACAACCTTTTTTGCAGTACTATTTATGTTCCCTTTACAGAATATTATTTAAATTTCAGCATTTTAATTGAAACGAGAAAATTGTGCATTTCAAAGTTTAAATTATGTATTGTTATTTTTAGTTAGAAAGTTGCCCACCCCATGGAACTTTTACTTGGGTTCATCATCTCACATACACACACTCTGTCACCTAATTCAATTGATCCCTAAAATACTACTTAACACAACCAACATTCTAACCCCACTTGGGGAACACATAAGAATTTTTGTAGTTAGGTAGGATCAGGGGGATAGGCATCCAAATAACACCCCTCGGTTGCTTACACTTGAGACATAGTTGTTGTCCATTAGGGAACCAAAATCCCGTGGTATTTTTTGACACGGTTTAAAACCAATTTATCGAGAAGGCCTCTCCCCTAGGAGGGTTGAAGTCACCCGACTGGTTCCGGAAGCCTGAGTGGAATACCTCAATCCATTTAGTAACCGAAGGATAGCTTTCACAGTTCTCGGTGTATCACCCATATGGGGATACGGCGGTGATAGAACCCAAACGGTAGATTCACCTAACCGAACGTGTCATGAATAGGGTATCTTAGTTTCTTTTCTTCTAGGATTGACTACCAGGTGTCCCTCCCGGTAGGGGGATATCTTTAGCCACTTGGCTCTACTATCCATATTGTCTGACTTGGATTTCATCACCTTGCAAAGGATATGTCTAGTTGAGTCAGAATATTGTTTATTTAGGTGTTTGCATGCTCTCTTACCTCCTTTTGGTCTAGCGAGTCCACTATTTTTTATTTTTTAGGAAGCCTACTGCTGGTATTCTGACCATTTCTATTGATACTCCACTTATTGTAGCACAGCTATTATAGTAAGTGTTTTGAGTTGGTTGTTGGCCTGAGTGCCATATTTTTTGAGCTCTCCTTCTACACACTCGGTTGCATTAGGGTTTTTTGAGTTGTTTTTCACTCAACACAACCCCCCAGATATTTGACACCATCTGTCACCATTGAGTCCCCGAGACATTCTCAGTGCCTCCGGGGCGAGCCCCCACAACACAGTTCACTTGAAATCACCCGTAATAGAAATAGATATTCATCACTTGATACCACTCATCATAGATCTCGAGCCTTGTCACTTGACTCCACTCGTCAATGGCATAGAACTCTGTCACCCGATCTAGATGCCCCTTATTTTACCTTTGATTCTGAGGTAGAGTCCGAGAACCCATTTTACACTGCACCAACCAGCCCCATGGTTGGCATGACTTCCACCCCTTTCTTTGTAGGGGCCATTGGTGGAGCATCCACCACCACACTAGCTACCACACCTGCTTTGGGTATTCCCTCGATGGGGCCCACATCTACCATTCTGATCACTGTACCCATTCCAGTTGCTAGAATACCTATTCCCACTCCATCAGTGACTCACACTACCCTTGGCGGTGTAGGACCGTCCCATACCACTTTCATTGCTCCACTTGAAGGCAACATCCAAAACCTTTCCCCTCCACTTGGGGGCATTGGTCCCCAACATGGTCACACCCACTGGTATGTCACATCCTTCTACTAGTTTTCCATTCATGTCTAACCTCGACCTTCCTGACCTAGCTAGACTGACTAACGATCCCATCAGACACGACCCTGCGTGGCCTCACATGCCCACCAAGCTTCCCTCCGACATCCCTAAGTTTGAGGTCAAGGTAGGTGAGGACCCCGAGAACCATATTATGTCCTTCCATCTATGGTGTTCCTCCAACTCCATAGTGGATGACTCTGTCTGCCTCTGTCTATTACAGCGCACCCTCACTAGCTCGGTAGCTAAGTAGTACATCGAGAAACCCCATGGGACCCATGCCACCTTTACTTCCCTTGCCTCGACTTTCCTGCAGTTCTTTCAGGTACTTGTCCGCTATGACGTGGGAGTTGAGATCCTACTGTCTTGCAGACAGAACACGGCTACCCACATCACTGACCACATTCATGAGTTGCGTCGATGTCGCAGCCTCTGCAAAATCAAGTTAGACGATGATATCTTCTTAGATTGGTTTCTAAAATCCCTCCTTCCTATCATTTCCAAGGATGTGGCATCCGAACGACCCCAGTCCGAAGAAGAGGCCATCCTCAAAGCCCAACAATTTGACCTCATTTATGCCCAGTTAGGTTATCTATATACCATCATACCTAACACCCCTCACGGTGATTCCTCTCGACATGATGTGCCAGGGGCATCCCATGCCGCAGACGACATCATTGGCTATGTTGCCTTGCATCCCCAACCCTTTTCCATAACACGTCCTAGCCATGGTCCCGGCGTTTCATGGGCTACATCTCAATCTGGAGCAACCAATTCGTATGCTCCCATGGCACATCACCACCATTCTCATGGACCCTCCTATCCACCTCAGTGCTTTGGTCTTGCATCCCCCGCTTATGGCCCCTTGGTCGCACCTCAGCCATATTACCACCCACAGGCTGCACCAGCTCCTGTTTCCTCTCAAGCCCAACCTGGTTATTATCCACCACAGGCACCCGCTACAGAAAACCCACAACCCATTCCGCAGACGTATCAACAACCCCCATAAGGTTCAGCACTTGCGCAGCCTCCACCTATGTATTATCCACTGCAGCCTGCTCTCGCACCTGCACAACCCCAAAACCCACCTACTTCCCAAGGGCAAGTATACGCCCAATAAATTCCGCAGCAAAACCAAAACAGCCAGCATCAATAGGGCCAGAAAACTTGTGGCAAAGGCCGTAACCGTGGGAACAACCCCCCTCCAAACTAAGCCGGCCAACCTCCCAATCCCCCAAACAACAATAACGTGACACCTGCCAACCAGAACCCTGATCGGCTGCCCAAGCAGGCCAAAAATCCTAATTTGCAAACAAACTACCCTTGTTCTATTTATTGGGTCTATGGCCACCACACACATGCTTTCCCACATTTGGAGAGAGCTCGGCAACTCTAGACTGATGATGACCATCGCCAAGGGGCACACGACTCCTCAAGCGCCACCCAACCCCCCACCACCTCACCATCAACCTTTGGTGCTACAAAACCCCTTACCAACCCAAGGCATAGTGAACACTCAGTCATTGGCTCCCCCTCAAGGCAATGCGCCACCACAACAACAGATCACTTATGCCGCTCCTGATCAACCCATGTTAGACTTAGGTACCCACCACTTGTTAATGATGTGATCCACCGATGTCAACCTCCAAACTCATCAAAACCAATATGGCTCCTCCCCTGAAGCCTCTCCTGCTGAAAAAAAAAGCTAACGCTCATCCCACTGATCAGACTTTACGTATACCTCTGGATCCACTCAATGACGCCTCCAAAGCACCTCGCTTCCCACTTTGTCGCATCAACAATAATCCCAATGCTCATGTTGTGTCAAATTACAACATTGTAGATGACTTAGCCTAGTCTCCCGCAGCCATGTCTACGTTAGAAGTCTTAAAAAACTATCCTTCACATCGCAAGACTTTGCTCTCCGCCATTGGTGCTATTCACCAAAATGATTTACGACTAATGGCCTTCGATTTGGACTAGTCTGAACCACGCCTGCCTTCCACTTTAGCGTTCCAAGTTTCTGTTTCTGTTCAGAATCTTGTCATCCATCAGTGCATTATCGATGAAGGTTCCTCTAGATGCATTATGTCCACATTCATTTGGTAGAAGTTGGGATCCCCCTACTCTCGAGCAGTCCAACACTGCATTGCGAGCCTATGACGGCCGTTCGGCTCAACCCCAATGTATCTTAGCTAATGTCCCCATCCATTTGGCTAGTAAAATCATGCTCATTGACATAGAGGTCATCAATGCCCAACTTGATTATAACCTCTTACTTGGCCACAGCTACATGTATGCCATGCGGGCAGTTGCCTCATCCATTTTTCATACCATGATGTTCCCCCATGATGGACGCATGGTTAAGGTCGACCAACTCACCTATTACGATCCCAATGCCCCTGCTGCACTCAAAAATGTTCTCCCCATGGTTGAACAACCTGTTTGTGGTGCAACTACCTCATTTGTTTCCTCTGTGGGACCTAGAGTTTACTCAGATACGCCGATGACCTCAACATTCCAATCCATTCCACCCCCATCACCCGCGACTGAAGTATATGACCTATGTACCCTCTCCCACAATACACAAACACCCAATAATCAATCGCCCTTGTTACCCAAACCACCATTGGTACCTAGTCACATTGGTGTTACACCCATCCACACAATCCCCTTCCTATTCCCTCCCTCGGGCGTAGTAAGCACCCTGGTTATGGCTACCCTCAGCCTCCCCAGGTTAACCTTAGGATTACCCATGTGTTATATTTTGCCTCCCGTTCCCCCACCGACACCAAATGTCATCCTACAACCGGTGCAACCCATTGCCAGTACTAGTCAACCACCTCCCTGTGTCACTACCCCTTTGTCATCTATGAATCCCCCCCCTCTTATCAAGCACACTGGGGGCAGAGGCCCACAACCATATACTGCTGTACCCTCACCCAAAATAGTTAAAACCCCCCCAGTGTTTCGTGCTTCCCCCAAATGCTCGTTGTATGATGACTTAGGCCATCTGGCTCATCAATGTCCACAATTACCTGCATTATAGGAACACATGCAAATGCTTGACGATGACCCCAACATCCCGGTTGTCGAACTCGATCCAATCCCTAAGCCTCGTGATAAATCACTACATACCAACCACCCTTGTGCAATATGTAGTATTTACGACCATTACTCACATCATTGTCCTAATCTCCCATATTACAAAACAATTCTCTATGAGATGAATAATTTGGACCTTGAGACGGAACCCCCCACAATTGAGGAGATCCACCCCCCAGTATCGCCCCCATCCGGAGAGATTAACACCATTTATATGATCTCTTGGACTACCACTCCCTCATCAATCGATTTGACAACTCAAAGTTTCCGCACTGATGAGGAAATGAAAGAGGCTCTCACTGCCCCAGATTATCCCTGGGATGAAATGCACCATCGTTCCTATTTCCTCCCAGAAGATTCCTCCTCTACCATAGCCACCCAATATGCAGTTGAGTCCAAAGATTTACTTCCCACCAAATTCGACTGGTTTAAGGATCCTATTCCCACTCCTGATGTTTTTTAGGAAGGTAACATGGTTTCCAACATCTCACCTATCATCCACATAGATATCTTTGACCCACCTAGTGCTCTTGAAATCATTATATTAGGAGCCTCTTGCAGTGAGTATGAGATTGGAGAGTACAAAAATCTTTTCCAAGAGTTCCATGATGTCTTTGCCTGGTCCTATACCGAAATGCTTGGTATCGACCCCGCTATTATAGAGCACCACATTGACACATGGCCAAATGTACCCCTCATACACTAGAAACAATGCTCCATTCATCCCTCCAAGCTCCTCGCTGTTAAAGCAGAGATTGAGAAACTTCGCAAGGCAGGATTCATTTATCCTATTGCGTATACAACCTGGGTTTGAAACCCCGTCCCTGTTAACAAGAAACAAGGCACCATTAGAGTATGTACTGACTTCCGTGATTTAAACCAAGCCTATCCCAAATACAACTTCCCCACGCCATTTATTGACCAACTCATCGATGCGTGTGCAGGGCATGAAGTCCTATCTTTCATGGATGGTTTTTTCGGATACAACCAGATTCATATTCGTAAGGAGGATCGGTACAAGACTGCCTTTACCACCCCATGGGGCAACTTTTCCTATCGCGCCATGCCTTTCGGCCTCAAAAATGCTAGTGCCTCCTTCCAGCGGGCCATGACCTATTGTTTTCATGACTAGGTCCATATTCTTCTAGTATCTCTTGACGACCTTACAGCTCGTTCCCGAAAACGATCAGACCACCTTAATGACCTCTGGCAAGTTTTTTTGCGTTGTCGCAAATATCAAATCCGCTTGAACCCACACAAGTGTGTCTTTTGCATTCCTGCAGGCTGGTTGTTGGGTTTCATTGTTTCCCAGAAAGGAAATGTTGTGGATCCCCTAAAAGTCCAAGCCATCATAGACCTTCTCTGTCCACGCACGCTTTGGCAGCTCCAGAGTCTACAGGGGCAATCTAATTTCCTCCATCGCTTCATTCCTGATTATGCCACCACCATTCATGATTTCTTACACCTGCTTCGTACCCACATACCCTTTGTTTGGGATGAGTAGGAAGAAGCTGCATTTGAAGCCCTCAAGAATGCTCTCACATAAGCCCCTCTGATCTCCACTTTGGATTTCTCTCAGGACTTCATCCTTTATGTCTCAGCATCCGATTATGCCGTGTCTGGATTCCTTGTTCAAGAAGATGCTGCTCGCTAGGAGCATGTCATTTATTACATCATCTAGACCTTGTCTGGACCACCCCTATGTTACCCATATGAGGAAAGACTAGCCCTTGTTGTTGTCTTTTCCGTCCAAAAATTGCGACACTACATTTTGCTCAGTCATACCACAGTTGTCTCCGACTCCAACCCCATGGTCTATCTCTTAAACCGGCGGCTCCTGCAAGGTCACATTGCTAAATGGGTAATTATCCTCCAGGAATATGACCTCACTTTCAGAACCCCTAAGAGCACTAAAGCCCTCGCGCTTTCCCAGCTCATCATCGATCTCCCCTCCCTTCTGCCGTCCCCACAAATCTCCGATGAGTTACCCAACAATCACTTGCTCATCATCTCGTCTGATGACCCATGGTACAGTGATATTTTGTTTATACCTTCGCATGTAGAAGTTCAGACCCAACATCAGTCGTGATGGACGTTGCCATATCCGTCAACAGGCCTCTCGATATCTCCTCTTAGGCGATGTCCTTTAGCGGTGCGGGGTGGACATGATTTTCCGTCGTTTCCTTACACATGAGGAAGACGAACACATCCTCAATGACTGTCATAGTGGTGCCTGCGGCGGCCATTTCTATGGAATGGCCACCACTCGAAAGGTCATCCGCGCTGGATACTTCTGGCCCACACTCTTTACCCGACTGCATCACAGCGGTCCAAACATCGCCATAATTGCCAACTTTTTTCCCCCAAGGCCCGGACACCACCCACTCTGTTACACACCCAGTCGTCACCATTGGTCCCTTTTGTAAGTGGGCTATTGAATTCATGGAATGTAAACCCCCATCTGCCAATGGCCATAAATATATCATTGTCGTCGTCGATTACTTCACCAAAATGGGATGAAGCCATGCCCACCTTCAATTGTAAAGCTGACACCGCTAGCTGTTTCTTTCTTAACCACGTTATCACTCAATTCGGGGTCCCCAAACAGTTGGTCTCAAACCATGGTTCACACTTTGAAGATTCCCTTTGGCGTGAGTTATCCACCCTATTGAAGTTTGAACATCAGTATTCCTCTGCTTACTACCCCCAAGGGAACGGCCAAGTAGAGGCCATTAACAAAATTTTAAAAAACCATCCTCCAATGCACTGTTGACCAGCATAATTCCAATTGGCACCACATGTTGTTCCCTGCCTTATGGGATTTCCGTACATCCACCATAACCGCCACTGGTATTACCCCGTTTCATTTAGTTCATGGTGCTAGATTCTGTCCTCCCCCATCGAGGTGTCAGATACCTGCCTTACACATCGCCGTTGAGCTTCTCCCAGACACCTCCCCACTCGAGCATTGTCTGCTATCAACCTAGAAAAAGCTGATGAAGACCGTCGTGCCACTCTACAGACCATTGAAGCCACCAAGAACTGCTCCAAAGTTGGTTATGACAAACATGTCCACCCTCGAACTTTCTATGAAGGGGACCTCGTCCTTGCCTATGACCAAGCCCATGACAAGACTAGTAAAGGAAAGTTTGAATCCATGTGGCAAGGCCCTTACATCGTGCAGAACTACCTCAGCAATGGGGCATACATTTTAACTGACTTAGAAGGTCACCCTTTGCGCAACCCCCGTAATGGGTTGTATCTTAAATGCTTTTATCCCTAAATAAACTCATGGCCCCATTGGTCCGTATTGTACAGTTTGCTCTCTTTTTATTTTTCACCTTTTTTACTGCAATCTTACATTTATCATTTTTGCATGATCATAGATGGACCATCTTCCACCTCATTACATTGGCTTCGCCGATGGAGCAAGCCACTAGTCTCTAAACCTGGCTTCTGCAGCATGGGTCTTATATTCCCCTTCACATGAATTGATTCACCTTGACGGAATATGTATAGGCATTGCTACCAATAACCAGGTGGAGTATGATGTTGTGACTGGCCTCCTAACTGCTTCCCTCTAGATGGGCATATGTCACCTTCATGTGTTCCTTGACTCCCAGCTACTTGTCTCCCAGCTCAACAACTGCTATCAGGTGCATGATCCCTGCCTCTTTAGAAAATTCCTGTGCACAAAACAACTCAGGTGACAATTTGAAGCTCAAAATAGCATCATAGATCAAATGGCTAACAATATCCTAGATTGGCACATCAATCACACCATGTAAAACCTCCATCATGCATCATCATCCCATAACATCTCATCAAAAATATATAAAAACCCAAAAAGATTGCAAGGGGCATCCACGTGCCTATCATCACATAAACATTTGCATCCATGTGCAAAAACATAAAAACACATTATTATACAGGGGCATTCACATGCAGTACCAACATATAACAAACCATAAGCGCATCCACATGCGTAGACTACATCATCATCGCAAAAAGGTGCATCCATGTTCATATATATATATATATAAGTAAACGTCAATATGCTACACATGTCTTGAGTACCCCCGTACTTAGCTATACAAAAAAATATCTATACATCAATATGCCTCATAGAATACATGCCGTAGCTACAAAATCGAGGGGAGTCCCCTGCACTCCCTAATGAGAGTCATAACCCCCATCACTGCCTGTGTCAGCTGCCTCCGATTCCTCCCCCCACTCCTCCTCCGGTAGCTCCTCATCCCTTACGGGCTCCTGCACCGACCCCTATCCGCCAAAATAGCCACTCGGATCCTGATCGATCAGAACCCCCGTGGTGCCCTCAGACAGTCCTTAATCACCTCCGGATCCACGTCCCTCCACCCATCATCAGTCACACCGACCAGCAACCGATCTAGAAGCATCTGTATGGACTCCAAAGTCCCCTCAGCATCCCTTCGACGCACCTCCCCTCAGCCCGGAAGGGCTGGTACCACCACATGCCCCCCGTGTGCTACATGTTCTGGTGGAGGTCTCAGGCCAACATATGCAGATCATACATTAGTCAGTAACAACATATCAACATATTAAACCTATCATACACAAATCTTGACATCAATAACATGCAAGCAAACCAATACATACCATCTAGTCCCCACGCCTGCCCTGGCGGACGTGGTGCCTCCGGATCCCCGGTGTAGTCCATATCTCTGTATGGATAATCATCCAATTTCAGTGGCATCTACAACCACTGCAGGTAGAGCTCCTGAGTAAAGTATCTCCCAACCTCACCGCCACCCCCGGTGGTGCATCATCTCTCCCCACCGCACCATGCGTGGCTACCTCAGTCCTCCTGCCCTGATAGGCACCCGAGGCCGCAGTGTAGGTAGCTGCTCCATGAAGAAGGCACACAGAAAGGATCCATAACAGAATCCCTTTCCAGCTTCCTTCACCGATTTCAGCTGCCACTGAACACAAGTGAGGAACATCTGGCCCCAAGCATAATATACCCCATCCAGCACCCACTCCACCAGCTGCATCTGGCCCCCGGACACATTCTCAGGTGATTGGGACCCCAAAACTCGAACCACGCATGTTGCAATCACCTGTACTGCTGGCTCCTGCATGTCCACCACCCGAAGTGCATTCCTCTGCACCCTAGCTTCCGGAACGCAGTACCGCTCCAACATATCCTCCATATCCACATCTGCGGATACTCGTGGCTGCGTATCAGCCACCCTACCCAGACAGGGAAACCCCATCAATAAGTATACATCTGCACGGGTGATATCCACCCTCTCTCCCTGCACCCTGAATGCCTGAATGTCAGGCTCCCAAAAGCTCACTAATCGGTTCAGCAGTAGCGCTGCTTAACACATCATAGGCACCTGTGCGAACTTCAGCAGTCCGTACAACCCCAATGTAGACCACACGTGCTGATCCCTCCGGATGACATCCACTATGTCATCTGGGACATCCAACTCTCACCAAAGCACCAACGACATCTTGTCAATCACACAAGGAAAACTCATCAGACTCATGTCAAAGAAGTAACCCTTCTCCCCCCCCAAGGAAAACCCTAAAAGCTTGATCCCAATCGCGACTTTAGTGCCCCTTGCTGTGGTTTCTGACTGTGGTTGTCAAGGATACAATCGCGGTCCGGGACCACGCCTGTAGGAGCTGAACTCGTTGTCCCGAACCGTGTGTCTAGCCTCAGAATGTGTGATACAAGACCGCGTATTCTGACCCAAACCTCGTGGTCCCCGTTCGCGTGATCTGCCCTGAAACCCGCGGTCCTCGACCACAGTTCCACCCCAAAAACCCGCGGTCCACCCCACATGGACCGTACAAAAAATCCCCTAGGACCCACTACCCCCCCCCCCACCCCTCGACCCAATGAAAATGTAGGTATGATTTTATCGGACCTGTAACTACCGGATCTGAAAACGGCCAGTCGGATCGTCCAGAAACACCAACTTAGCTCTGGTCCACTTTGATCACTAGTCAAAGTTAACAAGTCCAAATAAAACTTGTCATGTTGGACCCACTTACTATTTATAGTTTGTTGACCTTTTCGTGTTTTGGCAATTCTGAACCCATACAAAGTCTATTTTTCAAATCATTTCCACCACTGGAATCAGCATGACGAGACTGTCATGATGGTCAACTTATTTTCTTATTTTTTCCACATCATTTTTTGAGCTTTCTTTTTTTTTTTAGACACCACTAGTCGCCTCGGTTTACAAGCAATCTCGACAAGTATGACTTATCCAGGTATGTTTCGAGATTTGTTCATGATTAAGTTTATGGTATGTTTGTCTTCATGTTATTATGGTTAGTACAATCTTGATTAAATTTAGACTTGTCGTATCACCTTAATAAAATTATGAATGCATGATAGAAGATATTCATTGATTAGGGTGTTGACACTTATGATTGTACTAATGCATTATGGTGTTGTATGAGGTTTATGTTGTCTGCTAACATGAAAGGTACACCTAGAAAGATAAATCATGTTCTAGTTCAAGAACATATGATCATGATGACATGAAGACAAAGATTCATCCATTGTCGTGGATCACTTAGAAGATCTATTTACGAGGTATGTATAACTTGGTTTTATAATGGTTAACCTATGAGATATGCAGGTTACTAGCACAAGTCATTGAAGAGAACAAGAAGACATCATGTGGGTATGTTAGACATAATTTGCTAACATACCAATCCAGGTATGTTTTTCCTATATCAAGTTAGAATCCTACCTTGTGTTAGGATCCCTTCTATAAGTATACTTGGTATGATTGATTATATTTATTCATAAAGTTACAAATGTAAGTAATCAAGGGTTTATGCATATTATGTTGATTGATGATTTAACTAACCAGAAGAGTCCTATGATCAAATAAGAATATGCATGAGTAAAAGAAGACTTCCCTGAAACCTTGAATACTAATGTTTATGAATAGTAATGTTTATTATCTGTGTTTGAAATGATCATGACTATACATGTTTAAGATTATTGTGTTTTGATAGTATTAAGACTAGACTAATGTGTGATTATGTATGGGACCTCAAGGATAACACAATGATGATACTAATAAGCATGCATAGTGATTAAGGATGGGTATAATTTCAAGGACAGGTAATCAAAGAAGCAAAGATCAAGAGGGAGCACACTCCAGTTGTTCCTGAAAGGAAGCAAAGATCAAGAGGGAGCACACTCCAGTTGTTCCTGCAAGGAAGCAAAGATCAAGAAGGAGCAAACTTCAGTAGTTTCTGCAAGGATGCAGATATTCAGAGGAAGTTGACCACTTCTCACAATCCACATCAGAATGGAGTTGTAGAAAAGAAGCAAAGACTGAGAGGGATTCAACCCAACAAACAAACAAAGATAAGTATTGGATTTATCATTCCTTGCATATTTTATTGTTTAAATAATATTGTTCAATAATGTATATACTGATGTTCCTAGAATTAGGTTTTGTATTATGCATATTAGAATAGTTGCATTGTTGAACAATATACTACTAATATACATGGGTAAGTGGCATATGGCACTGTACAACATTCCATTGCTACTTATCTAGAATGAAACCTCTTTGCTAAAATGTTGGGAGTTGTGCACACTCTTAACAATGTTCTGGTAGAGATTGGAAGGCATCTAGAAAGTTATAGGATATGGATAAATGTTGTATTGAAGCGTTGGCTAAGATAATTGCATGACTATATGACATATTTCTTTATGTGTAAGAATTTGTTCTAAAAACTATGAGATGTTTTCTAATCATGCAATTTAACTTGTTGTGTAGGAAAGATCGTATACCATCACCTACAAAAGAAGGACTACAACATTTGTTCAACAACAAAGTTATCTATTGAAAATATTGAAGTTCCCAAGATCTGGGAAGAATGCCATAATCGAGGAGTACCAGTCGATCATGAAGATATTTGGGATGCAGTTCCAAGACATGAAGGGGAGTCTGTAGTGACTTCCAAGAAGATCTACAAGATCAAGCATGCTGCAAGTGGTAGCATAGAGAATTTTCCTCCTATAGCCAGATACACTTCCATTAGATCAGTACTTGCTGCAGTGATGAAATGGAAGATACACCAGATGGATGTCAAGACAACTTTCTTGAATGGTGTAGTCGAAGAGGAAGTGTATGTGGATCAGCCACTTGGTTTTGAGACACTTGACGGAAAGTCGTATATGTGCAGAACTTGTTATGATAGGATAGACAACTTTCTATCCAGTTTGAGCTTTACCAAGAGTAACGCAGATTCCAATCTTTACTACAAGGTTGAGGAAGGCAATCCAGTGATACTACTATTGTATGTGGATGACCTGTTGTTACAAGTGAGGATAGATTGATTACCGACACACAGCAAAAGCTTGCTACCGAGTTCAAGATAAAGGACTTGGGGAAGATGCATTATTTTCTAGGCATGGAGATTTGGTAGAGTGTAGATGGAATCTTCCTTGGACAAGGGAAGTATGCAGTAGAGATCCTGAAGAGGTTCGGGATGATGGACTGGAAGGACATGGCCACATCTATGGAATCGAACTTGAAGCTTCTGTGTGATGCTTCATCCGATCCAGTTGATGTCACGATGTATCGTCAGATGATTAGGTCCTTGATGTACCTGACGAACACGAGACCAGATATTTGCTTTGCGGTGAACACATTGAGCCAATTCCTGACAAATCCTAGAGGTGTTCACCTGGTTGCTGTAAAGCATATTCTAAGGTACCAGAAGGGTGCGGTTGACTATGGGCTCAAGTATGATGCGAATCCAAAGTTTAACCTGCAGGGTTATGTTGATTCAGATTGGGTAGGCAGTGCTACAGATAGGAAGAGCAATTATAGGTGCTGCTTGAGTATGGGATCAGGTGTGATCTCTTGGTTTAGCAGGAAGCAGTCTTGCGTAGCACTAAGTACAGTCGAGGCAGAGTATGCTGCAGCCTGTTCGGCTAGTTGTGAGGCAGTATGGCTTCGGAAGCTACTGTCTCAGTTATTTGATCTACCGTTGAAGGCTACTGGTATCTTTTGTGACAACCAGAGTTGTGTGAAGCTGTCTGACAACCCAGTGTTTCACGATAGGTCGAAACACATAGAGATCAAATATCACTATATCAGGGATATGGTGTAGAGAGGAGCAGTGAAGATCCTGTATGTTGTGACGGATGAGCATATTGCAGATGTACTGATGAAGCCACTAGCCAGAGTGAAGTTTGAGTACTTCAGAGAGAGGCTTGGTGTTCTTCAGATCGATGACATTTCAGGGAAGAAGTGATGGAGGCATTTGCAGAATCCATTCCAAGCATGTTGGAAGGAGGATCCTTCACATGGCTGTGGATGTAAGCGCTAGATGATGAGCATTAGGATGATGCACCAATTACTGCTCTGTATATGTATATACATCATTTATGTATGTATGCATCATGTTGGATACTAGATATGATCAGTTGGATCATTTATGTATGTATGCATCATGTTGGATGTTGGATATGATCAGTTGGATCATTTGTATCTATTTGTATATGCATCATGTTGGATGCTTGGACCATGTATCTGTATATGTATCAGGTGGATACGTTTATGATCAGGTAGATCATGTATGTTGATATGTATCAGGTATGGTCAGGTGGATCATGTATTTGTATGTAAGGTGGATACATTGTATGATCAAGTGGATCATGTATGATTATATGTATCAGGTAGATACTTGGTATGCATCAGGTAGATGCATTGTATGATCAGGATGATTATGGATGACGAGCTTCAGGATGTTGCTCCAGATGATATGTAGAAAGATGATCATGTGTACATTAGGATGATGTATGATGAGTATCAGGTTGATACTGTTTGGCCGTGAAACAGGTTATGCAGATAAGCATATAATTTGTGCCTTGGGAGATTTGCAGATAGTCTTTCGAGGTTTAGCCTATGGCATGTAATTTGTGCCCTGGGATATCTGGCAAATGCTCTTTTGAGGTTTTGCTTGGGAGGACATATAATTTGTGCCCTGGGATATTTGCATATAGTCTTTCGAGGTTTTTCCTATGGCATGTAATTTGTGCCCTAGGATATCTGGCAAATGCTCTTTTGAGCTTTTCTCCTATGGCATGTAATCTATTCCCTGGGAGATCCAATAGCTTGAGCCGTGTGCTCATAATCAGTCCTGGGATGCTATTTCAAGGGTTTTCCATGACCACATGTAATTTGTGCCCTGGGAGATCCGATAGGTTGACCCGTGTTCTCGTAATCAGTCCCAGGATGCTCTTTCGAGGTTTTGTGGTGACCACATGTAATTCTGTGCCCTGGGAGATTTGATAGGTTAAGCTGTGTGCTCATAATCAGTTCTGGGATTCTCTTTCGAGGTTTTGTGGTGGAGTCACATGTAAACAGTCCTAGAGATCTGGATAGGATGAAAAAGGCCTCATATGCTCTTTAGGTTTCTTGCTAGCCAAGAGACTCTTTTAAGGTTTTGTGATGCACGTAATAAGTCATGAGGATTCCACAGTATGGCCAATGATGATGAAGACCTGCAGGCGGTGGGCCTACATCCAGTATGAAAAAGGATTGGCTCTGTAGAACTTCCTATGATGAGTAGATTCAGAGATTGATTGAGATAGCAGCAGCAGTGATGGTGACGATGATCCAAAGAAGAAGACTTGTGCTAGAATACCTGTGTCAAGAAATACCTTCCTAGTTAAGAGGGAATGTTGACGTATTTGTAACTTCGGAAAGTATTTCATATATGTATATTGTACTCCTACAGAGATAATATTATTCCTCTATATAGAAGTGTTTGTATTCCTATAGATATGTTATTATTCCTCTATACGGAAGTGTCATAACTTATACTTGATGGGTTATTAGACCACCTTGTTGGGGGCCCTGTATAAGTCATGTGGGTTGAAGGGTTATTAGACCACCCTATTTGGGGTCATCCATGTGGTTTAAAGGGTTATTAGACCACCCTATTGGGTGTCGACCCAGTCAACATTATGTTATGTGGTTAAGTTAAGGCCGACCTAGTAAAGGTTAATAGCCAAGTCAAGTCAAGTATAAATAGAGTGCGGGAGGCACTCTATTTCATCATTCTATTCTCTCTCACACTCTTGGAAGAGTGGCTCACTTGTGGAGGAGGAGAAGCTGCTGATAGGATATGTCTATCTCTAATGCTTGGGTTGAATCATTGCTCTATCTATCTCTGAGGAAGTTATTGGGGTTTTTCACCTTTATGGTTTTCCCCAAGTAAACTTTGTGTCTCTTGTGTGCTTGCATTACTGTGTCCATGACTGATATGCTATAGATATGCTATACATGTTGTTCTCTTATTAACATCCTAGATCAAATTGAAGTAAATTCTGAAAAACTAACACCTTGACAACCAACTGCTTCTTCTGAGTAGTGGTAAAGTCATTGGTGTTGTGAGGAAAATGCACCTATAGTTCAGGGGAGAAACTACCAACTTCAGGTATGAAATATAGACCTACAAAAGTTCTGCAAATACAACAAATAAGTGAAGAGATTAAGGTTAGAGATATATGAACCTTATTTAGAAGGTTGATCCTAGCCTCCTCTTCCTTGCTCTTCAATGTTGTCCAATGTCGCAATGCCCACACCTGAAAAACAAATTCATACATTTCTCAAATACATTTGACTATATACATAAGATTGATATTCATAATAGAAGAAGACATCAGATTATAAACAAACTGTAATCAAATCTGAGACACACATGAATAGGTCATATTTGGAAAGGGAAGAACATCTGATCTTTATTTATGAATGAAGCAAGTACATAAAGTTATTTCTTCCTTCATGCTTGGCACTTCACGAAACCTAGATTCAAGGTCTCCTGCTTTTGTTCTCCAAGGATCCCAGCCTCTAATCAGCTATGCAAAGGTTTATCAGAAACTGAGGCACAAGAGAGGGGGATGAGGGTCTCCATTCCTCCAGCATAACATTGTTATAGGCTTGGTCCCCTAACATGGCCCTTCTACCTTCCTTATATAGTCAATGAAGGAGAGGAAAAGTAGTTATAACCGATCAGGAGGCTCCCTGACCAACTTGACTAAACCAAAATTTGATATTTTGACTAGTACAGGAAAATGCCCTACTCTTCCTACTGCAAACCAGCGCATTTTTCAAGGTGTGCACTACTTTAGTGAAGCAAAGTAGCACATTTCTGAGGTGTGCGCTACTTTATTAAAGTAGAGTTGCATATTTTCCAAGGTGTGCACTACTCTATAGGCATAAGAGTCATGCACACATCCTAGTATGCCCTACTCTTTGCATAGGAAACCAGTGTTTTTGGATAAAAATGGCCAAAAACACGGTTTTTTGATGATTTTCAGGAGATGGTTTGGTCTGGAAAAATGTTCCTAAGGGTTGTAACCATCAAATGAGCTAAGAGTGAGGTAATTTCAACCATTTTTACTGTCCCAAATGACCCCGCAATCCACAAATGTATTGTTGTGTGACTAAACTTGATCTCAAGAAGTGTCGTCACGGATGGAGAAGTGTCATTTTAAGCTATAACATATGCACCCTAATGTATGAGGTTAGAGAGAGTGAGGGAAACGATGGCCGAAACAAATTATAACTAACAAAAAGTGGAATCATGGAAATGGGGTAATCGAAGAAACCAAGAATCATAGGCTCAAATGAAGTACCTGAAAGCAAAGGCAATGTCAGACAAAATCATCCTTTGGGTAACTGTCCATGTTCAAATAGTGGGACATGACGTCTAAGAGGATACAATAATGATCCAAATACTAATGCATATATCATGGCCACTAGAATACAAGCGTGGATCCATGAGGAACATAAGTGTAAACATAGCCATGTAAATACAAGGTGGATCTATGTCAAAACTATAGAACATAGCCATAAAGAACAAGCTAGATCTATGTCTCATCAAGACCCCAAAAAAGTGTGGCTCAATCTTGCACAACTTGGGTGATAACATAAATGAGGTGATGCTATTGAGGATCCCAAGGTCTTCATCCAAAAACAACCCAAGGTACAAAGCTATCCATGCGAATAAATAAGTTGATGTCGAACATGGGAGGTATCGTTTGATTATCGGTCATTAATGTATACCATTAACAAACGCGAGGGTGTCCACCAATAATGAAAATGGAACCCAAGGTACCTAGTACATTCAAGCAAGTGCGAATAAATGGTCTTGTCATTGAAAACTTGAAGAATCCATCAGATAGGAGATATTGATGTATTCCCATCTATCCAATAGTGAGGGAAACTACCACTAAAGACTGCAATCCCCAAGGTACTAACCAAAACTCTAAACTTCATTCCCATATCACAATGAGTTGAAGTTGATGGGAAGAAGTCCATTAGAAGGGAGGCCTTAATGCATCATCCATCATCCAACACGAGGGACACTCAATAGGTATGAGATGATTTGGAGTAGGATAGAACACATGATGAAACATACTGACACCAAGGAATGGCCAACACATGAGGTCAAGGCAATTGTAGAATGGGCGACACAGGTTATATCGTTGAATAGTGAGCATGACACAAGAGTGACTTAGGCAGCTTATAACCAAAGAGACCACGATGCAAATCTGCAATGTAGGAGAAATTAACAGATTCTCCATATGATTGGAAGACTAACCAAACGGAGGAGTAAGAACTTTGAGATCAGGTTTATCATAAGGCTAACACTAGAACCCAACTTGTTTGATAGACTCAAAACAGGTGCTTTGTTCAAGGAGATAATTGACTTGTTGCCATCATATTGAAAGATATTTTAACATTCTTCCCTTCCCTTTCCTTTTTCATTTTTTAACGAGCTTGACAACGAACTAAAGCATACTCGATGGTATTTTCATATTTAAGGAGTCTAGAAAACCTAGAAGAAAACTCCATACACCTGTCCATGGATTTTATATCGAGCCCATATTGGTCTATGCTCAGCAGTGTTTTCTTACTTATAGAGTTGAAAAACTTAAACAGTCCTCTATACACCTACTCATGGATTTTAATATCGAGCCCAAGTAGGTTAATGCTTGTCGGTGTTTTCCTGTTTATAGAGTCTGAAAAACTTAAACAATCCTCTTTTTACCATCTCGTGGATTTCACATCAAGCCCGAGTAGGTGAATGCTCGCTTGGTGTTTTCACGTTTAGAGAGCCTGAAAACCCTAAAGAAAGGCTCCAACAAGTCCTTTTTCGTAAAGTTAGTGTTCTCCCCCGAAAAAGTATAAAACAATGGAAGAAGAACTCTTCTAGCGCATACAAAAGTATACCTAGAGTATACCTTTTCCATAATTTATCCACCAAGGCCTGGAAAAGGGGTAGTTCTATAGCTAAGTGGATGTCAGTTTAGTTATTTTAATGAGCCCGAAAAGACAACTATGCTCGGCAAACTTTTCCTATTTAAGGAGTTTGAAAAGGGCTTAAAAGAACTCCATAGGGATATTTTTCGTAAAGGTTTAACGAGCCCAAAAAGTAAACTCGTGACCTCCTTACTGTTTTTAACGAGCTCAAAGGAGATACATAAAAAAACTAATAACTTCCTTACTGTTTTTTAATGAGCTCATAGTAAAGATGAAAGAAATGCTCATAGCCTCCTTACTATTTTTAACGAGCTCGAAGGAAAGGTGGAAGACTGCTTGTAACCTACTTACTGTTTTTAACGAGCTCGAAGTAAAGGTAGAAGAATGCTCGTAACCTACTTACCATTTTTAACGAGCTCGAAGTGAAGGCATAAGAATGCTCGATAATGGGAGGAGACAAGTGTCAAGGACATGCAAAACTAGCTCCAAGTGCATGGAACAAAGCTATGCCTAATGCACGGAATATGAGCAAGATAAGGACACTCAGGGTGTGTCTCCTCCAGGTAAAAGGTGTCAAATTGCGAAGGCAAAATGATACAGGGCTTAGCGAAAATGAGATCATAGATGGAGGCTTATACAACGAGATAAAAGTGTGGAAGCTAGCATTAGGCTCATTAGTGCAAGTGGGATCATAACAGATGCATATGCAACTTGAACATGAAGATGGGAGCCTTATCAGGGATGGCCATAAATATATGAAGATTCTTCTCAAAGTCATGGTAAATCTAAAAAGGCTCTCGAGCCTATGAGAAAAACTCAGCATGGGCACCAAAATGGCATAAGGGTGTTGACTAGGGTGACCCATGTTAGTTAGGTAGGCTCTACTGTCGGATTGGTGCACAATGCATAAATAGATGGCTAACACACCAATATCCAATAGGTTCGACCCTATGGCGAATTCGGATGGAAAAAGGTTCAAATGCAACTTAACAGCAGGGAAGCCTAAACCTATATGCAAGGTTTCGAATATACCTGACATGGTCGCACAAGGTGTCAAAAAGGACTAGTAAGCAAGTATAAATCTAGCTAAGAATCCTATCTCCAAGAAACAATAGTACCTAGATTATATCTAAAACATATGTAAAGAAAGACCCGATACAAGTCATTGTGGTAGAAATAATTTCAACTTCACTATCATAAACAGTAGGCATAAACAAGGCAGAGTTTTCAAATGAAGACTCTATGGTACCCAAGCCCGAGGACTTACAATCAAAATTTTCAACTTTAGGATGAAGATCAAAGTTGAAGGACATGACGGAATCTGCAGAAACAAATTCATCATCACGGGAGTTGAGAATTCTAGAAGCAAAATCAAACTCAGCAGGAACACCGATTTGCGGATCTATAGGAGAGTCCAAAGACTCAACAGTAGGAAGATCAAACTTTAAGGTCAAACCGGGGCTGGACATGACTGTGACTGGATCAACATCCAAATGAATGGAAGACTATACTATGGACTCTAGGAAAACTTCATCAGAAGGAAGTATATTGTCCCAGATAGAACACATATCTAACCATTCAGATGGAGGTGTCACTTGGTCAAAAGCTGGGACTAAGTCTCGAGAAGGTAAGCATGAACTCAGAGACTTCTTTTCAGTAGCAATTGAACTCAAGGAACAATATGCCACATAAGTCCCATGTGACATAGTAGTGCCTAATGACGAGGGATCAGAATGGTCTACAATTGGGTAATAAGGAGGATCAATGAATGCAAGATGGTTGATAGTGATGATGCTTTAGTTATGAGGAAAATGCATCACATGAAAGACCGTAGACACCACAACATGCATAGCATAAACGTAATCACGTCCAAGGATCATATCAAATTCCACAGGGTCCTTTAAAACCATAAAATCAACTAAGACTGTTTTTTCACCCAAAGTAACAGGTACCTGACAAAGGAATCCGATCGGTTCACTAGGTCTTCTATCGAAGGTCAATGGCCAATTAACAGCTGGAATAACATTAGGGAAACCCAAATCTCTCCAAGCATAAGCGGATAAGATACTAACAGAAGCTCCTTCATCTACAATGCACCAATCAACCATATGGTTCCCGATATCAACCTTTATCTAGAAAGGTGTCGAACAAGGAAGACGAGGCTCGGCTAGACTATTCCAATCAAAGGAAATGATCGTAGGACTTGGTAGGGGTTCACATGGCACGAGTAAAGTGTCCCCTTTTTTATAAACGTCCAAACTAGTAATGCAGAAGACTTTAGGTACAGGTGCATTAGTCTCCAAAGGCCTGATGGGATTGGTCGAAGATTGCATCGATTTGATCACTTCACTCTCCGAAGGAAGAGTGGGGTCAACCAAAGATTGCATTGGTTCAACCACTTTATCAACCAAAGGTTGATCAGACTGTAGGGAATCTATGGATAGCTCAGGAGCAGAGATTCCTTCTGACATGGACCACACTCTTCGTGACTCTGGAATGGCAGGGTATCGGTGAGTAAGATGATCTCCCTTACAAAGTTTACAAGGGAACTTTGGTTTTCATCCTATAGGTCTAGACTCCTTTACAAAATCAGTACTCCCAGCATGACTAGCATTGGCTGACAGCTTGCCCCCAGCATGACTTGTTGTGGCCGGTTGCTCAGAAGTAGAAGACTTTTGAACTAAGGACCACACTTTTTGCACTTCTGGAAGTACAGGGCACAAGTAAGTAAGGTGGCCTCCCTCACAAAACTTGCAAGGGAACTTACACTTCTGTTTATTGGGTTTGTCGACAAAGTCAACTCCCTCAGCATGACTTGCAGTGGCTGATCTGGTGTCTCTAGTATGAGTCACAGGAATTGGTGACTTGTCATTAATATGACTAGCAGTGATCAATGACGTGTCCCTAACATGACAAACAGTGGTTGAAGACAAACTTTCAGTGTGATTTTCAGTGACTAAAATGTTTCTCCTAGCATGACCTCCAAAAGCTGGGTAGGTGCCCCCTGCATGATTTGAAGAGGCAGGGTGCTCGCCCCCAGCATGATTTCCAGAGGCTAGGTTGCTTCCCCCTTGTTTTGGCATCTTCTTCCTATTCTTCCCCCGTCTATTCATTTTAGACTGCTGGTTACTAGTATTTCTACTTTTGCCACATGAGCTAGAAGGAGGAGGAGAAGATGTTACTGGCAAAGAAGGCACAGGGTTCTGATGCTCTTGATTGGAGGTGCTCACAAAAGAAGCGTCAGGAGCATGCAAGGAATTTGGAGTGGAAAACAACCAAACCAGCAACCCTATAGTGAATCCAAGAAGATTCAAAGTAGCCATTAAGGGAGTACCAATGTTTCCAATGAATGGAATAGCACAAGGATCCCCCGAAACAGGGGTTCCTTGATTGGTGCTCGCTAGAATGCTAGAGATAGTTTGTTGCTTAAATGAGCAAGAAAATCTCTAAGGAAAATTAAGACAAGTAGCTCAAAGAGCACACCACTAAAAAAGGTCCTCGGTAAATCAAACCAGGAAAATAGATGTCTTTTGGAGAAGAGTCTGGGATGATGAGGGCCTAGAACAGATCAATGAAGGATGAAGAACAGTTACCCGGGGTCCACAATACAATGACTAACGGTGCAAGCATTGGAATCACCCAACAACCCTCCCAAAGACTTGCAAGGGATTTCCTCCCACGTCTGTCATAGGTACAGTAGATATAACCCTCCGCTGTCACCTGTGTATGATCCTATGGTCAGATACTAAGGATACAACGACACTGAAGTCGAATCAGAAGGCGTGGGAAGGGAAGCTGAGCCTGAAACTCAATAGAGTCACCAAACGTGATCCAATCCTGGTATATGCTCGAAACATAAAGTAGGAGGTGTATTCTCAACAATCTTATCTCACAAGACCTACTGCATAGATCCTAGGAAAGCTTTGAATGAGGTGGGTTTACCTGTGATAGTCGAACTTCGATTTTTGCGTAATGTGTGATCTTCAGTGGTTTAAGGTGTTTTAAACCCAAGATCCTAACCAAGACTAGTTGGTGAAAAGTGTAACCTATAAAAGAAAATGTTACTAGTACATTTTATTAGGGTTCATTTTAAAGGTTACTTGCTTACTCAAAAAGGTAGTGGGTGTGTGAGAGTGGTTATAACAGAGATAGAGTACTGAAATGAAATATTTACCACTAAACAAATCTTTTCTTTTCAATGCAAGTCTTAAAGATACGATCTAGAATGCATGTGCAAATGCAATTTTTAATCTTTCGAATGCAAAAAAGGTAAAAAAAAAGTCTAAATGTACAAAATTAAACTCAAAACCTAATAATGCAGCTACTCAAACAAATAAGTATGCAAAAGAAAATTTCTTTTTTTTTGATACAAAGCACTCTTAAATCCTTTAAGCCACTTGCAAGGTACTCTACTTAAAAAAAAATCAAATTTGTTTATGCTTTTCAAAGGTAAGAAACAAAATTGAAATTGAAACTAACCTACTATCAAAGTAAAAGCAAAGAACTTTCAAGTTTCCTTATTGAAACAGTAAAAGCATCCAATACGACGTTCATATTCTTATTGATGTAAGCATGCAAAGCATTGGGAAAAGTGTACGAAACCTACTTTTAGACCCAAACAAAGAAAATGAATTACAAAGAAGTATGGTTTGGTAAAGTCAGTTATGTACATAAACGGTGCAGTCAAGGTCCTTAACAACAGCAAAGACACTTGAGATTTCACTACAAAAAGAAAACTAAAAGCATAAGGGAGGATAAGAAACCAATCTAAAGTGAAATTTCACTCAAATATATACCAACAGGGTCAAGTAGACTCAATAGGTTTCAATCCAGTGGAAGTGGAGCAAGCAGGTTCAGTCAGACTCAAATTAGGGTACAAAACATCAAACTGGTCCACAACCCCCCAACTTGGGTCAACAAGCCCCAAAACTTTCCAAACAATCCCAAATGTATCAAAAGAGGTCCAAATCATGAACATAGAATCAATAAAAGGATAGGAGACCACGTATAGTGGTTTAACTCAGACCTAGGGTCATCAGAGACCCCAAAAATGCAGCCACAACCCCCAAATTTGGGTCCACAACCCAAAAACTCAAACCCAGAATGTGTGCGCTACTGTGTATAAGGCATACCAGCTCCCATAACAAGGGAATGTGCAATTGTGCTTCACAACAGTAGCGTATAGGTGGGAAAAGTTGAAAAAATGGGGTTAAAACCCCCCAACTTGGGTCCATCAGAGTCTAAAAGGGCTAGGAAGGGTTTGTAAGAGCCAAGGAGGGTCAAACAAAGCCTAAAAACTAATTATAATCAAGAAATTGAACAAATACCTTCAAACAAAACTTAAAAAATGACCTTGGATACCCCTAAGCAATTAGGCTTTCCCCAACGGAGTCGCCATTCTGTTGTGAGGAAAATGCACCTATAGTTCAAGGGAGAAACTACCAACTTCAGGTATGAAATATAGACCTACAAAAGTTCTACAAGTACAACAAATAAGTGAAGAGATTAAGGTTAGAGATATATGAATCTTATTTAGAAGGTTGATCCTAGCCTCCTCTTCCTTGCTCTTCAATGTTGTCCAATGTCGCAATGCCCACACCTACAAAACAAATTCATACCTTTATCAAATACATTTGACTACATACATAAGATTGATATTCATAATAGAAGAAGACATCAGATTATAAACAAACTATAATCAAATATGAGACACACATGAATAGGTCACATTTGGAAAGGGAAGAATGTCTGATCTTTATTAATGAATGAAGCAAGTACATAAAGTTATACCTTCCTTCAAGATTGGCACTTCATGAAACCTAGATTCAAGGTATCCTACTTTTGTTCTCCAAGGATCCCAGCCTCTAATCAGCTATGCTAGGGTTTATCAGAAACTGAGGCACAAGAGAGGGGGATGAGGGTCTCCATTCCTCCAGCATAACATTGTTATAGGCTTGGTCCCCTCACATGGCCCTTCTACCTTCCTTATATAGTCAATCAAGGAGAGGAAAAGAAGTTATAACCGATCAGGAGGTTCCCCAACCAACTCAACTAAACAAAAATTCAAGATTTTGACTAGTACAGGAAAATTCCCTACTCTTCCTACTGCAAACCAACACATTTTTCAAGGTGTGCGCTACTCTAGTGAAGCAAAGTAGCGCATTTGTGAGGTGTGCACTACTTTATTGAAGTTGATTTGCATATTTTCCAAGGTGTGCACTACTCTATAGGAATAAGAGTCATGCACACATCCTAGTATGCCCTACTCTATGCATAGGAAACAAGCTTTTTTGGAGAAACATGGCCAAAAACAGGGTTTTCTGATGATTTTCAGGAGATGGTTTGGTCTGGAAAAATGTTCCTAAGGGTTATAACCATCCAATGGGCCAACAGTGAGGTAATTTCAACCATTTTTAGTGTCCCAAATGACCCATCAATCCATAAATGTCCTATTGTGTGACTAAACTTGATCTCAAGAAGTGTCGACATGTGACCAAGCGATGCAAGTGTTGTCATGGATGGAGAAGTGTCATTTTAAGCTATAGCAATCAGGCGCGGTGCCAGTCACCAGAAACTGAAGGATGTCATCAAAATATTGATCAGCGGTGTCAACTTTAAATAGTTGGGCATCCAGCAACCCTTCTTCGATATTAGTCGGTTCCTCCCCTGTGTTAATGTCATGTCCCAAATTTGGAATTGGGTCACAATGGCCTAATCACATTGGCCATATTCATTAGAGTTTGTAAAATTGATGTTAAAGGTCAAATAATTGCCAAGGAGGAAAATTACTAGTTTCCTAGGTTTGGGGTGGAAGCTTTGGGATTTGGAATAATGGGGATAATAAATGATGTTTGAACATTAGAGTGGCATCAATATTTAATAAAGGATCTAAATAAATATATACAAGTGAAAATCAAAGTGGCATTTGATCATGAAGACACATGGAGGAAGTGGGACCCACATATGGCTAGATTTCCCCACTACACTTGGCATCATTCTCTCACCAATTCGAATTCAAGGTAAATGGTAACATACTTGGGGGAGTCCAAAAGGTATTATTCATGGCATGACTCATCCAAGGTCGAAATATAGAGGAAGAGTAACTCCCATGGAAGAGGAAGAGGCAATTTGGAGTTAGTGAGACACTTGGGCTAGATTCCCTAGCTCTATGACAACAATGATGAAGATGCTATGACACCTATGACACAAATCAGACCTGAAGGATGACATATGACATATATGACATGTCAGGGCTAAAAATAGACTCCAAGAGGGCGCTCAAGGGTGTTAGGGCAGCTAAGATGCTTCCACATGTGATTTGGTGGAAGTGGGAAACTAGGAATTGTTGTACAAGTGGCGTTCTTTGGAATCTCTTCCCAACTTGAGTTGGCATGAGTCTCTTGGAATGAATTCGACCCATGGAGGACATTAAAACTTTATAAATGTCAATAACAAAGAATGAAACTAGCTTTTGATCATTTGTAGAATTTGCAATTGCATTTGTGAAGAGGGAGAGCTAGTGGATGACTAGTTTCTTGCCTTAGCCAATTTCGAGGGTGAAAGATTCCCATTCAAGTTGGTAATTGGAAAGGCCATTCAGACCTTTCATTTGGAGATTTAATGGAGTATTTATTTGCAGGTGTAAGCTATAGGGAATCTCATGGTTTCTTCTATTGCAGCTCACTCCTTCAACCATTTCCAGTTTTGATGGCATATTCTTGATCCTTGAGGGAGGGCGTTTTTGGTGAGATATTGTACTCTTTGGGGAAGATTTTAATGCACCATTTATTTTTTCATATGAATTAAATAATATTTTATTCATCTCCAAAAGATTTCAGGTCGAAATTCCAAGTAGAAATGTATAAATCTCATTTTTAATGGAAGAACAATGCAATTTCCCCACTACCTTGTTGTGAACCAATGTATTGATGATGAATTCGAATGAATGGATGATTCTCTGATATATTTGTGATCAATATACTTCCATGTATGTCTTATACAAGTTTCATGTACTGTACTTGAGCATTTGAAGCATTTTTACTCAGTTTAGTTGTATTGGGAGGTGAAATAGTGCCATTTCCCCAAGGGTCGAATTGGGGATTTTTGCAGTTGAATGGGAGAGGGTGAGAATAGTTGTAATAATCCATTAATGGTGCATATGAGACTTTAAAAAAATAATTAACACATTACATACCTCTGTTCATAAATTTGAGTGGGTTTGGAGGCATTTGGGAAGCCATTTTTCAGTACTTACCCCAGGGGGATTTGAACCCCAAATCACTAGTAAAATTGCATAATTTGTCCAGAATATTAAGAGAGTTTGTAGAGGTATTTTGGTAGACATATGTCATCCATAAAAATCATATTCAGGTTCTAATATCATTCATACACCTTCCTTGAAGATTTGAAGGCATTTGGAGTCAATTTGAGACCTAGAGGCCAATACTAGTCAAAGGAAAATCACTAGTAAAGTTACCTACATTGATCACAATTGAAAGAGGATTTGTAGAAGTATTTTAAAAGTCCAAAGGCATCCATGAAACACATATTTATGTTCTAATATCATTAATATATCTTCTCAGAATATTTGGGATCATTTGGGGCAAATTTGGGACCTAGAGATCAAAACTAGTCAAAGGTCGAACTAGGGAAAAAAAATGGGAAATTGCAATTTTAATAAAATTCCTAATAAGGGACATTACAGTGGTATCAGAGCATGATCTTGGCACCTGATGTGGTCTAATATTCATGAGGACAAGAATTCAGGTACCACCATTAGATATTGAAACCAAAAGTGTTTTTGTTGAAGAGGAAAAAAAAAAGTAGGAGAAGAAGAGCAAATTTTTTGAGGAAACTATGACTAGGGATGAAAAGGGAGCCTCATATGATGGTGAGGAGCATATAAAAATTATGAAAACAATATTTGAAGATATGACCAAGCAACTTAAGGAAGGATTCGAATTGTTTTCTATCGAACTTGTGGAAAAAATTATTGATTTTAAGAAAACCAAGGGGCAAAATGCATCAGCTTGCTTGAAGGAGCAAAAGGAAGAGACATCACAAGATCATGAAGAAGACTCTATTGAAAATATGGAAGATCATTTCGAGACACCTTCTAGCTTAGACATGAACCAAAGAGAATCTACTGATGGATGCTTAAACTATGAAGGAGTACCTACTGATGGGTGCTCACACCTCTATGTTGGTGACATAGAGATCACTTTTGAAAGTGTTGCTGCAAGCCCAAGTTCCATTAAGCATGATAATGAAGACCTTGCAGCAGTTGAAGAAGAACCAAGATCAACTTCCCCATCACCACTTGATCTTCATGAAGTTGGTTCCAAGAAAAAATGAAGAAGATGAGGAGGTTCATTTGCAAGAGCCTCATTTTCTTGAAGGGTCCTTAAAGATGAATGAAAAGAAGATACAAGAGTCCCTCAGCATTCTCCATGACACTCAAGCATTGGTGTCAAATTCTTGTTGGAGAGCTACTTCATTGGAGGAAACATCCTTCCTTGAAGACATGGAGAAGATTCAAAGAGAAATGTGCCACATCAAAGGTAATTTTATGTCTTTGCTTTTTGATAGAAACCATTTGTTTGAGCTTAATGAATTGTTACATGATGCATACTTGAAGAATAATGAGGATAATCATAAGCTCATAATTCAAAATGAGCAACTTCTTGAAAAGTTGCAAGATACTTGTTTTTCCTCCTATGTTTCATATTGTCAAATGGTAGATTGTTTGGAGGATTCTCATGACATGGTGGATCATGAGAAATGTGGAAATTTGAATGTTCTTGATGTGTTTGAAGATGAACTTGAAGAGATCCAAACACTTGATGTGGTGGAAGAGGAACTTGAATTGTTTATTGATGAAGGTTATGCAATTTTTAAAGAAGAGCATGATTCCTCTACATTGGAACCAAACTATGACAAAGAGTTCATACTTTTGAAGGAGCTACAAGATACTACCCCTATGGATCCTTCCCATGATGAAACTTCTGCACTTTTTTATCATTTGGGTGAGTTAGTTCATTCTCCTACATCCTACAATTCCATGCTTTGCAACATTAGTCTCAATCAAGTATGGGTGAAAGGGTTCTTTTTGATGGTGCCACATGAGGAGTATGGAACTCCTAGATTTAACTTTTATGATGACATGGTTGGAGCACATTCTTATTCACATTTGCAACAGTATCATTTGTCACTTTATGATGATTCACATCTACATGGATGCACCTATGATATGGATTTGAGTAACTTGAAGACTCATGGTTTTTCTTGCTCAACAATGGGTTCATTTGATGATAGAGGAACTTCATCCAACACTTGAGTGAATAGATTTATGATGGGAGAACATTTTTGTTTGAAGCCACATGCTTTGTTACATCTTTATTATTCTCACATTCATGGATGTATGGGTGAGACTTCTTTGAGTCATTTGAAGTCTCCTTGTTTTTTCTGCTCATTATTTGGTTCAGATTTTAGTGGAGTTTCTTCATTCACTTCTTGGATGAAAGAATACATGGTTGAATATTTTGATGCATATCACATCCTTTTGGAGCAGCCTTATAGGACATGGGATCCTCACCTATGTCATTGGAGCAGATTTTATTGGTCACTTGAAGCTTGTATGCACTTGGAAAATGGTGGTCTACTTGCTTGGAGGTATAAGCACTTTCATGATTCTTTGATGAAGCGTCTTCTTGATGTACATTTTCATTATGTTGTTATGTACTTTGATGATATATATTTTGTACTCATGATGTTTGGAAGAATGCATACAATAAAATGGGATCCGGGAATCCTCTTATCTGATGGTATGGGTTGGAGAGCACTTTTAATTGTTGGGGTGCAATACAAGCAATGGGACCCTGGAATAATTTTTGTCTCATTGGATTGAAATTTTTTTTTGGAAAACAAGCAGTATGAGAGATGGATTTCCCACTTAATAAAGTGAATTTTATAAGAGTAGTGCAGCAGCAAGCATGGTGGTTCCTCTCTAAAATATTCAAGGAAACTCAAAGACTCAAGGTTGGGCAATTCAATGGCAACTTCAAAGAATTATACAGGAAGCAGGTTCTTCAACACCCATGTTTGAAATTGCTTGAGGACAAGCAATATTGGGAAGGGAGGACTTGTAATGTCCCAAATTTGGAATTGGGTCACAATGGCCTAATCACATTGGCCATATTCATTAGAGTTTGT
This sequence comes from Larix kaempferi, assembly GCA_027924585.1. Taxonomy (NCBI): domain Eukaryota; kingdom Viridiplantae; phylum Streptophyta; class Pinopsida; order Pinales; family Pinaceae; genus Larix; species Larix kaempferi. The sequence goes on from BSBM01000939.1 coordinate 1,130,175, forward strand.
AAAATTGATGTTAAAGGTCAAATAATTGCCAAGGAGGAAAATTATTAGTTTCCTAGGTTTGGGGTGGAAGCTTTGGGATTTGGAATAATGGGGATAATAAATGATGTTTGAACATTAGATTGGAATAAATATTTAATAAAGGATCTAAATAAATATATACAAGTGAAAATCAAAGTGGCATTTGATCATGAAGACACATGGAGGAAGTGGGACCCACATATGGCTAGATTTCCCCACTACACTTGGCATCATTCTCTCACCAATTCGAATTCAAGGTGAATGGTAACATACTTGGGGGAGTCCAAAAGGTATTATTCATGGAATGACTCATCCAAGGTCGAAATATAGAGGAAAAGTAACTCCCATGGAAGAGGAAGAGGCAATTTGGAGTTAGTGAGACACTTGGGCTAGATTCCCTAGCTCTATGACAACAATGATGAAGATGCTATGACACCTATGACACAAATCAGACATGAAGGCTGAAATATGACATATATGACATGTCAGGGCTAAAAATAGAATCCAAGAGGGCGCTCAAGGGTGTTAGGGCACCTAAGATGCTTCCACATGTGATTTGGTGGAAGTGGGAAACTAGGAATTGTTGTACAAGTGGCGTTCTTTGGAATCTCTTCCCAACTTGAGTTGACATGAGTCTCTTGGAAGGAATTCGACCCATGGAGAACATTAGAACTTTATAAATGTCAATAACAAAGAATGAAACCAGATTTTGATCATTTGTATAATTTGCAATTGGATTTGTGAAGAGGGAGAGATAGTGGATGACTAGTTTCTTGCCTTAGCCAATTTCGACGACAAAAGATTCCCATCCAAGTTGGTAATTGGAAAGGCCCTTCAGAACTTTCATTTGTAGCTTTAATGGAGTATTTATTTGTAGTTTTAAGCTACAGGGCAGCTCATGGTTTCTTCTATTGCAGCTCACTCCTTCAACCATTTCCAGGTTTGATGGCATATTCTTGATCCTTGAGGGAGGGCATTTTTGGTGAGCTATTGTACTCTTTGGGGAAGCTTTTAATGCCCCATTTATTTTGTAATATGAATTAAATACTCTGGTCTTCATCTCCAAAACGTTTCAGGTCAAAATTCCAAGTAGAAATGTATAAATCTCATTTTTAATGGAAGAACAATGCCATTTCCCCACTACCTTGTTGTGAACCAATGTATTGATGATGATTTCGAATGAATGGATGATTCTTTAATATATTTGTGATAAATATACTACCATGGATGTCTTATACAAGTTTCATGTACTGTACTTGAGCATTTGAAGCATTTTTACTTAGTTTAGCTGTATTGGGAGGTGAAATAGTGCCATTTCCCCAAGGGTCGAATTGTGGATTTTTGCAGTTGAATGGGAGAGGGTGAGAACAGTTGTAATAATCCATTAATGGTGCATAGGAGACTTTAATAAAATAATTAATACATTACATACCTCTGTTCATAAATTTGAGTGGGTTTGGAGGCATTTGGGAAGTCATTTTTAGTACTTACCCCAGAGGGATTTGAACCCCAAATCACTAGTAAAATTGCATAATTGATCCAGAATATTAAGAGAGTTTGCAGAGGTCTTTTGGTGGACATATGTCATCCATAAAAATAATATTCAAGTTCTAATATCATTCATACACCTTCCTTGAATATTTGAAGGCATTTGGAGTCAATTTGAGACCTAGAGGCCAATACTAGTCAAAGGAAAATCACTAGTAAAGTTACCTACATTGATAAGAATTGAAAGAGGATTTGTAGAAGTATTTTAAAGGTCCAAAGGAATCCCTGAAACATATATTTATGTTCTAATATCATTCATATACCTTCTCAAAATATTTGGGATCATTTGGGGCAAATTTGGGGCCTAGATATCGAAACTAGTCAAAGGTCGAACTAGGGAAAAAAAGTGGAAAATTTCAATTTTAATAAAATTCCTAATAAGGGACATTACAGTTAATCCGTGATAAATTATCCAGTCCATCATTCAACTGCCCCAGTTTCACAATGACTTCAAAATAAAACTTCTGAAACAAAAGTATCCAACAGCATATCTTCCCCCCCAACATAGGCTTATTGACCAAGTATTTCAATGCAGAATGATCATTGAACATTTTAAAGTTTCCACCCAACAAATAATGCCTCAATTTCTACAATGCGTAAACCATGGCCACACCTTCTCGCTCCGTGGTAGTGTAATTTCGTTATGTAGAGGACAACTTCCGACTAGCAAAAGCAATAGGATGATCAAGGTCTCCTTATCCAGGTTGAGCCAACACAACACCCAATGCAATCGATGAAGCAACAACATGGACATGGAATGCCTTACTCCAGCACACAAAAACCAAGATCAGTGTCGACGCTATCCTGACATTCATGGGTGCATACTACGGTTGTTGTACATACTGTGGTTGTGGCGAAGTCATCTGCATCAGAGTATATTGTGGCATGAACTGCTGTGGTTGCTATTGATGTGGTGCAAACTGCATCTGCGGTTGCGGTAGCAGCTGAGTTACTTGCAGTTGTAGTTGTGGTTGTTTCACGGCACACTGATCGTCCTTGATGTAGAATGCATCACACATTCTCTCCTATAGCAACCCATATGCACGACAATCCTTGTCATCGTGACCCACCGACTTGCAAAATGTGCAATAAAGATTTTGCGGGGTTGTGACCATTTTCTACATATATGGGAAATTATTGTGACTATGCCCAAACACCTGACAGATGCGACACCAAGGCATACTGCCGCCATTCAATGGGTTTGGCACTCCTGAAACCAAATAATTACGAAAATCAGGGCAATTATCCTTTGTATACCCTTCTCCTCGGCATCGCATACACCATACTTCATCGCGCTTTTCCTTGTTCTTCTTCAAATATTGCAATTGTATAGTCAGGTTAGTGAACTGTGTCTGTATATGTGACATCCCAGCTTCATTATCTCCAATCAGTGATGCCTCCAATTGCTTTGCAATCTCTAGAGCTTCGCTAGGTGTTGATATATTTTGCTGCATCAGCCACAGCCGAATGTGGGGTAGCAGTGCCACAATGAACCATTCTTTATGTTGGATGGCGCTCATGTCGAAACTAACCTTTTTCATCGGCATCTTGAATCGCTGGTCAAAATCTCATATCGTCTCATTGGGATACTGCTTAATTTCCTTCAATTCAGTAATATATTGAGACTCTGAATCAGGCCTTCTAAATTCGACAATGAGCCCATCCCGAATCTCATCCAGTGAATTCTCTAGGGCTCCCATAGGGACTAGAATAAACTTCATGAACCAATCTCATGCACGAACTTGCAAAGTCATGGCTAACTATCCTTTCTTAACATTGGCATTAGTGATCTATTTCATGGTCCAGACCGCTTTTGAGTTGTTTGTCGCACTTCCGTGAAACAACGGTAACTTAGCATCATCGCCTGTCATTCTGGCCTTCCTTCGTCCTATCGGTGTGCTACTACCAATTAACTTCTACAAAATTTATGAACTTGGCAGTGTCGAAGTGGTATTTCTTGTTGTTTGTAAGTTAGTGAGCGGAGGTGTGGGTACGTTGGTGTCAGTGTTTGGTCCTCCCTCTATCCTGGGCATAGCCTAGTCATCCCTATCAGGACTGTTAGGTCGCTTCGTCCTATGTGGTCTTCCTTCATGATTTTGCAGTTTGATCGCAGCAGGACCTTCTCCTATCCTATGCCTCTTCTCCTGTTGAAACCTTGCTCCTCCTCTTGTAAGACCACTTTCTTCCTCAAATTTTCTCACAGTCTCCTCATGGTCTGCACCCATCTACCCCTTACCATTCCATGTACCATTCCCCAATAGTCATGGTGCCCATGGCCTCCACCCACCAGGCTGTTTACTGATCAATATGCATTTTCAATATACCTTTTTCGCAGATTAGCTTCATAATCAATAATTGGAGCAATAGCAGAAACCTTCCCCTTGGTCTGAGGAAGACCAGATGAAACCATGTTTCTGCTGAGGGAGGAGGAGAGTTATGGATGGACGGACTAGCTCTATTGTAGTACTTAAACAGAAACTTTAAACATTCGACATGGAGTTATAACATATTACTTAATCGCATCATTTATCATCACAACAATAGTAAGTAGACATTGCATCAGAAAAATATGACAACATTCATATATCGCAACATTGCACAAAGATCGTACCAAAACATCATCATTGTATTACTGTCATAGTCATATACCAGAAGCATGTTAAATTTTGAGCATTAATTCACAATACTCTAGGATCTTTATTAAGAGAATAACATGTACAATATATCAATGCATATCAATCATAACAAGCATGTCAATCATCACAAGAATAAAAAGCATGAGAGACAATAGGCACACATAGTTTCTGTGGGGAAAACCCTAAGGTGAAAAAATGCACAACTTCCTCAGAGATAGATAGAGAAATAGCTCAACCAAAGTATAACCAAAGTACAAGAGATAGACTCCTCTTAGTAGTTGATCCTCCTCCTCACATGTGTGCCACTTTCCAAGTGAAGGAAGTGTGAGTTCTGAAGTGATCCAAATAGAGATCTCCCGATCTCTATTTATACTTGTCCTGTTTTCCCAATAACCTTATGGGGCCGACTTGTCTACCTAGGTACAATAACTTCATATTACATTATATCGGGCCGACCCCTTACAAGGTGGTCTAATAAACCATCGGCAAGTTAACACACTTGCGACACTTGTCAATACAAATGTCGACACTTTCGTATAGAGGAATACTACATTTTTATAGGAGTACAATAAATATATAAGTGAAATACATTCTGAAGTTACATATACATCAACAAAGAAAAACATATATCTCCGTATACATCCACCTTCTTGTCACTCGCCTCCCATTGTCCCTCTAACACTTACAACTCTCATCTATTTATAGGCCTCTACCATTATAATGCTTGTCCACTTACTAATGACTTCCTAACCAACACAATGGACAAATGACCCAATATTTAACTGACTCAGTCCAAATGACCCAAAAACCCACATACCACGGTACAATTGACTCAACATTACATAACATATGGTCCAAGTGACCCAAAACCTGCCAACTGCGGTATAATTTAACACAAAATACTCCTTTCGCGCCCTCATTTGATGTGTCGCAGCGTCGACAGTACTACGACATTTCCTCATTGAACCGCCTCCCAACAAGGGGATTAGGGAAGAGAAAAAGATAGAGATCGAAGGGTTAGGTGTTTGCAAAGGAGGACACAAATTATAGAAAAGTAGGGGTCTAATAGGACAGAGAGGTATTGAGAGATGGGAGTGTGGTTAGGGGTGTTATTTTTTTGTAATTTACTTCAATCTGATCTAGGATCTTAACTGAGAGAACAACATGTACAGCATATCTACAACATATTAAACATGGACATAATGATGCAAGCACAAAAGGGACAATAAACACATAGAGTTTCACCGGGGAAAACCATAAAGGTAAAAAACCCCACAACTTCCTCAGAGATAGATAGAGCAATGATACAACCCAAGCATAAGAGATAGTCTTCTCCTAGCAGCAGCTTCTCCTCCTCCATAAGTGCGCCACTCTCCAATGAGAGTATGAGTGAGAAAGTGAATGATCAAATAGAGTGCCTCCCGCACTCTATTTATACTTGACTTGACTTGCCTAATAACCTTTACTAGGTCGACCTTAACTTAACCACATAACATAATGTTGACAGAGCCGACCCCCAATAGGGTGGTTTAATAAACCTTTGACCCACATGACTTATACAAGGCCGACCCCACCAAGGTGGTCTAATAACCCATCAAGTATAAGTTACGACACTTACAATATAAATGACGACACTTCCGTATAGAGGAATAATAACATATCTATAGGAATACAAACACTTCCATGTAGAGGAATAATAACATCTCTATAGGAATACAATATACATATATGAAATACATTCCGAAGTTACAAATACATCAACACTCCCTCTTAACTAGGAAGGTATTTCTCGAAACAGGTCTTCTAGCACAAGTCTTCTTCTCTAGATCATCGTCACTGGATCATTGTCAGTGAATCATCATCATCGAATCATCATCATCATCACTGATGCTGCTATCTCAATCAATCTCCAATCTACTCATCATAAGTAGTTCTACAGAGCCAATCCTTTTTCATACTGGATGTAGGCCCACCACCTACAGGTCTTCATCATCTACAAATTCATCCATTTTTCATGCTGGATGTACATCATCAAAATCTCTGCAAGCAAGCCATCAAGTAGGTATACCTCAGGACTAATTACACTGTCTCTACAAAACCTGCAAGATCTCTCAGGACTAATTACATTGCCTTTTCAAAACCTATAAAGATTAACTCAGGACTGATCATATGCCTCTGCAAAACCTATGTACCATACTATCACATCATCGTCATCATCCACGGAGCACAACCTAGATGCACACACACAACACTTATACTCACCGGCATGGAAGGAATTTCCTCTAGCCATCCGGGAAAGGCTCAGCACTTACATTCACCATCATGGAAGGACTTTCCTCTGACCATCTGGGAAAGTCTTACAGCACTTACATCGATGACCATGGAAGGACTTTCCTCTAACCATGTCAGAACGGCTACAACAATTACATCACGACCATGGAAGGAATTTCCTTTGACCATGTCGGAAAAGCTCAGCAATTACATCACAACTATGGAAGGACTTTCCTCTGACCATGTCAAAAAATCCATGCCCAACACTTACATCTCTCCATGGAAGGACTTTCCTCGGACCATGCAAGAATGGACCAGCCTTTACATCTCACCATAGAAGGACTTTCCTCTGACTATGTGAGAATGGCTCTATCCAGCCTTTACATTTCATCATGGAAGGACTCTCCTCTAACCATGTGAAAATGGCCTAGCCCTTACATCTCACCATGGAAGGACTTTCCTCTAACCATGTGAGAATGGCCCTGTGTGCATCTATGTCTCTGGACTCATCACTTCCCATTGGAAGGTATCTCAATCTAAAGTACACCAAGTCTCCCTCTGAAGTATTAAAACTTCACTCTGGCCAACGGCTTGGTCAACACATCGGCTATTTGCTCATCTGTCGCAACATAGAGGAGCATCACTAATTTTCTCTGCACCATATCCCTGATATAGTGATACTTGATCTCAATGTGCTTCGACCTGTCATGGAAAACTGGGTTCTCCGATAGCTTCACACAACTCTGGTTGTCACAATATATATAAGTATCACTCAACTGGAGATCAAACAAATCAGACAGTAGCTTCCTAATCCATACTGACTCACGACTGGCTGAACAAGCTATGACATACTCTACTTCAGTTGTACTCAGTTACACACAAGACTGCTTCTTTGTAAACCAAGAGATCATACTGGATCCCATACTGAAGCAACACCCCAAAGTGCTCTTCTGATTAATGGCACTGCATGCCCAATCAGAATGAACATAACCCTCTAGGTTAAACTTTTTCTTCGCCTCATACTTGATCCCATAGTAAACCATACCCTTTAGGTACCTCAAAATATGCTTTGTAGCTATCAGGTGAGCATGTCTTGGATCTATCAAGTACTGGCTCAAGGTGTTGACCACAAAGTAGATATCTGGTCTCGTATTCGTCAGGTACATCAAGTACCCAATCATCTGACGATACATCATCACATGATCATCCTGATCATTATCACAGCATCATCATGATGCAAATCATCTGGAGAAACAACTTAAAGCTCATCATCCATGACCATCCTGATCATACACTGCATCCAACATGATGCATATACAAATACATGATCCAACTGATCATATCCAGCATCCAACATGATGCATATACAAAGTAGTAATTGGAGCATCTTCTTGATGCTCATCACACAATGATTACATCCATAGCCATGGGAAGGATCCTCCTCTCACCATGCTTGGAATGGCTCCTGCAAATGTGTCCCATCACTTCTTCCTCGAAGTGTCATCAATCTAAAGAACACCAAGCAAGAAAGTTGTTTTAACATCCATCTGGTGTATCTTCCATTTCATCACTTGCTATGTATTTCTCTATGCTGCATTCTACAGCATGCTTGATCTTATAGATCCACTTGGAAGTCACAACATACTTCCCTTCAGGTCTTGGGACCACATCCCAAACATTATTCTTCATGATCGACGGATCATGGCATTCTTCTCGGATCCTAGGAACTTCAATATATTCAATATTTTCAATAGATAACTTTGTTGCTGGAACAAATATTGTCCTTCTTTTGTAGGTGCTCGTATATGTTCTTTCCTACAAAACAAGTTAAATTGCATGATTAGAAACTTCTCATAGTTTTTAGAACAACTCCTTACACATAAAGAAATATGTCATATAGTCATGCAATTATTTTAGCCAATGCTTCAATACAACATTTATCCATATCACGTAACTTTCTAGATGCCTTCCAATCTCTACCAGAACATTGTTAAGAGTGTCCACAACTCCCAACATGTCAGCAAAGAGGTTTCATTCTAGATAAGTAGCAATGGAATGTTGTACAGTGCCATAGGCCACTTACCCATCACATGCATATTAGAAGTGTATTGTTCATTAATGTAATTATTCTAATATGCATAATACACACCCTAAGTTTAGGAACATAAGCATATACATCATTGAGCAATATTATTTAAACAAACAAGTATGCAAGAAATGACAATTCAAATACTTATCTTTGTTTGGTTGTAGGGTGGACTCCCTCTCAATATTTTCTTCCTTGCAGGAACTACTGGAGTGTGCTCCCTCTTGATCTTTGCTTCCTAGATTATCTATCATTGAACTTATATCCATCCTTGATCACTTATGCATACTTACTAGTATCATCATTGTGTTATCCTCGAGGACTCATACACAATCATACATTCATTAGTATAATATCAATACTATAAGACATTATGATTCTAAGTAATCTTAAACATGTATAGTCAAGATCATTTCATAAACAAATAATTTATCACAAGCACTAGTATTTCAAGGTTTCAGGGAGTACTTCCTTTACTCATGCAAATTCTTATTTGACCATAGGACTCTTCTGGTTAGCCATATCACCGATTAAAGTAAGAAACATAATATACCTAAACCCATGATTACTCAAACCTATAGCTTCATGAATAATCATTATCAAGCATACCAAGTATACTTATATAAGAGATCCTACCACAAGGTAGGATTCTAACTTGATATAGGAAAAACATATCTGGATTAATGTGTTAGTTAGTTATGTCTAACATACCCACATGATGTCTTCTTGTTTTCTTTAATGACTTGTGCTAGTATCCTGCATATATCATAGGTTAAGCATTGTAGAACCAAATTATACATACCTCGTAAGTAGAGATTCTATGTGATTGATGACCATGGATGAATCTTTGTCTTGATGTCACCATGGTAATATGTTTTTGAACTAGAAGATGGTTTGTCTTTCTTGATATACCTTTCATGTTAGCGGACAACATCAACCTCATACAACACCAGAATGCATTAGTATAATCATAAGTGTCAAAACCCTAATCAATGAATATATTCTATCATGCAGTCATATTCTTATTAAGGTGATACGACAAGTATAAAATTAATCAGGATTGTACACTTCTTAATGAAGACAAACATACCATAAACTTAATCATGAACAGATCTGGAAACATACCTGGATAAGTCATACCTGTCGAGATTGCTTGTAATCTTCTTACGTAAGGCCTTAGCCTCAACTCCCTCTGAAACAGGAACTTCTTCACTTATGCAGGTGACCAAGCCATTCTCTTCTAGGATTAACCCAATACACTTGATTTGCAGAAACAGGATCTAGAGCTGGATTAGGGTTTGTTAGAGAAACCCTAAAAATTCAAACTTTGAATTTCAAACTTCTGAAAGGATAGAAAGATGCACCTTGATGAGTTGATCAAGCTGGTATGCTCAGAATTTGAAAACTGCAAAGTTTCACCCCTAAAAATTGCCTTTTAGATTTCCAAATTCACTAGGGAGGACCCTGAATTAGGGTTTGATTTTCCCAGAGCTTCACCCAACCAAATAGTATGATCGAGAGCTCTAAAATTCAATTTTTCCAAGGAGCTTCCAGCTATGGTCATAGATTTAAAAAATTTCCATTTTTGTAGAAGCTCTAATTTTCCACTTTTTTGATCAAAGTCCCAAACTAGGGTTTGATCAAGCCCGACCTTCTACCTAACCAAAAAAATCAATCTTGGTCTCTAAATTTTGATTTTGATGAGGAGCATCCAGTCGTGGTCTCCAATTACAAAAGTTTCATATTTCTCCGAAGCCCTAAATTCCCGGAGCCATGAATGAAAGTGCTCAAAATCCAATTCTGTTTTGATAGAAATATGCACTTGATTGTTTATGGTGTAACTCTAAAATTTCAGATCCACAGGATCTGAACATTTGTCCTGTGGTAGCATAACCTGTTATCTTTTCAACCCCATAGTTCTCACCTAAAATGAATTCTTTGAGAGAGAGTTATGCCAAGTGTCGCAATGTGACCTGTTGATGGGATAAAACAGGAGAGTGAACATGTATGGAGTGCCACGTGTCACTGGTTAACTTTCGGCGTCTAAAACTTCATCCTATGAAAGTAAAGTCCATAACCTACCTGTAAATTTTTATGAAATTTAATTTGGAGCTTCCTATCCCAAGTTGTGATTTTCTTTCCTAGGTCACTTGTTTATGACTGAGATTTGGAAGAGGCAAAAACCCTAGATTGTACAGATCATAAAACACAAAGTACAATGAATTAGAAGTTGTTCTTTGGAAACACGATAGATTGGGATCTTATCCTCAACCTGTCAACGTTTCATATCCTGAAACTTATCCAAAATGGATTTATAGTGAAAGTTCTATGATGACTGGTTTTTTCTATATCAAGCCCTAGCTTTGCAAGTGCAACAAGTATCATAAATGCCATACCATGCCTTCTTTCAGGCTAGCTCTGATACCATGTTAGTTTTTCAGAATTTACTTCAATCCGATCTAGGATCTCAACTGAGAGAACAACATGTACAACATATCTACATCATATCAAACATGGACATAATAATGCAAGCACACAAGAGACAATAGACACACAGAGTTTCACTAGGGAAAACCATAAAGGTGAAAAACCCCACAACTTCATCAGAGATAGATAGAGAAATGATACAACCCAACCATAAGAGATAGTCTTCTCCTAGCAGCAGCTTCTCCTCCTCCACAAGTGTACCACTCTCCAATGAGAGCATGAGTGATAAAGTGAATGATAAAATAGAGTGCCTCCCACACTCTATTTATACTTGACTTGACTTGACTAATAACCTTTACTAGGTCGACCTTAACTGAACCACATAAAATAATGCTGACAGGGCCAAACCCCAATAAGGTGGTCTAATAACCCTTTGACCCACATGACTTATACAGGGTCGACCCCACCAAGGTGGTCTAATAACCCATCAAGTATAAGTTATGACACTTACAATATAAATGACGACACTTCCGTATAGAGGAATAATAACATCTCTATAGGAATACAAACACTTCCATATAGAGGAATAATAACATCTCTATAGGAATACAATATACATATATGAAACAGATTCCAAATTTACAAATACATCAACACTTCCTCTTAACTAGGAAGGTATTTCTCGACACAGGTCTTCTAGCACAAGTCTTCCTCTCTGGATCATCGTCACTGGATCATCATCACCGAATCATCATCATTGAATCATTGTCATTGTCATTGCTGTTGCTATCTCAATCAATCTCCAATCTACTCATCATAGGAAGTTCTACAAAGCTAATCCTTTTTCATACTAGATGTAGGCCCACCACCTATAGGTCTTCATCTTCTACAGAGAAAACCCTTTTTCATGCTGGATGTACATCATCAAAATCTCTACAAGCAAGCCATCAAGTAGGTACACCTCGCGACTGATTACACTACCTCTGCAAACCTACAAGATCTCTCAGGACTAATTAGACTACCTCTGCAAAACCTACAAGAGCATCTCAGGACTGATCATATGCCTCTACAAAACCTGTGTACCATACCGTCACATCGTCATCTTCAGATCATCGTCATCGTCCACAGAGCACAACCTAGATGCACACACACAGCACTTACACTCACCAGCATGGAAGGAATTTCCTCTAACCATCTGGGAAAGGCTCAACACTTACACTCACCAGCATGGAAGGACTTTCCTCTGACCATCTGGGAAAGGCTTACAGCACTTAAATCGACGACCATGGAAGGACTTTCCTCTAACCATGTTAGAACAGCTACAACAATTACATCACGACCATGGAAGGAGTTTCCTCTGACCATGTCGAAAAAGATTGACAATTACATCACAACCATGGAAGGACATTCCTCTGACCATGTCCAAAAAGCCACACCCAACACTTACATCTTGCCATGGAAGGAATTTCCTCTGACCATGCGAGAATGGCCCAACCCTTACATATCACCATCAAAGGACTTTCCTCTGACTAAGTGAGAATGGCTCTGCCCAACCCTTACATTTCACCATGGAAGGACTTTCCACTAACCATGTGAAAATGGCCCAGCCCTTACATCTCACCATGGAAGGACTTTTCTCTAACCATGTGAGAATGGCCCTATGTGCATCCGTGTCTCCAGACTCATCACTTCCCCTTGGAAGGTATCTCGATCTGAAGTACACCAAGTCTCCCTCTAAAGTATTCAAACTTCACTCTGGCCAGCAGCTTGGTCAACACATCGACTATCTGCTCGTCCGTTGCAACATATAGGAGCTTCACTACTCTTCTCTGCACCATATCCTTGATATAGTGATACTTGATCTCAATGTTCTTTGACCTGTCATGGAACAATGGGTTCTCTGATAACTTCACACAACTCTGGTTGTCGCAATATATACAAGTAACACTCAGCTGGAGATCAAACAAATTAGACAGTAGCTTCCTAAGCCATACTATCTCATGACTAGATGAACAAGCTATGACATACTCTGTTTCAGCTGTACTCAGTGCCACACAGGACTGCTTCCTGCTAAACCAAGAGATCATACCAGATCCCATACTGAAGCAGCACCCCGAAGTGCTCTTCTGATTAATGGCACTGCCTGCCCAATCCAAATCAACATAACCGTCTAGGTTAAACTTTTGATTCGCCTCATACTAGAGCCCATAGTCAACTATACCCTTTAGGTACCTCAGAGTATGCTTTGCAGCTATCAGGTGAACATGTCTCAGATTTGTCAAGTACTGGCTCAAGGTGTTCACTGCAAAGCAGATAATTGGTGTCGTATTCGTTAGGTACATCAAGGACCCAATCATCTGACAATACATCACATGATCATCCTGATCATCATCACAACATCATCCTAATGCATATCATCTGGAGAAACACCTTGAAGCTCATCATCCACGATCATCCTAATCATAGAATGCATCCAACATGATGAATATACAAATACATGATCCAACTGATCATATCCAACATCCAACATGATACATATACAAAGTAGTAATTGGAGCATCGTCCCGATGCTCATCACACAACACTTACATCCACAGCCATGGGAAGGATCCTCCTCTCACCATGCTAGTAATGAATCCTGCAAATGTGTCCCATCACTTCTTCCTCGAAGTGTCATTAATCTAAAGAACACCAAGCAAGAAAGTTGTCTTCACATCCATCTCGTGTATCTTCCATTTCATCACTTGATTTGTATTTCTATATGTTTCCTTCTGCAGCATGCTTGATCTTATAGATCCAATTGGAAGTCACAACAGACTTCCCTTCAGGTCTTGCGACCATATCCCAAACATCATTCTTCATTATCGACGGATCATGGCATTCTTCTTGGATCCTAGGAACTTCAATATATTCAATATCTTCAATAGATAACTTTGTTGCTAGAACAAATGTTGTCCTTCTTTTGTAAGTGCTCATATACAGTCTTTCCTAAAAAACAAGTTAAATTGCATGATTAGAAACTTTTCATAGTTTTTATAACAACTTCTTACACATAAAGAAATATGTCATACAGTCATGTAATTATTTTAGCCAATGCTTCAATACAACATTTGTCCATATCCCATAGCTTTCTAAATGCCTTCCAATATCTACCAAAGCATTGTTAAGAGTATGCACAACTCCCAACATGTCAGGAAAGAGGTTTCATTCTAGATAAGTTGAAATGGAATGATGTACAGTGCCATAGGCCACTTACCCATCACATGCATATTAGTAGTATACTATTCATTAATGTAACTATTCTAATATGCATAGTACACACCCTAAGTTTAGGAACATAAGCATATATTGAGCAATACTATTTAAACAAACAAGTATGCAAGAAATGACAATTCAAATACTTATCTTTGTTTGGTTGTAAGGTGGACTCCCTCTCAATATTTGCTTCCTTGCATGAACTACTGGAGTGTGCTCCCTCTTGATCTTTGCTTCCTGGATTACCTGTCCTTGAACTTATATCCATCCTTGATCACTTATGCATACTTACTAGTATCATCATTGTGTTATCCTCGAGGTCTCATACACAATCATACATTCATTAGTATAATCTCAATAGTATAAAACATTATGATTCTAAGTAATCTTAAACATGTATAGTCAAGATCATTTCATACACAGATAGTTTATCACAAGCACTAGTATTTCAAGGTTTCAGGGAGTATTTCCTTTACTCATACAAATTCTTATTTGACCATAGGACTCTTCTAGTTTGTCATATCACTGATTAAATTAAGAAACATAATATACCTAAATCCGTGATTACTCAAACCTATAGCTTCATGAATAATCATTATCAATCATACCAAGTATGCTTATATAATATATCCTATCACAAGGTAGGATTCCAACTTGATATAGGAAAAACATACATGGATTAATGTGTTAGTTAGTTATGTATAACATACCGACATGATGTCTTCTTGTTTTCTTCAATGACTTGTGCTAGTATATTGCATATATCATAGGTTAAGCATTGTAGAACCAAATTATACATACATATCTCATAGAGAGAGAGAGAGAGAGGGAGATGGGGAAAGAAGAAAGGGAGACCAGTTGTAGTAATAAGGGATGAGGAGTGGGGAGTTTGACGTAGATAAAAAGAAAAGGTGTTTAGGGTTTGGGCTATAAGGAGTAGGGGAGTTGGGGGTTCCAGGTAGAGAGGATAGAAGGAGATAGAGAGAGAGAATAATTGTAAATATAGAGAGGGGATAGTGGTCAAGAGATAGAGAGAGAGAGAGGGGGTGGATGTTAGAGGGTTGGGGGAAAGAATAAAGTGTGGGAATTACCATTAGGTGGAGAAATGGATGAGGGAGAGAGTATATTAGAAATGGATATAAGGAGATGAAAGAAGGATTGCAGTTGTAAGCATGCGAGAGGGGTAGTGAGTGTGCATTAGAGAGAGACTAAGAGAGCAGACGGTGTTAGGGAGAAAGGATAGATAGGGAGGAATTGAGGTTAGGGTTAGATGGAGAAGTAGGTATTTAATAGAGAGAGAGAGAGTCCAGGTGGCGATTAGGAGTAGGGGGAGGATGGGAGTTAAGGTAGAGGAAGAGATATAGATCAAGATATTTGAGGTTTTGTGGAGATTCAAGGGTTTGGGGAGTGTGTGGGCATATGGTAGGGAGCGAGAGAGAGAGAGGGAGGGAGAGGGAGAGAGAATATGGGAGAAGGGGTAAGGGATGAGGAGCAGGGAGTTGGGGTTAGGTTGAGAGATAGGGTGGGGTATGGATAGGGGGAATACGAATAGGGTTTAGGGTTAAGTGGGTTAGGATTGGGGATTTGTTGGTAGGAAGAGAGAGAGGTTTTTTAAGGAAATTAGGGTTGTTAGAAGTGGGGGAGTTGGGGGTACAGAGAGAGAGAGAGAAGGAGAGGATAGGGGTAAAGGAAGAGAGAGAGAGAGAGAGAAACTGGGGGGTTTTAGGGAGTAGGGAGAGAGGGAGATGTTTGGAGGTTAAGGTTATATGGAGGAATAGGTGTTTGAGATAGATAGAGTTGGGGGTGATTACATGTAGTGGGGAGGATGGGGTTTATGGGAGAGGAAGAAATAGAGGTCAATGTTCATAGTTTGGGGAGGGGTAAAGAATTTAGAGAGAAAGTGAGATACTTGAGTAGTGAGTGGGTGTGGGTTAGGGAGGGGTAGAGAGAGAGTGAGAGATGAGGTTAGGTGATTAGGGATAGGGAGGAGAGTGGGTTTGAGGGAGAGGGGTGTGGTGTATGGGAGAGAGAGAGAAGATCGGGTGTAAGGGTAGGGGTAGGGGTTGAGAAGTGGGTAGTTGGGGGTAGGTACAGAGATAGGGTTGGGTAGTAAGAGTGGGGCTTAGGGTTAGGTGGGTTAGTATAGGGTAGTTTGGGGTAGGTAGAGAGAGAGGTGGGTTAGGGTTAGGTTTGTTATGAGTGAGGGAGTTGGGGTTAGAGAGATAGATAGAGAGAGAGAGAGAGGATAAAGGTAAAGATAGGGAGGGGAAAGAGGTAAAGGGGGAGATAGAGAGAGAGAGAGAGAGAGGGGAGGAGGAATTTTATTTGTAAGGGTGGGAGAAGTGTACTAAGTGTGCATGAGAGAGAGAGTGAGAGAGTTTGGGGGTGCTAGGGAGGAGGGAGAGAGGTATATGTGTGGGGATTAAGGATATATGGAAGAGTAGGTCTTTGAGATAGAGAGAGTTAGTGGGATATTAAGGGTAGTGGGGAGGATGGGGGTTATGGTAAAGGAAGAGATAGATATCAAGAGAGTCAGGGGTTTGGGGAGGAGTAAATAATTTAGAGGGAAAGGCTTATACATGAGTAGTGGGTCTGTGTGGGTTAAGGGGAGAGAGAGAGAGAGAGAGATATCAATGGTAGTAATAAGGGGTGAGGAGTGGGGATTTCGGCATAGTTAAAGAGAAAAGGTGTTTAGGAATTGGGGTATTAGGAATAGGGGGGTTGGGAGTTCTAGGTAGAGAGGATAGAAGGAGATAGAGAGAGAATAGGGGTAAATATAGAGGGGGGATAGTGGTTAAGAGAGAGAGAGAGAGAGGGTGGATGTTAGAGGGTTGGGGGAAAGAATAAAGGGTGGTAATTGCCATTAGTTATAGAAATAGATGAGGGAGAGAGAGAGTGACAAAGTTGATTAGAAAGGGATAAAGGGAGGATGAAAGAGAGAAAGAGAGGAAAGAAGGACTGCAGTGGTAAGCGTGGGAGTAGGGAACTAAGTGTGCATTAGATATAGACTAAGAGAGTAGACAATGTTAGGGAGAAAGGATAGAGGGGGAGGAATCAAGGTTAGGTTTAGATGGAGTAGGTGTTTAATAGAGAGAGGGAGAGAGTGGAGGTGGTGATTAGGAGTAGGGGGAAGGATGGGGGTTAAGGGAGAGGAAGAGATAGAGATCAAGAGATTTGAGGGTTTGGGGAGTGTGTGGGCATAGGGTAGGGAGAGAGAGAGATAGAGAGGAAGAGAGAATATGGGGCTAGGGGTAGGTGATGAGGAGTTTGGATTTGAGGGTAGGTAGAGAGATAGGGTGGGGTATGGATAGGGGGAATAAGAATGGGGTTTAGGGTTAGGTGGGTTAGGATTGCGGAGTTGGGGCTAGGAAGAGATAGAGGTTTTTTAGGGGGGTTAGGGTTGTTAGGAGTGGGGGAGTTGGGAGTAGAGAGAAAGAGAAAGAGAAGATAGGGGGAAGAGAGAGGGGGGGAGGGAGGCGGGGTGGGGGTTATGGTTAGGTGGAAGAGTAGAGGAGAGAGAGAGGGAGAGAGAGATGTTTCAAAAGGTGTAAGGGGATGGGGGAAGAGAGAGAGAGAGAGAGGAAAGATGGATTTTAGTGGTAAGGGTGGGAGAAGTGTAGTGAGGATGAATGAGATAGAGAGTGAGAAAGTGGGGGGTGTTATGGAGTAGGGAGAGAGGGAGATGTTTGGGGGTTAAGGTTAGATGGAGGAGTAGGTGTTTGATATAGATAGATTTGGCGGTGATTATGGGTAGTGGGGAGCATGGGGGGTATGGGAGAGGAAGAGATGGATATTAAGAGATTCAGGGGTTTAGGGAGGATTAAAGAATTTAGAGAGAAAGTGATATACTTGAGTGGTGAGTGGGAGTGGGTTAGGGAGGGGGGGAGAGAGAGAGAGAGATGAGGTGAGGTGATTAGGGGTAGGGAGGAGAGTGGGTTTGAGGGAGAAGATAAAGATATAAATTAGGATGATTAGGGAAGTTAGAGAGAAGGGGTGTAAATTTGAGGATAGGGGTGTGGTGTATGGGAGAGAGAGAGAGAGAGAGAGAGAGGGAGAGAAGACTGGGGGTAGGGGTAGAGGTTGAGTAGTGGGGAGTTGGGGGTAGGTGGAGAGAGAGGTGGTTTAAGGATAGGTTTCTTATGATTTGGCGAGTTTGGGGTAGAGATAAACATAGAGAGAGAGAGAGGATAAAGGTAAATATAGGGAGGGGGAAGAGGTAAAGGGGGGAGAGAGAGAGAGAGGGTGGGAGTTAGAACTATGTGGAGGAGTAGAGGTGAGAGAGTGAGGGAGAGAGAGATAAGGAGGAATAATTTAGAGAGAATGGATTATACATGAGTAGTGGGTCTATGTGGCTTAAGGAGGGTGTGTGTGTGAGAGAGAGAGAGAGAGAGAGGAAGTGAGGTGAGGTGATTATGGGTAGTGGAAAGAGTGGCATTGAGAGAGAGAAAGAGATATAGATGAGGATGATCAGGGAGGTTAGAGAGAAGGGGGGTATAGTTGAGGAGAGGGATGTGGTGTAGGGTGGAGAGAGAGAGAGAGGGAGAGATAGAGAATAAATTAGAGGGTTTGGATAAATAGAAAGGGGTGTGGGTTAGCGGTAGATTGAGGAGTAGACAAGAGAGAGATACTAAGAGAGTGCATTAGAAAGGGTTATCGGTAGTGGGGAAGAGAGAGAGAGAGAGGAGTATAGTGGTAGGTGTGGCAGTAAATAAGTGAGTGTGCTTTTGAGTTAGAGTGAAAGTCTGGGGATGATAGCGAGTAGGAGGAGAGAGAGAGAGAGGGGGGTGAGGGTCAGGTTTCAGTGGAGTAGGTGTTTGAGAGAGAGAGAGAGAGGGATGAGGGGTTGCTTATAGGTAGACATAAGACGGTGGATGGTGTACAAAAAGAGAAACAAATCAGAGAGTTGAGAGGTTGAGAGGAGGAGTAGAGAGAGAGAGAGGGATGGAGGGATGGAGGATGGTGGTTAGTCATAGGGGTGGGATTATGGAGGTTGTTAGAGGTAGGATAAGAATAGAGAGAGAGAGAGAGAGAGAGAGGGTAGGTGTTAGGGGGGTTGGTTAGTGGTAAGGATGATTAGGGAAGTTAGATAGAGGGTGGTATAGTTGAGGATAGGAGTGTTGCGTAGGGGACGAGAGAGAGAGAGAGAGAGAGAGAGAGAGAGAATATGGGGGTAGGGGTATGGGGTGATGAGTGGGGAGGTGAGATATGTAGAGAGAGAGAGTCGGGATTAAGAGTGTGGGAGTCAGGGATATATATATATATATATAGAGAGAGAGAGAAAAAGTTAGGGGGTTGAGCAAAATGGAAAGGTGTGGTAGTTAGGTGTAGGTTTATGTGTAGAGGAGAGAGAGAGACTAAGAGATTGGGTTATAAAGGTTTACGGGTAGAGGGAAGAGACAAAGAGAGGTAGATTCAAATAGGGATAATTGGGGTTAGGATTAACGAGTGGGGTTGCGGTAGAGTAATACATAGAAATTAGGAAGGATAAGGGTTTGGTAATGAGTAGGGAAGTTAGAGAGAAGGAGAGTATACCTGAGGATATAATGGGTGTCTAGTAGGTAGAGAGAGGTGGTAGGTTTGAAGGGTATTAAGTGAGAGAAAGGTAGGTTGTCAATGTTATGCAAATCGAAAGAGGGTTAGAGAGTGAAAGAGACAGGGGTTACGTGTAGAGAGATAGGTGATGGGTAGAGAGAGAGAGAGAGAAAGATGACAGGGTTATTATGGATATCGGTAGTAGGGAGTTTGGGTAGAAAATGGGATAGAGATTAGGGATTTGAGGGTTTTGGGGAGGAGGGAATGTAGAGAGAACAGGGGTAGAGAAAGAGAGATGAAGGGGTTATTATCAATATTGGGTGGGGGGGGATTAGGGAAGAGAAAAAGATAGAGATCAAGGGGTTAGGTGTTTGCAAAGAAGGACACAAATTATAGAAAAGTAGGGGTATAAGAGAAGAGAGAGGTAATTAGAGATGGGAGTGTGGTTAAGGGTAGGGATAGGGGGATTATAAGAGACATAGAAGGAGGGGATGTAAGGTTTATGGGCATTATAAAAGAGAGAGAGAGGGGTCATTAGTGGAAATACTAGGAGAGGTCATTAGTGGAAATACTAGGAGAGAGAGAGGGCAGTTCATTAGTTGTAGGAGTAAGAGGGAAAGGGGGGTGGGTAGTGGTAGGAGTAGGAGAGAGAGTGAGGGGAAGGGAGAGGAAGAGAGAGTGATATTAGGGTAAGAGAAATAGATATATCGAGAGAGGAAACATCATCGGTGTTAAGGGGTTTTCAGAGAGAGAAAGAGGTGTATTTTAGAGGTAGGTGGAGGAGTAGGGGAGAAAAAGAATGGGAGAGGGTGTTAGTAAGGGTTAGATGGAGGAGGTGAGAGAAATATAGGAGAGAGGAGAGGGGTTAATTATAGGTTGGAAGGATATTAGAGAGAGACATAGGTGGTTAAGGTTGGAAGTATGGGGGTGGGTGAGTGAGAGAGAGAGAGAGAAAGGGATTGGGGTATTAGGAGTAGGGGGTTCGAGGTTCAGGGTAGAGAGGGACAAAAGAAGGTAGAGAGAGGGTAGGTGTAAATATAGAGAGGGGATAGTGGTCAAGAAGAAGAGAGAGAGACAGTGGATGTTAGAGGGTTGGGGGAAAGAATAAAGGTTCACAATTACCATTAGGTGGGGAAATAGATGAGCGAAAGAGAGAGAGTGAGAGAGTAGATTAGAAAGGGATAGAGGGAGGTCAGAAGAGAGAGAGAGAGAAAGGAAGGATTTTAGTGGTAAGCGTGGGAGTAGGGCAGTGAGTGTGCATTAGAGAGAGACTAAGGGAGGATGCGATGTTAGGTAGAAAGGACAGAGGGGGAGGAATCTGTGTTAGGGTTAGATGGAGGAGTAGGTATTTTATAGAGAGAGAGAGATTCGAGGTGGCGATTAGGAGTAGGGGGAAGGATGGGGGTTAAGTGAGAGGAAGAGATAAAGATCAAGATAATCGAGGGTTTGGGGAGTAGTAAAGAATTTAGAAGGAAAGGGGTATACTAAAGGATTGTGTAGGCATAGGGTAGGGAGGGAGGTAGGTAGAGAGAGGGGGAGAGAGAGTCAGGGCAAGGTGATTAGTGGTAGGGGAGGAGTGTGATTGAGGGAGAGAAAGAGTTATAGATCATGATGATTAGGGAATTTAGAGAGAGGGAGGTATAATTGATGGGAAGAGTGTCATGTAGGTGATAGAGAGAGAGAGAGAGAGATGGGGGTAGGGGTAGGGTGTGACGAGTGGGGATGTGGGATACATAGAGTGAGAGGGTGGGCATTAAGAGTGGGGGAGTCAGTGGTAGAGAGAGAGAAAGTGAGAGAGAGAGAGAGACTCATAGATTGGGTTAGAACAGGTTAGGGGGAGAGGGAAGAGGTATTGAGATAGAAAGTGAGGAGGGAGTTTAGTGGTTTACATGAAAGTATGGAAGTGAGTGTGCATGAGAGGGAGAGTGAGAGTGGAGAGTAATAGAGAGTAGGGGGAGAGAGAGTGTGTTTTTGGTTAGGGTTTGAGGAGTAGGTGTTTGAGAGATAGAGAGATAGAGATTGTAGGCAGATTAAGAGAGAGAGCAAGAGGAAGGGTTATTGGTAAAGGGATTAGGAGGGGGGTTAGGGAGAGAGAGAGAGAGAGAGAGATGGGGTGGGGTTAAGGGGGTGAGGAGTTGGTTTAGGGAGAGAGAGATATACAGGGTAAAGGGTAAGGGGATCAGGATAGGGGTTAGAGAGTGAGAGAGTGGGGGGTTTTTAGTAAAGAGGAAAGCTAGGGGTAGAGAGAGAAATAGAGAGATGAAGGGGTTGGGGTAGAGATAAGGATGTATATTAGGGAGTTGAGGGGTTTAGGTAGGATGATGGAAGTTAGAGAGAAGAGGGGTTAGAGAGAGAGAGAGAGAGAGAGAGAGAGAGAGAGAGAGAGAGAGAGAGAGATGAGGGTGCGATTAGTTGTAGTGGGGAGGGGGGGGATTGGGAAAGAGAAAGGAATAGAAATAGAGGGATTGGGTGTTTAGAGAGGAGGACAAAAATTATAGGAATGTAGGGGTATAAAGGGATAAAGATATAATGAAATATGGGAGGGTTGTTACTAGTAGGGGGAGGATAAATAGAGAGAGATGAGGGGTCATTAGTTGTAAGAGTAGGAGGGAGAGAGGTGGGTGGTTACTGTTAGGAGTAGGAGAGAGATAGAAGGGGTTAAGTTGTAGGAGAAAGATAAAGAGAGGGAGAGAGGGTAGTTGTTAAGGGGTTGAGAGATAGAGAGAGAGAGAGAGGGAGAGAGGGTAGGTGTTAAGGGATTGTGGGAGAGTGAGAGAGGTGGATTTTAGGGGTAGGTGAAATAGGGAAGAGAGATAGAGTGAGAGAGAGTCCTTGTAAGAGTTAGTGGGAGGAGGTGAGAGAGAGAGAGGATGGCGTTGAGTGTTTGATATAGAGAGAGATGTTGGTTTTTGGGGAGTAAGGGAAGAGAAAGATAGGTGGGGGTTATGGGCATGTGAACTAGTGGAGAGATGCAATTTAGGGTTAGGGTTGTTAGGAGTGGGGGATTTGAGGGTAGAGAGAGAGAGGAGATAGGGGTAAAGATGGGGAGGGGATAGGGGTGAAGGGGTTGGGGGAGAGAGAGAGAGAGAGAGAGAGAGAGAGTGGATGTTAGAGGGCTGGGGGAAATAATGAAGGGTGGGGTTTAGGGTTAGGTGGAGGAGAGAGAGAGAGAGAGAGAGAGAGAGAGAGAGAGAGGTTTAGAAAGGTGTAAGGTGATGGGGAAAGATAGAGAGAGAGAAAAGATGGATTTTAGTGGTAAGGGCGTGAGAAGTGTAGTGAGTGTACATGAGAGAGAGAGAGAGAGTGAGAGAGTGGGGGGTGTTACGGAGCAGGGAGAGAGGGATATGTGTGGGGGTTAAGGTTAAATGGAGAAGTAGGTGTTTGAGACAAAAAGAGTTGGGGGCGATTAGGGGTAGTGGAGAGGATGGGGGTTATGGGAGAGGAAGAGAAAGAGATCAAGACAGTCAAGGGTCTGGGGAGGAGTAAATAATTTAGAGAGAAAGGGGTATACTTTAGTAGTGGGTGGGTGTGGGTTATGGAGGGAGGGGGAGAGAGAGAGTGTGTGTGTGTGCGTGTGTGTGTGTGTGAGAGAGAGAGAGAGAGAGATGAAGTGAGGTGATTAATTAGGGAAGGGAGGAGAGTGTGATGGAGGGAGAGATAGAGATAAAATCAAGATGATTTGGGAAGTTAGAGAGAAGGGGGGTTAGGATTGTTAGGAGTTGGGGAGTTGGGGGTAGAGAGAGAGAGAGAAAGAGAGGATAGGGGTAAAGGAAGAGAGAGAGAGAAAGAGAGAGAGAGAGAGAGATGGATTTTAGTAGTAACAGTGGGAGAAGTGTAGTGAGGATGCATGAGAGAGAGAGTGAGAGAGTGGGGGGTGTAGGGAGGAGAGTGGATTTGAGGGAGAGATAGAGATATAACTCAGGATGATTAGGGAATTTAGAGAGAAGGGGTGTATAGTTGAGGAGAGGAGTGTGGTGTATGCGGGGGGAGAGAGAGAGAGAGAGAGAGAGAGAGAGAGAAGATGGGGGGTAGGGGTAGGTGCCGAGCAGTGGGGAGTTTGGGGTAGGTAGAGATATAGAGTGGGGTAGTAAGAGTGGGGGTTAGGGTTAGGTGGGTTAGCATTAGGGAGTTCGGGGTAGGTTGAGGGAAAGGGTGTTTAGGGTTAGGGTTGTTATTAGTGGGGGAATTGGGGGTAGAGAGAAAGATAAAGAGAGAGAGAGGATAAAGTTAAAGATAGGGAGGGGAATGAGGTAGAGGGGGGGGGGAGAGAGAGAGATAGAGACAGAGAGGGAGAGAGAGAGAGGGAGGGAGGGATTATGGAGGTGGTTAGAGGTAGGATAAGGAGAGAGAGAGAGAGAGAGAGACAGAGAGACAGAGAGAGAGGGGTGGGTATATAGAGATAGATGGGGGATAGAGAGATAAAGGCAATTTTTGGTAGGAGAGTGAGAGAGGGTAGGCCTTAGGTTTTTATGGGAGAGAGAAAGTGTTGCATGTTATTGGTAGGTGTAGAATAATGGGAGATATATAATGAGAGAGGTTGTTAGTAAGGGTTATAAAGAGAGAGCGAAGAGGTTAGTTAGTGGTAGAGATGGTAGTAGGTGGGTGAGTGATAGAGATAGAGAGAAGGTAGTGGGATGTTAGGTAGTAGGGGTGGAGAGAGAGAAGATGAGGTTTTGGGTAGGTGAAGTAGGGATTTGAGAGTAAAAAATAGAGAGAGAGAGAGAGAGAGAGAGAGAGAGAGAGAGAGAGAGAGATGGAGGTATGTTTCGGGCTATGGAAGAGAGAGATACAAGTGGTGGTAATGGGTAAGTCGAGGAGTAGGGGGTTGTGTCAGAGAGATAGGGAGAGGATAAATTGGGTTAAGGAGAGAGATGGGGGTTAAGAATAGAGAGAGAGAGGGACAAATGGTGGGTGTTAGGGTGTTGGGGGAGAGAGAAGAGAGGAGTAAGGATGCAAGAGATAAGGGGGTTATAATTGAGAGTGAGAGAGAGGTGGTTCTAGGGGTGAGGGTTCTTAAAAAAGAGAGAGAGGGAGGGTAGGGTAGGGACAATATGAGGGGTTTATGGAAAGAGAGAGGTAGGGTCATGAGTAGAGAGACAGAGAAAGAGAAAGAGAGAGAGAGAGAGAGAGAGAGAGAGAGAGAGAGAGAGAGAGAGAGAAATATGGGGGGGTAAGGGTAGGGTGTGAGGAGAGGTAGGTTGTTAGTAAGGAGAGAGAGTGTGGGGGGTAGGGATGGGGGGTCAAGAGTGGGTGGTTAGAGAGAGAGAGAGAGAGAGAGAGAGGGAGAGGGAGAGAGGGTGGGTGGCTAGTGGTAGGAGTAGGAGAAAGAGAAATTGAGGGTTAGGGAGAGAGAGGTGAGTTAGAGACTGAGAGAGAGAGAGAGAGGGTTATAGAGGGTTGGGTGTTAGATAAAAGGATGTGGGTTAAGGGAATTTGGAAGAGTAGTGATAATAAGGAGTGAGAGAGGGCGTTATTAATGGATAGGGGGGTGGAGGGAAGATAGATAGAGAGAGAAAGAGAATGGGATTTAGTGGTTGGGGTGTGAGTAGGAGTGTTTGTTAGAGAAATAGAGAGATGTCGGGGGGTTGTAAAAGAGTAATTAAAGAGAGAGAGGGATTGGAGTTATGGGTAGGAGGAGTAGTAGAGAGAGAGAATTGTGGGGGTTGATTAGGGGTGGGGGTAGAAGGGGGGGCTGGAGGAGTGAAAAAAGATATAGATAAAGAAGGTAGGGGTATCAGGATCAGAGTAGTTAGAGGGAATAGGGTTATAGATGAGAAGTGGGGGGATTATGAGCATGGAGAGAGAGAGAGAGAGAGAGAGAGTGATGAGGTGGATTAGGAGAGAGATAAAGAGACGGGGTTTAGGTGTAGGGGAAGTAATAGGAGGTAAGGAAGAGAGATGGTCGATTAAGAGAGAGAGAGAGAGAGAGAGAGAGAGAGAGAGAGAGAGAGAGAGAGAGAGAGAGGTTTGGTGTAGGAGTAGGACGGTGAGTAGTCAAGAGTTGGAATTAGAGAGATAGGGGAAGAGAGAGAGAGAGAGAGAGAGTGGTATAGAGAGGGTGGATAGTAGTAAAGGGAGAGAAAGTGAGAGGAGGTATATGTTAAGGGGTTGGAGGAAATAAAAAGGGGTGGGGGTTAGGGGTAGGTGGAGGAGTAATCATTTGAGAGAGAGAGAGAGAGAGAGAGAGAGAGAGAGAGGGAGAGAGAGATGGGGTGGTGATTAGGGGTGTGGGGGAGGATGAGTGTTGGGGCCAAGGAAGAGATAGGGATCAAGAGAGTTAGGAGTTTGTGGAGGAGTAGGGATTTTAGAAAGAGAGAGAGGGATATGAGGGTGTGATTACTAGTAGGGGAGGAGGGGGTTCAGGGTAAAGAAAGACATAGAGATAAGGGAGTTTAGGAGTTAGGGGGAGGAGGGAGAGAGAGAGAGAGAGAGAGGGAGGGGGAAGGGGATGAGGGCATTAGTTGTAGGGGTGGGAGTAAGGGGAAGTTTAGTGGTAGAATTAGGAGAGCGAAAGGGGGGTGATATGGAGAGAAATGGTGTTTAGGGATAGAGAGGGAGAGACAAGAAGATAAGGTGGATGTTAGGGTTTTAAGGAAGAGATAAGGGTGTGCAGGTCAGGGGTAGGTGCAATATTATGGGAGAGAGAGGATCAAAAAGGGTGTTAGTAAGGTTTATATTGAGGAGGGGAGAGGGATAGACAAAGAGAGAGAGGGGGGGAAGAGGCTAGTTAGTTGTAGGGGTGGGAGTAGTGGTGTGTGTGTGTGTGTGTGTGTGTCTGTGCATGTGAGAGAGAGTGGTGAGAGTTATGGGTACAAAGAAAGAGATATGTGGAGTGTTAACGAGTAGGAGGAGAGAGAGAGAAAGTGTGTGTGGTGGCATTTATGGGTCAAGAAAGAGAGGGGGCAGGTTAGGGATAGAGAGGGAGTTTAGGAGTATGAGAGAGGGGGATAAATGGTCAGGTTAGGGGATTGGGGGATAAAGAAAGGGGTGGGCGTTAAGGGATAAGTGCAGTTAAGGATAGAGAGAATGAGAGAGGGTGTTAGTAAGTGTTATAAGGAGGAGGGGAGAGAGAGAGGGAGGGAGAGCAGTGGATGTTAGGGAGTAGGTTGAGAGAGAGAGGGGTAGATTTTATGGGTACCTGGAGGAGTAGGGGGTTGAGAGAGAGAGAGCGAGAGAGAGAGCTAAGGGGGTGCGATTAGGGGTAGAGGAAAGAGGCAGGTTGGAGGAGAGAAAGGGATATATGTCACGACTATTAGGGGCTTGGGGAGGATTGGGGAAGCAAGAGATAAGGGGGGTATAGTTGCAGAGTGGAGAGAGAAAGATTGAGAGAGAGAGAGAGAGGTTGTAGAGGGGAGGGGATTTAGGAGAGATAGGGAGGGAGGTTAGGGGTAGGGAGAGAAAGAAGTGGGTTCATGAGTAGAAAGAGAGAGAGGTTAGGGGTAGACAGAGAGAAAAATGTTAGAGTAAAGAGAGATATGGGGTTAGGGGTAGGGGATGAGGGGGTTAAAAATATAGATAGATAGAGAGACGGGGGGTGTGTCAGAGAGTAGGGGTAGAGAGAGAGAGGAGAGAGAGGGAGTGGATGTTCTAGACTAGGGGGAGATAGAGAGGAGTTGAGGTTATGGGTAGGTGGAAGAGTAGGGGCTTGAGAGAGAGAGATAAATGGTAGGGGGGGGGGAGAAGGTTAGAGAGAGGGCGGGGGGTTAGGGAAAGGGGGAGTAAGATGGAGGAATTTTTTTGACAAGGGGGGGAGAGAGAGGGTGGGGGGTATGTATAGGTGAAGGATTATGGTGTTTTGTATGTGTGTGTGTGTGTGTGTGTGAGAGAGAGAGAGAGAGAGAGAGAGAGAGAGAGAGTTGGGGGGTGATTAGGGGTTAGGGGTTTGGGGAGGAGTAGAGAATTTATAGATAAGGGGGTGTATTTCAAGAGAGAGGGGGGGGAGTGGTGTGTATCGAGAGAGAGAGAGAGAGAGAGAGAAGGATAAGGTGAAATATAGGGTAGTGGAGGGGTAGGGGGAGTAGGAGGGTTGTTAGGGAAGAAGATAGTGGTGGTTAGAAGGAGATAAATAGATACATACATACACATACATATACATATATATATATATATATATATATATATATATATATATATATATAGAGAGAGAGAGAGAGAGAGAGAGAGAGAGAGAGAGAGAGAGAGAGAGAGAGAGAGAGAGAGAGAGAGAAGGGGGGGGGGTGATTATGTGTAGAATGAAGTAGTGGGATTTGGGGGAGAGAGACATAGGAATCAAGAGGGATAGGGGTTTGGAGATGAGTAGTGAAGTTAGAGAAAACTTATACTTGAATATTTGGTGAGTGTTGGAGAGAGAGAGAGAGAGGTTATAAAATTTAGGTGTTACATGAGTTAAGGTTTAATATTAAGGGCCATAAGGCTTACAAAGGTTTCAATTTTCAAGTGTTTAGCACTTATAAAAGTTAAAATTAGTAAGATAAATATAAATTTTATGTTCTTAGAGTTAGTGGTTACAAGTTATATGGGTTGGATGATATAGTGGCTAAAGTAGCTAAGGTTTAAAGGGGTTATGTGTGATAGGGGTTAGAGTAGAAAAGGGTTAGAACATACAAACATTATAATAAGGTATATGTATATGGTATAATTACTAAGGAAAGAGATACTAACACCTAGGTTGCATGAATATAGTGTCAACAAAGGGAGGTCCCTCGTTAGACCACTTTAAAAACCTTGTGTAGACATGGTCGACCACCCGACTTGGGGCGTACTGGGAGGGCTTCTCAAAGAGTTACCTCCCTCCACCTATTACTAGTGCAACGACGTCCCAGTTTCTAGTTACAACAAAAGGCACATGTGTCAAGATACCGAGTTAGGAAATTGTTTCCATGCAATTTCACAAAATGGTCCTATGAAAACACTCTACACGAGACTTTCAATAGAAATCCTAAGGCCAACATACTAATGTAAACACTATAAGAAAAATATATGTACAATTTAATATCCATACAAAAACAAAGATTTTCTACAATTTTATTCTCATTTAAATATTCCAATTAAATTTTTATATAAAAGAAAGGTATATTAACCATGAAAAAAACATTTAAAAACAATTCACCATCATTAAAAATAAAGAAGATAACAATTATAATATAAGAAAACACTAAATTATTTCAACATCGACAATAAAATAATGAGTATACTATCAAACCATAGAATATATATAAAACCAATTTTGATGAAACAATACTAATATTTTGCAAACTTAATAAAAAAATTCAATACACTATCATATAGTAAAATATGCATAAAAGCAATTTCAATAAAATTTATCTACTAATATTTTGCAAACTCAATTACTAAAACTAATGTTAAGCAAATTTGTTTACTAACATAAAGCAAACCCAATTAGTAACCTATTGAAAATTGATTATGTTATTTATTATTATATTTATTAATTACCAAAAAAAATTATATGTATAAAATTTTACATACTCAAACAATATGAGAAATTAAATTAGAAGCAAAAAGTTATAAAAATTTCACAATATTGTAGAGGTATAAAAGATAAACAAAATTAAGGAGGTGATAAGTCCAAAATAGACATAAAGTTCAATATTCAATAGACAAATATAAATAACATAAATTCATACTTTTATCGATGGTCTTTATTGATATATCTAATTTTATTTAAATTTAATTACTAATACTTTCTAAACTCAATTATTAATATCAATTTTAAACAAATCTATTTACTCACATCAAACAAACCCAGTTAATAAAATATTGAACACTAATTTCTAATCATAATCATACTTGCAAATTACCAAAAAAATTACATCTAATAATGTTCTCTATTGAAAAAATTAAATACTCATTTTCTAGGTTCGTAAAATTCTACATAGTGAAACAATTTGAAATTTGGGCTATTCAGACCAATGGCAGAAATTTGGCCTATTCAGACCAATGGTAAACCTGACGTTGACACTTTTTGAAATTTTGTCCTATTCGTAGTTTATTTTTTCAAGTTTTACGTTTGTTGGGGAAGATTCAAGTTTTAATGGAGCTCTTAGTTCTTTTCAGTAAATGGAAAATTATAACAGTCAAAATGAAACTAGCGGAGTAGAAATGAAATTTAGAGTTATGTTTTAGTTTTAGAGTAATAGTGGTATTCTTATATGAATTCATTAGTAAATATTGAGACAACCGTTTAGAGTTATGTTGAAGTCTAAGTATTTGTTACTGAGCAAAACCAGAAAATTGATCTACCAGAACAAAACTACACCTAGTTGAATTTATTGAAAAAGGTATCATGTTACATAGTGATTGCTCATGGTATTGGTTCGTCATGTTCACTGTGGAGCTCTTTGGCTTTTAAAGCTCCATGGAGCTCATTACTTTACATAAATGTGTGGTCGATGTCTGTTTTTTTATTTAATTGAAAAAAAAATTAATGTTCTATTTTTATTTTTTTAGTTGAAACAAGGAAATATGTTTTTATATGTTGTTTTAATTCAATTAGATAAAGGAATTAGCTTTAATATAATTTAAAAACATGGTGCTAACAAACGAACTAGCTTTAATGTAGTTTAAGAATTGAATTAAAAAAATAAAAAATGTAAATTAAAAACATAGTGTGAATAAAAGAACCAACTTTAATAGAGCTTATGAGTATATTATGAATACTAAAACCCGATAACTTAGAAATATAATGTGAATAAAAACATATTTTAATATAGCTTAGAAACATAGTGTGAACAAAAGCACGTTTTAATAGAGCTTTGGAGCATATTGTGAATGATATACTCATTTCAAATATTATATATTAAGTTGCTTGTATATTTTTAGTTGTTAGTATGATTGTATTGCATGTTTTCTTCCATATTAATATTGTTATATTTATTTTTTCTTCTAGTATACTTGTAATTCATGTTTTGTTTTATATAGTTACATTACATGTTTTGTTTAATATTATTATTATTTTTTTTAGTATTTTTATGTTTTGTTTAATATTACTATTATTTTTGTACTACTTTTTTCTTTTAGTATAGTTTTATTACCTTTTTATTTCGTATTATTATTGTATTTTTTTTTAATCAAAGAAATCGAATTAGATTCAATATAACATAGGAGGAGAATGTGAATGAAGTGAATATTTAATTTATTTTTTTATTTAATTTTATTATTTTTATTAATATTAAAAATTATTTTCTTTAGATCTTCAAGTAATGTGTTATTCATGATTGAGAGTTTGTTTTAATGAATATACAAATATTGTTTATTTGTTATCTATCAATAGGATGTGTATAATTATAGTTATCCAAAATTTAAAATTTAAATATTATATTAGATACCTATAATTTGATTGTTTAAATGTATTTGTTATAATTATTAAAAAATCAATTGTTTTAGTGAACATAAAAAAATACTATCTGTTCTTATTAATGGATAAGATTTGTATTTTGTGATTATTAAAAACTTTACATTTTAATTTATATTATTTACATATAGTTTGATTATATAAATGTATTTGTTAGAATTATTAAAATTTTGAATATTTTTTTATATTTGTTTATTTTATGTCTTAGTTAAGTTTTTATTTATTTATTTTAATTGTTTGTTATAGTTTTTCTTCTCATTCTATGTTTATGCTCATTGGATTTTTTAAGATATATAAATATTAATAGTTAAATTGAATAAAAATATAATTTAAATTATTTATATATATATATGTCATGGGGAGAAATAAAAATTTACCATTACGAAAATATAAAAATCAAAATTGTAACATTAAAATGAAATAACAATTATAATCTAACAAAAATTTAAACTATTTGAACATCCACACTAACAAAATACAATATGCTATTAGATAATAAAATATGCATAAAATCAATTGAGATCAATCTCAATTGCTAATATTTTGTAAACTCAACTACTAACATCAATTTTAACCAAATTTAATTATTAATAGATGGAAAATCCAATCACTAATATCTTGATGATTAGTTTTCATTTCTAATTAGGAAAAAGACAAGTATCTTATCTAGTAAACTAGAAAATGACATACAAAATGTGAAGTAAGTATTATATGAGATGTGTCTCTATATGTGAGTGGCTTGATAAATTATATAGAAAATATCCATGTGTGACTTCAAGTGGGGTTTGGTAACTTGTGTTATACTAATACTATCACAGAAAACTAATCATTATTTTAATAAATTTAGGAAAAAGTCATAATTCACCCAAGTCATGATACTATGGTGTGTAATTTTTGTGAATCTTTTAATAACATTTATGAGGGAACCACTTAAAATTAATTAGGGCACCATCGCAATCACACCATCTCGATCAAATTTAAGTTAAACCAGAATATTTATAAAAAAATAGGTTTTCATAAAGAGGATTTGTTTGACCTGAACCTCACATTGGAATTGACAAAAACTATTTCAAGTGTCTTTGGTTTGGACACAATGCTCGCCCAATATTCAGGAATAGATGGAGGACAAAATTGATGAGTTTGCCTATTAAAAAAGTGTGTATTAAGAAAATATATCAACAAATTTAAAGATAAAATTTTGTCTTAAAAAAATACACAAAAAATACTAGTCATTGGGAGCCTAAATGGTTTTCAATCCTTATCTTTTTCCATTAGATAAACAATTCTCTTAGATGCTTCTGGTGTATGGGTACCTAGATAAATATCAACTAGCTATGCACAACATGTCGTGTCACTTCACCAAGGTACCTGACACTGATAGGGAGGGTAGACGTTTCGTTAGAACACATGACAAGGAAGAATACCCCTCCCATGAATGGTAGCCACATCATAGCTCAACTAGAAAAATTTCTACTCATCCCATGAATGGTAGCCACATCATAGCTCAACTAGAAAAATTTCTACCCATCCCATGAATGGTAACCACATCACAGCTCAACTCAATGAAATAGAAATACTTGAGAAGGTTAGTTATACTGATGTTGGTTACCAGATGCATTGGCATGATTGCATTATTTTCATTCAACTATGAGATTCAATTTAGGTCCCAAGTAATCTAAAATTAAATTAATAAATAACAATAAATCTATTCTGCCAAGGGCCAATATTATTCATGATTTATAGTATAAGCCTTCAGCTTGTAAGGCAGTGAGTGTTATTATTTCTCAATTTCCTTCAAAATGGGCTTTTGTAAGTCCATGTTTTTTATAAAATCGATTTTGTGTTTTCTCAACATGAATTTAAGATTCATAGATGAGACAATGACAATAATTTTTTTCAACATTGTCGAGTTAGTTATTTTTAATTTCTAAAAAATTTCGTCTTCGTTTTTCCTTCTATACATGTTCCATAGTAGGATAATAATAAATAGAATAAATAAAAGAAAATGACTACTAACCCTAGGTCAATCACGAGGCTACATTTGAGTTGGGAGTCTCACAAACATTTTAACTCTGATAACTGGGTTGTAATATAATCCTCTCCTTCTCCCATGCATGCACGTATTTTCATTAACACACAACATTAAACAAACTTATATAATATTGGGTTTTTTCAATCAGGAAGATTCTAATGAAGTCAACGCAATGCTTAAATCCAATATTACCCATATGTATAGAATGCTTATGCCCACACTAGAAAGAATCACCATTGCACCCACCTAATCTAAAAAAAAATCCATTTTCCTTTTAATAATTAAGTTTTTACTGTTGACATTTGTATCACTCAAAACCCCTATTGCTACCGAAACTACAATAAACTCCTATTTCACTCTAGAGTCATGTTTACTCTATAAAAATTAATCCATTATAAAATTTCCATTAAGAGACAAATGTAATGCCCCGTTTTGTCCTTATTACTTGAACTATCATTAACTATTATATTTGCTTATTATTGTAGAACTTTGCCAGTTTGATTAGTATGATTACAATGTGGACATAAAAAAATTCAGTATTGTTCATTAGTAATGAAATGCATATAAATGTCAATGATTGCACGATATTCTCGATCTTGTGATTGGAGACTAACCTACAGGTTAAATGAGATTTAAGTGATTGTAGTGACCCTAGACTGATGTAGACCTTTAGCACACTCGTAGAATGACTCAGATGAATAAAAATTTAATAAAATGACCCTTTGCTTATATATTTTTGAATAATTGAGAAACACCTGATGTTGTGCATGACGAAAATTGATGAATGAAAAACAATGAACTTAGTGGCAATTGTGGAAATGGATGCTTTATCTAAATTTGATAAATAAATGCATGCTTGCTTAATGATTAGTTGTTTTAGGAAATATATGATGTGTATACATGAATATGTTTCTTAACAGTTAGCTATGTTATGAAATATATGATGTGAGCGAAAGAAATGCATGTTGGCTTAATGATTAGCAGATTGACGAAATATATGGTGTTATGAGTAAATTATGGTCTCTTAATGATGAGTGGATTATGAAATGAATTTTGATGAATGAGAACAAAGCTACTAATGTGTGATTTGGATCATGTGTGCAGCTACAGGTGAAATGATTCACCAACGGACTCACAAAGGAAATAAATGGGTCGTAGAGTATGAATAAAATCACATAGGGAGGAATGACGACGGTGTCGATTTCCTATGGATTCCACACACGAGTTGAAAAGCACCTATACATTTACTTAGGGAAGTGTGAAGTCCTGCGAAGTGGACCATGATGGATTTGGTCACGTATGAGGTTGGGGCCACATAGTAAGAACAAACTTCCTCCTCAGTGCCATTAGTCTCCAATAGAGTGTAGACGGATGATTGAAGGTAACGGACCCTAAATCCCTACATGAAGTTCCCGCAAATCAGATGCAACAGAAAAGTACTAATAAAAGGACCCGACGATGTGGTACCATGTTGATAAAAAGAATATGAGGGATGAACGGACCCGACGAAGTGGTACCTAGACCCAAGACGAGAACAATTGATGAATATGATGTTGCATTGAAATCTCAGCAAAGGCGCAAAGGAAGAACATAGAATGGTTTGAGGGACACTATCACATGATAGAGGAAGATATTGATCTTCTCATGAAAGAATGGCTTGCGCAGTATCGGGTCGAGATATTTGATGTCCTAATGGATGATGGGGAGGAAAATCCAATTCCATGCACCATTACTGAAGAATCAACAAAGAGGAAGGAACCTAAAAGTCCACTACACCCGAAGGGACAACGGAAAAAGTCCAAAGCATGTAAGGAAAAGATTGATACAGTCCTTAAAGAAGATGATTATGAAATAATCGCTTAGGTCATGAATGAAAAGATGGAAGACATGACGATCGAGAAGGAGAAGAAGGAAAAGTTGCTTCACAAAACCTTGAAGGAGAACATTAATAAGTTGGAGGTGATTACGGAGAAATTTCAACAGGTACAACAGAGATTGCCAGCGTAGAAACACTCAGAGTCCGAGGGGAAGTTGGGAGGAACTCCACAGAGAAAAACACCGTAGTTAACTCTGGCGGTACCGACAAGGTCCCGCATTGTCCATTTACAACCATTAGCAGTAAGGTTGCCGCTACTTGACGAAATAATGTTGGATACAAAGGACGTAGAGCATGTGGAACTCGATCTTACGAAGATCCCGTTGCCAAGCCTACATTACTTGCAGTTGCAAGTTTTTGAAGAGATGCATGACAGAACCACTGATGCAATAAAAGGGCAAGTAGAACTGCAGACAAGCTACAAAGAGTTGGAGGAAGCTAGCTCGTGGAGAGCTATGGAGCTTCAAGATGAACATGATCGTCAAAAAAGGATAGAATCCATGATCACCGTGGTTGTGGATGAGATACCAGAATTTGAAGTACGAATGGAGCCTGCGGATACTATTATCAAGATGGGTCATATGGTGAACAAACTTAAGGAAGACATAGACGATATGGAGATCACCCATGAAGCTGAGATTTCTACATTAAAAGGTCAAATTGAGCAAACGATACTATGGACCGAGGCAGAAATAAGGGAAAAAGAGGTAAAAGTCGCGGTAGAAAGCATAGCTAGGGAAGTATCTAAATGTGAAATTTTATTAGAGGTGGCTTCTAAGGCATTCACTACCCTTCAAGAGGACCCAGAGTGGCTAGATGCAAAGAATGCTCTCGAAACTAAGCAAGCAGAATTCAAAAAGTTGGATGAGGAAGTTAAAGCGTTACCAACATGAGAATGACTCCACAAATACAAGCAGGTCAATGCGCTGAAGAAAGAAGTGCATAATTTAAGAGAGAAAGAGGCTGCAATTGGGGATAAAACAAAGCCCTTCCTAGAGAAAGCCAACCGCATCTCACAGGATATTGAGAACAAACTGAAAGAGTTGCGAGACGATCAGCAGCAGGTGGAAGAGCAGGAAGGACAAGGGATAAAACCTGAAATGCTTGACACAGTAAGGAAAGTGAAAAAGGACACAAAGGAAGAAATCAAGAAGTTGATTGTCGAATACAATGACTTCATTGCGTCGACCGGTCCACCGGAGGAGGAACAACTAGAAGATGTCGAAGTTGCAGGTGGCTCGGGGGTGAGCCACATGTAAGTGTTAGGGGCCTGTTGGGCCTGGCCCAAGCGGGTTAATTTTTTAACACATTAAATTTTTGGGAAATGTGAAGCTGAGCGCAACATGGATGGATACTTTTTGTTAAAATCAGTTTTTGGAAGCTGCGAGGTTGCACGTACCACAATGTCGGAAGAGCTGTGAAGTCTGTGCTACGAGGAGTATAGCACCCCGATGTTCCACATCGATGGAGATCCATCTAAGCAGAGCAGTGGATGGATGATGACATTTACTTCGGTTAGGTCACAGGAGACCTATTTTTGGCAAAGATTGTCGATAACTACGAAGTGGTGGGCAGGGGCAGATCGAGATAGACAACTGATCACACAAACAGAGAACTACTAGTTGAACCAATTGTCAAAGGCCGTGAAAGAAGGAACAACTTGGCGGAAGCAAGCTATTGGCGCACATGATAGGAGAGAGGATAGAAACATGTCTACACAGAGGATAGCCACAACTGGAGATCCACTACCAGACACTAGCAGGCTGATTTTGGAAAAAACCGTGACAGTTTTGTAAACCTAAGGGTTTCGCCTTCGTAATGTAAAGATATGACCTACGGGCATGATCTATAAATAAGGCAATTTTTGTATGGGAAAGGGTTACACTTTTTGTATTTGGGTATTATTGAATATTGTTAGACTCTTTGAGCAAGAAGCCATTGTAAAAGCTCTGTAGTTGAGTGCGCAGAGACCTAATTTTGAGGAAGAAGAACGTCTGCAGCTGAGTGCGCAAATGAAGAACTATTGCACCCTTTCCTAAGATAATAAAACAATAGTTCTTGTGGACATAGCTTCCCATCCGGGGGAGTGAACCACGTTAAATCTTGTGTTATGCGATTGCTGTGTATGGTTTCTATTGTTTAGTTGCTTGAATTATTTATAGAAGGAATGCTTGAAATTACAGTTATCTGATATGTGTTTACTTTTATCTATATTCGTCGCGAAAGGGATGGAATAAGATGTTAGGTAGCTCATACATGGATGAATGTTAATGATTAGTATCTCTAAGTATTTGGATGCATGAATCTGTAAAATAATCACTAGTACTAGTAAAAGCTGGGTAGAGATATTAGAGCATGCAGCTATGTGCATTTCACTTATTTATATAAGAAAGAAACATCAATTTGTCTAAGTATTGATTGAGACGAGTAGAGACAAAGAAGTAAGGTTGATTAGAAGTGATCAAGTATTGCATTCGTTGTGTGGTCTAGTGACGGGCCGATCCATTAAGAGTACTACA
This sequence comes from Larix kaempferi, assembly GCA_027924585.1. Lineage (NCBI taxonomy): Eukaryota > Viridiplantae > Streptophyta > Pinopsida > Pinales > Pinaceae > Larix > Larix kaempferi. Next base: position 1,167,746 of record BSBM01000939.1, read on the forward strand.
CGATAAGTTGTTGATAGCCTGTCATCGTAAGATGGAAGTAACCCCACTGCGCAGTCTGTGGATGCGTTAATCATGCAAGTATCCTTTCTTGCTGCAGTACTCGACGCAAAGTAGAAGACTTCACACACTCATTGATCGAAGCACAAACTATGTCACTGTGCTATACATTGATTAGTTTAAACACTCGCATCATAAGGTTGTGGAAACCTGCTTTTTCAACCACCCCCTCCGCTTCGACTCGGCTGAGACCTCAAGCTGCTTGTAGTCTGTTGCTGAAAAGGCCGATGAATAGGGATTTTGCTGGGTTGTGAAGTACCTAGGTCTACATTGGAAAACCTCTAGATCAGCATAAACACCAACACCAATCTTTGAGGATCTCTACTTTGTCTAGATCAACGTGAATCCCTGCAGAGTCAATTACATACCCCAAATATTTGATGGTGTTCATCGCAAAGGAACATTTGTCCATGTTCAAGTAGAGTCGATGTTGCTGGAGAGTGTCGAGGACTTGTCGAAGCTATCCGACATGTTCTTCCCATGATCGACTGAAAATCAGTCTGTCGTCAAGGTAGACAATGACAAATTTGCTGATGAAAGGTCAAAGAATGTCATCCATGTATCGCATGAAGGTCGCAGGTGCATTGGTTAAGCCGAAATACATGACTAACCATTCAAAAAATCCTTCCTTGGTCTTGAAAACAGTTTTCCACACATCTGAGGGATCGATTGGAATCTGATGATATCCCAACTTGAGGTAGAGATTAGTAAATAAATTAGCACCTTTCAGATAGTCGATGGGCTCGTTTATCTTTGGTAGAGGGTAGCAATTCTTTACAGATATTTTGTTGACTTCCCTGTAGTCGATACACATGCGCCAAGTCTCGTCTTTCTTCGGAACGAGGATGACTGGACTTCCACAAGGGGAGGAGTTGGGTCAAATATGGCCTTTGTCGATCAAATCTTGGATTTGTCTGTGAATCTCTTCATTTTCAAGAATGGATCTTCTGTAAAGATATGCATTAGGAAAAGAAGAACGAGGAGCAATTTTAATAGATTTTTTTACCTGACAATGTAGAGGTACTCCATCGGGAACTTGAAATAGGTTCTTGTACTCATCAAGAATGTTATCGATATGGTGCTTCTGTCGGGAGATGCATTGGTCGGTGACTCGACTGGTTGTTGCAGCCTTCCTATAGTGTTGCGTATTTATCATAATCGATGTGAACTTCTGAGCATGATTGATGAGCTTCTTTGTCTATTTCACAGATACCAAGGCAACCGTCAGTGTAGGTCATCATTTTGGTATGCTGTATCGTTGATTCTGGATTTTGACAATCACATTTTGCGGTCGTAAATGGTACCTTCCATGGCGATCCCATAGGTAAGGTTTTTCAAATAGAGCGTCGACTACGGAGAGAGGTGCCATGTCGCAAAGTACTTCATCTTCAAAGGGATTTATGAAGTATGCGAGCTTGCATTGTTGGGTGATCCTTCGCTCTTGTCCATCATTTGTCCAACTGATGTTGTAAGGTTGAGTTTGCTGAGTGGTCACAAGACCTAGTTTCTTCATAAGTTCTTCAAAGACAAAGTTCTTATGGCTCCCATTGTCCATAATTAGATGCAATGGATTGTTCTAAACCCATATCTGTGTATGGAACAGGCACTCTCGTTCCTCCTCTTCGATGACGGTTGAGGATGCTGGAGTTGTCGATGTCAAAAGAGTTGTTGCTTTTGGGTCAGATTCTAGCATAGTATTGCCGAACGTGTCGGATGTCGACACTTTTTCCAAAAAGGTCTTTGAGATTTACATTCAAACATATCATGCCAAGATGATTGATGATAGTTGCACCATTTTCCGGCTAGTTGCTTGCTACGTTAAATTATATGGAAAGAATTTTTGCCATGATCTGGATTTGGTGGAGCCTGCAAAGGCTTCGACTTGTCGAAGTCGACTGGTGCCTTCTTGTCAGGTGGTCATCCTGATGTTGGCTTTGCCATGAAGCGCGCTTTTCCTTTTTGCTTGGTTTCAATTTTGTTGGCATAGTTGAGTGCATCCATAAGCATATTGACAGTCAAAAACTCCATCTCCTGCTGAATGTACTAGGATAATCCGCTAACGTACTTCAGAACAAGCAATTTTTCTTCTTCTTGGATGCCAAGTCTAGCCATGATTCGATAGAACTCATTGGTGTAGTTTTGCATGGACTGGTCTTTACATTGCCTTACCTGTTGCCGCTTCTTATATTGCTGCTCAAGGTACTTCGATGCGTAAAACTCCTTTCATATGTGTTCAACAAATTTGTCCCATGTGTCAATAGGGTCTTCTCTTTTCTCCATCTTTGTCGAAAGATTCTCCCACCAGTAGTGCATATATGTTGACATCTTTAAGGCTGCAATGGTGATCTTGACGGCTTCTGAGATTTGATTCACAGAGTAATAGGACTACAATTGTTTAGCCCAATTGTCGACGGATTTCGCGTCAATCTTGCCTTCTAGATTCGGTATGTCCAAATTCATTTTCACTTTGAGGGGCTGATTTTTTCAGTGTTGGTTCTCATCAGAATTACTCCTGATGTCGAAGCAAATCGTGTGAGAATCTCGTTGAACTGGGTGAACATATCAGTTCGTTTTCGATCCAGTGCTTGCTCTATGAGCTGTTGTGTCTCGTTGATTACATGTATTTCGCTTGTTTCTTCTGTCATTTCTGGAGGTAGGGTGTACTTCGATTGTTGATTCTGCAAGCGAGTTTGAACCGACATAAGTCAGATAACTTTGCTGGAAGTGTCTACGCAAAAACCTAAGCATGAACAAAGTTGATAGTAATATAATACTACTCGACTTACAAGATTCCACATACAAGATTCCTACACAATAAAACAAAAGTTACTTATTCATGTTTCATATATTAATGTGCTTCACACATTAAAACTTTTGTTTAGTTAAATCTAAGATATGATATTCAGAGACAATTTGTTTTAATATTACATGTTTTTAAAATATATATTAAATTAATTTTATATTTAAAATTATATATTAATTTAATACTAATTTTAAATATATATTAAATTAAATTTAATATTTAAATTAATTTTAATATTTGTATTAAATTTAATATTTAGATTATTTTTAATATTAAAATTAAATTTCATATTTATATTAAATTTAGGAATGTCACAGTTATATATATAAATGCTTTGCCATGTATAATAGGAACTACCTATGGTATAATGGTAAGGGTGTTCGGATAATGGGTGTGCGGTTCAAGGTTCAATTCTCCCAGATCACTTTTTGTCTTGAAAATATATAGAATTTAGTAATTTTGTTGAATTTCATTTAAAATATATAGAATTCAGTTGTACACTTGCATAGATTTTAGTGTATGTTTTTTTTAATTGCAGTTTTTTCAGGGTAGTTATTCCAGTGATGCATTGCTTTCATTGTGTATTTCCTGGATGCATAAATGTTAGTGTGGATTACATAGATGCATAAATGTCAGCTTATATGTTAATGTCTGAGATTTTTTATATATTTTCTACACTATAAATGGAAGATTTGCATGGGGAAGATGCAATGAGAGAAACAGGCGAAGGAAGCAAATCTTATGAAATGACAACAAAAGAACGAGAAGAACAAAGAAAACAAAACTCAGATTGACAAAAAGAATTTTGAAAAAAACTGTTGGATGAAAAGACAGTAGAATAACGAGAAGAATAGAGAAAACAAATTGCAGATCAAAAAAAGCAATATTGTAAATGAAAGTTAAAGGAATTGACATCAGAACAACGAGAAGAACAAAGAAAATGAAACAATGATCGACAAAGAGCGTATTATCAAGAGAGAAAAATGAATCAATTGGAAGAGCAACGAAATAATCAAAATGTAGGAAATGACGAAATGACAGAAGAAGTGACATCAGAGGTGGCAGCAGCAGAACAACAAATAAATCACAATGGATTGAATGAGGAGAGGACAAGCGAAATGACAGTAGCAGAATAGGAAGAACGAAAAAATGAATATTGTAAAAGAAAGTTAGAGGATTTGACATCAAAACAATGAGAAGAACAAAGAAAATGAAATAATGATCGACAAAGAGCGTACCAAGAGAGAAAAAGTAAGCAATTGGAAGAGCAAAGAAGTAATCAAAATGTACAAAATGACGAAATGACAACATAAGTGACAGCAGAAGAAGAGACAGTAGCAGCAGAAAAACAAATAAATCAAAATGTTCGGAATGATGAGAGGACAGGCGAAATGACAGCAGTAGAAGAAGAAGAATGAAAAAAATAACACACAGCTCGACAAAAAGGATATCGAAAAAGGACGTTAGACGAATTGACAGCACAAGAATGAGAAGAACTAAGAAAACGAAACAATGATCGACAAAGAGCATATCAAGAGAGAAAAACGAAGCAATTGGAAGTGCAAAGAAAGCGATTTGCAGAAGAACAAATAATGCAAAATTTAGAACGACAAAGACAGGTTTCAACCAATATACCAGTAAAACCAGCTTTGGCAGATGATCAAGTGGTTCCAAATACTAATATGGTCCGAGATAAGGAGATTGAAATTGACGATAATATATCGGTACCATTTGAAGAAATGTATACTATACATCGCAAATTTCGTGAACGAATTGATCATTTAGCAGAAGTGCAAATGTGTCATGTCTTCCAGGAATCATATGCTGGAGTACACATACGTAATATAGGTACAGGTCCAATGTTTATGCGATGTCTAATAGAGGGATCTAATTACAGATTCTCAGCTGCAAACCACATGGATCCAGGATCTCAGCTGCATGTCCTTCAAGATCTCACACAAGTTGAAGAGATGTTGATAGCACATGCAAGTCCAATTTTGTAGGTGATGCATTCAATAGGTGGACAGTACAAATATCAAGGACACACCATTAGTTTTCTGCAAGATATTAAAGATGTTGCTAAGACATTTCCACGAAATATTAACAACTTGGACTTGATGGTCGTTGTGCGAAAAAAAGGACAACAAGGATCCAGTTATGATTTCACTGTTAGAAAACAAAAATTTATGGATGCATTATTATATAAGATTCAAAATGATCCATATTATTGAGATGTTCGAGTTGATTATGATGCAGTAGAAGAGTTACCTGAAAATGCCATAGATATCTCACATATGCTTAATTATGTTACTCTTCCCGATATTGATGACGACATAGAATTTACATTGTTGGAAGGTATACTAGGAGTTGATGACATGTTATACGGTTTACAAACAAATTATTTTGCATCAAGTCTTCCAAGTGCACCACGAGAGATAGAAATTATTAGAGCATGGGCAAATAATCCTAAGCCGAATGAAAATAACGCAAATGATGAATCGACTGAAGTGCTTAACTAGCCTGGCATTGGCTCATCTTTGATTAACGAGTATAACACAGTTGGATTATTTGATATGGCATTTCCATCATTGTTTCCTAAAGGAGAGGCTGATTGGTTATGACCATGAATGAGAAATGTCCATCTACATGAGTATGCAAAACATCTTCTCAGATATCGTGATAACAGATTTGGAAGGAACCCTCGCTTTAGATATTTTTTACTGAATATCATAATGAGACATCGTGCTCAAGCTTCCTCAATAGTTTTTATCAAAAAAATTAATAGTGAACTACCCACAACAATGGAAGAGTTACGACAACATTTACAAAATCTTCCAGATTCAATATTGGGAGAAAGATTAATGAGATTTGGAACGGTATTAAGAGGCACACATGCATATTGGAGCAAGTGTCGTCAAGAGTTATCTGACTTGATTCAACATATAGGTTGTCCGATGATATTCTTCACACTAAGTGCAGCAGATATGCAGTGGCTTGATTTGCATAAATTAATGGCAGGCACAAGTCCTACAGATCCACATGAAGCAAGGAAATGGCGACGTCAAAATGTAATTGATAATCCTCACATCGTGGCACATTATATGCACTTGAGACATAAAATGTTTTGAGAAGAGTTTTTTGAACATTTTCATCAAGCCACATATTATTGGAGTCGCTACGAATGGCAACATCGTGGATCTCCTCATGTCCATGGGTTTCTTTGGTTAAAAAATGCTCCCAACATGGACACTTTGAATTGGGATGATCTTAGAGAAGTTATATCTGCAAAAAACGTATTTCGACAAATGTGTGCATGAAATAAATCCACGTGAGGGACATCAACGAAAATTCAAATTGGAGATAATGTAGATGATCATCCTTGTGTAAAAGGCACAAAACAAATATTTCAATCTAATCCGATGTCTGATTATGAAGAACTTATTAACTGTGTTGAGCATCATATTACTTGCAATGAGAGAAGTTGTCTTCGAAAGAAGGGAGGAAAATTAGTATGTTAGTACCACGCACCATGGGATCTATGTGACCAGTCAAAACTTTACATTGATGAACTAGGAGAAAAAAAGTATGAACCTAGACGAAATGATGACAGGATCAATACACACAATTGTGAAACACTGATGATGTGGAGGGATAATATAGATTGGCATCCTATACTTGCCAAGCACGTCGTTACTAATTACATAGCAAAATAAACTGCCAAATCAGAAAAGGGATCTGAAACTTTGCACAATATGTTGATGCGAGTTTCTTCTATCCAGAATCCGAACGAACCAGTAGGTTGTACATATAAACGTTTGTTGTGTGAATCCACTGTGGATAGGGACATTGGTGCACAGGAGACATGCCATATGCTTCTAGAGCTTCCTCTTTCAGAATGTAACTGTCGTTTTGTGGTTCTAAATGTCGATATGTAGGTTTTCAAACAAGTACAAGTTGAAACATATAATGCTGACAATGATAATTCTCTGATTGTTGCATATATTAAGCGACTGAAGAATATGGAGCAACTTACATTGATAGATGTTGCAAAATATTAGTAATATGACAAATGTCGATGAAGGGAAAAATGGTTACAACGAAGTAATGCATCTATTGTACGTATGTTTCCTAGATTTAACTCTATTCCTGATCGAAAAGATGAGAAGTTTGTCGAATTCTGTTGGTCCGAGTTGGTTTTGTACAAGACATTTCGTGACTTCCAAAGAGATATAGGCCACACATCATATGAAAAAGTACATAATTGGTAAAATTTGCAATATGTTCCTTGGCATGTTGATCGTGAACCTGTGCCTACAGATGCTCGGGTTGAATCCAACGAAGAAGAAGAACATCCAATTCCACAAGGATATTCTAGGAAACATGAATGGGAGATCATATGTGGATTATATAAAAATCAATTTATAAATTATAATGAGTTTGAGATGCTTGGACATAGGGATCTTAATCGTATGCATGATTGGAACACTGCTTTTGTAGATGTAGAGACCTCGAGTCGTGCTATTCATTTCAGCTCTGATATGCGAAAATTGAAAACGATTTCTACTAATCAACATGCGAAGTCTTACTCAATTGATAGTTTGGGGGATAAGCAAAGAATAGCATATGATGTTATCCTTGGGCATAATAGAATGGGTGTTAATCCACTATGCATGATAATTTAAGGAACTGCAGGAATCGGAAAGTCATATTTGATTGGAGCCATTAAAAGTACACTTGAAAATATCTCTCATCCAAGGAAAAGTCCATTATTTCTTCCGGCTCCTACGGGGGTGGCAACTTTCACCATATCCACAAGAAGAGTTCATTCTACACTTCATAAACCAATAAAAGAAATCAATCCTTTACGAGGATTGACTTTAATTAACTTACAAGAAGAGTTGAGGAATGTTAAATATATTTTGATCGATGAAATGAGTTTTATTGGAAAACATCTATTAATGAAAATAGATTCAAGACTTCGCCAAGCCTTCCCAGAATATGTTAATATACCTTTTGGTGGATGATCAATTATATTGGTCGGTGATTTGGGACAATTGCCACCTGTCATGGATAAGCCTGTATATGCATTGGAAGGTATTGCAAAAGAATTGTGGAACACATTCACAACAGTTGTGACCCTCGATACTGTGTTTCGACAAAATGGAAAAAGTAATGAGCAAATATCTTTTCGTAATGTCTTACTGAATATTAGAGATGCAATTCCAACAATAGAGGATTGGAAATTACTGATGACTCGTACAGATACTTCCTTACATGCTACAATGAAAAGTCCTTCGAGAAGGCGATACATTTGTTTGCGAAAAATGATGATGTAAACTCTCATAACAAGCATTTAATAAGACGCCTAAACTGTCCCATTGCGACTATTATCGCTACATCCGTAAAAAGAAAAAATTATGTGGAAGGAGAAGAAGATGGGTTCGAACTTGAATTACTTATAGCCATAAGAGAAAGGGTAATGCTCACATCAAACCTATGGGTTGATGCAGGACTCGTCAATGGTGCTCTTGGAGTTATACAACAAATTGTATATAACCCTGGATGTTCACCTCCAAAACCACCCACGCATGTTTTAATAAAATTTGATAATTATGTGGGGGGGGCATGGGATGAATCGTTTCCTCAAGTTGTTCCTATTACACCTATCGAAAGAGGTAATAAAAAACAACTTCCATTGAAACTCGCTTGGGGTTTAACAATCCATAAGACACAAGGATTGACATTGGAGAAAGCTAATATTAGTATTGGAAAGCAAGAGAGGCAAGGTATGCCATTTACAGCAATATCTCAAGTTAAAGAATTGGCAGGTCTACGATTTCAACCTCCATTCTCATATGATCGATATGAGAAGATGTCAAAACTACCAGGTGTGAAGATAAGAAAAGATGAAGAAGATAGATTGAGAATGATCATGATGTTAACCATTTATTCATTTATTTAGTCCTTGCAAAATTATTGTCTCTATTTTCCACTTTAACGATTTACTCAATCCTTAATGCATATTACTTACATTATGATGATCCTCATATCCGTGTTTTCAACTTAACCTGTTCCTTACCATGTTGATCAAACTCCAGTTTTGTGTCACCACCCATGACTGAAACCAGCCTAGATCCAAATCCTAAGGCTCTATCAAGCGCTGAGAGGGTTCAAATCTCCCGAGCTTCAAACCTCTTGTCAGGTATTGCACTCAAGGAGAGGTTTGCACCTCGGGAGATTTGATCCCTCTCAGCGCTTGATAGAGCCTTAGAATTTGGATCCAGGCTGGTATAACTTCAACTTAAGCATATTCATATATGTCTAACTTGGACTACAAAATAAATTTGTAGTTATACCACTCTAACCCATGGCTTTCAAATTAGAAATACCATTGATTACAAAGATCCTAAAAACACGCGTTAACTCAAGGTATTGTTTATCATTTAATTAATAAATACAATTAAGACTTAAACATCTAATCTATTCAACTAAACAAATCAGCCCATGGTTTTAATTAACCCAAAACAACTTTGGTTTTAATGTACCAAATCTTATAGTTTTCAATTTACTTATTGGACAAATTGGTCAAACCCAACCCTTTAGGAAAATTGGTCGAACCCATATTTGACTCAATAACGAAAAATTTATTAAATAATTATATCAAACCATAGAATTCTCTTTTCCCAATTTTCTTCGGCAATTTTACCGACCACTTCGTTCATTATTTTAATAAACGATTTCCTCCCTGACTATAATCCTTAATGTATTGCATAATCATTTCCTTGAACTTAGGAGATACACAGTAAAAAATTAAAACTAGCATTATCACACAGGCCTAGGCAATAAAATTATATTTTCTCCATAAAGTTTTAAATGAATGAAAACATAATAGAAATAGATAAAATTCAAGTTTATTTATCCAGTCTTCTAATTTTTCCATGCTCTATTTTCTTCGACCGAGTTGAATTAAACATTACAATTTCAAACCCATAAATAAACAATTTCTATAGAAAATGAAATTTTCTTCGACTTAATTAAAGAAAAATCTTGCATAAATTTCCAAGCAAAATCTCATCATTAAACTTGCACTTATTTCATGCCCATGAATCAAACCAAATGAAATGTAAATCCCTACCTTGTTACCAATCTTGGGAAATTTAACAAGGAAATCATACAAATCATTAACCGATAATTAATTAAATAACCTTTCATAAATTTAAACAGAATTTCCAAGTATTAAGGTTATCTGCAAAAAGGTTTTATACAGGCAAATGGCCTCATAGCAGCCATGCTCCACCCAACCACGGGTAGTTTTGCTCAATAATCTCTCAGCAGAACACCACCCTCGAGTTGGGATCCCAGATGGTATTTGTGGAGGTCGACCGTGAAGAAAAAAATATACCTTTAAATAGTTTTATCTCAAATTAACATTAGAAACATTGAATAGAGGAAGGTCCTTATGTAGGATGTGATGCCCTATGTATTGGACTCCAACAGACAAGGAAAATGAACCAATATCGAATTTGGTTGTGTTGGATAATTTTTTCTTCATGGTCAACCTCTACAAATACCATCTGGTATCCCAACCACATATACAGGGCACACAACAACACAAATAATTAGATGGAAAACTTAATTGAAATCACACATGTCCGTCCTGACATGTACATCTCTAAAAGGAACGATCGATAGCTACCCCAAATATCTTCCAACAATTTAGCAATTGAGTTTTGATATCAACAATTAAGCAATGTAGTATTGAGGGTTTCATATGTATATGTATCCATACTCTGAACTTGAAGGTAATTAGAATCTTAGCAAATGAAAAGTAGTGAGTGAGTGGCTAACTTACGGTGTCGAATACAAATCAAATTTCTCAGACACTTGATAGTAGTTGTGTTTGGTATAATCGATGACTAGATCTGCCTCGAGGATTTTCACGATGTCGAGTTTCCCAATGCTAGTCATGCAAACAACCCTGGAATCTCCAGAGAGATGCTTCACCACCTGAATGACCATGCTACCCACTGCTCCTGCAATTGATTGGGTGTGTCCCCAACGACTTTGGCCTACCTGTTGTGAATTTCTAGGTGTTGTTGTAGACGTTGTTGCAAATATTGAACTTAGAAACGCCATATCCAACTTCCAATACCACTCCTACTACATCACAACCTAGTACATCATGCATAAAAAAAACCATATTAGAGATCCAGGTTAAATAAATCTTATTATGCCAATTGTGGAAGGGAATTCTAGAACATATTTATCAAATAATGAAAAGGAGATTCTGTAAAAAAAAATTAGGAAAACCAATGTGAATAGCAATCATTGTTTTTGAATAAACCTTCTTGTTTCCCAAAGTGAATGAAAATGAGAGTGACAACTCATATTTTACCTAAAATATTTGCTAGGTTTTGGCACAGGGAATTCCCCTAATTGCAAGATGTCTATGGACCCATATTCGTTGTTGAACCACACCTACATTTTAAATTTCGTGGATTGAAGAATCGATCGCTGTCAAGGGATTACATGGTCGCAACATCTAAATTATTCAATGGAACTCTTGTAGCAGCCATATGAAGAAACATCCATTCCGATCAACTGGATCAAAAGAGGATTCCCTCCTACCGTTCATGCACCGACCCAAAGCTAACCCTGCATTCCAAATCTCAGTCATAGAGAAATTATGAATAAACTATCAACAGATGTTTTTTAGCAAAATGTTTTTTCAAAACAACAGGAAATTTTTTTCCAAAGCAAACCCTGAAAAACAGAATCGAAAATTTCAAAATGAAGGGAAGGGGGGGATTAGATGAGTTTGAAATCAGTAATGTTGCAATTTTGAAATGGAGGGAAGGAGCTATTGGTCGAATTTGAAATCAAGCATGTGGCTAGGCGAGTCCATTTTGTTGCTATTGAATGTGTGTCCTTTGGTGAGGGGACACATGAAATCCCCGTAGATATGATTTCGGAAGAAGGTGTGGTCGTTAGGATCCAGGACTCCGATGGAGGTAGCCGTCGAGTTTCATAGTTATCGGAGAGGACTCTCGGCAAAGGAAATTTTGGTCACAGGGAATGGGGCTTCTCGCAAAGGATATTCTGATCACGGGGAATGGGGAAGGAATTGGTCTTGTGGAAACATGGGGGGGAGAAAATGGGGCGTTTTAGTTAGCCCATATTCCACTCCATAGGAATGTTGTTGAACATGCTTTTCCAAACATCAAAGGTAACAATTATGTATTTCAATTCCCCACTAAAGGTAATGATGGTGTAGTTCAACTTTTGTTTTTAACATGATACAATGGTTAAAATGAATCCTTTATATCCATATCAATTGATAGCTACAAGTAGTGTTAGGGATTTATCTAAATGATCAAGAAAATATTCGTTAGATCTTAAGATGGGGTCAAGATGGCATGACAATAGAGTAACCAATTGAAAACAAAGATGGAGTGAAATTGGAAGATGGATGTTTTGGAAACCACTTGAGGAGTTAGGTGAAGGGTATCATTGTTGCAATTATGCACTGCTTAAGTAAAAAATATGATACAAGCTCCAAAATTAATGATGTTATTCTAATTTGAGATGGAGTTCTTAACAAAATCAATTCAAACATTGTGAAAGATATTTGAGAGAATTATAAAACAAGGAACATGGTTTTTATGTTTGTTGAATCTATTATGAGATATAAATAATTGGAAAACATAAATATCCTTGACAACCATGGAGTTCTTAAGGGTGTTTATGCATCATTATTTGTAGTGAAATGAAATATTGGAGCAAATATACTGATAAAATGAATACAAGTTCGTAAATATTATATGGTTTGAACATTGGAGTGAAATTTAGAAAGGCCAAGGAATATGCTTCTTCTATGGTCTAAAGGTTTGAAAATAAATTTAGGAGGTGGATTTTAAAATGGTATTGATTCTCATCTCCATTAGATTATGGTGGTCAAGAATGTGGGATATTACTTGCGCTTCTAAAGATAAGTGTTTAATTTCTTGTATAAGCATTGTAAAATTTGATGGCAATAAATAAGTAACACACAAGATGCTATTGAACTAGCATACGATGAGTGATGGCACATGCTAGTGAGTGTAAAATTATTTGAGTCTCAATTAGTATGTCCTAGAGAGGTGTCATAAATGGGTAAAATAATATTTATCAATTGTGTAAATGTCAAAATAAAGAGATATACATGTTTATATAGAAGCGAACTGCAAGATCTGTATTGTTGCATTGTTGCATAGATGCATTATGAAATTCCTCCAAAGTTTATTATATTAAATTATGTAGAAGAATCATGAGGAAATAGACCATATTTCATGAACTATTTTAATGTATATTAATATATTATAGTTTAGTATACCATTTAAAATCCCTACGCATGCATTTTAGTACTACATATATGCATTTTTATGTGGTTTTAGAACATAATTGTCTTATTTTGTAACGTCATACTTTTTTGTTTTCACTTGAAATATAACAACACATCAAGGCCATAAATGTCATCATAAATAATTAAAATATTTATTTCATCTATATAGTGTGTATTTTAGGATAGGCATTCATTTTATTGAAGGCTTCTTCACATTTTTCATAATAATAATTTTCAAAAAAAGTAAAAGTAACATTTTAAAATATTTGTTAAATTTTAATTGGGGATGTAATGAGTAATACAAAATTGTGAGATGAAGCATCAAGTAAATAATGTCTATCTATGTACATGTTTCACTAGGTGTATATTAATGAGGCTTAGGGTGCATTTTATAAAGATCTTAGGTTAGTTGGAATACCTTGTTTATATTCACAAGTTTATATTCACAATTCAATGTTTGAAGTGATATCATATATTTTGATTATCTAAAATACATTCTAAATATATAGGATTATTTTTTATGATAGAGGATAAGTTAAAATTGTTTCATAATTATTTATGAGTTCATCGTTTATATAGGAAGTGTATTTTGTTGAATTATAAAGTCTAAATTGTGTAATTGGTAATTTTGTAATTAATGAGATATAGTTTACTTGTAATTCAAACAATAGATTTATGTCATGTAAATTTTTAAATAATTAACTTATGATAATATTTATATCAATTTCCTTATTTAGTTATACTAATGATAAATTCTAATATGATTTTATATCTAGAGAATTGAATCTAAAGTTAATGATGAATTCTAATATATTTTTGCATCTTAGAAATGAATCCAAATCTAAAATCAAGTACAGGATGAAAAGAAAATATGGACATTGCATTAACGGTTTTAAAAAATAAATGCATGGAACATAAAGATAATGAAAATGGGCATGATATATCAAATAATGTTTAATATTGAAAATTGAAAACAGTGTTATCTAACCTATACTTAATACATGTTGACAATTGTAATTGAAACCAAGTTAAAATTCTTATTTTCACCATGTAGAAGTGCAAACTATTTCGAATATGTTCAAATTCTAAAAATAACACAAGAGTACAACAATATACATTTAATGAAAGGTAATGATATATATAATTTCATTCAATTTAAGAGTAACTTCAAAATATTGGAGTTCCATTAAGTGGCAATGCATTTCATCATAAAGAAAAGAGTATACAGAATTAAAATATGAGCAATTAGATGGAACAATTTCTTATAAGATACTCATGCAACATGATGGGTCATCCTTTTAAAATTCCTACAAATGCATTTTAGTACAACATATATGAAATTTCATAGGGTTTTGGAACATAATTGTCGTATTTTGGAAATTGTATTTTTTTCACTTGAAATATAACAACAGGTTAAGGTCATGAATGTCAACTTAAATAATTTAAAAAGTTTTACTTTATCTATAGAGTGTCTTTTTTAGGATGGGCATTCATTTTAGTCAAGGTTTGATCACATTTCCATAATAATACTTTTTAAAAATAATAAAAGTGATATTTTAAAATATTTGTATCCATGGTTAAAATTTGTTAAAATATTTATCGATAATCTTGTTTAAAATTTGATAAAATATTTATCGATAACCTTGTTTAAAATTTGTTAAAATATTTATTGATAATCTTGTCGTATCTTATCTAAGAATTCACACATGTACAATTCTATCATTAACCATGGAATTACTTTACTTTTTCACTAATACTTGATAAGAATGCAGTTTTATTTTCTTCAAAAATGTTGATTACATTTGAAAAATCTAATGCTAAAAAAAACATGCAATGCAAAAAAAATGAAAACTCAAGGTGATATTATTCAAAATCAATGTATAATATTCCATAATAATAATAAAATAACTTTTCATATTTAAAATAAAATATATCTACTCTAAATGTGCTTAAACATGCATTCTTAGAAGTAAAATTTTAATACTTTCCAAAGTTCTATTAAATACACTCCATTTCTATAAAAAAAATGCACTTCAATATTAATTTTATATATTATATGTTTGTCATTTTAAAATGTATATAATGATAAAAATGCAAGTGGTTAGACTCCAAAAATTTTAATTATATGTAACTTCTTGTTAAATATTTAAGAAGATTTTTTTATATATATTTGGATTGAATATATTATTATATAAATTGATTATTCATATAATAAATAATGTTTTTCATTTTTTATTAAAAAAAAATTAGACGTATATTTGTGTGTAGTTTATATGCATATTATCAAAATTGACAAAATTAATAAAAAACACAAAAGTTATTATTTTTTATAAGCTATTACACACATTTAAATATAATTTGGAAGAATATAAATATTAACGATTCTTAATAATCCTAATATATTATAATATTCTATTTCTTAATTTCACTCGCATGCATCTTACTAAACCTACTTAGGATAGTAAAACACTAATTTTTTTAACCATAATTCACATTTTGAGTAGACATTAGAGATTGAGTCATAAAAGTATAATTTAATATTTTCAAAGGATACCTCATGATATACACTATTTTTTAAACTATAATTAACGTTTTGAGTAGTGAATGGAGATTGAGACATGAAAGTATAATTTAATATTTTCAAAAGATACTCCATAATATATGGAACATCAAAATTTAATATAATTTATTCAAAATTTAATATAATTTATTCAATGGAACATATGATAGATGGATGTGACTTTGGTTGTGTTCATTTTGGAACGTGATGTTCATTGTCACATTGACCTAACTCATCAAATTAGTGACGTTTTTGTTTTTAATGCTCTGTTATATGGATATTTGAGGTAACCCATGCTTGTCAAATGTATAAGGCGTGTCATATTTTTTGGGTGGACATTAAGCAATGCACTAATGAGCAAAATCATAGGAAAAGAAAATTTTTGAACTTTGGATTAGTAATTATCTTTTGAATCATATGTTTTAGATTAGTAGCTCTCTCTTGAAGATCATGCAAACAGTCAATTCTTGCAGTTCTACAACAAAGGTAGAATATGTGGTTGTTGTAGAAGCAACAAAGAAGATTGTGTGGCTCGGGAAACTACTTGCATATTTGTAATAGAAACGTGTGAATTCTACTCCTCTACTGATTGACAACACGTATGCAATCGAACTAAGAACATCAACACAAAGTACCATATGATTTGATATCATTTAGAAGCTAAGACAATTAATTTGAGACAATGTTCCACAAATGAGCAGATTGCAGATATCTTACCGAAGCACTTGGAAGAGAAAAACTTGGAAAGTTCATAATGATGCTTGGACTCACGAACACTCGATCTAATTAATGGGGGAATCATTGGAAACCTAATCCTACGAGAATATGGGTCCTCTTGTAAATATTGTAAATATGGGCCATATATGTTCATGTTTCACTAGGTGTATATTAATGAGGTTTAGGGTGCATTTTAGAAAGACATCTCAGGACAGTTGGAATACCTTATTTTTATATCCATAATTCAATATTTTAAGCGACATTATACATTAATTATCTAAAATACATTCTAAATATATGGGATGATTTTTTATGATAAAAGATGGGTTAAAATTGCTTCATAACTATTCATGAGTTCATTATTTATATAGGAAGTGCATTTTTAAATTATAAAGTCTAGATTGTGTAATTGGTAATTTTGTAATTAATGAGGTATAGTCTACTTGTAATTCCAACAATGTGTTCATGTCATGTAAATTTTTAAATAATTACTTTATGATAATAGGTATATTAGTTTCTTTGTATACTTATTTATAACCGTTTTAAAAAAATAAATGCATAAACCATAAAGATAATGAAAATAGACATAGTATCCCAAATAATGTTTATTGAAAATTGAAGACAATGTTATATAATTTACACTTAAAACATGTTGGCAATTGTAATTGAAACCAAGTTAAATTTCCAACTTATATACTATGTTCACCATGTAAAAGTGAAAACTATTTCGAATATGTTTAAATTCTAAAAATAACATAAAAGTACGAGAATATATATCTAACCAAGGGTAATGATATATATAATTTCATTCAATTTAAGAGTATCTTCATAATATTGAAGTTACAGTATATAAAACTAAAATATGAGCAATTAGATGGAACAATTTCATGTAGGATGTTCATGCAACATGGTGGTAAAAGTATAATAAATTTTAACTTCAAGGAATTTATGAAATTGTAAATTCGAAATTAAAATAAAAATTTGCATCTATTTAAATGCCTTAATGGAAATTTTTAGTTTTTTTGTTTCTAAGTTACTTAAGGTTTATCAAATGAAAGTCAATTTTATAAATTGATGAGATTATGGATTTGATATAAAGAATTCTACACTCTAAAATTTCAACAATTGATGGGTAATGATGCTTCAACTTAGGTGAGATGATACATTTCCCAATTCAAACAGATGTTGTACATTTTCTGAAGAATAGTCCAAGATATCTTTCGATGTTAGACAATAACCAAAGTCATCCTTCAAAAATCCCTACACACGATTTTTATTACTACATATATACATTTTCATGTGTTTTTAGAACATAAATAGTTATGATCTGTTTTTGATACCAGCATCTCAGAGAAAGACAAGGGTTTATAGCAATACTTCCGAAGTGCCTAATTCATGCAAGTGAGGGCATATGATCTAGGCATCTAAGTGGTACAAGTAAGTTAGTAACCACTTCAGTGAGGTAAGGTAAAGGAAGGGTTTCATGCCTTCCTACTGCTATGCCATGCTATTTCCTCTGCTTGGGTCCATATCTTAGTTGTACCATCTTATTTTAGAACATCATACTTTTTTGTTTTCACTTGAAATATAACAACACGCCAAGTTCATCGATGTCAACTTAAATACGTAAAAGGTTTCATTTTATGTATAGAGAAGGTTTTATTTTATGTATAGAGTGTCTTTTAAAGGATGGGCATTCATTTTAATGAAGGAAGGTTAACATTTTCCATGATAATATTTTTGTAAAATAGTAAAAGTGACATTTTAAAATATTTGTTAAAATATTTATAAATAACTTTGCAGTAAAAGTGACATTTTAAAATATTTGTTAAATTCTTTATGAATAACTTTGTTGTATCTTATATCAGAATTTAGATATATGTAATTTTATCCTTAATCATAGAATTATGTTACATTTTCAGTAAGTGTAATTTTTTTTTTTCAAAAATGTTTACTACATGTGTAGTCATGAAAAGTCGAATTCCAAAAATGCATGCAATCATAAAAAAATGAATAGTCACTCCACCAAATGAGAACCCATAATGATATTATTCAAAATTAATGTATAATATTCCATAATAATAATAAAATAACTCAATTGAAAATTAATGTATAATATTCCATAATAATAATAAAATAACTCTTCATCCCCGGATGGGTTTACAACTGTAGATTTGTGTCGGATTAACGTGGCATATGGTACGTGCAAGTGGCGGTTGGAACATTTAACCGCCAATGTCCAAACCAAGCGAGATATTGACTGCTTCTTTATGGCGTTGTGCCTTCCATGCTCGGAGCATGCTTTTTGTCCGGTCGACTCCACCTCCGCACTATGTTTCCACGAGGATGAAGCACTACAGTTATGGTAAGATGGGATGGTAATATTGGTGTATCTTATGCAGGATGAGACCTCCTACATGCAAAATTTAAGCCATCATTTATTTGGAATTTTCTAAAATTGATATCACCAATTTTCAGGGTTTCTCTCTTCCTCGTGGCTCGCCTGCAAGTTCGGGGCTTATGAAGGAAAATTTGAGAGAGAAGCATTCCTAGGTTCCCATAATTTTGACAAGTTAGAAGATCATGGAGATTAGAATTTTAGCAAATATTAGGAAACTTGGATCGAATGTGGGTGTACGCAGGGCACTCTAAAATAAAGTGAGATTCATCCTCCATGCTCATGGACTCACAGAGCTGGCAAATCCTTCCCCCCGTGGTGTTTCAGGAATTGTACATCCTCTTGTTTCGCTATCAAGCTCATTGGAGTTCATTCTTATCTTCATTATATTAATATTCTTCTTTGAAATTGTTAAGATCAAGAGGTACATTTGGTCTTCTAGATTAGGATTAATGACTTCCTTGTAATATCTTAACTTTCTTTTACCCTCTAAATTTTCCTCATTCCACATTCTCACTTTGAACTTATAAGTGATAGTTTGTTTTAGGTTGTTGATATCTTGCAAAGTTGTATTTTCCTCAATCCCCCAATTACTTAACCAAGCCATGGCATCTTTGTACCAACCTCTCTTGAGCCGAAAATGGCCTTGACTAGAATTTAAAGCAATTTTAGGGAGTCTCTTGTCTTTCATGACATTTATCTTATTATTGTACGTCGAGTATTTATACATAACTATGCTTTCGATGGGTGGGAGACCCACTTCCATAAGGAGAATAGTATAGGGCGTGTTTCTCTTAATCCTGAGATTATACGCGATAAAACATTTTGAATTCGCTTGATCTTTCTCCATGACTCTCGAGAAATGCTACACCTCCAAAGCTTACAACCGCACAAGATAATGGGAGTGACAAGAGTTTCAAAAAGGAACTTATTTTTATCCCACGTCACCAGATTTGTTTATTCGCAATTGTTTTCTAGGCCAAAATAATCTTTCCACCCTTCGTTAATCCTTCTCTCAATGCTATAGTTCCAGTTGAGCTTGTGATGAATATCGATTCTGAGATACTTGTAATAGGGCACTTCCTCCAAGTTGTTATTGTCATAAACAAAATTAGCATAGGTGTCTTTCTTGGACTTGATAATCATAACTTTGGTTTTGTCAGTGTTAATAGACATATCCATGTTAGACCAAAAATACTTGAGAATCCTTAACTGATTATCAAGGTCAAAGGGGCTCCTTGCCAAAAGAACAATATCGTCGGTATAGAGAAGGACGAATACGACTATTTCAGCTAAGTTCGTTCCTGTGCAACCTGCCTCTTCTAATCAACTTTATAGTTTATCGATGTAAATTCCAAAAAGGGTGGGGGAGAAGGGGAAACCTTGTTTTACTCCAATATTACAATTAATATCTTTTGACCACCCCTCAGAACTCTTAAATTTGGCAATGACTTTCTCGTATAACCTTATCATGGCAGCTCTTAGTTCTAAAGGAACCTTTAGCTCTTCTAATCTATTCCACAAGTTACTTCTGGGAAATGTATCAAAATATTTCCTAAAGTCCACAAAGTATCAAAAGGGAATGGATTTAATATTGTGACACTCTTCCGCAATTAACCTAAGATTAATGAGGTGATTTGTGGTAGAGGGCTATCTTCTAAACCTTTCCTGGGCTTTAGCTTGCTTACCTTCACTTTCAATCCAAACATTGATTTTTTTCTCTAGAATGATACCATAAAGCTTTGTTAAGAGCGGGCTAATCATAATGCTTTGATAATTAGAGGGGTTATTTTTATCACCGCTTTTAAAGATAGGGATGATGAGGCTTTGAGTTCAAGGAATAGGGAAACCTTGCATGACAACCAAATTTAAGAGCTTGTGGATGTAAGGAATGATAGCAGTTCCTCCATTTTTTAGGATTTCAGCTTGATAACCTTCAATGTCTTTAGTGTTTGCATTTGTTAGGCACTTGATTCCAAAGTCAATGTCTTATAATGAGAAAAATTATGTCAATGTAAGAAGGTTCAGAGTGTTGTTAATAGCATTTGGGGATTCATAGATCTTTTCAAGATAGGAATCCCAATATTTCAAAGCTATCTTAATGTTCTCTTTAGTTTTACTAGTTAGGATTTGTCTCCAGAACTTCTTAGGAGACACCTTAGAGAGGTGTAAAATGTTCTCCTACTTTTTATCTATATAATGCCTCTTTTTTCTTTTAATTAGGGCTTTGTAGTTATTTATCTTGTCAATTTTTAGAGACTTTTCAGCCGCTTCCTTGATGGATATTCTAGCATTGTTCCAGTCATGATCATACCAGGGGTTGGTTTTCCTATTATTCTTTTTACCCAAAATTTTGATGGAGAAATTTCTAATGGAGGAAGAGAGGGCCATGGTTAATTTATGGTAGAGAACTTATATATTGTTCGTACTAGAAAGAGGAAACAAGTTAGTTTTTAAATCATTTTTGAAAATATCGTCGCTCTTTCTATCTAAGATCAAATGCTTTTGACTTTGAGGATTTTCTTCTATGGTCCCTCTATGCATGGAAAAATTGAAGGTTAAAACTAGAGGTCTATGATCCAATTCAGGTTCATGGTCTAGCAGAATGTCTATATTTAACATATTGTTATATAAAGAGGTATTAGATGTTAAATTTTCAGAATTTACTTCAATCTAATCTAGGATATTAACTGAGAGAACAACATGTCCAACATATCTTCAGCATATCAATCATGGAGACAATAATGCAAGCACACAAGAGACACAAATATTTACTTGGGGAAAACCATAAAGGTGAAAAACCCCAATAGCTTCCTCAGAGATAGATAGAGCAATGATACAACCAACCATAAGAGATAAACACAACCTAGCAGCAGATCCTCCTCCTCCATAAGTGCGCCACTCCTCCTTGAGTGCATGAGTGAGAAGTGAGTGAGAAAATAGAGTGCCTCCCGCACTCTATTTATACTTGACTTGACTTGCCTTTTTACCTAACTCATGTAGGCTCGAACTTAACCACATAACATAATGCTGACTGGGCCGACCCCCAATACGGTGGTCTAATAACCCTTCGACCCACATGGCCGACCCCCAATAGGTTGGTCTAATAACCCTTTGACCCACATGACTTATACAAAGCCGACCCCAAACAAGGTGGTCTAATAACCCATTGACCCACATGACTTATATAGGGCCGACCCCAAACAAGGTGGTCTAATAACCCATCAAGTATAAGTTACGACACTTACAATATAAATAACGACACTTTCGTATAGAGGAATAATAACATCTCTATAGGAATACAATATACATATATGTGAAATACATTCCAAAGTTACATATACATCAACACTCCCTCTTAACTAGGAAGATATTTCTCAGCACAGTTCTTCTAGCACAAGTCATCTTCTCTGGATCATCGTCACTGGATAATCCTCATCGAGTCATCATCATCGTCACTGCTGCTGCTATCTCAATCAATCTCTGAATCTACTCGTCATAGGAAGTTCTACAGAGCCAGTCCTTTTTCATACTGGATGTAGGCCCACCACTTGCAGGTCTTCATCATCACTAGCCATACTGTGGATTCCTTAGGACTTATTACGTGCGTCACAAAACCTTGAAAGAGCATCCCAGGCTGTTACAAGAACACAACTCTACCTATAGGATCTCCCAAGGCACCGAATTACATGTGACCTCACCACAAAACCTCGCAAGAGCATCCCAGGCTGTTACGAGCACACAGCTCTACCTATAGGATCTCCCAGGGCAACGAATTACATGTGGCCTCACCACAAAACCTCGCAAGATCATCCCAGGCTATTACGAGCACACAGCTCTACCTATAGGATCTCCCAGGGCAACGAATTACATGTGGTCATGGAAAAACCTCGCAAGAGCATCCCAGGAGTGATTACGGGCACACAGCCCAACCTATCGGATCTCCTAGGGAAACGAATTACATGCCATAGGACAAAACCTCGAAAGAGCATCTGCCAGATATCCCAGGCCACCGAATTACATGCCATAGGAAAAACCTCGAAAGACTATCTGCAGATCTCCCATGGCACCGAATTACATGTCCTCCCAGAGTAAAACCTCGAAAGAGCATTTGCCAGATGTCCCAGGGCACCGAATTACATGCCATAGGCAAAACCTCGAAAGACCATTTGCAAATCTACCAGGGCACCGGATTACATGCTCATCTTGCACAACCTGATCCATGGCCATAGAGTGTCAACCTGATACTTCACCATACATCATTCTGATGTATCCATGATCATCCTGATCATCATCACTGCAACGTCCTGCTGCATGTCATATGGAGCAACATCCTGAAGCTCGTCATCCATGATCATCCTGATCATCAATGCATCCATCTGATGCACACCACGTATCTACCTGATACATATCATCATCCATGATCCACCTGATCATACAATGTATCCACCTGATACAAATACATGATACATATCACCTCACATGATCCACCTGATCATACAATGTATCCACCTGATACATATACAGATACATGGTCTAAGCATCCAACATGATGCATATACAAAATACATACACATGATCCAACTGATCATATCCAGCATCCAACATGATGCGTACATATAAATGATCCAACTGATCATATCCAGCATCAACATGATGCGTACATACATACATAAAAATGATCCAACTGATCATATCCAGCATCCAACATGATGCATACATACATACATAAAAATGATCCAACTGATCATATCCAAGTAGAAACCAGAACATCATCCTGATGCTCATCATCCAGCACTTACATCCACAGCCATGTGAAGGATCCTCCTTCCAACATGCTTGGAATGGCTTCAGCAAATGTTTCCATCACTTCTTCCTCGAAGTGTCCTCGATCTGAAGAACTCCAGGCCTCTCTCTGAAGTACTCGAACTTCACCTTGGATAGTGGCTTCGTCAGCAGATCTGCAATCTGCTCGTCCGTCGCAACATACAGTAGCTTCATAGCTCCTCTCTGCACCATATCCCTGATATAGTGATATTTGATCTCTATGTGTTTCGACCTGTCATGAAACACTGGGTTCTCGGACAGCTTCACACAACTCTGGTTATCACAGAAGATACCAGTAGCTTCCAACGGGAGATTAAATAACTCAGATAGTAGCTTCCGTAGCCATACTGCCTCACAACTAGCTGAACAGGATGCAACATACTCTGCCTCAGCTGTACTCAGTGCCATGCAGGACTGCTTCCTGCTAAACCATGAGATCAAACCTGATCTCATACTGAAGCAACACCCAGATGTGCTCTTCATGTCTGCAACACTGCCAGCCCAATCTAAATCAACATAACCATGCAGGTTAAACTTTTTATTCGCTTCATACTTGAGCCCAAAATCCACTATACCCTTCAGGTACCTTAGAACATGCTTTACAGCAACCAGGTGAACACTCCTCAGATCTGTCAGGAACTGAATCAATGTGTTCACATCAAAGAAAATATCTCGTCTCGTGTTCGTCAGGTACATCAAGGATCCAATCATCTGACGATACATAGAGACATCAACCGGCTCAGATGAAGCATCACATAGAAGCTTTAGATTCGATGTCATAGGTGTGGCCATGGCCTTGCAATTCATCATCCCGAACCTCTTCAAGATCTCTTACTGCATACTTCCCTTGTCCAAGGAAGATTCCATCTACACTCTGCCGCACCTCCATGCCAAAAAAAATTAGTGCATCATCCCCAAGTTCTTCATCTCGAACTCGGTAGTAAGCTTCCGCTGCGTGTTTGTAGCTAGGGTTTTACCCCTAGCTTATGCAAATGAGCACCTACTAAGGAGAATGGACTCCTTAGTAGCAGTTCAGTAAATGTAAATAATTAAGCTAAAACAGAAATATAAACTAATTTAAAACACATGCATGAAACTTAAACAACAAATTTAAATAATGGTTTTTTGTATTGATATTACCTCCAATGTGGAGGTTGATGAAGCTCCTTGCAATGTCGAAGAGGGTTGCTCCAAGCTCCAATGTGCTCCTTCTCTTTCTCCAATGGTGGGAATGGGCCAAAAGTGGCTCTCAAGGTGAAAGTAGTTCAATGGTGAACTAGGGTTTCGAGAGAGATTTTGGCAGAGTAAGGGTGCTAGTGATTGTGGATATGGAATAAGGGATCTCCATCACCTATTTATAGTTTTTTGGTGGTGGAGTGCTGACCCATGGTTTTAGGAAACACATGGTTTAGGGCAGCTGTATAGGGTTTTTTCCTCCTTTTCCTCATTATTTTATATTTTTTATTCCCTTTTTAGGGGGTTTTTGCTATTTTTGGAGGAAAAAGGGGTTTTTTAGCCTTTTTGAGGCTATTTTGAGGGTTTTGTGGCCTTTTGGAGGCATTTTAGGCCTTTTGGAGGCTTTTTAGTGGGATTTCTTGGGATTTTAAGGGAAATATGGTTGAAAAATGGACAAATGAGCCATATAATGTGGTAGATGAGGTAGTGAACACTTTTTGGGTGTTAACAGATTGCCCCCTGATGTGCGAGGGCAGGAGCTCATCATATGGCCAATGGACATCATAAGTCATGAATGGTTTTCCTGGGTGTGGAGAGAAGAGAAGAAACAAACTGAGGCCCAGAACAACGATCCCGAACAATTGCAAGAACTAAAAGTACATAACCTCAAGAATGGATGAGGAATCATCTGATCATATGGACGAGGCGGGCAATCCCATGCTCGTATCAGGATATAACATAACATAAACAATGGGGTCCAAAAAGGGGACCTGAAAGATACATGACCTCAAATACTGACTGAGGAATAATCTCAATATATGGACGAGGCGGGCATACCCATGCTCGTATCAAGATACATAAAATAGAACTGTGAGGCCTGAAAAAGGGGGACCTGTAAGATACATAACCACTGTGTACATCATAAGGGTCCAGAGGGGACTCAAAATATGGGACATACTGCTGAGCTAAGCATGTGGTAACTGAAGAACTGGTGCACTGGAACATAAATAGTGCAGCTGAGTGTGGTACCAAAGGGGCTAATGAGCTGTTGGATCAGAGTGACAAGGGGTACACTCACAATGGTACACTGAACTGGAACTGATCTGGGACTGAAACTGGGTACTCAAGGAAGCATGTAACTGGATGGCTTCCGAATACAAACGCCAACGCAGCCCGGACATCCACAGGAACATATAACTGGTCGTTCCGAAGTGACTCACCAATGTGCTAGAATCGAGGGAAATCCGGGGTCTTCGACACATAATGTAACGGATATAACCCTACGCGATTCTCAACGATGCGATCAAGGCGCTGAAGTCGAGCATGTGAGAAACAACCACACGGAGAGGCAATGATGACTCCTCTCAGAATGGTCCGTAGGCACTTACCACAGATGGTGATAAGTCCAAGGCGTAAGGACCTCTGGGCCTATCCTCTGGAATAGAGGGGCTGTCGTCGACAGAGGGAGACCTGAAACTATCAAGGCAATGATTTTTCCTTGACAGGAGCGCGAGGTGAAGAACCGAAATGTGATAGTACTGAGGGCAGGACTGACAAACTGGTGGTGAGAACTGGGCAAGTAGAGTGGGTGGACTCAAACTTCCTTTGTTCAGAGTATGATAATGGGAATGATCTTGGCAGCATATGAAATTGACTGAGGGGAAAGGGATCATAGCTGTAAGGGATCTGAGAGGATAACTGGGCTGAGGGAGACTCAAGATGGTATAAAATGGCAGGAGACTGCAGAATACTCTGAACAAAGGCGACCTGATTGGGGGTGCTGCCGAGATGATCGAGTCATAGTGCCAGGAGGCACGAGTGGGGACTTCTTCATGGGTTAAGGAACTAGAAGAAGTTTGTGTAAAATGATACTGTCGTGTGGATTTTACGAGCCCGGGACAGTTCATGCTCGTGGTTGTTTTCAATTTTAAGGAGTCTGAAAGCGATAAGAAGACTCTGAAATGATTGGAATGGTACTGTCATGTGGATTTTACGAGCCCAGGACAGTGCATGCTCGTGGTTGCTTTCAATTTTAGAGAGTCTGAAAGCAAATAAGAAGACTCCAGGGGGTTGCTTTTTTGTAGATTTAGTCTCCAAGGCCCAAAGAAGCATAAAAGGATGCAATGAAGAACTCTTCTAGCCGGTGTGACTAGAGTATGCCTTTTTCGTAATTAGTCTACCAGGTCCGGAAAAGGGTTAAACTTATACCAGATAGACGCCCTTTCAGGTACTTTAACGAGCATGAAAGGAAGCAAGATTGCTCGGCGATCTTTTCATTCTTTTAGGAGTCAGAAAAGAGCTTAACGGAAACTCCCTAAGTGCATTTTTCGTAAAGGACTTGTCCGGCCCGAAAAAGGGATAAAATTATACCGAACAAAAGGAATGACCAGGCAAGGAGGAAGTGTTCAATCAAGGATCAATACTGATGATCAAGAACGAGGGAGGTGGGAACACTGGTGGTCCTCCTTGCGGGGTAGATGAAATGGTGGCAAAATAACGAAACATTTGCAGTATGACAGGAGTGAATGGCTCATGTAAAAATGTGGGACAATCCGATAGCGGCCGATGTGGTGCGCAAATCGAGGCAGCAAGGTGTCGGGACACAATGTGGAAATTGTACCAAGTGAGAGAGAGAAATGGTCTCAAGCATCATCACGAGCGCGGAAAAATGAATCCGGCGATATAAAGGGTGTCAAAAACGGGTAACGACCGATGTGGCACGTACACCGAGGCGACGAGAGCGTTTTGGAAAAAATACCCAAAAAATATGGGGGTGAGAGCGAAAAATGATCTCAAGCATCATCACCAGCTCAGAAAAATGAATTCGATGATATAAAACATGTGAAAAACGGAGAATGACCGATGTGGCACGTAAACCGAGGCGACTAGTGGCGTCTGAAAAATGGGCAAAAAATGACGGTGTAAAAATAATGCAACGAGATGACCATCATGACGGTCTTGTCGTGTTGATTCCAGTGGTGGAAACAGTGTGGAAAGACAAAAACAACAAGAAAGTACACTGTACAACGCAGACCAATGGGGCCACAGGTTTCTTTTATGGGTAAAAGCGCTTGAGATACAACCCATTACGGGGGTTGCGCAAAGGATGGCCTTCGGAGTCAGTTAAGATGTATGCCCCCTATTTGACGGGGGAGGTGAAGATATCACAGAAATCGTGGAAGAGTTGTGTGTAGTCCGCAGTCTCCTGCTCGTTGCAGGAGGCTCCTAAAGTGATGAGTTCAGGGGCACATCTTGGGAACTTTGAGGGAGGAATAGGACGTTGTTTCTGATGGATGGGGGGTACATCAGGCCATGTGTCAATGTGGTGCTCGATAATGGCGGGGTCAAGACCAGGCATTTCGGTATAGGACCAAGCAAAGACATCACGAAATTCTCTGAAAAGGGTTTGGTAGTCTTCAATCTCTTGTTTACTGCAGAATCCTCCTAAAGTAATGAGTTCAGGGGCACGTCTTGGGGCAGCGATATCAATTTGGATGACAGGTGAGATGTTAGCCATGTTACCTTCCTCGAAGGCGTCAGGAGCAGGAATAAGGTCCTTGAACTAGTTGACCTTGGTGGGAAGGAAGTCTTTGGACTCAACTGTGAATTGGGTAGCTATGCTATAGGAGGATTCTTCTGGGATAAAACAGGAATGGTGGTGCATATCATCCTAGGGATAATCCGGGGCAGTAAGGGCCTCAAGAATCTCCTCATCGGTACGGAAAGTTTGCGTCGTCAAATCAGTTGACGAGGGAGTAGTGGTGGAAGAGATTATATAAATGGTGTTAACCTCTCCTGAAGGTGAAGAGTCTAGGGGGTAGATCTCCTCAATGGTAGGTGGTGCCGTCTCAAGATCCAGATTGTTCATCTCATAGAGAGCGGCTCTGTAATCCGGGAGATCGGGACAATGATGGGAATAATGCCCGTAAACACCGCATATGGAACAGGAGTGGTTGGTACGCAGGGATTTGTCTTTAGGCTTGGGAGTGGGGTTTAGTTCGATAGTTGGGATGTTGGGGTCATCGTCGAGCATCTGCATGTGTTTCTGCAATGCTGGTAACTGTGGGCATTGGTGTGTCGCATGGCCTAACTCATCGCACAACGAGCATTTGGGGGGAGCACAAAATACTGGGGGGTTTTTTACTGTCTTGGGAGGTGGTATAGCAGTGTAAGGTTGGGGACCTCTGCCCCCAGTGGGTTTGGGAATAGGAGGAGGAGCCGTGGAGGACGAAGGGGTAGAGACACCGGGAGGTGGTTGAGAGGTAGTAGCCATGGGTTGCACCGGTTGGAGGAGGACGTCTGGCGTCGGCGGGCGAACGGGAGGCGAAAGATACCATACAGGTAATCCCAAAGTTAACCCAGGGAGGCTAAGGGTAGCCATGACTGGGGCGCTTACTACTCCCGATGGAGGGACTAGGAAGGGGATCGTATGGATGGGTGTAACACCAATGTGGCTAGGTACCAATGGTGGTTTAGGCAACAAGGGTGGTTGATTGTTAGGTGGTGGGTTATCATGGGACAAGGTACATAAGTCAGACACGTCCATGGGGGCCAAGGGAGGCGGAATAGATTGGAAGGTGGAAGTCATCGGCGCATCTGAGTAGACTCTAGGCCCCGTAGAGGAAACAAATGAGGTGGTGGCACGAGAAACAGGTTGTTCAACCATGGGGAGAACATTTTCAGGTGCCGCGGGAGCACTGGGATCATAGTAGGTGAGCTGGTCAATCTTAACCACGCGTCCCTCATGGGGAAACATCATGGTGTGAAAGATGGAGGAGGCAACCGCCCTCATGGCATACATGTAACTGCGGCCAAGTAAAAGATTATAATCCAATTGGGCATTGATGACCTCGATATCGATGAGGACGGTTTTACCACCTAACTGGACAGGGACATTGGCTAGGAGACCTTGGGGCTGAGCCGAACGACCGTCGTAGGTGCGTAACGCAGTGGTGGACTGCTGGAGGGTAGGGGATCCCAACTTCTGCCATACGAATGTAGACATAACGCATGTGGAGGCACCCTCATCGATGATGCATCGATGGATGACAAGATTCCGAACGGAAACAGAAACTTGGAATGCTAAGGTGGAAGGCAGGCGTGGTTCGGACTGGTCCAAATCAAATGTCATCAAATTCGAATCATTTGGGTCAATCCCCCCAATGGCAGAGAGTAAAGTCTTGCACTAGGAAGGACAGTTCTTCAAGACTTCTAACACAGACATGGCTACGGGAGATTGGGCTAGGTCGTCTACAATGTTGTAGTTTGACGCAGCACGCGCATTGGGGTTATTGTTGATACGGCGAAGTGGGAAACGAGCTGCTTTGGAAGCGCCATCGACCGGCGGGGGAGGGATACGTAACGCTTGATCAGTGGGATGAGCGTTAGCAGTTTTATCAGCGGGAAGGGCTTCAGAGGTGGAGCCATATTGGTTCCGACGGGTCTGTAGGTTGACATCATTGGAAGACATCATCAACAAGTGATGGGTACCTGAGTCAAACATGGGTTGATCAGGAGCGGCGTATGTGATCTGTTGTTGTTGGGGTTACGCATTAGCTTGAGGGACCAACGGCTGAGTGTTCACCATGCCTTGGGTTGGTAAGGGGTTTTGCAGCACCAAAGGTTGCTGCTGAGGTTGTGGGGGGTTGGGCGGTGCTTGAGGAGCCGCATGCCCTTGGCGATGGGCATCGTCAACCCAGAGCTGCCGAGCTCGCTCTAAGTGTGGGAAAGTATGCGTGTAGTGTCCATAGACCCCACAAATAGAACAAGGGTGGTTTGTTCGCAAATTGGGGTTTTTATCCTGCTTGGGCGGGCAATCAGGGTTTTGATTAGCGGGGGCCGCATTGTTGTTGTCGGGGGGATTAGCCGGTTGACCGGCTTGGTCTGCAGGTTGGTTGTTCTCATGATTACGGCCCTTGCCACGGTTCTGTTGGCCCTGGTTGCGTTGGTTGTTCTGGTTTTGCTGCAGGTTTTGTTGGGCGTAAACTTGCCCTTGGGCAGCAGGTGGATTCTGAGGTTGCGCAGGTGCAGGAGCAGGCTGTGGTGGATAATATGCAGGTGGAGGCTGAGCAGGTGCAGCAACTTGAGAGGGTTGCTGATATGGCTGCGGAGTGGGTTGTGGATTTTCCGCAGGGGCTGCCTGTGGCGGATAATAAGCGGGTTGGGCTTGTGAAGGCGCAGGAGCTGGGGCAGCTTGCTGATGGTAGTAAGGCTAAGGTGCGACTGGGGGAGCATAAGCAGGAGTCGCATAACCGAAGCACTGTGGTGGACATGAGGGTCCGTGGGAATGGTGATGGGTCATGGGAGCATACGAGTTGGTTGCTCCAGACTGTGAGGTAGCCCGCGAAAGGTTGGGGCCAGAGGTAGGACGTGCAATAGAAAATGGTTGACGATGCGAAGAAACATGACCGATGATGCCGTCTGCGACGTGGGATGTCCCCGGCGCATCGTGATGGGAGGACTCGCCGCGAGGGGCGTCAGGTATAATGGTATAGAGGTAACCCGACTGGGCGTAAATGAGGTCGAGCTGTTGGGCCTTAAGGATGGCCTCTTCTTCAGACTGGGGTCTTTCTGATGCCACATCCTTAGCAATAACAGGGAGAAGGGATTTGAGGAACCAATCTAGGAAGATACGGTCGTCTAGTTTGATCTTGCATAAGCTACGGCGTCGACGCCACTCATGGATGTGGTCCGTGATATGGGTAGCCATGTTTTGTCTACAAGATAGGAGGATCTCAACGCCCGCGTCATAGCGGACAGGCAACTGGAAGAACTGTAGGAATGTCGAGGCAAGGGAAGCAAAGGTGGCATGGGTCCCATGAGGTTGCTCGATATACCATTTGGCTGCAGAGCCAGTGAAGGTGCGCTGTAAGAGACGGAGGCGAACAGAGTCATCCACTATGGAGTTAGAGGAACACCATAGGTGGAAAGACATGATATGGTTTTGTGGGTCCTCACCGGCCTCGCCCTCGAACTTAGGGATGTCAGAGGGGAGCTTGGTAGGCATATGAGGCCACGTAGGGTCGTGTCGAATAGGGTTGTTGGTCAATCTGGCCAGGTCAGGTAGGTTGAGGCTAGCCATGAATGGCAAACTGGAAGAAGGATGTGACACAGTAGTGGGTTGGACCAAGTTGGGGCCAATGCCCCCAAGTGGAGGGACAGGATTCGGGATGGTGCCCCCAAGTGGGGGAACTAAGGTGGTGGAGGATGGTCCAGCACCACCATGGGTAGTGTGAGCCACTGATGTAGTGGTGGTATGTAGGCCAGTTACGGGAATAGGAATGGTAACCGAGATGGTGGATGTGGCCCCCATCGAGGGCATTCCTAGGGCAGGTGTGGTAACTGGTGTAGTGGTGGATGTGCCACCAATGGTCCCTATAGAGAAAGGAGTGGAAGTCGCGCCAGCCATGGGGCTAGTAGGGGCAGTGTAAATAGGGTTCTCAGACTCTTCTTCAGAATCAGAGGTAAAGTAAGGAGTGTCAATATCTGGTGACAGAGTCCTATGTCGATGACAAGTGGAGTCAAGTGACAAGGCTCTAGATCTGTGATGAGTGGTATCAACGGATGATGATCGGAATCTATGACGTGTGATGTCAAGAAAACCGTGCTATGGGGGCTCGCCTCTGAGGCACCGAGAATGTCTCGGGGACTCAATGGTGACGGATGGTGTCAAATCTCTGTGGGTTGAGGTGAGTAGAAAAATAGCTCAAAAAGGCCTAATGCAACCGAGTGTGCAGAAGGAGAGCTAAAAAACAAGGCACTCAGGCCAACAACCAACTCAAAACACCCACTGCAATAGCTGTGCTACAATAGGTGGAGTGTCAACAAAGATGGTCAAAATACCAACAAGCAGCAAGTTTCCTAAAAAGAAAAAATGGTGGACTCACTAGACCAAAGGGAGGTAAAGGAGCATGCAAACACCTAACTAAAAGTATTCTGACTCAACTAAACATATCCTCTGCAAGGTGATGAAATCCAAGTCAGACAATATGAGTAGGAAAGCCAAGTAGCTATGATATCCCCCTACCGGGAGGGATACCGGGTAGTCAATCCTAGAAGAATGGCAACTAAGATACCCCGTTCATGACACGTCCAGAAAGGTGAATCTGCCGTTTAGTCCGTTTACCGCAATACCCCTATACAGGGATATCCCGCGAACCGCGAAAGGTAGCCCTTCGGTTACTGAATGGAGTGCGGTATTCCACTCAGGCCTCCGGAACCAGTCTCCCGACTTCAACCCTCCTAAGGGAGAGGCCCTCTGATAAACTGGTCGTGACCGTGCCAAAAAGTACTAGGAGATTTTGGTTCCCTATTTGGACAACAACTATGTCTCAAGTGAAAGTAACCGAGGGGTGTTATTGGAAGCCTATCCCCCCGATGCTACCTAACTACAATGATTCTTTTGTGTTCCCCAAGTGGGGTTAGAATGTTGGTTCAGTTAGGTACTTTTTAAGGCTCACTTGAATTATGTGACAGAGTGTGTGCTCGTGAGGTGATGAACCCAAAATAGAAGTGCCACAAGGGGGGCAACTTCTGACTATCAATAATGCTGGAAATGAAACTTTAACTTGCAAAATTTTTTGAATTAAAAATACTGAAATTTTAAAAAGATTCTGTAAAGGGAACAGAAATTATGTTGCAGAAAGGCTGTAAGGAAGTGGGACTACAGGGAGGACAGGGGGGTGTTCAGATGCAGAAAATATTGCAGCAAAAGGGGCTGGGCTCAAAACAAGAAAAATGCAGAAATCAGACCGCGGGTCTGTGGCGAAACAGAACAGGTAGACCGCGGGTTTGAGGGAAACAGTTGCGGTCAGGTCGTGGCTTTCGGGCCAATAGACACAGTCGGGACGCAAGAAATAGGGAAAAAGACGCAGTCGGGTCGCGGCAAAAGGGATAACAGACGCAGTCGGGACGCTCGAAAGAGGCAGAGAGCCGCAGTCAGGACGCGGGAAAATGGCCGACAGGCGCAGTCAGATCGCAGCAAACAGGCTGATTAGCCGCGGCCGGATCGCAGGTAACAGACTTGAATCCGCTGGCAGGGCGTCGGAAACCGTCTGAGAGCTGCGGTCGGGTCGCAGGTAAAGGCCTGAAGGACACGGTCGGGACGCGACTGCAGAGGTAAAAAATGCGGTGTGCGACGGCCGAAAGGGACAGCCGAAAAGAAAAAATTATAAACGAAACCAGAAATTCAAAATCTAGGGGAGTCGCCAAAACTGTAGCTAGGGTTTTACCCCTAGCTTGTGCAAATGAGCACCTACTAAGGAGAATGGACTCCTTAGTAGTAGTTCAGTAAATGTAAATAATTAAGCTAAAACAGAAATATAAACTAATTTAAAACACATGCATGAAACTTAAACAACAAATTTAAATAATGGTTTTTTGTATTGATATTACCTCCAATGTGGAGGTTGATGAAGCTCCTTGCAATGTCCAAGAGGGTTGCTCCAAGCTCCAATGTGCTCCTTCTCTTTCTCCAATGGTGGGAATGGGCCAAAAGTGGCTCTCAAGGTGAAAGTAGTTCAATGGTGAACTAGGGTTTTGAGAGAGATTTTGGCAGAGTAAGGGTGCTAGTGATTGTGGATATGGAATAAGGGATCTCCATCACCTATTTATAGTTTTTTGGTGGTGGAGTGCTGACCCATGGTTTTAGGAAACACATGGTTTAGGGCAGCTGTATAGGGTTTTTTCCTCCTTTTCCTCATTATTTTATATTTTTTATTCCCTTTTTAGGGGGTTTTTACTATTTTTGGAGGAAAAAGGGGTTTTTTAGCCTTTTTGAGGCTAGTTTGAGGGTTTTGTGGCCTTTTGGAGGCATTTTAGGCCTTTTGGAGGCTTTTTAGTGGGATTTCTTAGGATTTTAAGGGAAATATGGTTGGAAAATGGACAAATGAGCCATATAATGTGGTAGATGAGGTAGTGAACACTTTTTGGGTGTTAACAGTGTTGGCAATCAATCTATCTTCACCTGATACAAATAGGTTATCCGCATATGAAAGTAGTATCAATGGATTGCCTTCCTCAACCTTGTAGTAAAGGTTGGAATCCGCTTTACTCTTTCCTACCATACCAAGTTCTGCACACATATATGACTACACCATGCTGTCTTGAAATCCATCTGGTGCATCTTCTATTTCATCACTTTTATATTTCTCATTGCTGCCATCTACAACATGCTTGATCTGATAGATCCATTTGGAAGTCATAACAAACTTCCCTTCATGTCTTGGGACTACATCCCAAACATCATTCTTCATGATCGACGGATCATGGCATTCCATCCTAGATCCTGGGAACTTCAATATCTTCAATAGATATCTTTGTTGCTGGAACAAATGTTGTAGTTCTTCTTTTGTAGGAGATGGCATATGATCTTTCCTACACAACAACTTAAATTGCATGATTAGAAAACATCTCATAGTTTTTAGAACAAATTCTTACACATAAATAAATATGTCATACAGTCATGCAATTATCTTAGCCAATGCTTCAATACAACATTTATCCATATTCTGTAACTTTCTAGATGCCTTCCAATCTCTACCAGAACATTGTTAAGAGTGTGCACAACTCCCAACATGTCAGTAAAGAGGTTTCATTCTAGATAAGTAGCAATGGAATGTTGTACAGTGCCATAGGCCACTTACCCATGAATATTAGTAGTATATTGTTCATCAATGCAACTATTCTAATATGCACAATACCTATCCTAAGTCTAGGAACATGAGCATATACATCATTGAACAATTTTATTTAAACAAACAAATATGTAAGAAATGATAATTAAAAATACTTATCTTTGTTTGGTTACTGGGTGGACTCCCTCTGAGTCTTTGCTTCCTTGTAGGAGCTGCTGAAGTAGCTTCTTCTACACCTTTCTGTTGTGGAATGTAGAAAGATGTTCAACTCCCTCTCAATATCTGCATCCTTGCAGAAACTACTGAAGTGTGCTCCTTTGCTTTCTTGCAGGAACAACTGGAGTGTGCTCCCTCTTGATCTTTGCTTCCTGGATTACCTGTCCTTGAACTTACATTCATCCTTGGTCCCTATGCATGCTTATTGTGTTAACCTCTAGGTCTCATACATAATCAAACATTCATTAGTATTATCAAAACACAATAATCTCAAGTATGTAGAGTCATGGTCACACAGATAATAAATATTAGTATTCAAGATTTCAGGGAAGATTTCTTTTACTCATGCATGTTCTCATTTGATCATAGGATTCCTCTGGTTAGTCAAATCAATCAATATAAGAGACATAATTCTTTTACTTATATTCCTATTTGACCATAGGACTTTTCCGGTTAGTCATATCATCAATCAAAGTAAAAATCATAATATGCCTAAACCCAT
This sequence comes from Larix kaempferi, assembly GCA_027924585.1. NCBI lineage: Eukaryota > Viridiplantae > Streptophyta > Pinopsida > Pinales > Pinaceae > Larix > Larix kaempferi. The sequence continues at coordinate 1,204,017 of BSBM01000939.1, forward strand.
GATTACTAACTTCAATGAATAATCATAATCAATCATGCCAAGTATACTTAAATAAAGGATCTTATCACAAGGTGAGATTCTAACTTGATATAGGAAAACCATACCTGGATTAGCATGCTAGCTAATTATGTCTAACATACTCACATGATGTCTTCTTGTTCTTCTTCAATGACTTGTGCTAGTAACCTGTATATCTCATAGGTTAACCATTATAAAACCAAGTTATACATACCTCGTAAATGGATCTTTTATGAGATCCATGACAATGGATGAATATTTGTCCTCATGTCACCATGATCATACATTCTTGAAGAAGAACATGATTTTTCTTTCTTGGTGTACCTTTCATGTTAGTAGACAACATAAACCTCATACAACACCATGATGCATTAGTACAATCATAAGTGTCAACACCCTTACCAATGAATATCTTCTATCATGCATTCATAATTTTGTTAAGGTGATACGACAAATCTAAAAACAAAATTGTACTTAACCGTAATAACATGAAGACAAACATACCATAAACTTAATCATGAACAAATATCGAAACATACCTCGATGAGTCATACCTGTCAAGATCGCTTGAAATCTTCTTATGTAAGGCCTTAGCCTCATCTCCCTCTGAAACAGGAACTTCTTCACTTATGCAAGTGACCAATCCATCTTCTTCTAGGATTAACCCAATCCACTTGAATTATAAGAATTGGGATTGGAGCTAGATATGGGTTTGTCAGAGAAACCCCAAAAATTCAAACTTTGAATTTCAAACTTCCGAAAGGATAGAAATACGCGCCTTGATGAGCTGATCAAGCTAGTATATTTAGAATTTGAAAACTGCAAAGTTTCACTCCTCAATTTTGCCTTTGAAACTTCCAGATTCACTGGACATGACCCTGAACTGGGGTTTGATGAAGCCCACTCTTCTGCCCAATCAAAAAGTTTGATCCAAATTTCTAAGCTTCTATTTTTCTGAGGAGCTTCCAGCCATGGTCACAGATTTCAAAAATTCCCATTTTTACAGAAGCCCTAATTTTCCACTTTTCTGATCAAAGTCCCGAACTAGGGTTTGATCAAGCCCGGCCTTCTACCCAGCCAAAAATTCTGATCTTGGTCTCTAAATTTTTATTTTTATGAGTACCATTCAGTCATGGTCTCCGATTACAAAAATTCCAACTTTCTACAAAGCCCTAAATTCCGGAAGCCATGAATGAAGGTACTCAAAAATAATTCTATTTTGACAGAAATATGTACCTGATTGTTTCTGGTGCAACTCTAAACTTTTCAATCCACAGGGTCTAAAAACATTTCCTGAGATAGCCTGACCTGTTATCTTTCCATCCTGACAGGTCTGACCTCAATTGGATTCTCTGAGAGAGAGTTATGCCAAATGTCGCAACGTGACCTGTTTTGGGATAAAACAGGAGAGTGAACTTGTACGGCATGCCACGTGTCACTGTTTGAACTTCGGCCTCTGAAAAAGTTTTCTGAGATATCTCAGCCTGTTATCTTTCCATCTTGATAGGTCTGACCTCAATTGGACTCTCTAAGAGAGATTTATGCCAAGTGTCGCAATGTGACATGTTTATGGGATAATACAGGAAAGCTCACTTGTACGGCGTTCCACGTGTCACTGTTTCAACTTCGGCGTCTGCAAAATTTTTCTGAGATAGTACAGTCTGTTTACTACATGTCACTATTTACTAAATTTCATTTGGATCTTCCTAGCCCAAGTTATGACCTTTTTCCCAAGGTCACCTTATTTTGACTCAGATCTGGAAGAGGCAGAAACCCTATATTGTACAAATCATAAATCATAAAGTACAACAAATTAGAGGTTTTCCTTTGGACACAAGGTACCTGGAGATTTAATATTCGTCCTGTAACAATTTCAGATCCGAAAACTTTCCCAAAACGGATTTATAGCGAAAGTTCTACGATGACTGGTTTTTGCTATATCAAGCCCTAGCATCGTAAGTGCAACAAGTGTCATACATGCCATATCATGCCTTCTTTCAGGCTAGCTCTGATACCATGTTAAATTTTCAGAATTTACTTCAATCTGATCTAGGATCTTAACTTAGAGAACAATATGTACAACATATCTTCAGCATATCAATCATGGAGACAATAATGCAAGCACACAAGAGACACAAAGATTTACTTGGGGAAAACCATAAAGGTGAAAAACCCCAATAACTTCCTCAGAGATAGATAGAGCAATGATACAACCAACCATAAGAGATAGACACAACCTAGCAGCAGATCCTCCTCCTCCATAAGTGTGCCACTCCTCCTTGAGTGCATGAGTGAGAAGTAAGTGAGCAAATAGAGTGCCTCCCGCACTCTATTTATACTTGACTTGACTTGCCATTTTACCTAACTCATGTAGGCTCAAACTTAACCACATAACATAATGCTGACTGGGCCGACCCCCAATAGGGTGGTCTAATAACCCTTCGACCCACATGGCCAACCCCCAATAGGGTGGTCTAATAACCCTTTGACCCACATGACTTATACAGGGCCGACCCCAAACAAGGTGGTCTAATAACCCATTGACCCACATGACTTATATAGGGCCGACCCAAACAAGGTGGTCTAATAACCCATCAAGTATAAGTTACGACGCTTACAATATAAATAACGACACTTCCGTATAGAGGAATAATAACATCTCTATAGGAATACAATATACATATATGTGAAATACATTCTGAAGTTACATATACATCAACATTAGATATTACATAATCTACCGCATTGTTGTCGATCCCGTGAATGAAAGACATCTTGCTAGAATTTGGCCACTTCTTTATCCCATTACAAATTAAAAGGTCTTGAGTACTACAAAGCTTGATTAGCTCAGAGCCAAACAAGTTTTCACATAGATATGAAAACCTTCTTTTTAATGATTGTCTAGATCATGATATTCTTCTAACCAAAGAGGATTAGGGTTGGTATAGTTGCTTAGAAGAATAGCTTGGTTGCTCAAAGTACGAGCATCAAAGTATCCCAGTAAGAGAATATTTCCATTGTTCCTTAGATTATTAATATCATTTCCTAAACCAATGAAAGGACAATTTTTATTTATGTTGTTTTTCTTATAAAAGTTAGAGTTACTAGGGGCAAAATAACATATGGCAATGTAGGTTTTCTTATTATTCATGTCAACTAGCTCTATCCACATGTACTGGTTATGGGGGTATTTCTTATAGATCCTAGGATTTGGAGAGATGTGTTCTTTGATGTAACAGAATATACCTCCGATGCCTCTACGAGAGGATCTCTTGTTCCAAGTCGAACATAGAACAAATAACTCTATTTTAGGGACTCTAGATTCTTCTTGATCCTAAGTTTCAACCATAAAAATAATATCAATTTCATTTGGGATACAAGTTAGCTTGGGACCTTTATTCTGAGGAAAACCTCGACAGTTCGAAGAGGGGATCTAGAGAGTTTCTAATTTCTATTTATGGTTATCTCCTTGGTTTCTATATCGGATAATAGATTTTCTATTTATAATTAGATCCCATTTTCCTTCCTTCCTATCTTCTTTTACCTTTTGTACCTTCTTTATTAGTTCAGTTTGGTTTTCTGGGATGAGATCCTTATTTATAAACATTCCCAACCCTTTTAAATTGGAGTTTTTGCTGAGAGTACTATAATTATGGTCAGTAGAGGTAACTTTAATCTGAATCAGCCTGTCTTTACTCTCAATTACTTTCCCTAATCTCCCTATGTTAATCAGGTTGTTTCAATGTGTAACCTATCATAGAGTTATCTCCTGACTACAATTAATGTATCCCTGTCTTCCTTCTCCTTTAAGCCAAATTTTACGAGGTTCAAAGCTCATTTGTTACGCTCATGGTCTAATTCTAAGAGTCTATTCATTTCCTCCTTAATGGGATTAATATCAGCTTTACCTTCAAGATTACTTAGGTTCAAGTTTTTGTTTACTTTTTCTTCTAACTCTTTAAACATGTCCGTCTATTTGAAATTTTTAGATGTATCATAATATCGTTGTTGGGTTGATTGTTTGACTCCTTGGCTTTGTTTTTCCATTTTCTATTAATTGAATCTTATTCTCCACCATTTTAAAGTTTATGTTTATTTATTGTTGGATCTTGTCTTCAAGGGATGTGGATTTATTATTGATTGTGATAGCAAAAGAATTTTCAAGCATGACTACAAATGTTTTATTCAGCATGTCTGCCAATTTATTTTCAATCATGGCCTCTAACTATTTTTTAAATTTATCATCTTGCTCTTCTTTGTTTTTCTCAAAGAGTCTAGACATTCACCTAGGCTTTGTAGGGTTGTGGTGCTAGGACTCCCTTTAACAGCTTTTGGTATAGATGGAGAGGAGTTAATATTTAGATGGATTTAAATATGTATGAAAAAAACCTGAGAGAGGGGGAAAGAAAAGAACTTGAGAACCTAGCTTTAATAGTTCCTTCAATGGTATTCGGACTACTTGCTATGAGATGCAAAACCTACTGTGGACTACTCCTTCAGAAACTGATCGGAGGCTCCTTCTCACCTACTCCTTCTCACACATATCCTTAGTACTTGCACCTTAGTGAAATGCTCCTTCGTATTTTCCCATGTTCGTGATGCTCCTTCACGGATTGCACCTGATCCTTCACAGACGCATCCTTCCTAGTTGCACCTTCGCGGACTGCTCTTGCTCCTTCACAACCTACTGCTTCCTAGTTGTTCCTTCGCGGACTTCTCATGCTCCCCTTCACAGACCGCTCCTAGTCCTCTTCATGGAATCCGCCTTATGACTCCTAATCTATTCCATGACCCAGCTCCTCTCCGTGGAATGCTCCTACTCCCTTTAGCGGACTGCTTCCTTTCACGGACTGCTCCTTCATGTGCTGCTCCTTCGCACTGCTCCTTGGGGAAGGTTTCACACTTGCAATAGGGGTTGATTATTCAAATAATGAATAATGTTTTTCAAATTTCATATAAGGTAAAAAAAAAAATTAACTTCGAATGTACATGTGTGTGCAATCTATGTATATATTATCAAAACTGACAAAATAGTAAAAAGAACAAACATTATTATTTTTGCTAGGCTAAATATGAACGATTATTAAAATCCTAATATACTCTAGTATTCTATTTTTTAATTTCACTAGCATGCATCTAATTAAGCACGCTGTTGTCTTACATAATTGTCTTGAGGTTTTCTATAAAGACCCAAGTTTTTCACGGTTCAAGGAACCAACAAAACCCCTTTTCAGTGGCCCTTTCGGCAGCAATCTGCGAGCAGACTGAGGTCTCACCTAAGCTGAAGTTATGGGGGGACTGTGGAATCTGTTGTCCACAACCACATGATGAGTGCTTAAAAAAATCTGATGAACAACATGCTGCAGACTGAGGACTGCGCGAAGATCCCCTTCTTCGCAGTTATCACTTCCACAAGCTCAGATGCTTGCGCAACTCACGCATCCAAGGACTAAGCCGTTTGGAAATGACTTAACAACAGGACATCACAACAGATAACTGCGCTTCATCTTCAAGCTTAACCAGCTTACACACGCTATACGTAGCGTTTTACCCATTCATTAACTATCTTTGGTTATTTATCTTATGTTTTATGCAATATGTTGGAATACAATATGTTGCGTACTTCTGGTGCTGCGCTTTGCGAGAGTCGCACTGTGTGAACTCCGCCTAATTAAGAAATTATCTGACTGACTTATTCATTCATGCAGACTTAGAAATACTTATGCATCTAGCATTCATCAACATATGTGAAACTTAACATATTATTCCCATCTCATTCCTTATGGAGAATACATATAAAAGTAAAGCACATAAACTGATAAGCAAGATCTTAAGCATTCATTGTAAACAAATAAACAAGTCCAAACATGTAAACATTCACACAACACAGAGTTTAACTTGGTTCACCCCGAGGATGGGAGCTACGTCCACAGGAACTATTGTTGTATTAGTCTTTGTGAAGGGTAAAATAGTTCCAGTCTGTGCACTCAGCTATAGACTCTCTTCTCTCTCAATAGGTCTCTGTGCACACAGCTTGCAGAGCCTTAGAATGGGTTTCAACAAAACAACAAGTATTGCTCAAAATTATACAATGAATATTCAACCCTTTCCCTTACAAAATTGTTCCTTCTTATAGATCATGCCCGTAGGTCATGTCTTTACAATGCATAGGCAAAAACACTAAGGTTTCCCAAAACCGTCATGGTTTTCCCTTAACCGGACTTGCTGGATTCTGGTAGTGAATCTTCCTTTGTGGCCATCCTCTCCGTGTGGTCACATTGCTTTCATCCTTCCCTGTCAACTGCATGCCGACTGCCGCTTTCACCCAACCATTCCTTCTCTAACGACCTTATGCGGATGGTTCACATCGTGCTTCCTCCACGCGTGTGACTGATCGCTTTCCTTTCTCCTTACTCTTTACCCACCTGCTTGGTAATCATGGAGTATCTTAATAAAAAATAGGTCACTTTCACCCAACCGAACTTACCTTCATTCTTTCTCAAAATAGGTGCTCTGCTGGAACATCGCAGCATTACTGCTTCATGGAACTGGTCCTCAGATGCGCAGTTCCCATCCTGCTGATATTGTGCTATGCTCACCTCGCAACTCCCCAAAACTGACTTGCACCAAAAGTTCTTCATCTGAACTATGCTTAACTTTGCAGTTTCGAAACTTGACTTGCACAAAATTGCCCCACTTGGGCTAGGCCCAACAGGCCCCTAGCACTTACATGTGGCTTGTCCCCGAGCCACCTTCTCCTAGCTATTCTTCCTCCTATGGAGCCAACTTCGTAGCGAACTCTTGGTATGTTGCATTCAACTTTACAACCTCTTCCTTGGTGACCTGCTCAATTTTCTTGATGGTCTCCAACACATCAGATGTTATTTCATCGTCAGATTGTTCTGGCACGGAATCTTGTCCTTCGCAGAGCTCCCACAACTTTTCTTCAATTTTTCTGTGTGAGTTCATGGGATTCCTCTTGTCGGGGCTGCGGCTTATCTCTGACTTCAGTCTCCCTGTCTCGCAGTACTTGCAGGTTTTTCTTTAATTCCCTAACTTTTGGATATTTGTGGATTCGGTCCCTTAGCTGCAGGGCCTTGAATTCTCTGTGTAGAATTTCTAATGCTTCCTTCCTATCCTTCAAAGCACTTTAGATTTCTAGCAAATTGGGATCCTCTTCCAAGGCAGTGAATGTTTTTGTTTCCTTATCTAAAAAAGTTTGGCACTTAGCCAATCCGCTGGCTATACTTTTTGCTGCAGCTTTCACTTTGCTTTGAGATGTTGCTGATCATGCAGTGTCTTCGGTTGATTCTACACTTGCAGCTCATCAATGTTTTCTTGATAACTGATCTCCATATCTTTCATCTCATCCTTAAGGTCGCTGACCACCTCACCGATCTTGAGTAAAGTGTCCACAGGATCTGGCTTCTCATCACATTCTGATATCTCCATGGCTACCGAAGAGACTGTACTCTCAAATCTCTTTTGGCAGTCGTGCTCACCTTGAAGCTACATGGACCTCTTCAAGCTTGATTCTTGCAACTGCTTATAGTTTGCAACTAAATAATGGTGTTGGTTCCTTGCGACTACATCTCTTTCATGGATCTCCTCCACAACCTGCAAGTGTAGATTATGTAGACCGTCCATTGGTACTACTGAGATGTCAGTGTCCACATGTTGTATGTCGTCCGAAGCTAGCGGTTCACACGGTAACGTTATGCGTATCGGTTTGAGTTGGACTATGCGCGGATTCAATTGCAAGGTCAGGGATAGAGGCGTTGTCTTCGGCTACGAAGTGCCCCGTGACTTTCCTTTTGATTATGAATCTTGTGGCACTGGTAAGCTGTGCTGTACCTGCTCAAAAATTTATGTTATACCTTGCAGCGAGGTGAGTTTCCTTTTCAAATTATCTTGAATCGCCTTATCCTTTTTCTCTTTGGCGGCCATCAGGTCTTCCATCTGCATTGTTACTACAGATTCGATCATCTCATAATCATCATCATGGACCTTTTCCTCTGATTGGCCCTTAACAACTTTTTGCTTCTTCTTCTACACCTTTTTTTGTATAGGACTCTCGGCTTCCTTCCTTTTTCCTGTCCATGGCTCTTCAACAATAGGTGTAGGAATGGGATTACTCTCCACGAAGTCACTCTCGATTTCCACAATTCCTTTGACTTTCAATTCAGTAGGCCATTCCTTCATAATGGTATCAATATCTTCTTCGGCCATGTGGTAGTTTTCTTGGAACCATTCAGGGTTCTTTTTCTATTCCTTGGTTGAAATGTGAATGGAACGCATGTGAGCATAAAATTGACAGTGTGAATATATTTACCAGTTACCTATTTTGTTATCTGCAGTGTGTGAGTAATGAGATTGCGCAACTGCTGATAATATGTCTAGAAGACCTCAGCTGACCTGTGTTGTCTTTCTTGCACTAAATTTTCCCAAATATTGGCATACCTTGCTCCTCTATAGTCATTACTGTCAGTGTTCAGGACAACATAATGTTTTGGGTCCTTCCATCCTACTAATGCAATAAAAAATTACAACCATGTATAATGGAAATTAATGCCATGTGTCTACGTATCATTTAGTTCCTCCAAAAACTCATTCAATAGATACTGACACCAGTTGAATCTTCCTCCTTCCACGACCTTTGCACCAAGTAGCACTATTCCAGTGGGTATTTCAAGTGGTCTTTCCTTTCATAGAATTTTCCATGCTAGAAGTTGTGTGACAAACCGAGTAGCATCATCTTCGATATCCTTTGTGACAAAGCCTCTTTTTCCTTTAACAACATCATGTTTTTCGTTCATCTTCACGGTGACCTCCTTGTCCCTGTTCTTTCCTTGGAAAAACTGCTTCATGTCTTCGCCTCTCTTGCTTAACCTAGTGATCTAGTGGATCAAGTCAATGTGGAAGTTGATATTGTGATCAAGCCAAAGATATCCCTAGTGAATGCGCGACATAAGATTTTGCACCACTGCATTCAATTCTGGCATTTGGTCGAAGTTTGGGAGCCTCAATAGGTTGAGCAACCCTGACTTGACTACTCTAGATAACCAACTTTATGCAACCAACACATTATTTCCTTTAACATCCTTCTTCCAGCACATATACTAATCTGGCTGGAACTTTGGGTAATTAGGCCCGTTGGGTTCCTCATGCATCTGAAGTAGGTCGAAGTCCTCCCACTTACATTCTAGAATCTTACCGAACAGATTTCCTACCACTTTGACATGCTTCGACATAGGTGAGAGCGAAATGTCATACTTCGCATTCTTTAATAGCTTAATGGCCGATGCGTCCTATGCACGCGGAGAGATATACTGAGGGGTCAAGTTTAGTGGTATTTCCTTGTCACCCAATGAAACTTCTGGTACTATGGAGCTCATCAACTTTGACTTCATCTTTTGTACCACTGGTTCTTTTCCTTTATCTTTCATGGTTGTAGAGTGTCTTGGTGATCTTCGAGAACCCTGACCTTGCTCTGTTATAATTTTCTTGACGGGGGTTCTCATCAACCCTTCAATTCCTCTGTATCTAAACACATTCACACTCTCCTTGACTATGAATTCTTGCTTAATAGAGGAATTCTCAGACATTCACTGATAGCTCTTGAAAGAACAACGGGGTTACTGATAACTTACTGTAAACAATTTCAAAGTATTGCTCGCAATAAAATTCAAGGGTTTCGGTAACGCCCGCGAGTTTAAATAAAACAGTATTTATAGGTGCAGCAAGTCCCAGCCATGCCCCTCAATGGCTAGAAAATCATTAAATGTGCTGGATCTTGGCCAAATCTGGCGAATATTTTGGTCCTTTCCTTCATTAACTCGTTCAAAACGGCTATTTCTATGTTAAATGCCCAAGCGGTCGCCAACAGAAGTACTGTATAACGACTATATTTGCGATCTACATTCTAATGACTAATTTATTGGAGTGTTGCGTCAAACTATGTGGTGGACCATCACTTTTCTAGTGCATTTACTTCACCATGTCAAGATTCTCGGTTCTAAGCTTGAACCTTCTCTGCCTCATTGGATCTGTGTAGATACCTGTTGGAGCTTTGAGCTGCGTGGTTCTTCTTTCCTTTCTCTCTTTTTCTTTTTTTTTAACTTTGCAGCTTCTGTCTACAGAGGGTTTTTTGAAGTAGGACTATCCCGATAGGGTCTTAGCCTACTTCCATTGACTAATCCAGGTAGATTTTCTATAGCTAACGTAGCTAACTGAACTGCGCCAACATTAGTAACATGTACAACAGTATATGGACCAGGCCAATGCAACTTAAACTTTCCAGGAAACTTCATAAATTTTCTATCATACAAGAGGACTAGATCACCTACCTGAAAGGACGTGTTCTTTATATGGCGATCATGCCATGCTTTTTATCTATCTTTCTGCACTTGCTGGTGAAAGCTTGCGTTGAAGCGATCTTCCTCCAACCCAACCAAGTGTAGAATCCTTTCATCCTTGTCACACTATATTAAATGGATACCACCTGCTCCATTAATACTGCACTGCTCTTGACAGTCAATTTCTATCCAGCATCGTAGCTTGGAAAATGGTTAGCATGTTAAACCTATTGATCTCGAGGTAATGGTATTCGCGCCCTATACAGTTCGTGCGAAAGGTGTTCAATGCACTTACCACCGGTCTCAGAGGTAAGCCAACTCCCATCCGGTGAAGGGAAATTGGTAAAGCAATTCTATCCAAAACACAAGTTCAGTTTTTCGTTGCATCGGAAGCTCTACATAGAGCGCCTTTGCTCACTGTAGCAGGTTCGCATCCTATGCATGTCAAATGTGCTTCACAACGATGATGATCCAACTAGAATGTACAAGAGGAAGAGTTTCAGTAACTAGTTTCACGTGCTCTCAGGTAACTGCATTTGTCCACAAGCTTACTGTAATTTCCTTTGTAAAATAGTAGCTTGTAGTTTGTTTAAAATTTCAATACCGATTTATCAAATGTATGGTTGATGTGTTGAAATGCAATAATTGATTTCACCTAGTTGTTACCACCACAGGTGAAATGTAGCATACATTTGGAGCTACTAACTTAATCCACAACCGAAAGCATAAGGAGGGGAAAGCACCGCTTGACAGGTAACTCGTTCACTCCTCAAGTCTCGGGAAAACTCACCCGAGATTAGTGATGGGTTACTTAATTCGTAGGGTTTCTCTGTTTGACTGCATGCCTAGTTAAAAAGTCATCTACTTGACTATAGCCCCACCATGTATCATTTCGCAAAGGTCGCTCAACCTGAGGTTGTAAAAGTTACAAATGGTTTTGGTTTTCCCCAACCGAAAGAGTCTCTGGAGCTTCGGCTTGGTTTACTACTGATTTTGTTATGTAATTACTATACTGAGTTGAGACGACTCTTAATATCTTGCTCACGCCCAGGGCGTAATGTAAATGCCTTTGTTTTTTTGGTTTTGGACTACCAAACAGACCTTTGCAGTCTTCAACTGTACTATTCACTTTGTTTTATGTTAATATTAAACTTTGATATGTTGAGGTAAAGCTGGTATACGTTCTTGTAATGTCGTAAATATGATTTCGCTTTAATATTATATTGTCATGTAAAGTATAGGGCTTCTCTTATGCCTCGGTTTTCTATTTTTATTTTTCATGCAATATATAGTCTATATTTAAGTTTAGAAAAAGCGTTAAATCCTAGCTTAGCTTTAATAGACATATTTCATTTAAAATACGTTCGTATCTGTCTCTAGTGTTCTGTTTTTGGCACAATGCACAGGGTTACGATCCGGTTACATTCACATTCCTTATTTTTAACTTGCAAATTCGTTTATAAGAATATATTTTCTATGTAAATTTTGAAGCAAATGGGAAATAACCCTAGCCTGTGTATGTAGTTTATATAGCATTTAAATGCTGGAGGAATCACATTAATGATGAATTTGTTCTTTGTATATTGTTTTGGGTTTTAAAAATAAATGTCGTAGCTCAGCCATGGATTTTGAGCTCCTATGCTGAAGGTAAAGGCATGAACAATGCAACAAGATGAAAATGATTTCCCCTTGTTTATCCTGAAGATAAATAATAGTTGTAAATTTATTAGGGTTTGGGTATTCAAACCCTTTCCGCCTGTATACAGCCTTGCAAACATGATTATCGTTTTTCATGTATTTGTTCGTATCTTGAAGTGAAATACCTACAGGGTATGGTTTCCCTTGCTAATGCATTTGGAGTTTGGGTTAGTCGCTAACCCTATCTACGTTTGGTTTGACCGATTATAACCATGAGAAAGTAATAATAAAATATTTTTTATTAACTTGTTTTACACATATGTGGGTATTCAACCTTATCGTACCACTCAATAAAACTTTTTCATGCTCAAGCTTGTTGTACTGCATAAGCATTGGGTATCATCTTCTTGTTATGCATTGGTCGATTTCGACCATGGAGCTAACACTCCCATGCTGACACTTAACTGCCATTCACATATTAAATAAACATAAATGGAAATTGTATTTCTTCTCTTGTAAAGAATGGCATTAAAACAAAGTTGTGAACAATATTTATGCAAGGACTTTGAGTGCTAAAACAGTTTTCTTTACAGGTACATAAATTACTCTAATATATATAAATCATGTATATCTATTCAATATAGGATAATATGTTTACTTATTGTAATTATTGGACATGTAAACGTTAGGGTTTACATGTCTAGTTCAGTTATGCCAGAATCATATATATATATATATATATATATATATATATATATATATATATATGAAGCATTCTCTGTATTCTTCATTTTTACAGAAAAGATGCTTATGATAACCTAACAGGATCTGACCCCAATACTCATATCATTTCTAGCATTGATATGACATAATAAATAATATAATAATAACACAAATAGGAATCTATTACTTATGAGATCATTTATGTGCATATCTAAAGATACAAATTCCTTCATAAAACCTATCAGAGTTTTACAAATAAAATCATATGAAAAATGTGCAATAATAAAATCATTTTAAATATAATGACATAACATTCTGATAGCATATACATGATTATTTTCCTCCTAAAACCATTCCTGTACAGATCTAATGATACAAAATCCTTCCAGAAAACATATAAGAAATGTGCAATTAAAACCATCCGTAGATATGTAGTTATAACATCATTTAAAAACAATGACATAATACTTATCTACAATTTCTGATTGACCAGTGGAATGCAGCCACAAACCTCCCATCCTTAGACCAACAAGTCTCCTTGCTCTCGTGGTCACCCCCGAGTTGAGTTCATAGTCCCTCTGGGTGAGAGTTTATATTTTATTTTCCCTTAACTTGTTTCCCCAAGTTATTTATAAAATTTATCTGAGAGCAGACAACCCAACATCCAACTCAGTACTCTTGAGCTCCAGGATTCTCCAGGGACTTTAAGTCTCTTCCATTTAAGAGAATAATCATTCACAGCCTATTCAGAGTATTTGTAGTGCTCCTGCAGACTTGTGGTAGTACTCTTACCTGAACACAACTAGTGTTCCAAGTATACCCAGTTGTTATGATATCTCTTATTCTGGTTCAGTTTGTGCTCCAAACTATCCCCATTTCATTGTCTTCATTAGCTTTGGTTATTTTTATCCCCTGCTATCCTTTCTCTCTTGCGTGATAATGATGAATCCATGAATGAATTCATCTTTTCTCTTTTTATTCTCCTTTGTGTGAGTTCTCTCAATTTTTATTTCTTTAATTCCAAGATTCTCCCTAAACTTTTCTTTAGGGTTTACAAGTGTCCATAATAATTAATCATTATTATTTTATTTGGTATTTATCCTCCAAACGCATAGGAACTGTGACTCCCATCTCATTAATGTGCTGGTCCACATGGTCATAAGAAATTAATGTATCATATTTTTAATGTCATCTAAGTAAAATGAAATAATACTTAACCAAATATAAAATGGTTATAAGTCCAAAATTTGGGGTATTACATTCCCCCTCCCCTTAAGTTTTCACCGTCCTCGGTGTTAAATAGTTTAAAAAACAAAAAATAAACATAATAACTAAAATAAGTTTGTGTCATTTACTTCTTCGAACATAAATGGGTATGATGCTTGCATTTCCTTTTCCATTTCCTAGGTAGCCTCCTCAGGCTTATAGTGCTCACATTTCACTATTACCTAGACAATGGTTCGATTCTGAAGTACCACCTCTTTCAGACCCAGTATGCATACAGGTTATGTTTGTAAGTATCCTTATGATTCCACCTAAATCACATTCCAATTCAAAATATGCTTAGGATCATACACATATTTCTTTAGCAATGAAACATGAAACAAATCATGTACTTTAAATTTTGCTGGTAGAGCTAACTGATAAGCAACATGTCCTACTCTAGAAAGTATTTGGAAAGGACCACAATATCTTGGTGCTAGTTTGGAAACATTTCCCAAACAGAAAGAGATTTTCTTTTCTTTCACTCTTAGGAATATATGATCCCCAACTTCAAATTCTTGATGTTCTCTATGCTGATCTGCATAGATTTTATGTATGTCTTGAGTAGTTTTTAAGTTTGTTTTAACTTTCTGCACAATGTTTTCTAGTTCTTCTAACTATTCAGGACCCAACACAATTCGGTTCACCGAATCATCCCAAGTCATAAGGGTTTTACATTTTCTTCCATACAAAATTTCTAATGGACTCATTCATGCAGAAGTTTGGTACCCATTATTATAAGCAAATTCAGCTGAGTGTAGGTAATTCTCCCACTGGTTTGGGTTATTCATGACATACAACGAAGCACATGTCTTCTAAAATCTTGTTCACCCTCTTAGCCTGCCCATCTGTTTAAGGGTGGTAGGATGTACTAAAACTCAATTTTGTTCCCAAACTTGTAAATAAATCCTTCCAAAAGTGTGAGGTAAACTTCTTATCCCGGTCGGATACAATTACCTTTGTAATTTCGTGAAGTCTAAAGACTTCTTTCATGAATATGTCTGCAATGTGTATTGCTTTGAACATGGATTTAACTGGTATGAAAATGAGCTTCCTTAGTTAGCTTTTCAACCACAACCATGATAGCATCATGTGGTTTGTTGTTTTTGGGCAACCCTATGATGAAATCCATAGAAATAATCTCCCATTTCCATTCCGATACAGGTATAGGTTGTAACAAACCAGTCGGGTGTTGATTCAATCTGGGCCAGTAGTAATGTTTTTGGACAACTTTTATCATTTTCTGATAACTTGGATGACCAGAATATGGCCTCTTGTGAAATTCGTCAAGAATCAATTGCTTTATTTTGTCTGATCTGGTACATATAATATGTTTATGAATAATAGTAGCCCATCTTTTGATACATTGTAATCTATTGCTTGATGTTCTGAATTTTTTGCATGACACTTTTGTATTAAATGCAGGTATTTTGGGTCTTTTTTAGCCGTTGTCCTGATTTTTAATACTAGATAAGATTGAAAACTGTTAACTGAAGGCATGGTTAGCATGTGCCTTCTTCTACTAAGATCATCAACAATTTTTTTTCTTTTCCTTTAATATGTTGAATTTCAAAATCAAATTCGCTTAAGAAAGCTGGCCACCTTGCTTGCCTACCATTCATATTTGGTTGTTCGAAAATATATTCCAGCCCAATGTGATCAGTTTTAAGAACAAATGTTTTCCCAAGGAGATAATTTCGCCACATCTTCAAGGCATGAATTATGGTAGTGTTGTGGCCACAACAGATCCCATGCTTTAGCTGAGCACTGGAGCCCCATTGTGAAATAAAAAAAAAAGGTATTTGGGTAGGTTCTCTCATGAACATGAGGTTTCGAACTTTGTTTCTATGATTTTGTGCCCATACCCTTGTTTGCTTTGATTATCACTTTTTTCTCTCGGAATTTTCTAAGTGTTTTTGGTTTGCTGGAAGCTTTGATTTTTAAGTGTTTTGTCCTTTACCTCTACCAACCCGAAACCCGAATTTCCCACCACCCGAAACCCGCAACCCGAAAAGTGTGGGTTGCGGGAATTTATTTTCAGTCATTTGATTTTGGGCAACCTGAAACTCACAACCCGACAAGTGTGGGTTGTGGTAACCCCTTTCCTAATAATTTTGGGAAATTTCCATCCTGAAACCCAAAACCCGCAGTTGCGAATTTCAAATTTTGGATTTTTCGTTTCTCCTTATAGTTGCGTTGCATGTTTACTAAGATCGCAACCCGCAATTTGCGGGGTGTGGGAAACGATTTTTTATTTCTTAGTTTTTTTTCTGTTTGCAAAACCAGCCACCCGCAAGTTTCGGGTTGCAGCTTTTAGTAGCCCATTTATGCGTTTTAGTTCAGTTTGTAGTCCTAAAACCCGCAAGCTTCGAGTTGCAGCTTTCGGGAATCATGAATAAATTTGTGAATAAATTTCCAGGACCTGATCCCGGGCCCTGCATTGGTTAATCTTCGCCGTCGATTCCTTTGATCCAGTGGATGAAATTCCATCATTAGAACTTACATTTTAATGCCTAGCATACGTTGTTGTTACGACCAGGTTTCTCACTGCAATTCTCAGCTCATGATCACCTCTGAACATATGATTGCTTGATTAGATTGGCATGTAATGACAGTTTTCAGATGCGACTTCAAATCATCCGTGATTCTGTTAAGATTGTACTTTGTTATGATCCATCTTGGATTAACATGTTGCGATGTCATGTCATTACAATTCGAATGATTGCATTTCCAAATTCATATTATTTTAATCATAGTAGCTCATCATATTCAATTATTATGATTTTCTTTAACTCTTCTTAAATATGGTCGCAAGTATGAAGCACTTAGTTCGTCGTCTGTATTTGTTAGAAAAGTTTCTTGTTTATTTTGGAAGCTCTCTTTCTGACAATCTAGTGTGAGTAACATGCAAATAGGTTATGAATCCTTTGATGGGTGTTATATGCAAGAAGAACTTCAGACTTTGTTATTTCAAGAGCCTATGTCGCCACCCATTGTTATTCTGAAACTCTGCCCGTTTGCATACCCCTTCCTTAGAAGAACGAAGATAAAATCAATGAACAGCAGCGTGAACAAGATGACTCCATTATCCATGACTTTATAATCAATAAGGAACCTGATACTCAACCAGCTCCTGAGAAGCAAGACCCATTGTCCGATTTTTCTGTTTTCGAAAACGTTATGGATCAGTAGGAGGATTCTATGGAAAATCAACATGAAGATTTGCTGGACCAACTCTTGCCTACTATTGACAGCTAGTGGTCCGTTGTTAAATTCCACAATTTTGTTATGGGATTTTCCCGAAATTAGAAAATGACCCTTATTTTAAACTTCAACTCAGGCTTGGGGAGGGATTTTTGAGTTAAAATTGTTCAGATTATTTTGGCAGAATTCCCTGGATCGATAGCCTGATCTGAACTTTGTAATCCCTACCTTTTAGGAATTTCCATTCGTACTCTGTTATAATTCATATTTAAAGAGGAATGCCTCTCAATGTTAGGGGTTGATAATTTTTGGGTTAGAAATCAGCAGGAGACGACTGGAGATACTATGTCTTAGTAGAGCTTTTTCATTTTGTTTACATACTTCATTAATACAATAAAGTAATCCCTTTGTATCATCTCTTGTTTATTGTTCAAATTTCTTTGATGGTGCCTGATTTCTTACTTCAAATTGTCATCTATAGTGTGTGATCTTTTGTTATACTGATTTCTCTTTATGGATGATCTATGTAAGAAAATGTTTTATTGAATTTCTTTCAATTGAGATGTTTTCTTTATCGATTTCTGCAAATGATCAACATTCAATTTAATCATTGTTAATTTTTCAATTTATAGAGTGATTACAGGTTAATCTTGAACAGATTACATGCTTATATTATTGTCACTTAATTTTCATTAATTGATTATGATTTAAGTGAATCAGTAAATGCATCTTTTACATTTATGTTGAAGTTGTGTAATTTCCCTAAAAATAGTAAGAATTTAAAAATTTTCCGTTACTATAATAAACTATTTAAGAGGTGATGATTTGGAAATTAACTTTGTTAGTACATCTCATCATTCACTTTTGTACCTTGCATGCATGGATGCATTCTACATGCATTGCATGCACCCGCATGCTTCCCAGTCACCAGTATGATGCCTCCAGCACCTATTCCTTAGTCTCCAAGCACTCGAAAGCTACTTACCACTTAGATTTAGCCCTCCTATCCTGTCATGCGCCCACTTCTCACCTACCAGTTCAGTTACACTTCAGTTATCACTCTGATTTACCTTCGATTGAACCATAACTAATGTTATCACTCCGATTGACCTCCGATGAGACATGACTGACAGTTCTGAGTGCTTTTAAACCCTCATGCGCCCTCCACTGAGCCTCCATCTCTATATTAGTGCCACTTACCATCAGTTACACTTATTACACTCAGTTAGACTCAGCTAGACTCAGCTTGACACCTGTTTGACAATGACTTGTGCATTGATGACCACCACTGATTGATGACGAGGACTCCTAGTTGGAGCGAAGATATTCCCTTCAATTAATTCGAATGACCTCCTTAGGAAATTCGAATTGCCCAGTCATTGTGACAGTATTGTATTGCAATTCTACCATTCTGGATTATAGAGCACTGAAGCATCTCTCTTGCAAATTTTTTACTCCAAATTGTTTTACATCTTTGTGATTGATATTCTTGTTCAATAGATCTGCTGTGACTAATTTTACATGGTATCAGAGCCATGGCAGGGACAAGATTTTTTTTTTGCAGGTTTTCTACATGAAGATTGAGAAATTTTTGCTCACTTTGCAATAGTTTTCTGCACTTGCAGCACTTTCTGTAGTTGCAACTATTGCTCCATAATTGTTCTTGTTTGCTTGTGATTTGCAGGTTTCTTACTTCCTCCATTTGCATTCGCTATTGCAGAGATGTAATATTCTTCTTCAAAAAATCTTCTTGCTCCATTCAACTATGATGAATGGAAACCCAAGATGATAGCATGCTCGAAGAGACAATGTCTCTTTGATTTGTGTATTGGTATTACAAGATATTTTGTTTCCGATGAAGAGGAGAATGATTGGCTTAATGATTGTGACAGAGATTTTGGGACAATATGTCTTGCTATGTCTCCTTGTATGCACTACCTCAGTACTACTACTGAAAATCCAAGAGATCTATGGGCCCAACTCAATAGAGGATTATGAAAGAAGGAAGAAGAGGATCATGCTATCCTTTTGGAGAACAAGCCCAATGAGATCTCCTCATGTGCTCTCTCCAATTATGTCTTGGCCTCATCCATTGTTCAAGATTAAGAAGAAACTATATATTCAACACTCATTCTCTCAAAGTCTTCTATTTTGAATTATGAGCAAGATATACCATCTCATACTCTAGATTCCAAAGAGGTTCTTGAATCCTCTCTTTCACATGAGTTTGTCAGCATGCAGAATAATGATCTACTTGATGTTTTGGAGGTAAAATCTGATTTTGGAGGTGAATCATTCGTCCTACTTGATTGCATGCCTTCTATAGACTTATGTTCTATCATTTGCAAAGTTTCTTATATTTTTATTGAAGATGAAGAGCACTACCATTCGCTTGAGTTCAATTCTCATGCACCTTTTGCTGATTTTGGTTTTGATCTCACCCTTGTTGGTTCAAAGGAGATATCAAGAAACTATTCATCTATTTTTGGAGCTGATTTAACTTCTATTGATAAGAAGTTCAAGTTTCAAGATCTATTTGATCCGATTGGAGCTATTCCTACCTCACTTGGTTTGAATCACAGGTTCCAGGATCATCCTCATATTTTCAGATTTGTTCTCACCATTTTCGGTATAAAGAGCAAGTTCATAAAGTCTCCACATTCACTTGCATCCACTGATGGAGAATTGAAGCACATGTTTTTGGAGCATGATCCATTTACTCCCAAGAGTAAGATACCTCTAGACATATCTACTTGATTTTGGAGAAGTTAAATCTTTTGGTGTGCTGCAGTCTATTTTGAGGGGGGGTATTTTTCCCATGAGGTTTTCCCCATTTCCTCGGTTTATTGACTGTTCTTAGTTTGGATTATTATTGAATTGGAGTGACCTTTGGTATCAGTAACCAGGGCGCTACATTTTATTTTTTACATCATAGTATAGCTTTAGGGAGGGTGTTAGGATATCTCATCATTCACTTTTGTACCTTGCATCCATTTTGCATGCATGCATGCACCCGCATGCTTCCCAGTCACCAGTATGATGCCTCCAGCACCTAGTCCTTAGTCTCCCAGTACTCGGGAGCTACTTACCACTCGGATTTAGTCCTCCTAGCCTTTCATGCACCCACTTCTCACCTTCGACTGCAAAAGGGTTCCTTTCTCACCTACCAATCCAGTTATACTTCAGTTATCACTCTAATTTAACTTCGATTGACCCATAACTGATGTTATCACTCCAATTGACCTTCGATGAGACTTGACTGACAGTTTTGAGTGCAGTTAATCCCTCATGCGCCCTCCACTGAGCCTCCATCCCTAGATTAGTGCCACTTACCATCAGTTACACTTATTACACTCAGTTAGACTCAGTTTGACACCTGTTTGGCAGTGACTTGTGCATTGATGACCATCACTAATTGATGATGAGGGCTCCTAGTTGGAGCCAAGCTATGCCATTCAGTTAATTCGAATGACCTCCGTAGGTAATTCGAATTGCTCACTCATTTTGATAGTATTGTATTGTAATTCTACCATTCTGGATTATAGAGCACTGATACATCTCTCTTGCACAGTTTTTACTCCAAATTGTTTTACATCTTTGTGATTGATATTCTTGTTCAATAGATGTTAGGAACCCATGTTTTTACTTTGTTAGTATATTGTTGTTGGACGCATATGCTTTGTAAGTCGTCTCGTAGTATTTGTTGATCAATAGTTTTTGTTATTGTTGTTGGCGCATATGCTTTGTAAATCTCCCGTAGTATTGTTGATCCATAGTTTGTAGTGGCCCATGGTTTTGAACCATAGTATTGGCACCTAGACTTAATATATAAGTGTGTGTTGAGGCCTATGAAGGCACCGTGAAGTTATTTGTATTGAGCTTGTTCAAAGGAGGTTGCCCCCTCAAAGTGGCCCACGATCAATATAAAAGTGATTATGAGTTCTGTCATTTCTGCTATTTCGCATATTCTTATTAATTAATTGTTGCAGGTGCTTCACGTCTGGTATCAGAGCACTTTCTTGGGCTCGCTAGGTGAAATTTCTGCCAAATTTTTTTTTTACACATGTTGCAGGTTCGGATTTCTGAATAATCCCTATCCGGTTAACTGTGGGAAGTACTTGGGAATAGGCCCTAAAACGCATTGTGAGGAGTACCACAGGAACCCCGAAGTAGCTGGCCCATTGAGAGGACCTGCCAGTGAAAAGGGCAATGACCCCTACCTAATTAACTAGTTCCCACCCATGAGGTAAACCAAGAGCTGTCGTTTGTGGAAAAGAAGTTATCAGTTTTACCTGAGCCATGGAGTGACGGGTACTGCCCCAATACGCAAGCTGTCAGACAGCATTGGTGGCTGAGTGAAACCCCTGAACTGTTAGGAAGCCGCACATACCTAGGGTCCATATCTATTTTCAGTTGAACTGTTGTCGATCATTGCTACGCCGTTTCAGATCCACCCGTTCAGATCCATTCTGAAATTCGTTCCAGATCCATCCATTTTCAATCCATTCAGCACCATTTCAGATCCCTCTGTTTTTGCTCGCTTCTGGGCCATTGTAGATCTAGCCATATACAAAATTCAGTTTTTTCTCCATATCTCCCTTGTTTTCACTCTGTTTCCCTTGAACTTTGGGGGAAACCTTGTAATCCCATTCTGCATATTTCATTCCTGAGGACCCTATCCCCAATTCCACTTCCCAAAGCCTGAAATCCCACATTTGTCTATTTTTAGGGTTTGCCATAACTTCCTCAGATTTCACCTAATCACCTTCAAATTTTACCACAGAGTTCATTTCCGAATTCTGCTTCTTTGTCCCCCTCTGCCAAATTTTCCCATTCTTTCACCCTGCTTCTGAAATCCTCATTTTTTACTTCCTTGTCTATTCGACAGTGTCCAAAACCTAGTCAAACCCCAATTACCCTTCATATTTTTTCCCAAATCCAGATTTTCCTTTACTGAAGCAATTTCTGTTTTTGTTTTTCTACCCAGTCAATCCAAAAAAAAAAAAAACTCCTTGTTATGGTTGTCACTTGCCCAGGAGCAAGAACTATGGAAGAAGCACTTGCATCCATCCAATCCAAACTCCAGGATCTGGATGAAAAATTTCTTGGCCTCCATCTTGAACATTCAGCTATGAACAACAAACGGCAGTCCGAGTCTTCATCAGACAATGGGTTCTCTTCTTCCAGCAATTTCCATGGTCCGAAGCTTGATTTTCCTAGCTTCAATGGTACTGATCCAACTGGATGGATCTATCGTGCAGAATAGTATTTCAGTCTACATAATACTTTTGATGTCAACAAAGATCCGCTTGCATCCTTTGCTTTGGAACAGGAAGCTCTTCAATGGTACCATTGGAACATCAAGGCTCATGAAGAGCCAAAATGGCCCGACTTTTGCCAGCTCCTTTTGCAATGATTTGGTCCTAGTGCTTTTGATGACTTCACAGGAGCCCTCACTAAACTTCGCCAAATTGGCACTGTGAGAGAGTATCAAACCGAATTTGAGAAACTAGCCAACCACACTGAAGGATTGTCTGATGAATTTTACCGAAGTTGTTTTATCAGTGGTCTAAAGGATGCCATCCGCTCTGAGGTCAAAATGTTATGTCCCAACATAATGATGGAAGCCCTAGGGTTGGCTAAGTTGGAAAAAGACAATATTGCAGCCCCACAGCGCTCCAAGCCCACTTTTGTTCCCTTCCGAAATATGGGTTCTCAACGACCACCCATATCACAGGCTCATCGACCAACTCCTATCAAGCATTTGTCTGAAACAGAGATGCAAGCACACAGAGAAAAGGGGCGTTGCTATAATTGTGATGAGAAATTCACTTGGGGACATAGATGTGTTCAGCAAAATCTCTATCTCTTGGATGTGGATTCTCCGCCTGCCTCTGAAATTGGTGACGAAGATCTAGAAACAATGGATGCTCAGGTCGACATTCAGGAACCGCCTATTGACCCTCCGTCTCAGGATGACTAGCCAGAGATATCTCTCATTGCTTTAGCTAGAATCACCACCCCCCAAACAATGCAGGTTAGAGGTTACTTCAAAAAGCTTCCTCTTACAATACTCATTGATTCTGGTAGCACTCATAATTTCATTGACCCTCGGATCTCCAAACAAGCTGATTGTTTTATCCATCCTTACTCCAACTTTGAAGTCGTGGTTGCCATGGGGGGCACCTTACCTTGCAAAGGGAAGTGTCTAAATGTGTGTATCTCTATGGGAGATTATACCTTGCGCTCTAACATGTTTTCCTTGACCTTAGCCGGATGTGATGTGGTTTTGGGTGCTCAATGGCTACGCACACTTGGCCCTATCTTATAGGATTTTGCTGAACTTTGGATGCAGTTTTCCCTCAATGGACAAAAACACACATTGAAAATATTACAACCAGGGTCTCTCAACATCATCAGTTCACATCGCATGGAAAAAGTCCTCAAGAAGAATTCACATGGTGTCACCGCTCAAATCCATTCCATTCAGATGCAACCATCAGCGGTCTCCACTACTCCTTTTGATCTACAACAAATTCTGGATTGATATACAGGTGTCTTTGCTGAACCAGTGGGATTTCCACCTTCAAGGCTAGAAGACCATCGTATTCAGCTCCTTCTTGGTAGTGTTCCTCCCAACATTAGGCCCTATCGCTACCCATTTCACCAAAAAATGGAGATTGAAATGCTCGTTCGGGACTTATTGAAGCAAGGTATTATTCACCCAAGCACTAGTTCCTTTTCTTCTCCAGTTCTTCTTGTCCGCAAAAAATATGGGTCATGGCGCCTCTGCATTGACTTCCGAGCACTTAATCACCTCACCATCAAGGATAAGTTTCCAATTCTTGTTGTTGATGAGCTTCATTTGGCTCAATTTTTCTCCAAGTTGGATCTTCGTTCTGGGTATCATCAAATTCGGGTCCATGAGGATGATATCCCTAAAACATCTTTCCGCACACATGATGGCCATTATGAGTTTTTGGTCATGCCCTTTGGCCTCACTAACGCTCCTTCCACATTCCAGGCCTTAATGAATAAAATATTTTGGCCCTTCTTGCGGAAATTCATTCTGGTATTCTTTGATGATATCCTCATCTATAGTAAAACATGGGATGAACATCTCCAGCATCTGGATGTTGTCATGGAACTTTTCTCTGACCATTATCTCCATGCCAAGCAGTCTAAATGTGTTTTTGGATAGAAGGAAGTTGAGTATCTCGGGCACGTTATATCAGCACAAGGGGTTCACATGGATCCTGCCAAAATCGATGCCATGAACAATTCGCCGCATCCTCAAACACTCAAGAGCCTTCATGGTTTTTTGGGGTTGATTGGCTACTACCGCAAGTTTGTCAAGGATTATGGGAAGATTGCAGCTCCATTAACTGTTCTATTGAAAAAGGATGCTTTTACATGGACACATGCTTGTCAGTGTGCATTTGACAAACTGAAACAGGCTATGTGTACCACACCTGTTCTAGCTATGCCCGATTTTTCCAAGCCTTTCACTATTGAGAGTGATGCTTGCGGTAATGGACTTGGTGCTGTTCTCCTTCAAGATGAACACCCCATTGCGTTCACCAGCAAAACCCTTTCAGGTAAGAATTTAGCTGTGTCTACATATCAGAAGGAAATGATGGCTATTTTGCATGCAGTACAGAAATGGCGACCATACCTATTAGGGAATCATTTCTGCATCAAGACTGATCTCCAGATTCGGAAATATTTCTTGGAACAACGTGTCTCCTGCCCAGCACAACAGAAATGGGTTAGCAAGCTCATGGGTTATGACTATGAGATCACTTACAAGAAGGGTAAAGACAATATTGTGGCATATGCTCTTTCTCGGACATTTGATCCCAAGGTTCTCTTTCAGCTATTTCTATGCATGTTCCAAATTGGTTGCAATCTGTTCAATAGGGTTATGTCAATGACTCTTCCTTATCTCAAATCATCCAACGCTTGACCAACAACCCTTCTGTTGTACCATGTTACTCTTGGGATGGTGCTTCTCTGAGATACAAGGGTTGTCTGGTGCTTCCCCAGAGCACAGATCTTCAACAGGATGTCTTCTATGAACTCCATGCTTCTCCATCGGCAGGGCACTCTGGGTTCCTCAAAACGTATGAATGGGAATGGCGTAACGTCTTTTGGCAGGGCATGAAAAGGACAATTCAACAGATGGTGGCTGAATGTGATACCTGCCAGCGCAATAAGGGTGAAACAACACTCCTTCCAGGATTGCTTGAACCCTTGTCCATACCTACACGGATTTGGATAGATATTTATATGGATTTCATTGAAGGGCTCCCTACATTTAGCAGGAAGACAGTGATTCTCGTTGTGGTTGATCGCCTCTCCAAATATAGTCATTTTTGTGCTCTCAGTCATCCCTATACAGCCTCCTCCGTCGCTCAAATTTTCCTGGACCAAATCTTTTGTCTTCATGGCATACCTTCTTCCATTGTCTCGGATCGTGATGCGACTTTCACCAGTCATTTTTTGGACGGAACTATTTCGCCACATTGGCACCAAACTGAAGATGAGTTCAGGGTATCACCCACAAACAGATGGTCAGACTAAAATTATCAATAAATGCTTGGAAACTTATCTTCGTTGCTTCACTTTTGAATAACAACATCAGTGGGAAAAGTGGCTCCCTCTCGCTGAATGGTGGTACAATACCTCTTACCACACTGCCTCTAAAATGACCCCATATGAAGCATTCTATGGTCAGGGACCTCCAGTTCTTCTTCCATACACCCCCAATAGTTCACAAGTTTAGGAAGTTGACACGGTCCTTCGAAACCGCGATTAGATTCTTCGCATTTTGCAGGACAATCTTCACATGGAAAGAAATCGCATGAAGCAACAAGCTGATCACCACCGTTCTGAGTGCACTTTTCAAGCAGGCGATATGGTTTTTCTTCGTCTTGAGCTGTACAAGCAATCCTCTCTGAAATTGGTAAGAGACCTTACCAATTCCTTTTTTGTGTTTAACATTAACTCAGTCCCTAGGTCACGAAACTTCGATGCTGACCTCTTGGAAAACACAACATCCATATTGATACCACAAGAGGGTTTGTCACCTCGAACCTTTTCAATTGAACTCATGTACAGGTTGTCCATACCTGACAATGTAACAAACTAGAAAGTGTTTGACGATGACCAGTAGATACTTGATTTCCTCACAGCTCAGGATATGTTTCAAAACATGGCTATAGATGAAGAAGAACATGAAAAATCACTCTCTGATACTTCAAACGTTATCCCAGAATCTGTTGTCAATCTGGAAAATTTCTACGATTTACAGGACAAGTTCAGACACAAAACCAATTTCAAAACCCAGAGCTCCTCACTTAATTACGAACCAGTCAACTTAAGTACTGAGCAAGAACCCCGTTTGATCAATATAGGAGTTGATTGTTCTCCCGAGGAAAGAAGGGATATCATTAAATTATGTAAAGAATACAAATATGTTTTCGCATGGACCTATGATGAATTGAAAAACTTTGATACCAGCATCATGCACCACAACATACTTATGAAGTTGGAGGTGAATCCTTATCAATAGAAGCTGCGCAAAATGCACCCCAACTTTGAATCTTCTGTGAAAAAAGAACTAGAAAAACTGTTGACGACACGAATCATTTTTCCTGTCAGACACACCCAATGGATTGCCAATTTGGTGCCTGTGCGTATGAAGAGCGACAAAATCAGACTATGTGTCGATTTCCGAAATCTGAATAGGGCTTCCAAAAATGACAATTATTATGTTCCACCCATGAAACATATTCTGCAAAAGGTAGCAAGTTCAGAAATGTTCTCACTCTTGGATGGATTTTCGGGATACAACAAGGTCATGGTTGCTCCCGATGACCAACTCAAAACTACTTTTAGAACCCCTTGGGGCACTTTCTCCTACAAGAGGATGCCTTTTGGGTTGATAAATTTCAGGGCTATGTTTCAAAGAGCTATGGACATAGCTTTTAGAGGTTTGATGCATAACTCTGCCGTGGTATGATATTACCATATATTCAAAGAAATGACATGAACATCTTTTTTCCCTAAAACAGGTTTTTGAACGTTGCAGGAAGTTCAGTATCTCACTCAATCCGAAAATTTCCATCTTTACAGTCACAAAAGGGAAGCTTCTCTGTTTCATCGTGTCCAAAGAAGGTATGATTATTGACCTAGAATGTACCAATGCTATTTCAAAAATTGGCTTGCCCAGTTCGCGCAAGGCCATGTAGTCCTTCATAGATAAGATCAATTTTGTACGTAGGTTTGTACCTAATTTCGCACAAATAGTTAAACCTTTGTAGCAGTTAGTCAAGAAAGATGTATAGTTTACTTAGTCATAGGAAGAGAAAAATGCATTTGTCGAAATTTGAAGGGCTATTGCTGAAGCTCCTCCTCTCATGTCTCCTGACTTTGACAAGGATTTTATTCTCTATAGTTTTTCCACTGATTTCTTTTATGCAGCTGTGTTGACATAGAAGCATGACAGTGATACTGAGATTCCTATATCCTTTATGAGCTCAACATTTAAAGGAGCGGAGCTTAATTATTCATAGATTGACAAGCAGGCCTATGCAGTTTACAAATCCGTTAACCATTAGAGGCCATATTTGTTAAAATATCGAACAAAGTTTATTGTGCCATAATCTGCCATTAGAAATGTGTTAGTCCAAAAGGAATTGCGTGAGAAAAGGGACCATTGGATGACAACCCTGCAAGAGTATGATCTAGAAATCAGACTGACTAAAATTGTAAAGGGACAAGGTCTCTGTCTTCTTACTGCTCAATGAAATGATCCTGCATGCCAGCAAACTAAATGGGAGTAGGAGGAAGATGTTCCAACAGGTTTTGTCAATGCTATTGATACCACTGCATCTGAATGGTATGACCATATCAAGTTTTTTATTAACCATGGGTTTGCTCTTGAAACCCTTGACTTTAAGAAAAGAAGAGATTTAAGATTAAAAGATGCTCCTTACTAATTCATTAATGAAGTTTTGTTTAGAAAAAACTATGATGGGGTTTTCCTTAGGTGTCTGGAAAAGGATGAGAGTAATGATACTCTCTTTCAATTTCATGCAGAACCAGCTGGAGGCAATTTCTCAGGGGAAAGTACAGCTCATAAAATTCTCATAGCGGGGTATTACTGGCCTACATTGTTTAAAGATGCATATGCCTATGAAAGAAAGTGTGAACCATGCCAGAAATGTACAGGGAAATTCAAGAAACCTGCATTCTGACTATAGCTGGTCACAATTCAGTTCCCATTTCAGTAGTGGGGACTGGATTTTATTGCACCAATAAACCCTACCTCATCCCTACAACTTAGGTACATCCTTACAACCACTGATTACTTCACCAGATGGAAAAAAGCAGTTCCCTTGAAGCAGTGCAATGCAAACCAAGTAATCTCTTTCCTAGACAGTCAGATAGTTACAAGGTTTGGTGCCCCATGAGTATCTCGTTTTTTATAATGCATCCTATTTTTCTTCAATTGAATTGACATAGTATGCCCTTTAAAGAGGGATTAAATTAAAATTTTCTGCCAATTATTACCCACATGGTAATGGGCTCCCTAAGTCTTCAAATAAGAACCTGATAGATATTCTCAAGAAGACAGTAGCCACTCATCACAGGGATTGGCACACACAGCTCTATAATGCTCTTTGGGCAAATCAGGTTACTCCAAAAGCATCCATTGGGAATTCCCCTTATTGTTTGGTTTATGGAAAAGAGGCCATTCTTCCTTCCAACCTTACCATTCAATCATTACAATTAGACCAATCTATTGAATAAGATGATTCTTCTCCTCTTCAGTAGAGGATTGACATTTTTTTTAAGTTGGAGGAAGACAGAGAAGTGGCTAAGAATAAGTTATATCATCATCAGCAGATGGTGAAGAGATGGTTTGATGAGAAATATTCATCTAATAGGGAATTCTCAGTTGGGGATTTGGTATTAAGATGGGACAAACAACATAAAGATAAAAACCAGTATACCAAATTCCAGCACCTTTGGATGGGGCCTTTCATTATTACAGAAAAGATGGGTCCCAGTACTGTCTGATTACAAACACTAAAGGGAGTCATGGACACCTACCCAATGAATGTTTCACTGCTCAAAAAGTACTTCGTCTGAACAATAGGTTATTTTGTACATAGGTTTGGTGTGTGTTTTCTGTTTTATTTGTTTGATTGGTTTCTTTCATTTTATTGATAATAAACTCCACACATTTGGTAATGGTTTAAAACCAGTTTTACTCAAAGATGATTTGAACTGAATTTGTAGAATAGTATGTTAGTCTCAGTTTCTTTCGGCTGATATCAGAATTTGTTTTGTAAAGAGCGAACAGCCAATAGATGCAGGACCTTGATTGATACCTTTCTACCTTGGTTATTATCTTTTACATTTTTTATCTGTTTAATTGAGATATTGAGAACGGTTGAAATATTCTTATCTTATGTCTCATTGCCACAGCATATCCTAATAACCTAATCAGCTTTATCTACTTTGGATCCTTTTACAATCACCTTGATAATATCTTTCTTAAATAATTATAGATTACAAGGAGGGGGGTCTTATCTTATGCCAACCCTTAAGGTTCATATGTATTTAGTGGAATGACATCTTCACATCAAGCCACCACACTTGGAAGATGACTCTCAGTTTTGCTGAGAGGTGGAAGATCCTATCACAGGTCAGTCCATTCATGATCTGCGAAACACTGGTGAGTAACGCTACTATCATGAGGTTACCAAGCCTTGGCAGTGCCTTGTAGTCTTTTCTTTGAATAAAATCTGTATTTTTCTTTTATAAGATACTTGTTGTGTATAAGGACAGGGGGGTCTTATTACAAGCCATCCCTGCCGTGATCATGTGTTTAATTTGGACTGAAGCTATCATCATGTGGTCACCAAGCCATGATAGTTTCCTTCAGTGTCATAGCTAAAGGACAAGGGGTCTCCTTATCAAGCCAACTTGATTAGTTTCTAGATTAGGTCTGTGAATGGCACTGCTGATATCTGATTACCAAGTCAAAGCAATGGTCTTGTATCAACAACGTCTTATGTGCAGATGTTCATTTTATTTCAAAAAAAAAAAGAGAAAAAAAATGTGTATATACACACAAAAGAAATTATTGTACATATAAGCAATTAATAAACCAAGGTGATATGTAAATTGGATATCCATGAGTAGTTTTAAGCTAGTCATGGATTCAACACAAGCTAGCGGTCAATGATTACATAATAGTAAAGGATCCCTATTGTTTCCTAATTCTCCTTATCATATTTGCATTATTTTTAATATGATCATGGTTGGGAAAATACCAATCTTATGTTTTATGCTTGTTGGTTGTCCCTTTTATAAATATTTTCTAAAAATTTCAGGTTCAAAAAGTAGTAGACTGATATATTTTCTCTAACTCAAGGTTTGCAGAAATAATTGGTTCTTCCCAACCAATCGCCATTTGTTGTGGCTACAATAGATCCCATGCTTTAGCTGAGCATAGGGGCCCCATTTTGAAATAAACACAAAGGTATTTGGGTAGGTGCTCTCATGAACATGAGGTTTCGAACTTTGTTTCTATGATCTTGTACTTGTACCCTTCTTTGCTTTGATTGTCACTATTTCTCTCGGAATTTTCTAAGTGTTTCTGGTTTAATGGAAGCTTTGATTTTTAAGCATTTTGTCCTTTACCTTTGCCAACCCAAAATATGACTTTCTGACCGCCCGAAACCTGCAACCCGAAAAGCGTAGGTTACGAGAATTTATTTTCAGTCGTTTGATTTTGGGAAACCCAAAACCCACAACCCGACAGGTGTGGGTTGACGGAACCCTTTTGCTAATAATTTTGGGAAATTTCCATCTCGAAACCCGAAACCCACAGTTGTGGCTTCCGAATTTCATATTTTTTGTTTCTCCTTTTAGTTGCGTTGCGTGTTTACTAAACCCACAACCCATAATTTGCGGGATGCAGGAAACACTTTTTCATTTTTGCAGTTTGTTTCTGTTTGCAAAATCCACCACCCTCAAGTTTCGGGTTGCGTCTTTCTGTAGCCCATTTATGAATTTT
This sequence comes from Larix kaempferi, assembly GCA_027924585.1. Taxonomy (NCBI): domain Eukaryota; kingdom Viridiplantae; phylum Streptophyta; class Pinopsida; order Pinales; family Pinaceae; genus Larix; species Larix kaempferi. Next base: position 1,235,313 of record BSBM01000939.1, read on the forward strand.
AGTTCAGTTTGCAGTCCCGAAACCCGCAAGCTTCAGGTTGCAACTTTCAGTAATCATGAATAAATTTCTACGACCTGATCCCGCACCCTGCATTGGTTAATCTTTACAATCGATTCCTTTGATCCAATGGATGAAATTCCATCATTCGAACTTACGTTTTAATGCCTAGCTTATATTGTTCTTACGACCAGGTTTCTCACCACAATGCTCACCTCATGATCACCTCTGAACATATGATTTCTTGATTAGATTGGCCTGTAATGACAGTTTTCATATGTGACTTCGAATCATCCATGATTCTGTTAAGATTGTACTTTGTTATGATCCATCTTGGATTAACATGCTGTGACGTCGTGTCAATACAATTCGAATGATTGCATTTCCAAATTCATATGATTTTAATCATAGCAGCTCATCATATTCAATCATTATGATTTTCTTTAACTCTTCTTAAATATGGTCGCAAGTATGAAGCACTTAGTTAATCGTATGTATTTGTTAGAAAAGTTTCCTATTTATTTTGGAAGCTCTCTTTCTGACGATCTGGTGTGAGTAACATGCATACAGGTTATGAATCCTTTGATGGGTGTTATATGCAAGAAGAAATTCACCCTTTGTTATTTCAAGAGCCTATGATGCCACCCTTTGATGCGGGTGTTCCTGATACCAGTAGTGATAGCAAAGAGGAAGATTCTGAAACTGTGCCCGTTTGCATACCGCTTCCTCAGAAGAATGAAGAGAAAATCAATGAACAGTAGTGTGATCGAGATGACTCCACTATCCGTGATTTTATAATCAATAAGGAACCTGATACTCCACCAGCTCCCGAGAAGCAAGACTCGTTGTCTGATTTTTCTATTTTTGAAAATGTTATGGATCAACCGGAGGATTCCATGGCGATTCAACAGGAAGATTTGTTGGACCAGCTCTTGCCTACTATAGACTGCTAGTGGGCCGTTGTTAAATTCCACAATTTTTGTACGGGATTTTCCCGAAATTAGAAAATGACCCTTATTTTAAACTTCAACTCATGCTTGGGGACGGATTTTTGAGTTAAAATTGTTCAGATTATTTTAGCAGAATGCCCTTGATCGATAGCCTGATCCGAACTTTGTAATCCCTAACTTTTGGGAATTTCCATTCGTACTCTATTATAATTCTTATTTAAAGAGGAATGAATCTCGATGTTAGGGGTTGACAATTTTTGGGTTAGAAATCAGTAGGAGACGACTGGAGATACTATGTCTTAGCAGAGCTTTGTAATTTTGTTTACAAACTTCATTAATACAGTAAAGTAATCCCTTTTTATTATCTCTTATTTATTGTTCAAATTTATTTGATAGTGCCCGATTTCTTACTTCAAATTATCATCTATAGTGTGTGATCTTTTGCAAACATTAGTTTACATAAGGATTTGTTATATTGATTTCTCTTTATGGCTGATCTATGTAAGAAAATGTTTTATTGAATTTCTGTCAATTGAGATGTTTTCTTTATTGATTTATGCAAATGATCAACATTCAATTTAATCATTGTTAATTTTTCAATTAATAGAGTGATTACAGGTTAATCTTGAACATATTACATGTTTATATTATTGTCACTTATTCCTCTGACATCAAGATTGATCTGCACAACAACAAGCTTTCCCTTAGATTAGATCTAACCTAATGTAGATCCTTTTGTCTTAAATAGGTTAAGTTAGAATGTACTAAGTTTTCATACTTTTGTTTTCCTTAATTGGAGAACTGATCTATTGATCGAAACACCAACTCATAGAATGCCAGCGAAGGCCGAATATCCGTGGGAGATTTCCATACCAAACATGCTGGGGATATAACTGCCCTTGCGTAAGGTCTTTCGAAGCCTTTCAATCTGGGTTTTCACCCTCTGTTGGGAGCCTTGCATCCATTCCAGCACCTTGCAATTACCCTGCACCCCCGAGGCCTCAATAGGTAGTTAGTCCTAAATCATGTGTTTCATAGTTTACTTCATGCGTCTTTAATTTCCTTGATTCATAACTGATTACAGAACAATCTTGTGTTAACACAACTCCCAATCCTTCCTTGCATGCATCCGTGCATACTACAAAGTCACCATATGGATCAGCCACCTTTAGACCAGGAGTTGAAGTAAGCAACTGTTTTAGCTTCGCAAAACTATCTTCACATTTGACTATCCAAATAAAGTTGACTTCCTTTCTTTGAAGGGATGTGATAGGATGAACCACTTTGGAAAATCATTGAATGAATTTCTGATAGTACCCGGTTAATCCCATAAAAGAGCATACATTGTTGTTAGGCCTGGCCCAACAGGGCCATTTTTGGTGACATTTTTTATGATGAATGGACCTGAGCTGTGCGCAGTTTAGAATATCAAATTTTTCGTAAGTATTGGGAGTGCTGCGAAGATTTGCACAGTACCAAGTTTTGAAGGATGCCGCGAAGATCATCACTGTGTAGTTCAGTGCTGCGAAGTTAGTAGGCCACGTGGAACCAGTAAAGTTCTGTACTGGACAGAGGATGGCCATATATAGCGGATAGATCAGTGGTGGTCTACTTTTGGTAAGACTACTGAAAATATGTCGAGTTGTGGGCATAAGCAGATCAGGATGGCGGCCAACTGTATGAGTCCATTAAGCAGAGGACGGGTCGAAAAAGTGATAGTTTGGCGTGCAACAGGGTACGTGACCGTTAAGAGGAAAATGACAGATGGAAAGCGACTGGGAGATGAGCCAGTTGTACGTGGTCGTTAAGGGATGGACGGCCTGCAGAGAAAGCGACTGGGAGCTGAGCCAGTCACACAAGTCTGCTAGTGTAAGGCCAACCCAAAGTGGATGACCTGTTGGTGTGCACACAACAGGAAGGCTGAAAGCGATGGATCTAAGGCGTAGAGGACTGCCATGATAGCAGAATCTCTATCAGAAGCCGGCATGACGATTCAAAGGGACCATAGTGGTTTGGAAAACCTAAGGGTTTCAGACTTCAATGTTGTAAAGACATGACCTTCAGGCATGATCTATAAAAGAAGACCATTTTTGTATAGGAAGGGTTGGTCGTGGTTGGTCATTGGTAGTGATGGTTATGGTGATCATATTGTATTGTAATATCTTTTGAACCAAGAATACATTGAAAAGGCTCTGCAGCTGAGTGCGTAGAGACCTATCTAAGCAAGAAGAGAGCCGCAGCTGAGTGCACAGCTAAGAACTGTGAACCCTTCCTTAAAATAAATATCAAACACAGTTCTTGTGGACGTAGCTTTCCATCGGGGGAAGTGAACCATGTTAAATAGTGTGTTGTGAGACTGAATGTTTATGTGTTTGCATTTATATTTAGTTGTTCTGTAGTTACATGTTGGAATGTTTACTTGCAATCTATTATGAGAAGGCTTTTATATGCATTTGCCATCAAGAAAGTATGGAATGATATGTTAAGTCTACATGAATAGATGTATGGTTAATATTCACCATTGCTTCTGAGAACTGTAAATCGATCACCTGCTTGAGTAAGGAGGGAGTTGCATATGTACCGCTATGATCACAGTTGACGAATGTATGATATTCATTTCGCACCTGAGGGTTATGCTTAAAATAGTAACATACTGAGTGTGTGAGGGAGCATTAAGTAGTACATTAGTTAAGTGTATGACTGAATGGATGAATGATATTCAACTCATTGCCTTAAGCATTCTTCAAATAGTCCAAGTGTAGGGAGTCAAGCAGCGGTGCTCGCAGTGTAGCATCAAGTCTCACAGGAAGGTAGAAGATAGTGGTGTGGGCCATGGTGTTGACCATTGCTACGTAGTTCGACCCTCACAGTGTATAGTGGGTGTGATGCCATTAACTTCGTCATAGTTATCAACTCATGACTCACTATGGACATTTGAGTCCGCAGTCATCATAGTTATCAACTCATCACTCACTGTGGACATCTGAGTCCGCAGTGCCCCATTAGAAACACCTCGGGTGAGACCTCAACCTGCTTGCAGGCTGTTGCCGAAAGGGCCGGTGCGAAGGGGTTTTATTGGTTTAAGGTAATTGCGCAGAACCTAGGTCTTCATAAAACCTCTGGTCAGCATTTGATATCCAACAAATGGTTTCATTGCTATGCTAGAATTCGTGACGAGTTCCAGTCGTGATGAGTGATGAAGAGTCTGAGCTCCCGGAAAGTGTATTGAACAGGCATCCTGAGAAGACAGAAATCCAAGCTTGGTGGGATAAGACCATAAGAGACTTTAAAAGACAAGAGAACAAACATCCACGTCCAAGTGATACATAGTGGTCAGATAGATATCTGTTGGACGACATTCACAAAATTTTCAGGGCTACATTTTTGGACGAGCTGCATGCGTGGATCTCGCGGCTCACCAAAAAGAAAACCTATTTTCAAGGACACGTTCCTACAGAGTGGAATCCTGAGCTCATATCACCGCTCAAGGAAATAGACAACGCATTGATGCGTGCAGTGGACTTTTGGGTTGATCATATCCTAAAAGGATTTGTCATAGAGTTTTCTGTGGATACGCTCAAATCCTATAGCCAAGTAGAGGCTCACTTTTTTGGAGGTTTCCAAGGTAAGTTCCTGAACAATCTCAGTCTATACATTAAGATGTTGTTAGCTAAGAAATGTTGTTAGATGAGGTTTCGAAGGTAAGTTCCTATTGACGAGATTGACGATCGAGCAACAAGGTTCATTACACAGATGCTCGCAGCAAAGGTATTGAGAACAACAAGACCCGCTGAGGTGCCTACAGGCACAGTACTACTTGGCACCGTAGCAGCAGAAGACACAGAGTTTAATTGGTGCCAATACCAACTGAATGAGTTCATGGAGGAACTCTATGATATTCAACAGAGCAGGGGCAACTTCCATTTTACATGGTTGATTGTCCTCATTGCATTCATCGGTTGGAAGGAGCGGAAGGACTTTGTCGGCGTCAATTTTGATCGATCTGAACCTAGAGGAATTAGGTTCATGAACCTATGGGAAAATATAAATCTGCAATGCCAGCACGCTACCCAAGAAGGCTTCTATCAATATTACACGCAGTTGCGCTAGGTGATCACATGCACACCAAGAATAATGAAGAAGGTAATAAGAAAGTACATATGCATTGTCAATTTTACTACTGACATGTGTTGTGTGTTTATCTCTCCAAAGGAAAAGATGAAGAAGCCATAGTGGTTCCCTGGGCGCTACCACATGACAGAAGAAGATATAGAGCTCATTATGAAAGAATGGCCCGCCGACTACTACGTCGAAGTTCTGGACGTCCGGATAGACTTAGAAGATGATGAGTTGATTCCTCCACCATGTCAGATCACTGAAGAGAAAGAGCCAAAGAAGGGAAAGAGAAAAGGGCCAGAAATCCCATCCCAGCCGAAGGCAAGAAAGAAGCAAAAGGCGATGAAAACTCTTGCGGATACGGTTTTGAAAGAGGATGACTTTGACATGATTGCAGACAAAGTGACTAAGACTCTTAGAGAATTCATGTCTGAAAAAGAGAAACACAATAAGGCCGTCTAGGATGACCTTCATAGAAACTGGATTGCGATGCAACGGCTCATGAAGAAAATGCAGGATGTGTACAATAGCCTACCTCTGCCGCGCATCTCAGGGGCTGCAGGAGCTTTGCAGCAGGCACCATCCCAACTCGTTGTCGCGCTGCCAGTAAAAATGAGAGTTGTCTGTATCAACCCCATGGCCGTAACATTGCCTACATCAGAGGACATGGTTCTGGACACAACAAATGTCTATGCAGTTGAGCTCGACTTGAATAAGATCCCACTACCTGGTCTACATTATTTGCACACACAGGTTGGTGATGAGATGCGTGACAGAGCCGCGCAGGAAATGAAAGCAGAAGCTCAGTTACAAGCCGTGAATAGGCAACTTGAGGAGTCAAGCACGCGCACCTTGCTGATGATGGGAGATGAACATCAGCGCCGACAGAAGCTGGAGGCTACAATCAATTCTTTTGCGGAAGAGATCGAAGGAGTGCAGATCCAAGATAATCCCGATGATATAGTCCACAGAATAGAAGATAGGGTGCGGACCCTAAAGTCAAAAATGGAGGAAAAGATAGTCTTATATGAGGCAGATATCAATCTGCTCAAAGAAAAACTGAAACCGTAGGATCAATTAACTGAGAAGCAGCAGAGAGAAGCTGAAGTAAGGACTACAACAGAGAGCATCATAGCAGAGGTTACGAAGTGCCAACAATTACTTGATCAGTCCTTGAAGGTGTTCATAGACCTTAAGGAAAATCCAAGGCTGCAGCAGACAAAGACCGCAGTGAAGGAGAAACAGACCACATTGGTAGCCATGCAAGTAGAGGTGAAGACTCTTCCACCACGACACAAACTATAGAAGTTCAGAGAAACATCTACCCTGAAGAAGGAAGTACAGATCTTATGAGAAAAAGAAACTGCGTTGGACAATCAGACGCAGCCACTCCTCGAAGATGCGTCTGAGGTGTCACAGCGCATAGAAAATAAATTGAAAGAGTTGCGAGCCAACCAAGAAGCAGTCACAGCCCAAGTTGGCGAGGAGACAACACCTCAAGAGCTTGAGACCGTCAAAAAATTGGAGCAGGAGGTCAAAGGAATAGTGAAGGAGCTGATGGACACTTATAATGAGTTCACATCCAAGTTGAACACTCAAATTGGTGAGCAGACTCCAGTACTAGACGTTGAAATGGCTTGGGGATGAGCCACAAGTAAGTATTAGGGGCATGTTGGGCCTGGCCCCACAGGGCCATTTTTGGTGACATTTTTTATGATGAATGGACCTGAGTTGTGCGCAGTTCAGAATATCGAATTTTTCCTACGTATTGCGAGTGCTGCAAAGATGTGCACAGTACCAAGTTTTGAAGGATGTTGTGAAGATCATCACTGCGCAGTTCAATGCTGCGAAGGTAGTAGGCCACATGGAACCAGTAAAGTTGTGTACTGGACAGAGGATGGCTAGATATAGCAAATAGACCAGCAGTGGTCTAATTTTGGTAAGATTGCTGAAAAGATGCTGAGTTGCAGGCATAAGCAGATCGGGAAGGAAGCCAACTGTACGAGTCTGTTAAGCAGAGGATGGGTCAGGAAAGTGACAGTTTGGCGTGCAGCAGGGTATGTGACCATTAAGAGGAAAATGGCGGATGGAAAGCGACTGGGAGCAGAGCCAATTGTACGTGGCCATTAAGGGATAGACGTCTTATAGAGAAAGCGACTGGGAGCTAAGCCAGTCACACGAGTCCGCTAGTGGAAGGGTGACTCGAAGTGGATGACCTGTTGGTGTGTGCACAATAGGAAGGCTGAAAGCAATGGATCTAAGGCATGGAGGACTGCCACAACAACAGAATCGCTATTAGAAGCCGGTATGATGGTTCAGAGGGACCGTAGTGGTTTGGAAACCCTAAGGGTTTCGGTCTTCAATGTTGTAAAGACACGACCTTCGGGCACGATCTATAAAAAAAGACCATTTTTGTATAGGAAGGGTTGGTCATGGTTGGTCATTGTTAGTGATGGTTATGGTGATCATATTGTATTGTAATATCTTTTGAACCAATAATACATTGAAAAGGCTCTGCAGCTGAGTGCGTAGAGACCTATCTGAGCAAGAAGAGAGCCGCAGCTGAGTGCGCAACTAAGAACTGTGAACCCTTCCTTAAAAAAAATATCAAACACAGTTCTTGTGGACATAGCTTTCCATCTAGGGAAGTGAACCACCATAAATAGTGTGTTGTGAGACTGAATGTTTATGTGTTTTCATTTATATTTAGTTGTTCTGTAGTTGGATGTTGGAATGTTTACTTGCAGTCTATTATGAGAAGGCTTTTATATGCATTTTCCATCAAGAAAGTATGGAATGATATGTTAAGTCTGCATGAATAGATGTATGGTTAATATTCACTATTGCTTCTGAGAACCGTAAATCGATCACCTGCCTGAGTAAGGAGGGATTTGCATAAGTACCATTATGATCACAGTTGACGAATGTATGATAGTCATTTTGCACCTGAGGGTTATGCTTAAAATAGTAACATACTAAGTGTGTGAGGGAGCATTAAGTAGTAAGTTAGTTAAGTGTATGACTGAATGGATGAATGATATTCATCTCATTGCCTTAAGCATTTTGCAAATAGTCTAAGTGTAGGGAGTCAAGCAACGGTGTTTGCAGTGTAGCATCAAATCTCGCAATAAGGAAGAAGATAGTGGTGTGGGCCACAGTGTTGACCATCGCCGCACAGTTCGACCCTCGTAACGTATATCCGGTACACTGCCGCGAACTTCGTCATAGTTATCAACTCATCACTCATTGTGGACATCTGAGTCTGTAGTTCCCCATTGGAAACACCTCGGGTGAGACCTCATCTTGCTCACAGGTTGTTGTCGAAAGGGCCGGTGCGAATGGGTTTTGTTGGGTTAAGGTAACCGTGTAGAACCTGGGTCTTCATAAAACCTCTGGTCAACATTTGATAACCAACAATCACGTATATTTTGGGGAGTAGGCTAGCTCATTATTGCCTTGATTTTATTCAGATCCACCATGATACCTTGGGATGATATTATGTTACCCAAATATTGTATTTTGTCTTTGTAAAAATAACACTTAGTTAATTTTGCATATAACTGGTTTTCCCTTAGGACTTGCAACAATAATCTCAAATGTTCCTCATGCTCACTTTCATTCTTTGAGTAAATGATTATGTCATCAATAAACACCACAACAAATTTATCCAGGTACTTACTGAAAACATTATTCATAAGGCACATGAACGTGGCAGGTGCATTCATCAAACCGAATGGCATCACCACAAATTCATAATTTCCATAACGAGTACGGAAAGCTGTTGTATGCACATCTTCTTCTTTAATTCTGATTTGATGATAAATCGACCTTAAATCTATTTTTGAAAAGACAGTAGCACCTCCAACTTGATCGAACAGATCATCAACCCTTGGCAAGGGATACTGATTTTGATAGTAAATTTATTTAGTTGTCTGTAATCTATACACAGTCGAAAAGTGCCATCCTTCTTTCATACAAAGATCACCAGTGCTCCCCATGGGGACACACTTGGATGGACATAACCCTTTTCTAAGAGATCCTGCAATTATGCTTTCAATTCTATCAATTCAAAAGTACTCATCCGATAAGGTGCCTTAGAAATAGGTACTTCTCCTAGGGATAGGTCTATTGTAAAATAAATTTCTCTCTTGGGTGGTAACTCAGGAATTTCTTTGGGAAACACATCTTCAAATTCAGCCACATAGGACGTTTTGTTAAATTTGAAACTTTGTTTTTATGATTTTTTGCTAAGTGGACAGCATATAATTTACACCCTTTTTGTGCATTTATTTTCAACAAAGTGCATAAATTCCCCTTAATTTTATTGTCCTTACTATCCCTTGAATCTTTTCAAACTACCCAACATCATTCACAAAAGTAACAGACTTCTGATAACAATCCAGGACAACTCTATGTTTTTCCAGCCAATCCATACCAATAAGTAAATCATAAGATACCAAGGGAAAAACATTTAAATATGTACTAGTGTAAGATTTATTTAACTTTAAAGGACACTGATTTATTACTTCAGAAAATTTTCTTTTTTATCTTGTGGCCATTTCAACCAGCCAAGGCTGCATGTATTTGTTTTTGCTTAGTTTGCATGACTCACAATTTTTTGGGTCTATATGACTTTTACATGCGCCAGAATCAATCAAGATAGACACGGGTGTCCCATAAATCATACCTTCAACCTCGATAATAGAGGCTTGATGTTCTGCTTGTGGATTGTTTAACGCAACATAAATTTTTGGACTCCTCGCTATGTCTTGAACTGTAGAAACCTCTTGCAGATTGTGCACTGATTTCTTTTTCTCCTTCCGATGACGACATTCATACCATCTATGATTTTATCCACAAACCTAGCAGTTGATTGGTTGTTTAGATGGTGTGTATTTCGGTCTTCTTGTACTTTCAGCGTTCACCTTCTTACTTGGTGGAACAAATTATGATTGTGATTTACTGTTATCAAACTTGCTGCTAAAAAGTGCATGCATAACTTGATTTTTTAAATGATTGGGTTTATGACCTTTTTTCCTACTTGCATATTTTGTCTTCTTCTTTTCATTCCACCTCTTAGATACTTCAGCCTTATTCTAACTATGTTCAAAACACAATCTATCCTTTCTAAAGGCATCTTCCAAGGTCTTTCGATCATTGAACTCTATCCGATCTTTGAAGCTAAAAGGTAAACAGTTCAGGAAACACTGAATTCTGACTTTTTCATCTTGAATATAGGGAACATACTTGAGTAATTCCATAAATTTATGAGAAGGGAATGTTGGGAATACTACATGCACATATGGAATGGAATCCTTACATAATAGGTAGGTGACTAAAGTAAAAAAAAAATCATGATAATCTTCATTACTTCTTTGAATAGAGACTATCTTAAGAAGAGAAACAAAAATGGGTAACTAAGATGTTGGGATATGACTTTGAAATCATCTATAAAAAAGGGAAACAAAATATGGTGGCACATGCACTCTTAGGAAATTTAGATGAGGATGTTGAGGAATTGCTTTGTGTTATTTCTATTATACAACCTAATTGGATAGTAGAAGCAATGAAAAAATGGAAGAATGACCTATTGATGTGGACACTCATTCAAAATATACAAAAGGATCCTAGAGTATCAGATAATTTTGTGTGGATAAATGATTCATTATGGTATATGGATCACTTATATATATGTAAGAAATCCTAACTCAAACAAAAGGTCCTTTTCGAATTACAAATCTCTCCTATGGGAGGGCACTTAGGATTCCTAAAAACCTAGCATAGGGTCAAGAAGGAATTGTTTTGGGAAGGTCTTAAATATGATGTTCAAAGGTTCATGGAATAATGTTTTGTTTGCCAAAAAAATAAGTTTGAAATAGTTGAGACCCCATGTCTTTTTCAACCATTAGATATAAATTGTTAGTGCTGGGAGGAAGTCTCAATGAATTTGATCACATGTCTACCCATGTCAGAACGAAAGAATATTATTATGGTGGTTCTTGATAGACTCACCAAGTATGCACTTTTTTTGCACTCTCTCACCATTTTAACTCAAGTACCGTAGCTACAGAATTCATCGAAATAGTTCAAAAGATACATGGAAACCTAAATATTATTATAAGTGATATATATCCAATTTTCACTAGAAAAAAATGGACGGGATTATTTTCTTGTTTGGGTACCTAGTTGGCTCACAGTTCATCTTATCATCCTCAATCTGATGGGAAAGCTGATATAATGAACAATTGTTTGGAAGGCTATGTTTGTTGCTTTGCACCTAATAAAAAAACACAGTGGGTGAAATGGTTATCTCTAGTAGAATAGTGGTACAATACTTACTTCCAAAATTCATAACAAATGTCCCCATTTATGGCACTTTATAGGTACCATCCTCAATCTATCACATATCCCTTGAAAAAAAAATCTAAAGTTCAAGTTGTTGAATATCACCTTGAGCACTAATAAGAAGTTCTCAATATATTGAAGGACAACCTATTTATATAAAAAATTGGGATGAAACAACAAGTAGATCAACATCACAGTGAAAGGATATTTGAAGAACGAGATTGGATATTTTTTAGGATACAAACTTACAACCAAATGCCCATAAAGAAACTAAATAAGGATAATAAATTAGAACCCGAGTACTACGGTCCTTATAATTTTTTGCATAAGATTGGTAGTATTGATTACATACTTGATATCCCCTCATCTTCAAGGGTACACCCATTTTTCCACACTTCTTGCTTAAAGAAGGTAATAAGAGACAAGATCCCAATTCAAACTATCTTACCAGAGCTTGACGAAGAAGAAAAATTGATATTGGAACCTAAACAAATCATTGAATGAAGGACAATACAACTATGACATTGGGCTATTACTAAATAGCTCATCAAGTGGAAGAAATTACCAGTATAATATTTGACATGGGAAGATGAGTTCTTCATAAATAATCATCCACAACTAACCAAGCATTGAGTAAAACCCTTGTTTTAAGAAGAGGGACATGTTAATCCCTAAATTGTGGCCCATTTGCCCCTAAATTGGGTAGTTTATATTAATATTTCTATATTATTTATTTCATCTTGAGTCCATTAGTGGTAATTGTACCTCTTTGTCTCATATATATACCAAGGAGACCTTTTCATTTGAATCATCTTGTCTTGTCTTGTCTTGTGTACTTACTACATTGTATAAGGATTCTTTCCCCTCAAATAGGATTTATATCCATCTCTTTTCTTCATTATTAATGTGTGGACTACTCTTTCTTATCTATTTATGCTATTTTGGGGAATTCGCTACATAACACTGGATTGTACGCTTTGTAACCCTTAGACTATTCATTATAACAAAAAAAATGCATGTCTCACTTGTTCATCTAATTTACTCTTTATATCTTTAGGCACATGAGCATATCCAATGTATACAAATACTTTGAAATGTGCTACACTATAACTCATACCTAACGATGCTTCTTGTGGTACTGTATTGTTTATATAGTTCTTTGCAGGGGATCTATTAAAAACATAGAAAGAGAAATATACTACTTCTCCCTAGAATTCAATTGAAAAGTGCTTCCCTCTCAACATGCTTCTAGTCATGTTCATGATGGTTCTATTCTTTTTGTATGCTACACCATTTTCTTGTGTACACCTTACTGTAAATTGTCTTTTGATGCCCAACTTTTTTACAAAATTCACCTCCTCTATTTGTTCTAAATAATTTAATATAATAGAGACTATTTTTCTCAACTAATCTTTTGAATTCCATGAACACCGAATGTTTTAGATTTCCTACGAAGAAAATATACCCAAATTTTTCTGCTATAGTAATCTATTAAGGCTAGAAAGTAATATCTTCCACCAAGTGACCGAGTCTACATTGGGTGACAAAAATCAGTATTAACCAACTCTACGGGTTCCTTTTTTCTATAGGAAATTCCTTTATTGAAAATTCTCATGTGTTTATTTACAAGGATGCGATACTCGCATGTGATAGTTGGCTTGTGGATGACAGGAAGACCTATAACTATATTTTTCTACTGCAACAATTTTAAACTAGGAAAATGTATATGAATATTATGTATCCCATAATTCATGAAAATGGGATACATTATGTTCTAATCATTTGAATATTAATGATCAAATTATTATTAGAAGTTTTTTCATAAATAAAGCATTCTTATCTGATTGAAAACCACATTGTACCCTTTCAGAGTAATTTGGCCAACACTAATTAGGTTATTATCAAATCATTTGGTGTAGAATAGATATGGGATATATTTTCATTGGTCTTGTTTGATAATGATATTAACCATTCCTTTTCCTATACTTTATACTATAATGTATGTTCCTATATTAACTTAAGTTTTTATTGATTCATCTGTATTTAAAATCAAATTTCTATTTCTTTTCATATGATTACTACAACCGCTATCTAAAAAAAAAATATCGTTTTAGATTTTGTAGGTAGCAAGACGAGTATGGAACAAAAAATATTGAGTATTCTTAGAGGTGTTCGAATGGTTCACACTTTGTTTTCCTAAGTCTACATGTTTCTTCCAACATTAACTGGAATAATGTCCTATATAACTGCAATAAAAACACTTAATATTGGATTTATGATACCTCTAATTTTTATGTCAACCTTTTTTGTCTCTTCCCCTTCATGTTCAAAATATTTCTTATTGTCTATGTGGCTACTTATTTTTCTATATCTTCCTCTACCTCTTGATCTTGATATTCCTCTGCCTCTATCTTTTGATATAGAAACCTGGGAATTAAATGCATTTTCCAAAGAGGAATAATCATTCATGTTTATTAGATGACATCCAAACAAGTAATCTATTGCTAGTTGACTCAAATATTTAACTTCTTCAATCGATACAACCACCACCTCAAACATTTTGGGTAGGGTTTGGAGAGCCTTTTCAATTACCTTCTGATATGATATATCTAACCATACATACTTAAAAAAAAATTGGTGTTCGTGAACGGATTTGTATACTAATTGTTGATGTATATGTAACTTCGAAATGTATTTCACATATATGTATATTGTATTCCTATAGAGATGTTATTATTCCTCTATACGGAAGTGTCATCATTTATATTGTAAGTGTCGTAACTTATACTTGATGGGTTATTAGACCACCTTGTTGGGGTCGGCCCTGTATAAGTCATGTGGGTCAAAGGGTTATTAGACCACCCTATTGGGGGTAGGCCATGTGGGTGAAAGGGTTATTAGACCACCCTAGTGGGGGTCGGCCCAGTCAGCATTATGTTAAGTGTTTAAGTTGAGGCCGACCTAGTTGATTAAAGGTCAAGTCAAGTTAGTGTATAAATAGAGAGTGTGTCTCTCTCATTTTACACATTCTATTCTCTCACTCACACTTGGGAGAGTGGCGCACTTGTGGAGGAGGAGGATTTGCTACTAGGAGAAGACTATCTCTTGTACTCTGGTTGTATCATTGCTCTATCTATCTCTGAGGAAGTTATTGGGGTTTTTCACCTTTATGGTTTTCCCCAAGTAAACTCTGTGTCTCTTGTGTGCTTGCATTATTGTGTCCATGATTGATACGTTGTAGATTTTCTATACATGTTGTTCTCTCAGTTAAGATCCTAGATCAGATTGAAGTAAATTCTGAAAATTTAACATGGTATCAGAGCTAGCCTGAAAGAAGGCATAATATGGCATGTATGACACTTGTTGCACTTACGATGCTAGGGATTGATATAGCAAAAACCAGTCATCGTAGCAATTTCACTATAAATCCATTTTGATGAAGTTTTCGGATTTGAAATGTTTACAGGTTGAAGATAAGATCCCCATGTACCTTGTATCCAAAGGAAAATCTCTAATTCGTTGTACTTTGTGATTTATGATCTGTACAATATAGGATTTCTGCCTCTTCCAGATCTGAGTCAAAATCAGGTGACCTTGGGAAAAAGGTCATAACTTGGGATTGGAATCTCCAAATGAAATTTCGTAAAAACCAATAGGTAGTACACAGACTGTACTATCTCAGGAAAAAATTTCAAAGGCCGAAGTTGAACCAGTGACACGTGGCACGCCATACAAGTTCGCTTTCTTGTATTATCCCATAAATTGGTCACGTTGCGACACTTGGCATAACTCTCTCTCACAGAATCCAATTGAGGTCAGAACTATCGGGATGGAAAGATGACAGGTCGGGATATCTTAGGAAAATGTTTCAGAGGCTGAGGTTGAACCAGTGACACGTGGCACACCGTAAATGTTCGCTCTCATGTATTATCCCATAAATAGGTCACATTGCAAAACTTGGTATAACTCTCTCTCAGAGAATCCAATTGAGGTCAAAGCTATCGAGATGTAAATATAATAGGTCGGTCTATCTCAGAAAAAAATTTCAGACCCTGTGGATCGAAAAGTTCAGAGTTACACCAGAAACAATCAGGTACATATTTCTGTCAAAACATAATTATTTTTGAGCACCTTCATGCATGGCTTCCGAAATTTAGGGCTTCGAAGAAAGTTGGAATTTTTGTAATCGGAGACCACGGCTGGATGATACTCATCAAAATAGAAATTTAGAGACCAAGATCATATTTTTTGGTTGGGCAGAAGGCCAGGCTTGATCAAACCCCGGTTCGGAACTTTGATCGGAAAGATGGAAAATTAGGGCTTCTGCAAAAATTGGAATTTTGGAAATCTGTGACCACGGCTGGAAGCTCCTCAGAAAAATCGAAGCTTAGACCTTTGAATCAAATCTTTTGGTTGTGTAAAGCTCTGAGAAACTCAAACCCTAATTCAGGGTCCTCCCTAGTGCATCCAGAAATCTAAAAGGCAATTTCGAGGGGTGAAATTTTGCAATTTTCAAATTCTGAATATAACAACTTGATCAGCTCATCAAGGCACATATTTCTATCCTTTCGGAAGTTTGAAATTCAAAGTTTGAATTTTTGGGGTTTCTTTGACAAACCCTAATCCAGCTCCAGGTCCAATTCTTGCAAATCAAGTGGATTGGGTTAATCCTAGAAGAAGATGGATTGGTCACCTGCATAAGTGAAGAAGTTCCTGTCTCAGTGGGAGATGAGGCTAAGGCCTTACATAAGAAGATTACAAGCAATATCGACAGGTATGAATTATCCAGGTATGTTTCGAGATTTGTTCATGATTAAGTTTATGGTATATTTGTCTTCATATTATTACGGTTAGTACAATCTTGATTAAATCTAGACTTGTCGTATCACCTTAATAAAATTATGAATGCACGATAGAAGATATTCGTTGATCAGGGTGTTGACACTTATGATTGTACTAATGCATTATGGTGTTGTATAAGGTTTATGTTGTCTGCTAACATGAAAGGTACACCAAGAAAGACAAATCATGTTCTGGTTCAAGAACATATGATCATGATGACAAAGATTCATCCATTGTCATGGATCACTTAGAAGATCTACTTATGAGGTATGTATAACTTGGTCCTACAATGGATAACTTATGAGACATGCAAGTTACTAGCACAGGTCACTGAAGAGAACTAGAAGACATTATGCCGGTATGTTAGACATAACTAGCTAGCATGCTAATCCAGGTATGTTTTCCTATATCAAGCTAGAATCCTACCTTGTATTAGGATCTTATACTGTTGTGTTGTTGATAATGATTATTCATGAAGTCATAGGTTTGAATAGTCATGGTTGTATGCATATTATGTTTCTTACCATAATTGATGATATGACTAACGAGAAGAATCATGAAGTCATAGGTTTGAATAATCATCGGTTTTATGCATATTATATCTCTTATCTTGATTGATGATTTAACTAACCAGAAGAGTCCTATGATCAAATAAGAATATGTATGAGTAAAAGAAGACTTCCCTGAAACCTTGAATACTAATGTTTATTATCTGTGTTTGAAATGATCCTGACTATACATGCTTGAGATTATTGTGTTTTGATCATGTTAAGATTATACTAATGAATGTTTGATTATGTATGAGACCTAGAGGATAACACAATGATGATACTAACAAGCATGCATAGAGACCAAGAATGAATATAAGTTCAAGGACAGGTAATCCAAGAAGCAAAGATCAAGAGGGAGCACACTTCAGTAGTTTCTGCAAGGATGCAGATATTTAGAGGGAGTTGACCACTTCTCATAATCCACATCAGAATGGAGTTGCAGAAAAGAATCAAAGACTGAGAGGGCGTCAACCCAACAATCAAACAAAGATAAGTATTTGAATTGTCATTTCTTACATAGTTGTTTGTTTAAATAATGTTATTCAATAATGTATATACTGATGTTCCTACAACTATGTTGTGTATTATGCATATTAGAATAGTTGCATTGATGAACAGTATACTACTAATATGCATTTGATGGGTAAGTGGCCTATGGAAACGTACAACATTCCATTGCTACCTATCTAGAATGAAACCTCTTTGCTGACATGTTGGGAGTTGTGCACACTCTTAACAATGTTCCGGTAGAGACTGGAAGGCATCTAGAAAGTTGTGGAACATGGATAAATGTTCTATTGAAGCATTGGCTAAGATAATTGCATGATTGTATGACATATTTATTTATGTGTAAGAATTTGTGTGAAAATTAGGAGATGTTTCTAATCATGCAATTTAACTTGTTTTGTAGAAAAGACCGTATACCTTCACCTACAAAAGAAGGACTACAACATTTGTTCAAGGAACAAAATTATCTATTGAAGATATTGAAGTTCCCAATATACAGGAAGAATGCCATGATCCGTCGATCATGAAGAACGATGTTTAGGATGCGGTCCCAAGAGCTTAAGGGAAGTCTATTGTGACTTCCAAATGGAACTATCAGATCAAGCATGTTGCAGATGGCAGCATAGAGAAATATAAAAGTGATGAAATAGAAGATACACCAAATGGATTTCAAGACAGCCTTCTTGAATGGTGTAGTCATATATGTGTGCAGAACTTGGTAGGATAGATAGCTTTCTATCCAGTTTGGGCTTTATCAAGAATAAAGCGGATTCCAACATTTACTACAAGGTTGAGGAAGGAAATCCAGTGATACTACTTTTGTATGTGGATAACCTGTTTGTTACAGGTGAAGATAGATTGATTGCCGACACGCAGCGGAAACTTGTTGCCGAGTTCGAGATGAAGAACTTGGGGATGATGCACTATTTGTTTTTGGCATGGAGGTGTGGCAGAGTGTAGATGGAATCTTCCTTGGAAAAGGGAAGTATGCAGTAGAGATCCTGAAGAGGTTCGGGATGATGGATTGCAAGGCCATGACCACACCTATGGCATCGAATTTGAAGCTTCTTTGTGATGCTTCGTCTGAGCTAGTTGATGTCTTTATGTATCGTTAGATGATTGGGTCCTTGATGTACCTGACAAACACGAGACCAGATATTTGTTGTGTGGTGAACACATTGAGCCAGTTCCTGATGGATCCGAGGAGTGTTCACCTGGTTGTTGTAAAGCATGTTCTGAGGTACCTAAAGGGTACAGTGTATTATGGGCTCAAGTATGAAGCGAATCAAAATTTTAACCTGCAGGGTTATGTTGATTCAGATTGGGATGGCAGTGCTACAGATAGGAAGAGCACATCTGGATGTTGCTTCAGTACGGGATCAGGTGTGATCTCTTGGTTTAGCAGGAAGCAGTCCTGCGTAGCACTGAGTACAGTTGAGGCAGAGTATGTTGCAGCCTATTCAGCTAGTTGTGAGGCAGTATGGCTACGAAAGCTACTGTCTGAGTTATTTGATCTCCCATTGGATGCTACTGGTATCTTTTGTGATAACCAGAGTTATGTGAAGCTGTCCAAGAACCCAGTGTTTCATGACATGTCGAAACATATAGAGATCAAATATCACTATATTAGGGATATGGTGCAGAGAGGAGCTATGAAGCTCCTATACATTGCGATGGATGAACAGATTGCAGATGTGCTGACGAAACCACTAGCCAGAGTGAAGTTCGAGTACTTCAGAGAGAGGCTTGGTGTTCTTCGGATTGATTACACTCCGAGGAAGAAGTGATGGACACATTTGCAGAGGCCATTCCAAGCATGTTGGAAGGAGGATCCTTCACATGGATGTGGATGTAAGTGTTGGATAACGAGCATCAAGATGATGCTCCAGTTATTGCTCTGTATATGCATCAGGATGATGCTTGATATGATCAGTTGGATCATTTATATGTATATGTATGTATGCATCATGTTGGATGTTGGATATGATCAGTTGGATCATTTATGTATGCACGCATCATGTTGGATGCTTGGACCATGTATATGTATATGTATCAGGTGGATACATTGTATGATCAGGTAGATCATCTATGTTGATATGTATCATGTATGATCAGGTGGATCATGTATGATGATATGTATCAGGTAGATACTTGGTATGCATCAGGTAGATGCATGATATGATCAGGATGATCGTGGATTACAAGCTTTAGGATGTTGCTCCAGATGACTTGCAGAAGGATGTTGCAGTGATGATGATCAGGATGATCATGTATACATCATGATGATGTATGGTGAGTATCAGGTTGATACTCTATGGCCGTGGATAAGGTTGTGCAGATGAGCATATAATTTGGCCCCGGGAGATTTGCAGATAGTATTTCGAGGTTTTTCCTATGGCATATAATTTGGCCCTGGGATATCTAGAAAATGCTCTTTCGAGGTTTTGCTCTGGGGGGACATATAATTTGGCCCTGGGAGATCTGTAGATAGTCTTTCGAGGTTATGCGTATGGCATATAATCTGGCCCTGGGATATTTTGCAGATGCTCTTTCAAGTTTTTGTCCTATGGCATATAATATGTCCCTGGGAGATCCGATAGGTTGGGCTGTGTGCCCGTAATAAGTCCTGGGATGCTCTTGCGAGGTTTTTCCATGACCACATATAATCTGTCCCTGGGATATCCTATAGGTAGAACTGTGTGCTCGTAATAGCCTGGGATGCTCTTGCAAGGTTTTGTGGTGACCACATATAATCTGTCCCTGGGAGATCCTATAGCTAGAGCTGTGTGCTCGTAACAGCCTAGGATGCTCTTGCAAGGTTTTGTGGTGAGGTCACATATAATATGGCCCTAGGAGATCCTATAGGTAGAGCCGTGTGCTCGTAACAGCCTGGGATTCTCTTTCGAGGTTTTGTGATGCATGTAATAAGTCCTGAGGATTCCACAGTATGTCCAGTGATGACGAAGACATGCAGGTGGTGGGCCTACACCCAATATGAAAAAGGACTAGCTCTGTAGAAATTCCTATGACGAGTAGATTCAGAGATTGATTGAGATAGCAGCAACAATGACGATGATGATGACTCAATGATGATTATCCAGTGACGATGGTCCAGAGAAGAAGACTTGTGCTAGATGACCTATGTCGAGAAATACCTTCCTAGTTAAGAGGGAGTGTTGATGTATATGTAACTTTGGAATGTATTTCACATATATGTATATTGTATTCCTATAGAGATGTTATTATTCCTCTATACGGAAGTGTCGTCATTTATATTGTAAGTGCCGTAACTTATACCTGATGGGTTATTAGACCACCCTATTGGGGGTCGGCCATGTGGGTCAAAGGGTTATTAGACCACCCTAGTGGGGGTCGGCCCAGTCAGCATTATGTTAAGTGGTTAAGTTGAGGCCGACCTAGTTGAGTAAAGGTCAAGTCATGTTAGTGTATAAATAGAGAGTGTGTCTCTCTCATTTTACACATTCTATTCTCTCACTCACACTTGGGAGAGTGGCGCACTTGTGGAGTAGGAGGATCTGCTGCTAGGAGAAGACTATCTCTTGTACTCTGGTTTTATCATTGCTCTATCTATCTCTGAGGAAGTTATTGGGGTTTTTCACCTTTATGGTTTTCCCCGAGTAAACTCCGTGTCTCTTGTGTGCTTGCATTATTGTGTCCATGATTGATATGCTATAGATTTGCTGTACATGTTTTTCTCTCAGTTAAGATCCTAGATCAGATTGAAGTAAATTCTGAAAATTTAACACTAATCTATTGATTTTTACTCTATCATATTTAAACATTCAAAATCCCTTCTTAAATTCTGCATTTTTATGGGCTTTACCTTGGTGATTCCCTAATAATTTCTCTCCAAGATTTCCCACGAAGTATTAGAAAAATTTGCAATGGAAATATTTGGAAATATGGTTCCATCCAAATATTTTTTGATGATATGTAGTTCCTTTGCATCATTGGATCTAAGTTCATTTAATTGATTCCTTTCAACATTTGAAAAGGCTTGCTCGGCGACATCATTCATCAATTATATCATTACCCTCAAATTACATAATCCCAAACATCCTTATATCATGCAGTTATATCTTCATCTTAATTGACCAAACTTAATAATTTTTCCCACTGAAACAAGGGATTTGGGCATAACCTTGGATTTTTTAGACAATGTTAACTTTTCAAAAACTGTATCTCTTTGTTTTGGAATATTTTTGTGTTTAATTTTGTTCTTGTATAAACCTATATTAGTGGCATCAAAGTAGTATACTCTTTATGTGTTTCTCTATGTATGTCCCCAATGAGGTTGGGGTATAAGGATTTGGGACTCAAGCTACTCAATCTTGTTAAATACCATCATTGTCGACTCTGAAACCTCCATGAGAAAAGAAAAGATAGGAAAGGGAGAATGAGATCTTATTAATATGCTTCTCAAGGAAGCCCTTGTGCGAAAGATGGACAAGATGATAGATAAATTTTCTCAAATATTTCATTGGATGCTGACAACAACAAACACATCTTCATCAAGCGACCTCTTCGAAGGTTCCACACCCTTCAAGGTACAAGTTAATTTCTATCTTCTTGTATTTGAAGGTCAAATAGAGGAAAATGCTTTGGAAGAATGGTTAAATCTACTGGAAAGGTATTGTTCTGTCCATAATTTTTTTGATATGTAAAAGATCACGTTTTTGCTCTTTAAGGCTATCCCCCATGTCAAAAGCTAGCGGGGAACATACTATGAGCAAAGATTCACAGAGAAATCTGAACTGTTTGGAGCCAATCCCACTTGGGCCTCTTTTGTGGATGTTGCTAAGGTACACAATTACCCTATTGGAAACTATGAAAACCAATACAAAATATGGACCACACTATGTTAGGAGAGGGATGAAATAGTGTCAAATTTCACAAATACTTTCCATAGTACATACCTTGTGCACCAAGTTTGGCATCAAATATTATGAATGAAATACGGTTCTAAAATACTGTGGGGGTCTACATAGGTACATCCAAATGGAAATGGAGTTCCTATAAATATCATCATTGGGAGCCACTTACTGTTATGCTTTCAAAATTGAGTAAAACTTTAAGAAGATTAGTAAGTGGGATTTTGTATCTACGAATGCATCACATCACTAATAGGTAAAAGGTAGCCCTAGTATACATAACAATGGATAAATCAAGGATGGACAAGCTTAGGACAACCAATCTTAACCGCAAGGAATTGAAGGTAATGGGAAGATGAAGAAAGACACTGGGAAGTAATGTGAGTTTGATCAAATTACCTAGCATAACATTATGAATGTCACTAGAAGTAGTCATTGGTGGTTGGAACACTCATAAAGCGTCATAATTTAATCCAGGTTTTGACTCTATTTGAGATCTGGAAGGAGGGAAGTGGATCATTGATGAAAAATCCAATGCCACAATTGATACCACCAAGGTCCATCCTAATGGTGGCTAGAAGAGCTAGAAGAACTTGAGTTCTTTTTTCACTCATACATGTGGGTGAAGGGAACTCCAATACATTTCATTGTTGATAGTAGAATCCAAAATAGCCTAATTTCAATAGAGGTAATCAAGTGGTTGGATTTTCCAACAACACCAAAACCATAACCATACAACATATGGTGGCTTATCCATTGATGAGATCTCCACATCATCCAACAGTGCCTCTTTCCCTATTCCATCAATCCCTTTAAGGATGATTTATTGTGTGATGTTTCTCCACTTGAAGTTTGTGATCTTCTTTTGGGAAAGCCATATATGTTGAAAAGTCTGGTATGATTCTAGATGTCATAGCTTCATTGTTAGTTTGGTACAAGATACCAGACGTAGCTCTACCTATCACAAACTCTTTTATCTTAGCTAAATAGTGCAAGAAGGTCATCTCTCGGACTAGGAAATTTGTATTCTTCTTGATTTATTCTCACTATGAAGACAAGGTCATGGCCACATATATGACCTTCGCACAAGGCCTCTCTACACAAAAAATCAAGTGGACAAAGTTATAAAAGAATATCGAGACATCTTCACGTCACCTGTTGGGATGGCTCTGCATTTTCAGTTGAATCATTCAATCGTTCATAACCCTAATGCACATTTTTCTTATGCGTCGATATCTCAACATTATCTCCTGGAAAATGATGAAATCGACTTCCAGATTCAAGAGCTTCTCCTAAGAGGAACATTTGACCCAACTCTTCACCCTGTGGAATTCCAATCATGCTCATGTAGAAGAAAGTTGAAACCTAGTACTTTCCTATTGATTACGAAGATTTAAATAAAATCACAATTAGGAATCGGTACCTAATTCCCTAAATTGATGGCATTCTCGACCAACTCAAGGGAGCCAAGTACTTTAGCAAGATTGATGTGAAGTACTGCTACTAATAGGTTCCAATAAAATCAAATTATGTAGGGAAGACTACTTGCAAGTATAAATAAGGTCTTATTAATTCCTAAATTTCCAACCATAAAATGTTTGGTGATATTTTTATAAAAGTATTCAAATTTCTATGTTATACAATTTTAGTGATTTTTAGAGTATTTTTTTTTTAATTTATCATGGAAAGAAAATTACATTAAAAAAAATGGAGAATGATAAAAACAAATTGAGGAAAAAGTAGAAAATTATTTCATGAACTAAACTTTACCCCTAAAATTTGTCTCCACTACAAGTATTTTTGTTTGAGTATCTTGAGTTACAAAAATTTAAACATGTTAGATACAAAATGAATAAAACCTAGAAAAATATAACAATAAAAATTGTTTCATCTTCCATCTTAATTATTATTTAGTATTATGCATTTGTGAGGTTTGAGTTTAGTTTTGGGATAGATATGTTTGAAATGTGATATTCAAAATGCTTAAATTTTTATTTTAATATAAATAATTTTATTTTAAATAATAAAATATGAATTATTTTTTATGTATTATCACATTAAAAATATAAATATAAAATTATAAAATGTTGATAATCAATAAAAATATAAGATTATTAAATATTGATAATCAGTTTGAATATTCACGCAATTTTGTTAATGATGTATTGAAATCAAATATAAAAAATCAATTATATGCAAATGAATGTGAACCCTATAACCTCACATTGTTTTATGTAGGCCAATACAATTAAAATCCAATAAGTTAAAAATAGATATATAATATAAATGCAACCAAAACAACGATAATATGTTGGTTACAAACATTCGAAACGGTAACAACTGAATTTTAACTTGAACTATGAAGTTTGATTTTTCATTTATACTGTAGAACTAAATGTATCTTTCCATGGAGAGATTTGGATTTAACATAATTCAGCATATTCATACGTGGGAAATTGGAAGATGTGTATTTAGCATAATTGAGGATTGTAGACAATGTATGACAGAGACCGACAATTTCCACGATATCAGAGCCAAATGGAATGGAAGTATTAGGGAGAATGTGATCTCAGGGTTTGTGAGACAATCATATGGTGATGGATTTCGGGAAAGTGTGGACATAAGTCGGTTAGATGAAATGGCATCCACTTAATTATAATTATATTGGTAACCAAAAGGACGCTAAAATTGTAATGTCGAGAAGTGTCGATGTTATTGGAGTCACGCTAAAGTTGTAATGTATAAAAGTGTCGATGTTATTGGAGTCATTCAGACAGAAATGTATGGAGCCAACAAATTGTATGGAGTGGCAATTTTGAAAATGGAATGTGAATCTTTCAATTGTTGGCCAACAATGGAACATATGATTCTTTGAAACTCATATGATAAAGTTTTCATATCCATCCAGAATTGAGAGAGTAATATATTACCCATCACAGAATCGATCCACTTTTTGCTACTATTGCGGTTGTTGAGTCTTCCAAGTCCTTTTTTTTTTTAATCTTTGAGGAGGTAGCGTTGATAATGGTGACACTGATGGCTTATTATGTGTAATTTGTTATGAAGTGTTTTCCACTCGTAAACTATCAAAATGTGGCTAACCTACCCCATAAAAGAAAATTGTTATTTTTAAGTATTTTAAAATTAAAATTAAAGTAGACCATAAGAATAATTTTTATACTATAAAAATTGTGTGTTGACTTTTTTTATGTGGACACTGTTAGCTAGAGGAAATTTTAGTCCTTTAGTGGCCTTGAGAATTTAATCTTCTTGTCAAGTTTTTGAGCCTATTCTCCAATGTCTTCAACCTGTCATAGAAATTTGTTATGATATTCCCTAGTAGTCTAAAGGCTGGGTCGAAAAGGACATTCATCCACCATAAGAGAGCTAAAATATAATAGTAGTTAGTGATCAACGATAGCTCAAACCTGCATGTATCAACCATGACTCCATTTCCTCTGCAATATCCTCTGGATTAATGTTTCCATACTCAATTTTTATCAAGCCTTTTCCATTTCTCCTATTTTTCCACCTTCTCCAAGGTGTACTTCCAATACATCTCTTTTGCTTCCTTGGCTCTCATTTATCGATGACCTCTATCACCTTGACAACCTTCTCTCTGGCATGACTCACCATGATTATGACACGGTTGATTATGAAACATTAGAGGAGACAAATATGCCAACCCCAAACTTCACTAGAGGTAAACTATAAAGTTCAAACCAACCCATCCACTACCAATGAGTTTCCTAAGACATAATGAAAAAGGAGTGTTGAAGTACCTATAAATCACAATGAACTCCTAGTTGTTTGTAGTAGCAAACACTCTAGTCCTCGTTCTCCATAATAGTATGCAAATTCCCAGCCCATGAAATGCCATAATTCATGTATGAATATTTAATTTAAAAATATCAAAACTTTTCCTTAGATTTGCTTCTGGTGTAAAATAAGTTGTTTTTAAGTGATCCAACCCATTACTAATTGCTTAATATAAGTTAACAAATTTAATTATACATAATGATAAATAAATAATGTATCAACTTTATAATTAAAGTTAATTTTAATAATAAGATGTGTAATAATATGTCATATAATTTTTATAATATATATATAATTATTTTTTATTTTTTATAATAATAATATATTTTTTCAGAGATGTTGTATAGCTATAAAATAGAATAAAAAATGAATTAAAATTTTATAAAATATCTAAAAAAATCATGTAGATTTATTTTAAGATATAAAATATTTTTTGATAAAATATTTATATCTAATTTTTTTCAGATATATAGATGACCAAAAACAAATTTAATTCTCCATAATGACAAATAGATGATGTAGGATGTATAAACTTTAAAAATAATTTTAAATAATATTTTTTTTATAATGTAAAGATTCAAGAAATATATTCAAACATTTTAAGAATGCTTTTTAATAAATGATATTTTTATTAAATTTATTTAACAAAATTACTATATTTTAAGAGTGTGCATAATTTTTAAACTAATTTTATAAATGTACATAAATTGATATATATTTTTTGAATGTGCATAGATCAATGTTGATTTATTTTTATGTTTTCCTAATATAAAAGCAAAATTTAGGTAGTTTTTGTCTTTATACAATGCAAGAGTAATTTTGTTTTTATAAAAATTTCTATAGTGTTTTTTAAATATTTATTTTCAAAGTTATTGTTTTTAAAGGTTCATTTGCTATTCTTGCTAAATCGAAAACCCTAGTTGTAATACTAAATCTAAAAGAATATAGATTTCTTTATTTATCAATATCTACTAATTAAAAAATGCCTTTATAGTTAGCAAATGTTATAAATACCAGGAAAAGCTTAGATTTTCTGATTAAGAGGAGAGCAAATACACTAGTGAATTCGTTTGCCCTCGATAGCTTCTCCAGATTGGAATAAGTGTTTTTACCTGTCAGCTTAGCGTGTTCAGGAAGCCTTAAAGCCGTGAGTTGTTTTTTCCATGATAAATTTAGAAATCAGAATTTCCAAGTCATAACTGTCATTATGGTCTTCAAAGTTGTCAGTTGTTGTTTTGTATTTAATGATTACTTACCTTGCTAAATTTAGAAAACTGAAATTCCAAAGTCATAATCATCATTGCCGTCTCCTCTTTTAAAATTCTATGCCGTTAGATCAAAATCCTCCATTAGCATAGACATCTATACAGTTTTGTTATATTGCCAAATTCGGCCAGCAAAGGAGGAGAACCAGTCAGATTGGTTATCCATATTTAGTACAATTTCCAGTTTTAGGAAACAGGCATCTTAGTTTTTTTAGGCAGGAATCTTTTTCAAAAGTAGTTACAAAAGCGGTGTACTCACATGCATGCATTCAGAAAGCCAATGATAACGGCATTCTTTATCCCGAACGCAAGACTTTTAATCGAATTCAACCGTTAGGCTCGATCCTCTTAGGAATGGAATCGTATATTATATAGGCTTATGCATATGCATACGCTTACTGTATATAGGCTCGATCCGTTAGGCTCGATCTCTGCATATGCTTACTGTATATAGGCTGGATCCCTTGTAGATGTACTGTGTAACTGGAGCTGATGCAACGTCGGAAATAGCCGACGCGGCGGCGATCTGTGACTGGTTTCGGAAGAGGATTTCTTCTTATCTTCCTGACGAGGTCCGGCCGGACTTGGAGAATGTGGCTATCGCCTGGCACAGCCATGGCGGCAAATTGGCATTTTGATCTCTTCAGTCACTGATACTAGGGCTAATTTAATGAAAATACCTTAGATGGATTCATTAAGGGAAACTCGGGTTAATTTGAAGAAGATGAAACGTAGTAGAAATAATAGAGAAGCGGAACTGTAGCAACGCCGACAAACTATCTCTGCAAAGTAGCCGGAAAACCAGGCTCAAATTTATAATTTGGAGTTCCCGTGTTCTGTTTCAGACCAAGCCATCTAACGTCCATGTCCGTCACTTCATTCGTTCCCTTCAGTCAGGCAGGATTAAGGGTGGCCGAGATGCAGGAGGTGGGTTGCAGACGGCACCGAGTCGGGGTCGGAGATGTCTTTAAAAACACATCGATATCCCACATATACTATACTAAAAATTTTCACCAACATTAACAATGGCCATCGTCCGGCTTAGATCGGACGGCCCTCGTGCCTCCACGTGGCGGCCATCGAACGGCTTCGATCGCAGGGCCCTCGTGCGTCCACGTGGCGGCCATCGAACGGCTTAGATCGGACGGCCCTCGTGCGTCCACGTGGCGGCCATCGTCCGGCTTAGATCGGACGGCCCTCGTGCCTCCACGTGGCGGCCATCGAACGGCTTCGATCGCAGGGCCCTCGTGCGTCCACGTGGCGGCCATCGAACGGCTTAGATCGGACGGCCCTCGTGCGTCCACGTGGCGGCCATCGTCCGGCTTCGATCGGACGGCCCTCGTGCGTCCACGTGGCGGCCATCGAACGGCTTCGATCGCAGGGCCCTCGTGCGTCCACGTGGCGGCCATCGAACGGCTTCGATCGCAGGGCCCTCGTGCGTCCACGTGGCGGCCATCGAACGGCTTCGATGGCAGGCCCCCGTGCGTCCACGTGGCGGCCATCGAACGGCTTAGATCGCAGGGCCCTCGTGCGTCCACGTGGCGGCCATCGAACGGCTTCGATCGCAGGGCCCTCGTGCGTCCACGTGGCGGCCATCGAACGGCTTCGATCGCAGGGCCCTCGTGCGTCCACGTGGCGGCCATCGAACGGCTTCGATCGCAGGGCCCTCGTGCGTCCACGTGGCGGCCATCGAACGGCTTCGATCGCAGGGCCCTCGTGCATCCACGTGGCGGCCATCGAACGGCTTAGATCGGAGGGCCCTCGTGCGTCCACGTGGCGGCCATCGAACGGCTTCGATCGGAGGGCCCTCGTGCGTCCACGTGGCGGCCATCGAACGGCTTCGATCGCAGGGCCCTCGTGCGTCCACGTGGCGGCCATCGAACGGCTTCGATCGCAGGGCCCTCGTGCGTCCACGTGGCGGCCATCGAACGGCTTCGATCGCAGGGCCCTCGTGCATCCACGTGGCGGCCATCGAACGGCTTAGATCGGAGGGCCCTCGTGCGTCCACGTGGCGGCCATCGAACGGCTTCGATCGGAGGGCCCTCGTGCGTCCACGTGGCGGCCATCGAACGGCTTCGATCGCAGGGCTTGGCCCAACCAGAACGTGCCACGTGGCAATGAGAGGGGCCAATGACATCGTACCAAGTGTCATCGCGGTTGGCCCAATGGCATCGTGCCAGATGGCAGAAAGAGACTGGGACAATGGCACTGTGCCGTACAATGAATGTTGTCCGATTTCAGCGTGCCGTACAAAGAATATTTGCGGCCACACACTCGGCGGTGGATTCTCAGTTATAAACCTCATTCCTTCGGCTTGTGGGATTTCTTAGACGACGAGACAGGAGGGTTGAGGGGAAAATCAAGTTACTGCCTCTGCAAGAACATGGTAGCGCGGGAGCCCATGCGAAAGTTTTGCGGTGGCATTATGGTGTCTTTTCTCAACATCTACTGAGAAATGTTTCTGGGGCTTTCAAGGACCTTCTCGTTCATCTCTCGCTCGAGCCACCCAACTCATTTGTCTCGGATGTCGAACAGCACGCACTAGAATCTCTGCTGCGTCGGACAATTTAGAGGATCCCCTCCATTCGAGCAGGACTCCGCGATCATATTTCTTGAAAACGCCTGTTACTGTCAATTGGGTTGGCTTTCAGATCTAAATTTAAGCGTTGCTTGAGAACCCTGAAAGGACGGGATCCGTCCATCCGAAGTGCAGCAACCCAAACTCACTCCCTACGGAGCATGATGGAAGAGAAAATGGAGCCAAACGATGGTTTCAACTTGGATCCCTTCTCCGACTCGAGTTCTGTGGCATTGGAAGGTCGGATTATAGAAGCTGTGGAGCATTCATGCAAACTGAATTACGGACGACGAGGAGATATCTTGATCACGTGGAGATCATCAGGTATGGTTTCTCTTCACCTCGCCTATACTATTAACATGTCTGGGTTAAAGTTGAATTGGGTTAAATTTATAAGTAATTGGATGGATCCGCTTACCTTCTGTCCATGAAAATTCCGAAACCAAGTTATTGCAGGGAAAGGTAAGGACTGCCTCAATTCTGCCGTCAATTCTGCCGTCACATATAATTTTTGCTTACTGCATCTTTTGAAAGATAATTCAATTAAGAGTATATATATATGTTAAACTAATATTTAGTGATTATATGTATATATCGCTAGAAGTATGGAACTGTTCTTGATCTTCCCGTCAGCTTCGCGAAAAGTAATGTCACTAGTTAGCTATTTGTCTTAATTTTCCATAACCTTAATATATCCATAGAGAACGAATCAGAAGATTAAGCTCATAATTACTTGGTTATATTTCTTGAAGAAAAGCTAGGAGCTCTAAAGGCCGAGTTCCGGAATAACAGAAAAGGAAACGAAGAGCGGGCATATTATTCATGATGTAAGCGTTGGATTTATGTTTTACGCGTAGAGAACGATAAAAAAAATTATTAAGATTTAATCCCAGGTTCTTATAACAACTCATACATACTAATTTTGGATTTAATCTGGTGAGATTCATTAGGAATTACCCCACGGAAGGCAATCGCCGATTCACCATCCCCCCTGCAGACTTTGGGGGCGTCTTTTGAAACGATCGCTGTCAAACTCTGTTATAAGTTTTAACAAACGCTCCATTGTACCTTTGGCGGCTGGAAAGAGGCATGAAAGTCGCAAGTATTAGTACATCCAACTCAAATTGAAGACGACAAACTTCTTAAGTATATATGAATCGTGGTAATAAAAAAATTGTCAATGACAAGAGCAGATATTGTGATGGGTGTGTGCCAATCGTGGTAAGTTGTATGTCACACATAAACTGCTGACAAAATGACTGAACGCTATGTAAAACTCTAATGCGAGAGGGGTTTAGGGTTCTCATAAAATTTAGAGAACTCTGTACTCCGCTTTAGGGTTCTCACCAAATTTAGGTATATCCATGTAATAGATCTTACATCACCGTCGTTGCTAGATTTCGGTGGTGTTTCCATCGTGTTTGTGGCCGCAGTTTAAGAAAATGCAATGTCAATGACAAGAGCAGACGACAAACTTCTTAACGATTTAACACAAATTCACCAACAATATTCCCAAATTAAACACTCATTTAAGAGATTTAGAATATTTGAATCATCATTCCTTATATAGTGAAGAGCGTTGACGTCATGGTATTTAGAAGCCCAAAATTCAAATCGGCATCTTTTCGGGATGAATTCTATTCGGCATCTAAAGTGTTGAATATTGCCCTTATAGATGCCTTCGGATACCAGATTACCTCATTCAGTAACTCTCATTCTCCTTGGGCAGTTCTCTTCCGCTCTACGTTTCTGAGTGCAAGCGTTGTTTGAAAACCCTGAAGGACGAGAGCCGTCAATCTGAAATGCAACAACTAAAACTGAGCCGTCTATTGAAGACAAAATGGCTCCAAACTCTGGTTTCGACTTGGATCCCTTCTCCAGCAAATATAATCGTAGCCAGCTCTTCCAAGGCGTTGGAATGTCGGATTACAGAACCTGTGGATTACGGACGGCGAGGAGATCAAGAGGCTCGGGCACCTATCACGTGGAGATTATCAGTATGGTTCCTCAGACAGTTCGTCAGACTCTCAAATATGTCCATTGCTTGGTTTTAATTGTGTTAAATTTTTAGGTCAGTTTAAAGTCTCGCAAAACTTTGATTACGGATTACAGAACCTGTGGAGCACTCATACCAACTGGATTACGGATTACGATGAGATCAAAAGGCTCTGGAATGTCGGATTACAGAAGAGGAGGAGATCAAGGCGTTGGAATGTCGGATTACGGACGCTCTCATGCCAACTGGATAACGGACGCTCTCACGTAGGGATCATCAGGTATGGTTTCTGTCGGACTTCGCGTACTGGGTTAAAATTGAATTTGGTTAAATTGTCAAGGTTGTCTCAGATTCCGCAAAAAATAGGAATAATGAAATAATAAAAGCCCTTTTATAATAGCAGGCTGCCCCACTCTTGTAAAGTGCTCTTCAATTTATTCACCCGAGATTTCTTGAACCCAGCAATTTGGTGTTACTCATCTTTTCTATCTCATTTAAAATTTCCCAAATTAAACACTCATTTAAGAAGGCTTGCATGCTAAATATTTAACTCACTTAGTATTTAAACACTCATTTAAGAAGGCTTGTATGAGGCATTTTCGGTGGGAGGCAAGGCACTGGATCTTCAAACTTCAACGTTTGAAATACTTGTCTTATGTTTAGCCTCTGTGTGAAATCAAGATTAGAGCATCATCAACTGTTTCATTTCTTTTTCGTCAAATTCTCCATTTAATTTCTTATCAGCAGCATCCCAAACCCATTCTACCAACGACGAGTTATAGTCTTCTAGTGCCGGCCTTCCACAAGCTATTTCAATTGCCACTACCCTAAACCTGAACACGTCCGACTCTGTTGTGACCTTCACTCTTACCATCATGGAACAACCTGGAAACTTTGTTCGATATTTTATATATATTAAAATAAGCGCGGGATCTATTTACGATTTTGAAAGCGATAACGTTGACTTTTTAATACAGATTACACTATTTTAGTGCACAATATATGGACTAGGGAGTAATCTACTGCCACACTCCATGTTTATGCATTTTTTTTTGTCTTTAGACCCTTCCACTAATAAATTCTTAAAAAAATAAAATAAGGCCGGACCGTCCGGATCTAGTATGTGCTACTCATATGTGGCTGATGAAAGCCAATAGATCATCAAAACACAAGTTAAATGGCTGTTTACAATTTAGTTTTAGTTTATTGTATAGAAAACAAAAAAATATTTTAATGGTGTTATTAGTCTGATAGATGATCAAACATAAGTTAAATGGCTGTTTACAATTTAGTTTATTGAACAGAAAACAAAAAAATATTTTAATAGTGTTATTAGTATCTGATAGAGCATCAAACACAAGTTAAATGGCTGTTTACAATTTAGTTTTTAGAATAGAAAACAAAAAATATTTTAATAATGTTATTAATATCGGATAGATCATCAAACACAAGTTAAATGTATGTTTACAATTTAGTTTATTGAATAGAAAGCAAAAAAACATATTTTAATAGTGTTATTAGTATCGATGCATAGAAATACATGTTTAAACACTAATCATTTAAAAATTAATTTACAAAATTACCCCATTCAGTAACTCTCATTCTCCTCTGGCACTTCTCCGCAGCTCTATTTTTCTTTCATTTTCATTGTAGTTTGAAGTTACCATATTCCGCCACGTTTGCAAAGATCCAGCATTATCTAAGTTCAACATGGGTTAATTGCCAACAGATCAATGGGATAGTCCGAGTTAAGAAGACCGTCTTAGCTTAGGAATACTGCAGTTAGTGGTGAGTCAGCCAAGTTTTGTAACCATTAGTTTCATTTTCACTTCTTTAATTTTCCATCCACTCAAAAGAACTAAGAACTAAGAGTTCCATTAAAACTTGAATCTTCCCCAACACTTTCAAAAATACTTAAAGTATTGTTATCATAAAGATGGGTCAAATCTTAAATAGACTTAAATCATTTCTTCCTTAATGCAATCTATATTTAAGACAAAAGAATGATCCATTTTCGCTGGAGTTCAACCTCTCCCTCCCGGAACTAAGACAAGCTGGCAATTAGGTGTCCACGGTAGCAGGAACAGATTGCTTATCGATTACTTATGATGTTAGTACAGGTCACCAATGTCACCAACCTTAGTGTGACAGGCTAGTAAAATACTTTTTCCCTGAAAAATAAGCATTTAATTTTTTTTATTGTTTCAGTATTTTGAATTTTATGAGACTAAAAAATGAGCACTTAATTTATTCTTATGAGCCTGAAAAATAAGTAGTTAATTTATTCTTTCATTATGTAGAATTATATGAGCCTAAAAAATTAGCACTTAATTTATTGTTTTAGTGTGCAGAATTTTATGAAGTTGAAAAATAGCACTTAATTTTGTCATACTGTTTTAATGTGTAGAATTTTATGAGATGCATTTTTTTTAATCTGCCTGTATAATTATCATTAAAAATAACATAACTAATGTGTGTTACTCTATTATTTTCTTAGAAATAACTTTGTTCATCTTTCATGCTTATTTGTTATTTGAATTTTTTATAACTTGACCATTTAATTTTTCATCTTGTTTTAGTGTATATAATTTTATGACACTTAAATTTTCTGGTAATTAGTAGGTATGATTAGTCTTTATGTTAGTAAATTAATTTGTTTTAAATTAGTGTTAGTAATTTTTTTGTAATATGTATATATGATTATCATTAAATATAACATAACCAATGTGTTTTACTTTATTATTTTATTAGAAATAATTTTGTTCATCTTTCATGCATCTATGTTATTGTGAAATTTTTATATCTTGACCATTTAATTTTTCATGTTGTTTTAGTGTATTACTTTATTATTTTATTAGAAATAACTTTGTTCATTTTTCATGCTTCTATGTTATTGTGAAATTTGTATAACTTGACCATTTAATTTTTCATGTTGTTTTAGTTTATATAATTTTATAACATGTAAAGTTTTTGGTAATTAGTAGGTATTATTAGAAATAACATATCAATTTTTTAAGAAGTTACTAATGGTGTTTGCTTTAGGTTAGTAAATAAATTTGTTTTAAATTAGTGTTAGTAATTTTTTTGTAATCTGCATGTATGATTATCATAAAAAAATAACATAACCAATGTGTGTCACTTTCTTATTTTATTAGAAATAACGTTGTTCATCTTTCATGCTTATATGTTATGGTGATATTTTTATAACTTGACCATTTAATTTTTCATGTTGTTTTAGTGTATAGAATTTTATGACATGTAAATTTTCTGGTAATTAGTAGGTATGATTAGAAATAACATATCAATTTTTTAAGAAGCTACTAATGGTGTTTGCTTTAGGTTAGTAAATAAATTTGTTTTAAATTAGTGTTAGTAATTGAGTTTGCAAAATATTGGTAATTAAATTTGATTCAAGTTGGTTTTATGCATATTTCCATATGATAGTGTATTGAATTTTTTCATTAAGTTTGAAAAATATTAGAAATTGTTTCAATGAAATTGGTTTTATATATTTAGTGCTTTCTTAAATATTATAATTGTTATCGTGTTTACTTTCAATGATATTGAACTCTTTATGGATGCTAAATTGTATACATTTTTCTTATAGTGTTTACATTAGTATGTTGGCCATAGGATTTCTTTTAGAAGTCTTGTGTAGAATGTTTTCAAAGGATCATTTTGGGAAATTGCCTGGAAACAATTTCCTAACTCAGTATCTTGACACATGTGCCTTTTGTTGTAACTGGGAATTGGGACGTCGTTGCGCTAGTAATATGTAATATCCATAGTTGGATATTCTCAATAAACTCGGAATGAACCCATAATTTCTGAAATAACCCACATATCCATAGATATAAAAATGATATAGAAATTTATAGATTGATAAGATGATTTTACAATGAAGATGTAGCCGCATATATAGGGCTTATATGGTGACTACTCACTAAGGGTTATGTCTCTTAGTTAATATAATTAACATTATGTTTTATTTTATTATTTATATTATTATATATATTATTCATATTATTTTAATATTTTTATTTGTTACATTGCCTCTCTCTTAGAAAGGATTTGTCGTCAAAGCCTTATAATGTTGTTGAATCGTTCCTTGTGACATCCTAGCTGACGAAACATGTCGATACGAACTTTAAAGTGTAAAGCATAACTTCTGATATGTTGACGGATCGATCCAACAAAAATTGATTTGTTGCTGATTGTTGGAATTCTCTATTGATCCATCATCAGGAGCTTTGAGTACATTAGTACCACTATCTTTTGACAATTCCCACTTTTTAGGATATTGGTTTATATGGTTTTAGTGTCGATAGGGAGTTATTGTTTTTTGTTTTTTTACCAGAGTGTCTTTCTGAACTGTGTCGAGGACTGAATTTGTGTTTGCTTCTTTTTTCTCAATGTAGATTTTTGCATCCAAGGGCTTTGATGTTCTCTTTCGAATTTGCTCCAACTTATTGTCTAACGAGTCTTTTTCCTTTTTAAGATTTCGGGTCATTTCTTCTTATGCTTTCTTATCATATTTAAGCTTTTGAATTTGATCCATTAGATCTTGTTTGTGCATCTTGAGGTGACCATTATCGTCAATGTTTTCTAATAGTTTCTTCTGAAGATCTCAATTCTCCTCTTCTAGATTTTGATTTTGTTGTGCTTTATCCTTCGTCTTTTTTATTTGTAGAAGCAATTTCTTATTATGATCTCTTAAACGCGAGATCTCTTCTTCTTTATTTGTGACGATTTTGTTGAAATCTGAATGCATCTTTTGATTTTCTTACGAAATTACCATGGCGATATCCTTGAAGTCTTTAGATGCCACGACTTTGGAATCTAACTTCATTCTAACATCCTGTAGTGTGACTTGCTTCTTCTTATACAAAAAAGTTAAAAACTTTTTCTTCATATTTAAGATAATTGTCTCCAATGTTTCCATCCAAGATAAGCTGAAAATGATGTCAACTTCATTTAGATAAATAGTCGTAACATTGAATTGAGATGTGAACTTATATTCATCAATTTCCAGTTGTAAGTCCCTAATAGCATATTTCTTCTCACCCCATTTATCTTTCTTTTTTATTATACTTAGTTCTGGGACAAATAATTGATTTTCCAAGCTGACGTTAATATGATTTTCCTAGATGGTTGGGAAAATAGCGATGCTAATACGCTTTCTTTGAATAATCCCTTCAAGTTTTAGTATGTCAATGGCTACTTTTGAGTGGGTCTTCTGGAATCTTTCTCTTTTGTCATAGTGAGACTCCATTTTTTCCAAATAATAATAATTATTATTAAAACTTAGTAATTATAATATTATTAATAAATATAATATAATAATTATTATGATAATAATTATTATTAATGATAAGAATAATTATTAATTATTATAATAATTGGTTTGGAGTTGAAGGATAATAAAAATGGCATGGATTGAGTGGTTGGGAGGAATGAATGTTACCTTCCCCACCCATTATAACTTTTGAGTATATTATTTTCACAAACGCTTCCAATATAGTTGGAAAATAAACCATGTACTCTTTTAAGAAACCACGTACTTCTTTGTTTTTACTTTTTCATTTCTTTTTGCTTCTTTTACTTATCTTTTTTTTTTTTTACTTTTTTTGTTTTTTTCTTTCTTTCTATATTCTCTTTTTTTTTTTACTTCTTGTTTTACTTCTTTTTTTCATTTCTTTTCTTTTTACTTCTTTCACTCCTTTTTTTTTTATTTCTATATTCTCTTTTCTTTTTACTTATTTTACTTCTTCATTTTTACTTGTCTTTCTTTTCTTCTTTTTATTTTCTTTTACTTTTTCCTTTTTCTTTCTTTCTCTTTTTTCTTTTTTACTTCTTTGGGCCAAGGGCCTGGTTTTTGGATAAGGTCCTAGATTGGTGGCTACAAGCTTGGATCTTATACCAGTGTAATATCCATAGTTGGATATTCTCAATAAACTCGAAATGAACCCATAATTTCTGAAATAACCCACATATCCATATATATATAAATGGTATATAAATTTATAGATTGATAAGATGATTTTACAATGAGGATGTAGCCGCATATATAGGGCTTATATGGTGACTACTCACCAAGGGTTATGTCTCTTAGTTAATATAATTAACATTATGTTTTATTTTATTATATGTATTATTCATATTATTTTAATATTTTTATTTGTTACATAATAGGTGGAGGGAGGTAACTCCCTGAGAATCCCTCACAGTACGCCCCAAGTCGGGTGGTCAACCATGTTTACACAAGGTTTTTAAAGTGGTCTAATGAGGGACCCCCCCTTTGTTAACACTCTATACATGAAACCTAGGAGCTAGTATCTCTTTCCATGGTAATTATATCATACACTTGTACCTTATTATAACATTTTTACTTCATAACCCTTATCTACTTTAACCCTATGACTCCTAACCCATCTAAACCTTAGCTACTTTAGCCATTATATCATATGATCCACATAATGTGTAAAAACTAGCTCTTAGAGCATAACATTTATAAATCCTACTAATTTTACATTTTATAGGTCCTAAACCCTTGAAAACTTAAACCTTTCTAAGCCTCGTGGCGCTTAATATTAAACCTTTACACATTTATAACACCCCCTCCTAGTCACTATAAATATTATAAACATTAAGACCAAAAAAATTATAACTCTAATCTATACTCCCACTTCAAAACTGTATCCCCCTTCTCTCTAACTATCCTACTCCTCCCCAAATTCCTAACCCTCATGATATCTATCTCTTTCTCTCCACCAAACTCTCTCCTCCCCCTAAACGTAATCACCCACCCTGCCCCTAACCAACACCCCTCTCACTCTCCCCTTACTGCCTAAAACCGCCTCTTCTCTCTAATTTCCCTCCTCCTCCCTAAACCCCTATCCCCTTTGATATCTATCGCATTCTCTCCCCAAACCCCCCTCTTCAACACTACCCTTAATCACCCTCTCTCTATCTCTCACCCCTCTTCTCTCTAACTTCCCTCTTCCTCCCTAAACCGTTAAACTCCTTGATATTTATCTATTTCTCTATCAAAACCCCTATCCTACCCCAACCTATACTCACCCCCTCATATCTCTCTCTCTCTCTACCCCTAACCTATCTCACCCTACTAATAACCCCTTATCTCTCTCCCTAATCCCTCTTCTATTCCCCTTACCCTTAAATCCCTATGTATCTCACGTAATCCCCATCCCCCTCACCCTCTCTCTCTCTATCTCTCTCTCTCTAACCCACACCCACCTCTACCTCCACCTACCACTAACCCCTCCTCTTTATCTCTTCCCCAAACCCCTAACACCTTCCCTCTCTCTCTCTCTCTCTCTAACCTATGCCTCCCCTCTACCGCTAACAATCACCCCACCATCTCTTTCTTTGTATATTTATCTCTCTCTACCCATAACCTCCCTACTCGTCATCCTTATATTCCTAAGCCCCTCTCTCTCTCGCTACCCCTAACTCCCCACTCCTCACACCCTACCCCAAATCGCGCTCTCTCTCTCTCTCTCTCTCTCTGTATAATTGTAACCCCCTTATTTCTCTCTCTAACCTCCCTCCTACCCAATGTACGCTTAACCCCCCCTCTCTCTCCCAATACCTCCACTACCACTTCTTTGTCTCTCTTTAACTCTCCACTAAGTACTCAACTATAACCCCCTTCTCTCTAACTTACCTACTCCCAATAACCATGAAACTCATGATATTTACCTCTTTGTCTCCGCTAACCCCTCACATCCATGCTACCCCTAGTCAACCCCCCCTTGACTCTCTCTCTTAACCCACTACTCCTCCACCTACCCATATCTTCCAGCTATGATCTCTCTCTCTTGCTACCCCCCTAACACCTCCATGATCTCTCCCTCTAATTCACAACCCCTACTCCTAACCTGCCACTAAGCCACTTCTACCCTTCTCTCTCTCCCCTCCTCCCACCACCTCTCTCATTCTCTCTCTCCTCCCTGTTCCTTCGAATAACACTAGCCCTCATTATCTCTATATTTTTCTCTCCCCCAACCCCCTTCATCCCCTTACCCCTAGTCAAACCCCTATCTCTCTCTCTCTCTCTCAAACCCCTACTCCTCCACCTACCCATAAATCCCACTCCTCTCTCTCCTACTACCTAATACCCCAATGATCTCTCTCTTTCTCTCTCTCGCACACACACCTCATGTTCCCACCCTTCCACTAACCCCCCCTCCTCCCCCTAAGCCTCAGTTACCCACTCTCTCACTCTCTCCCCCCCTACTCCTCCACCTATCCCCAACCCCCACCTTTTTATCTCTCCCCCAACACCCTAGAACCCAAGTCTCTCTCCCTCTCTCTCTCTCTCTCTAACCCTAACCCACCTCTCTCTCACCAACCCAGCCATATCACTTTCATACTCCTACAACTAACCACTCTCTTTCTCTCTATTTATCCCTCTAAACCGCTAACCCCCCCCTTTCTCTCCCCTATTATACCTAACCTTGACCCCCTCTCTATCTCTATCTATTATAATATGCCCTACCACTAGCCTCCCTCAAAGGTTTCTCTCTCTCTCTCTCTAAAACCCATCCTACCCCCATACCCCTAACCCCCCCTTTCTCTCTCATAACCACCCTCCTACTCCTACCCTTAATTCCCCCCCCTCTCTCTCTACTCCCAGTCTCCCACTCCTAAAATATACCCCCATTCTCTCTAAATTTCCTACTCCTCCTCAAACCCCTAAACATATTGGTCTCTTTTACTTTATGTTTTTCTTCCCTAACACACCCTCGGCACTAACGCTAATCACCCCCATCCCCTGACTCTCTATCTATCTCTCTCTCAACCACCTACTCCTTCAGATACCCATAAT
The DNA here is from genome assembly GCA_027924585.1 of Larix kaempferi. Taxonomy (NCBI): domain Eukaryota; kingdom Viridiplantae; phylum Streptophyta; class Pinopsida; order Pinales; family Pinaceae; genus Larix; species Larix kaempferi. The sequence goes on from BSBM01000939.1 coordinate 1,276,022, forward strand.
TTCCACACCTCTCTCTCTCTCTCTCATTCTACACCCTAACACCCTCTTGTTTTCTCTCTCACATAGAATCACCCCGATACTCCCACCCCCACCAATAATACCCATCTTACCACTCTCTCTCACACACACAACTCCCTACTCTCACCCCTACCACTAATCCTCCCCCCATCTCTCTCTCTCTCTCACTCCTCTCTCTCTCTCTCTCTCTCTCTCGCTCCCTCTCTCTCTCTCTCTCTCCTCACTCTCACTCTCTCTCTCTCTCTAACCCTTACTAGAGCACCCTCTCATTCTCTCTCTCCAATACATCTCTATCTATCCTTAACCACCACTCCTTTCTCTTTCCCCCACCCCCATAAAACCCACCCACTCCCTCGTTTTCTCTCTACCACTAAACCCCTCTCTCTCCCTAACCCCTCCTCTCTTTCTCTCTCATATTCCTACCACTAACCATCCTCTCACTCTCTCTCCTACTCCTGCAACTAACAACACCCCATCTCTCTCTCATATTCCCCCTAACCATTACCTCCACCCTCTCTATGTCTTTTACAATCAATCTCCCCCATAGCACTCACCACAAACCCATCTCTCTCTCTCTCTCTCTCTACCTACCATTCTCTCTAATTTTCCTCTTCCTCTTGAAACCCATAACCCCTTCAATATCTATATATTTATATCCTCCAATCCCATCCTCTTCACTAAACCTAATAACCCCCCCTCTCTCTGTCTCTCTGTCACTCTCTCTCTCTCTCTCTATCTATCTACTCAACACCCCCCACTCCTACACAATACCCCTCTTCTCTCTATACACCCTACTCCACCCAAAAGTCTTAACCCTACCTATCTCTAACACTCTCTTCCCCAACCTGCATCCTCCTGCTACCCCTAATAACCCCCCCCTCTCTTTCTCTCTCAACACCATACTAATCCACCTACCCCTAACTAACACCCACCTCTCTCCCCCCTAGTCCCTAACAACCCCATATCTCTCTAACAAACAAACTCACCCCGCTAGTACAACCCCTATCACTAACCCCCATCCTCCCTCTCTCTCTATCCCCTAACCTCTCTCTCTCTCTCAAACCCATACTTATCCACCTACCCCTAACTACCATCCTCCTCTCTCTCTCCCCCTAGTCCTTAACAATCCTCCTCTCTCTCTCTCTCTCTCTCTCTAGCACATCCACTCACTTCCCTACTCCCACCCCTACCATTAACCCCCCCTTGCCCCTCTCTCTCTTCCCCTAACCCCTCCCCTCAACACTAACCAGACTCCCTTACCTCTCTCTCTATCCCTACCTTCCACCTTATACCCAATCTTCTCTCTAATTTCCCTCCTCCTCCCAGAAACGATAACCCCCTCAATCTCTGATCTCTTTCTCCCCCCAAAATCCCTCCTCTCCAGTACCACTAATCACCCCATTCCTCTCTCTCTCTCTATCACACACACACACACACAACCTCCTGATCCTCCATCTACACATAACCCCCACCTTTCTCTCTCCCTCTACTCCATAATAACTCTCTCTCTCTCACCACCTTCTCACACCCCTACCACTAATCCCCCTTTGTCTTCTGTCTCTCTCATTGCCTTCCCATAACCCTTATTAAAACATTCTCTCATTCTCTCTCCCACTACTCCACCTATCTCTAACCCCCATTCCTTTCTCTCTCCATTGACCTAATAACACCTACCTTGTCTCCCTCTTTATCTATATACCCCTAACCCCAATCCTCTCTCTCACTTTCCTATTAGAAGCACTAAACACCTCCTCACTCTCTCTCCTACTCTTACCACTAACCACCTGCCCCTCTCTCTCTAACTATTACCAACCCTGTTTCTCTATCTCTTATAATCCCCCTCTCACAACCACTAACTAGGATACCACCTCTCTCTCTCTCTCTCCCCCCCTATACCCACCCTTCACTATAATTTCCCTCCTCCTTTCCAATCCCTTAATCCCCTATATTTTTATCTCTTTCTCTCCCCCAACCCCCTACTCTCCACTACCCCTAATCATCCACCCTCTCTATCTGTACCCTACTCCTAGCACTGACCACCCCCTTGCACTCTCTCTCTCTCTCTCTCTCACCCTATACATAAGGTCCCCCTAACTCCATGTTTCTTATAATCCCATACTACCTAAAAATAACTGACCCCCACCACCTCTATCCCTATGTACCCCAACCTTCGTTCCCACCTCTTCCTCTCTCTCTTCCCTTATACTACTGCCATTCTCTTTAATTTCCCTCCTCCCCCCCGAAACACATAACTCTCTCTCTCTCTAATCCTATTCTCTCTCCCTAACCTACCTTCTCACTCTCCTATTCATACCACTAACCAACCCCAATTGCTCTCTCTCTCTCTCTCTCTCTCTCTCTCTCTCTCTCTCAACACTGCCCCCATGCTCATCAACTATACCCACCTTCACTCTAATTTCCCTACTCATTCACAAACCCCTCACTCTCATGATCAATATCTCTTACTGTTAGCACCTATTTATTTCTTGCAGCATAAAAACTGAATGTGAAAGGTGGAGGGTTAAACAACTACCTGATGGAAGCTTGAAGTACTCTCCATCCTTGATGGCCAGGTACTAAGACATGAAACGAAGAGGTCCTAGGAGGACCCAATGCAATAAAAATGGGATAATTTTGAAGTATGGGTATTAATATGCAAGTAAAATCGAGTAATGCGATAAAAAAACACCCTAAGTCCTATAGTCTGCATGTGAATAATGGAGAGGTTAAGTGCCATGTAGGCAAGTACCGTCGATCGGGCGTAGGCAAGATCAATGACTCCTGTTGATAGTTGGATGGCCGAGATGCAAGGAAGAAAATGCTTAAGCCAATGCGATGGGATTTTCCCACCAGGAAGATGTCAACGCTGTAAGGCATCGCAAGGAGGAAAAGTGGTAAAAAGGGCCATTTCAAGCCCATGAGATGCCACAATGGTGGGACAAGACATTGAAGATCTATGACAAGGAATCCCTCACCTCAAATCAGATGATATGCAACATATGTGGTTTCCCCCTAGATTGATGGTTCGGGTAACAAGGAGAGCTACATCAACAGCTAGTGGAGGTTAGAAGCACACAGAAGATAATAGGAAGGACACCACCAGTAAACGGATGATCTAAGAGTTAAAGGGAGCATGAGGCCTCACCATGGATACGTGCTTGATAAGAGATGGAGTGTTGTCATAGATAGTCGCATCAAGAAGTAGCACGCTAGATAGCAGCAAGGCAGATGCGATGGACTTTTCCCTCTAGATAGGTGTCAACTCCAGAGCCTGTCACACGGAGGAAGGGCGATATAAGAAACCATTTTGGATGCATGCGATACTACCTAGTAGATGCATGCGGATGAGATGAACAGCCCAGATGAGAACTAGCAAGATGATCCAATGGTGGAAATAAAAGAGTTTTCAAATCATTAGGTAAAGGGAATCTAGATCCGACGACGAAAAGTGAGCACGTGGGAGTTCAATGGTTGAGATTAAAGAATAGTTGGCCAAAGAAGCCCTAGGTTATGGAAACACGGTTATATATATCAGAACACCTGTAAGAGTTTTCATTTGTTTCGAATCCTATCGAAGTCAGAAAGTCTCTCGGTGTGTGGTAGATGATGAAGGCAATAGAACCTTTGACAGGGCACGTGCAGGGCTTTCAAAGTGATAGGTAGGACTGTGTAACCACCATTCTCTGAAAATTTAATTCTTTTATAGTCATAAGATGGGGGAACATCAAGCTTCTACCAGTTCTAGGGTTAAGGTCTCCCTGGAAGATAGAGACGCCGACGTGTTTGACACATAAATTCGACTCCCTGTTCCATAGATCAAGATGAGATTGGAGGCCTTACATGAACAAGGTATGGATATACATGGGGTTTTCAGGTCATATTTTGTTTCCTTTTTCCTTGACCATGTACCATCTTTCCCTGAATTGGTATCATGGTGTTCCTCAAATTACTCAGAACCCCAGAGGGTAATTATGGATTCCCATCAGTCTAGAGTCATCTGCGTTATAGATGCGTCGGTTGTTAGGAATTATTTTTTCATCTCCAAGTCACAAAACCTTGAGTCAGAAGGTTTTTCTTAAGAGTTTGCGGTTTCCCTATTTCTCCAAATTAGCCCCAAAAGTCATCAAGCTTTTTTAGCTACATGCCTAAAACCCAACTCATAAATTGCAGAAAATCCATACCCCTTGAATGTCAGCCTTTTTTATGACAATTCCCAGTTGGTTTTTTCTTTAGTGGCTCAATTCTTAGGATTAGATACATATATTTGGGTAACCGAAGTCCAGTTGAGTTTACTTTTTTGGATTAGCATTAGTTTGGCAAGGTCTAAGAATGGGCTCATCCCACCCCTTAAGTTCGATGAGTTTTTGGCCGACAGAATACATGTACAGTTGAGAAAGTTCCCAAATGCTAGGTTTTTCTAGTACCTGACACAGCTTATGAAGATGATTATGTACAGCAGTGCAGAAATCCCACATTTTTCCCCATTGCTTGAAGCAGATGCTTTGATAGACAATGTCTTTAACTATGTAAACTATGTCTTGCCGCCTTTTTACAAAGTCATCTTTGGGGAAGAATTGCCTAGGGTAATTCCTGAGATGAAAACAATGATGCAGTTGAAGGATGAACTGGTTGTCGGTGACTAGTTTCTATTGAAGGATGCTACAGTCATTAGGTTGTATTGTTTTGTATAGGGGCCCTGTGTTTTTCCCGCTTTCCTGACATTGCAAATCTTTTCTCTTGATTTTATCAGACAAAAACTGATCGTGGAAGAGGTGCAATTCCAAAAATTTAAGAAGGGCACTGATGTAAAATACCCTTGGAAGGTGGGTCCTTACATAGTAAAAAACAAGGAAGCTTTGCAGGAGGTAGAAGTGTTATTGAAATCTATGGGGTTCAAGAAAGATGTGGTAGTCGAATATGACCCCTTGCACATTATTTCCAAGAAAAGAAAAAATTGTAATCTAAGTGATTTTGAACATAAGGAGCCATAAGGGGTATTAATGGGGCGAAATTTGTTGCACTAGGAACCTGAAGCAGAGGAGGTTCCAGAGTTATAGGAAGGATATCTAATGCTATTCTATTTTATGATGGACATAGATTAGGTGCTGGACACTGTGGAAGTGGGCCGAAAAAGAGACTTGGAGGAAGTGCAAGATATGGATACTGAAATAGGAAGTGGAGACAAGCAACCTAAATTGGAAACACAAGTTGAAGTAGTTGTTGCATCCACTCAAGCCGAGTCGGTTGTTTCCCCCACTAAAGAAGAATTGGCCATTGCAATGACTCAAGAAGGATTGAATGTTCCAATGGATGGTGAGAGAGAAGATAATGAGGAGCTTTTAGCTGCTGAGGTCCAAATTAAAAAGTATAATTTTTAGGATGTTAAAGAGGGCGATCAAGCCGATAAATTTTGGTCCAAAGCCGACCTATGCGAACAATATGGATAGAATAAACAGGCTTCGGCCCAAAGGCTAGTTGATTTGATGCCAAGGGTTAGGAATATTTCTAATACTGAAACTTCCTTAATGACCAACAGAGACATGCGAGATAACACTTTGAACATCGCAGTATTGACATCGGACAAAGTGACTGAAATGAGGGTCAATTGGGAGAAGATACCGGTGTTGGATAAAATACAGTTCCACAAGCAGATTGGGGATTTTATATATGAAGATTTTGTAAAAGCAGCATTGAAGGGTGAAAAATTGGAAGTTACTGTGAGGAAGTTAGAGAGCCAATTGAAGCAAGAAAAAAGTGAAAATCGAGCTCTTCAACAGTAGGTCAAGAAGACACAATCTGACCTAGTTATAAGTGACAGTGGAGGAAAAACCATGAACAAGCTATTGGATGAGAAAGATAAGCTGATTCTGAAACTGCAGAAGAAGGAGAAAGTTCCTAATATCCAGCTAATCGAGGCTCCTAAAGAAATAAACTTTGAAATACAAAAGGAAAACTTGTCTAAATAATTAAGTGATTGTAAAGCAGAGTTGCTAAAGTTTGCAGGGAAGGAAGATTACTTGGGAAAAGGAGAAAATGAGCCTTGAAAAGCAGCTTGATGACTTAAAAATTAACTTGTCCAGATTGGACATGCGGCCTACCAATGTGAACCAAAATGGATATAGCGGTAGTACTGACAACCTTGTGCAGGCTATGTCTCACATTAGCCTGAAGGATGTGGAAATCAAGGAGCTGAAGGAAAAAGCTCAGAGGTTGGAGGAGGAGAATGAAAAGAAAGAAGAAGAAGCAAAAACCCTCCGATATAAGCATAATGAATTAGTTGATATCAATAAGAAGCTCACCCGCCAATTTACAGTACAAGCAGCTTTGCAGGGTTGCAAACATTTAGTATGGGATCAAATTATTAAAGAAGCTGAAAGTTTCAGGCCATACTTGGAATTTATAAGAGTAAAAGAGAAAACAATTAGTGATGTTTTCACAGGTTGTGCGGCTGTGAGAGAAACTCTTATTCTGAAGCCCAAGGAAATAACATTGAATGCTATTACTTTTTTGAATAGTTTATCAGAGGAGGAAAGAATCAACTTGAATATTGGAAACTGGATCATGGCCATTGCAGCAGCACGAAGAGTTCTAGGGAAATATGCATAGGTTGAAGGCATGGAAACCAGAGAAGAAGAGATGAGGAAACAGGTAACGGATTTCAAATGATCATTTCATAAGCTGGTAGAGATGGGGTTGCCATCGTTCTAGGATAATAATTGAGAATTAATCTCCCAAATAGGTTATAAAAACTTGCTTTGGAGCATAAGGATGGATCACACCAAGTTCAAAAATCTAAACCAGCTACTTATAGGAAGAACTTTGATGGAGAATATCTCTGAAGACTTTGAAATCTTGAACCAGTTGGTATCCATTGATGAAAGACTCCCTCCAGCTTCCCTTGGAGAGCACATTGAGATCTGCGTTATGGAAAAGGAGATGATGGATTATTACCTCCCTTCTGCTGAGCTATGCACTACCCTGGAAAGATAGGGAAAAATGAAATACACTCTTCACCTTCCACAATAGTCATTGGATTTTTAATAGTTGTTGTTTATTTGAGAATCAAAGACTTCTAAGATACTTTTATTTTTTAAAATGCAATTTGTAATATTTTTTGAGGCGACTATGAAAATAGTCAGCTGGAACAATTACTTCATTATCTTTATCTATGTAGTTGAAAGTAAATACCATGTTGTAAAATACCATTAGAGATGAAAAGCAGTTAGAATGGTTCTACCTATTTCTATTTTGTAGAGATAAGTGACAAATAAATCCTGATGAGGTGTCACTCAGTTGCAACAGTTTTCAATTTTGATGGATCGAGCCTAAGGCTCAGGTCATCTATATATGTGATGTAATCAAATGAAAAAGGGTTGAAAATCTTATTTGAAAAACTTTTGGAATTTTGAGAACCATTCTATAAGATATTTTGAGTTGTTTAATAAAGTTTGCAGAGCCGAGCCTGCATTTTTTAGGGATTCTTGTGTAATTGGTCTGATAGTCTATCTTTTTCTTTTCCTATGTTAATTGTGCTTCTTTCATCATTATTCCATGTCTGTAATATTTCTTCATACTTGGTGCAGTGTAATAGTTAAGTGGAATTCATAGAAATTATGCTCTGCTTAATCTCATTCCAAGGATTTCACCATTATTCTCTGCTAAAGTTGGTGTAGGATTCATCATTGTATGCCTTATATCAATGGATTGTTATTTTCTTTTTTGTTTCACCAATTAAAAGGTCTTTGACTATTAGTTGCTTACTACCTTGCCCCTGTGTGAATGCATTCGCAAAGCCTTTGTGGATAATTTTCAAGGTTTGTTTAAATGTGACTCCATTGCCCAAATAGAGATTCATATGTTTTAGCTAAACAACGTTTAAATCATTTTGTTTCCAGCAGAAATCTGATCTTCTGTATGTTATAATTGAATATCTTGAATGATGAATACTGGTGTATGTTTTTATTGTTGACGCCTTTGATTAGTCCAGTTTTTCATGAGTTTATAGAGAGAGCCCTCTTTGTTTGTGTTGGGTCAGTAGCACAAGCTAAAGATTGGTTAGTGCTTACCCGAAATTGCCTTCTCTCACAACCTTGGGGGTTAATTTGGGTGTTAACAAATTGGTGTCGTTGTCGGGGATTGTGATTGTTTTATTATCCCTGGGAGAATGACAAAGGATCCTGAAGATTCAACGAAAGGAGAGATCCCTGCGGGAAAACAGAGATTTCCATATTTTTAGAGGGTTGTGCATTTTTGCCTTGGCATTTTTAGAGGAGAAATGAAGGGGTAACCCTAAAAAAATTGATAACTAGGTGTTAAAGGGACAAAAAAGGATGAAAAAGGGGAGAATATTGCTATGGTTTAAGGGAATATTGTGTGAGGTATACCGCAAGAAGGTCCACATGGTCGAATGGGCGCAAGAAAGAGATTTGCAGCTATCATTGATCATCGCATAACCAAGTTGCGCAAGGAATAGAGGCATGAGTGGTGCGATGGGCAGTACCATCAGATAGATGGCAGGCGGAGGGAACATCGCAAAGACTATAAGAAGTGAGTGGTATTGTTTTAATAGCATTGCGATGGTGCCAAGATGTAAAGGCAAGTGTTCAGACACGTGGATGATTTGAAAAAGGTAGAGTGGTAGCCTATGGTCAAGGCCAAGGGTCCCGTAGTAATGAATGCAATGTGACTAAGTAAACAGATGAGATTGTCAATAGGTAGATCGATGGTCCTAGATGATCGTCGCATCCAGAAGATGCACGATGAATAGCGGAAGGGTAGATGTGATGGACCGGGTCCCACTGGATAGGTGTCAACTCCACAGCTTGTTGCATAGAGAAAGGGTGATATAGGATAAGCATTTTAGGGTGCATGTGATGCTACCTTATCTATGCATGCAAATGAGATCAACGGCCCAGATAAGGATGCGTGGTGCACGGATGACGGCAGATATATTGTAGTTGTCAAATCAAGTGGTTAAATAGAGGCCAAATCTGACGGCGAAGATCAACGTGTGTGAAACCAACGGTAGAGATCGTTAGACAACTAATAGCAAAGATTAATGGATAAGGAAATGAGGCTTGTATATATATAGTCGTCGATGGTTAACGGTGATGGTTTTCCCAGACACCCGTCTGGACCAAGGGTTTCAGGTCACAGGGAGACGATATTTTCTGAAGTAGCCAGTGTAGGGAAGGACCTCAACTGTCACTGATAGACGCTGTTGAGTTCATCCCTTTGGTGATATCATCATTTCTACTGCAAAATGACCATTCTAAGCTTCCCCCCAGGCATGTCAGTCATCGCCTTGTGTCGCCAGATTCCCCTCGAAAGTAGGAAAACCTATGTGAAGGTTTCCTTGGTAACCCTTATGGGTGTTCAAAGGAAAGAATTATCTGTCAAGGGAAGAAAATGGACTAATACTGGACTCCGAAGTGGGATAGTATCTAACCAAAGGTATCCACCCGCAAGCGATAGGATCCTCCTATACTAGTGGCTTCAGGCCTCGGCCCCAGACAAAGGGCAGGGAATGAGACAAAGAAACAGTGAAGACATCGACCCCAGCCATATAGGGGCGAGGGTATTATTCTAAAGGAAACATAAATGTGCTAGTGAGAGATTATACTTGTGTATAGGTCTCTCATTGATCATTTTCCCTTTACAGTGTCTGTCAAAGGTACATTTCCCTCTAAGCTAGGAGGTTTTCCAAAGAGGCTCGTCATTATTTATTAGATGGGAGTTTCCTCAGTAGGAACCACCACGACCTCGGAAGGTAAAGGAAGTCAACCGCCAAAATTTGGAGGCGAAACTAACACTAGGACGAGCCTAGCAGACGTGTTGGCCGTGGTTCGGTCGACGATCAAGATATAGGCCTGAAGCAGTGGGTGATAAAAATACAGGCAGAAAGAGAATTACACATGGAGACTATTGGGTAGCCTGAGTTGGTTGTGAGGATAATGTGACTCATGTCCTTCGGCACATGGGAGTAAACCTGAGGCTAAGTATTGTGACGTAGGTGAGGTCATAGGGATAAGTGACTTAAGGACACCTTTCTACCACCCCAAATGATTGTCGATGCAAGAGAAGCTACATCAGCCTCCTTTTCTGCTATGTCATCTATCTAAAAAAATTTGCCAAGCGTTTTGCATGTTAGCTCAAACCTGGGGCGTCATGGTTACTTGGTTGAGGAATCCGATAGAGTTACCATGGCAATTATAGCCACGCGTAGCCACTGTCATCATCACAACCATTATGGATATGGTTTTCGTGTCCCTTGTCCAAAGTTGGTATATGGGAAAGATGGTACGCTTGGTAGTTCGAGCATCTTTTCTCTTGGGATTGGATCATGGAGAAAGGGCAGGAATTTGAAGTGGTGTTCATGCCAGAGCAAACATGGGATGAGGTGGAGGAAAAGCTTACTCCTCCATATCTTATGGTATTTGACCTCATAGAATCCATCTCTGCTAGCAAAGACGAAGAGCCTGATAGACGACAAGTGTCCAAAGGAATCCAACGATGAAGGAAGGAGGAGACCCTTGAAATCAAGTGAGGTGGCCAGCTGGATACAGAAATGGTTCACGATTTGGTAATTTCCACTAAAGAAGTGACACATATCCTTCCGGATGATGCATCATAGACTGACAGCTCATTGAAAGTGGAAGATTTCTTTGACTCACAAGGTCATTTGCGAACCTAGAGTTAAGACGACCCTCTATCTATGATATTCTATTCCTTGTCCTAATCAGTCTGTTTGGAACATGACACGTATGTAATATCCCTGAAATTTTGGGTCAATGAGGTGTCACTCAGATATTACTATTTTGGTTTAGTTGAGTTGAGCAAAGGGATCCCAGCATTTTTATATATGCGATGTAATAGAATGAAACAAGGTTGAAAATTATTATATAAAATTTTTATGGGAATCTGTGTGTATTGTTCTACATTTTGAGCTATATTTTGAATAAAGATTTGTAGAGATGAGCCAATGTTTTCTCAGGTGTTCTTGTGTAACTGGTCTTGTAGTTCGTTCCTTCTTTTTCCATGTGAATTGTGTATCTCTCATTGTTAATGCTAGTCTGTAACATTCTTTCATACTTGGTGCAGTGTGATAGATAACTAGAATTCATAGAAATTATGCTCTACTTATCTTTTTCCAAGTATTCCACCATTACTTTTCTACTAAAATTGATATAGGATTCATCATTGTATGCCTTACATCAATGGATTGTTTCTTTCTCTTCTGTTTCACAAATTAAAATCACTTTGACTACGAGCTGCTTGCTATATCGCCCCTTTGTTAATGCATTTGTGAAGCATTTGTAAATGAATTTTTAGAGTTTGTTTGAATGTGATTCCATTTCCCAAATAAAGATTCATACATTTCAGCCAAGCTACATTTAAACCATTTTGTTTCCAATAGAAATATGATCTTTTGTATTGTTGTAATTGAATATCTTGAATGATGAATGCTGGTGCATGTTTTTATTGTTGACAACTTTGATTATTCCAGTCTTTCATAGATCTGTAGAGAGAGTGCTCTGAGACTAAGCTGGGTCAATAGCTTAAGTCTAAAGATTGGTTAGTGGTTACCCCAGTTTTCCTTCTCCCACAACCTAGGGGCTCATTTTGGGTGTTAGCAAATTAGCACTGCTACGGGGGAAAGCAAATTTGTCCCATTGTCCTTGGAAGAACGACAAAAGTTTTAGATCTGAAATACTGATGGTGAACAATAGTCAGACATCGAGAAGGTTGTACCATTCACCTGGCGACTCCACTCAAGAGAAATTTCAGTATGAAGGTGACCCCACTGGGGAGATGATTGATCTTGTATCAGAATTGAGATGTTGAAAGATACTCATGGTGACTCCATTGGAGAATGAGTGCATCTGCCTTAGACATGGAAGAATCAAGATTTAGGTATCAAAACGTCAATCTCTTCAAAGAAATCTTGTACTTCTGTATCAACCTCCTTTTACCTTTATGTATATATATCATGAAAAATTTTCTCCACCAAAGACCTCTAGGTCAGGGGAAAACCTCATTTGTATATCCCTCTCTAGATCTCTCAGATGTATATCCTCCTTCGACCCCTAACAATGATCCCATTGTTTCTTTTGAACCTTGTAAGAGCTATACCCAGCTTTGCAAATCCCAGGAGAGTGAGGCCGAGGAAGCTCTCCCTATACATACTCCTTTGCTTGCCACATATTAGCTGAGATATGGCCCTTTGAAACTGCCCCCTATTCTTCATGACTATCCTCCCAAATACAATAAATACCTTCCTAGATTTGATGGAGAATCCGAAACCCTCACTGTTGAGAAACATCTCCACGGCTTTGAACATATTTTTGGATCTTTTTGAAGTGGAACATGATGATGTTTGTATGAGGGATTTCACCCAATGTTTCCAAGGAGATGTGAAGCAATGGTTTAGCCATTTGCATCCTGGATCTATAGATACTTGGCAAGGGTTTTCTGATGTTTTCTTGGAGTTTTGGGGTAAGAGACAGTCATGGGACCTAATTCTTTTAGAGTTTTACTCCATGAGATTTCAAGAAGGGGAATTCATGTTGGGTTTTAAGAGAAGGTTTTCAAGATTCTATTATGATATGCCAAGGGAAATTCAACCCCTAGAGAATGCTGCTAAGCTACAGTATGCATCTATCTTTCCTCCTGATCTATCTTTGCTCATGTTGGAAAGAAGGTCCCCTAATTTGCAGCATATGTTCATTGATGCTTTGGAGGTTGAAGACAATCTTAGGATTTCATGGAAAATTATCAAACAAGGATAAGGATGAAAGGATTGAAGAAGAAATAAGATTTGAAGAGAGGCACGAGCAGGGAGAAGTTGCTATGCATCCCTGTTTTTCCCCGGATGCACAGGGAGATAACCATACCAGTGAAGTGCCAGAAGAAGGTAATCATGAGGTGTTTTATGTAAATTGTGATTAGCCTACTAAAATTCCTGTGGGTAATGGTTTTGAAGAGGAGTTCAGTCCACCTAAATATGACAAATATGAAGGGGATTGCCTGGAAAAATTCATAATTTTTTTCGAGATTGACAACGACAGAAACAACCTAGTGTGCAAAAAATCTCAAGAAACAGAGGTTTAAAGATCGATGATCTTGTATCAGAATTGAGATGTTTAAAGATCCTCATGGTCACTCCACTGGAGAATGAGTGCATCTGTCTTAGACATGGAAGAATCAAGATCTAGGTATCAAAATGTCAATCTCTTCAAAGAAATCTTGTACTTCTATATTAGTCTCCTTTTACCTTTATGTATATATATCAAGAAAAGTTTTCTCCATCAAATACCTCTAGGTCAAGGGAAAACCTCATTTGTATATCCCTCTCTAGATCTCTCAAATGTATATCCTCCTTCGACCCCTAACATTGATCCCATCGTTTCTTTTGAACCTTGTAAGAGCCATACCCAGCTTTGCAAATCCCAGGAGAGTGAGGCTAAGGAGGCTCTCCCTGTACATACTCCTTTGCCTTCTAGATGTTAGCTAAGATATGGCCCTTTGAAACTGCCCCTTGTTCTTCATGACTATCCTCCCAAATACCATAAATACCTTCCTAGATTTGATGGAGAATCCGAAAGCCTCACTACTAAGAAACATCTCCATAGTTTCGAACATTTTTTGGATCTTTTTGAAGTGTGACATGATGATGTTTGTATGAGGGATTTCACCCAATCTTTCCAAGGAGATGTGAAGCAATGGTTTAGCCATTTGTAGCCTGGATCTATAGATACCTGGCAAGGGTTTTCTGATGTTTTCTTGGATTTTTGGGGTAAGAGACGGTCATGGGACCTAATTCTTTCAGAGTTTTACTCCATGAGAATGCATGAAGGGGAAGTCATGTCTGGTTTTAACAGAAGGTTTTCAAGATTCTATTATGATATGCCAAGGGAAATTCAACCCCTAGATAATGCTGCTAAGCTACACTATGCATCTATCTTTCCTCCTGATCTATCTTTGCTCCTGTTGGAAACAAGGTCCCCTAATTCTCAACATATGTTCATTGATGCTTTGGAGGTCGAAGACAATCTTAAGATGTCTAGAAAATTATCAAACAAGGATAAGGATGAAAGGATTGAAGAAGAAATAAGATTTGAAGAGAGGCATGATCAAGGAGAAGTTGCTCTGCATCCCTGTTTCTCCCCGGATTCACAGGGAGATGACCATACCGGCGAAGTGCTAGAAGAAGGTAATCATGAAGTGTTTTATGTAAATTGCGATCAGCCTACTAAATTTCCTATGGGTAATGGTTGTGAAGAGGAGTTCAATCCACCTGAATATGACAAATATGAAGGGGATTGCCTGGAAAAATTCATAAGTTTTTTCGAGATTGACAATGAGAAAAACGACCTAGTGTGCAAAAAATCTCAAGAAACGGAGGTTTTCCCAAAGGGAGCTTTTTCTTTCAATACATCTGAAGACCAAAGTGTTATGTCTTTTGAAACCCAAGAGGAGCTATAGTTCTTTGAGACTTATGTAAATGGAATTGAGTGCCCAATATCTCCTGTGAATTAGAGCTTTTCACCTATTGAGCTATGCATAGAAACAAATCTCCATAATGGTATGGATGTTTCGTTTGAGTATTGTCATAAAAACCTAATCCAGGTTCTAAACACAAAGGAAAAAAGAGAGGAGTATACCATTCAAAATCTTTCTGAAACGCAGTCCGGTAAATTGCTAATGGAATTGCAATTTGAGCAGCCATGTTGCAACTTAGACGATGTGAGCAATTAGGAAGAACCAGGTGAAGACGCTCTCATGATTGGTCTTAAAGAAATAGGAATCTTTCATTCTTTTAAAGATCCTTTCACTAAATTGATAGAATCATCGAAAAAGATGGGGTTCGTGTTATTCAAGAAGGCAAGAATCAAAAACTATTTTCATCTAGATTTATCATTTGCTGAGTTCCTCCTTCAGGCCGGAGAGGTCAACTGCAAATTTTGGTCAAGAAGCCATTTGCTTGACTAGATTCATTGGAAGTGTGAGATCACTTGAATTGCCTTTTATGCTCAGTTAATAGGGTAGGACCATTTGTATATAAATAAGCTTGCAGTTCAAGCATTTGCATTTATTTCAGTTAGAAGTTTGTGCATTCAGCTTGCAGCATTTTCAGAAAAGTTCAATATGTTTTCAGCTTCAGGTTGTAGATTTCAGGGTTGGAATACGCCCAATGGATTAGGCACTTGGTCTGCACCTGGGTAAAAACGTTGAAGGGAACCATGCATATGGACTTATCTTACGCCACTATATGACTTTTTGGAAGTAATAGAAAGCTATATAGAGAGAAAAGGATGGCATATGTGGTCAGTAGTAACGACAAACCTGAAAATCAGCCCATATACGCTATAGACATAGGCATAGGTTCCTCTATCCTTTTCAATTATGGCCCACATACTGATCCTGTACCCCCATTTTTCCATGAAATCGAGGAAGACAATGAGTTTGCAGCAAGGTATGAGGCCCTAGAGAGGCAGAAAAAGGAGGAAGGACTATGGAAGATGTACTTTGATGGATCATTGAGCAAGAATGGTGTTGGTGTAGGGGTTTGGATCATACCTCCTGACCAAGACTCCAGATCCCTATCATACAAGCTAACTTTCAAGTGTACTAATAATGTGGCAGAGTATGAAGCTTTGCTCTGTGGACTAAGAGCTTTGAAATATTTGGGAGCAAAAAGGATACATGTTTTGGAGATTCAGAATTGGTGGTCAATCAAGTAAATGACAGTTATTAGGAAAAACACCCCAAGATGAGGGCCTATAGGAATGAAGTTTGGGATATGTTTGGGAAATTTTTCACCGAACACAAGATCTGGGTGATCCCGAGATTTGAAAATCAGGTGGCAGACTCTTTATCCACCACTGCTGGTGGTTTTAAAAATCCTACTTTTTCCCAAGAAAAATACGAGGTAGAGGTGGTGAATAGGCCATTTATTCCAGACAATGCTAAATAATGGAAAGTATTTGAAGATGATTTACAAATTAAAAGATTTTTGGAATTGTCTGACGAGTTTGCTAATGTTCATATTGGTGCTGAAAATGAGAACATAGAAGGATTAATGGACCAAGAGCAATCAGAGGGGGAAGAAAGAGAAAGCAAGCAATGGAAAAACGTGTTGGGTGGGAAAGATATCGTTCAATTAAAAAGTAATTATATCCCCAAGGGATTAATACCACTGGAGAGGTTGTTTGACCAGAATGATGTAGCAAAAAACCTGAAGTTTGAACCCCCCAGAGATGCGGTAGAAGACCAAAACTTGGGTACTAAAGAAGAGCCTCAGATGGTAAACCTATCTAAGAAGCTACAGGTTAAAAAGAAGGAGCGATATGTAGAGTTAATGAAAAAATATGCTGTTGCATTTGCATGGAGTTATGAAGAACTAAAGGAGTATGATACCTCAATAATACAACACTCTATTCCAATCAGACCAGGAGAGAAACCCTTCAAGCAAAAGTTAAGGAGGATAAACCCTAAACTAGTGCCTGTGATAGAAAAAGAGATCAGGAGATTATTTAATGCAAAAATCATTGTCACTTTGAGATTCTCTCAATGGATAGAAAATCTAGGTGCTATAAGGAAGAAGAATGGTGAGATTGGAATCTATAGAGATTTCAAGAACCTGAATAGGGCTTCACTAAAGGATAATTACCCCCTGCCTAAAATGGAGCATATCTTACAAAAGGTAGTAGGGGTAGAAAGGATCTCTACTATGGATGGTTTCTCTGGATACAATCAAATCAAAGTCTGCCTTGAAGACCACTTTTACCACTCGGGGTACTTTCATGTATGCGAAGA
Source organism: Larix kaempferi (assembly GCA_027924585.1). NCBI lineage: Eukaryota > Viridiplantae > Streptophyta > Pinopsida > Pinales > Pinaceae > Larix > Larix kaempferi. Next base: position 1,292,858 of record BSBM01000939.1, read on the forward strand.
TGCCTTTTGGGTTGATGAATGCAGGAGCTACTTTCTAGTGGACAATGGATATAGCATTCGCTGAAGAAAAGGATAAGCTCATGGTTGTATACATGGATGAGATAATAATGTATTCAAAATCTGATGAAGAGCACCTGAAGCATTTGGAACAAGTCTTTAAGAAATGTATAAAATACGGTATTTCCCTTAACCCTAAGAAATCACATTTTGCATTAGAAGAAGCTAAGCTCTGTGAAAATCCTCACAGCAGATCTAAGAGATGATGTATACCTCACAAGAGTAATTATGCTTAAGTAGGAAAATAGAAGAAGAGTGAACACTACATTATAATGAGCAACAGAATAATATGGTACAGTAGAACTCGGATAGAAGCAATAATACTTCACACACACTAATTAATTAATCACAGTATGGAGAAATAAATAGTACAATGGTAGAGAGGATTCGAATGCCTAAGGTGAAAATTCAAATTAGCCTCTCAGAGTGATCATAAGATCAACAGAGTGTCATCGGAGCACAACTAGGTGTCCTCATGATCATTGGAGCGCAACTGGAAGTCTTCATCATCATCAGTGGAGTCATTAATGCTCAAGTAACTATCAACCATCAGTCAAACTAACTTGGTAGGTGTAACTGACTGTAACTGAGTGACAAATAGACTGGTAGGTGAAGAAGGGTGAGTTGCTCCCTAAAATCAAGGAAGAAGGGCGCATTAAGCAACTAGAGGGATAAAAATGAATAGTGAGAAGCTCCTGGGGGCTGGCTAACTGAGGGCTAGGTGCTAGAATGATGACTAGGATGCATGCGAAATGAATGCAAACCCTAGAATGCATGCAAACCCTAAAGTTGCATGCATGACTGAAAATGTAAATGATCAAAATACTGATGGGACTAGGATGGAGTATAGGAATATCCTAACACCCCCCCTTAATCCATCCTGGGCCCTGGTAACTAAGACCAAAGGTCACCCAATACAATGAATAATAACAATCAATAAGCCAAGAAAGTGGGAATATTCCATGGCAAACATACCCCCTCCTCAAAAAATAGACTGTAAGGCACACATAAAAATAAATGCTCCAAACTCAAGCATGTGTGATGCTTGGTCATATGTCTGGAGGTATCTTCTTCTTGGGAAGAAGTGGATCATGCTCAAAAAGCATGTGCTTGTACTTGCTCTTCAGATCAAATGTGATGAGAACAAATCCAACAGTATGAGAATGATCCTTGAACCTATGATTCGAATCAGCTGAGGTAGGATCAAATCTGTGAAAGTGCATATAGTCTTTTGTCTTCTCCTTCAAACCACCATGGGTGAGATTATGCCAAAAATAACTATTAGATGTTTGCTTGAAATCAAAATCAGATTTAAGACTTAAAAAATAGTTTCTTGAGATCTCCTTTGAACCAGCAGGGGTGAGATCAAAACTATCATATGCATGAGAAATTATCCCAAGCAGTAATTGCTTAGAATCCAAATTAGATTCAAGACTTGAATCATGGTTTCTTGAGATCTCCTTTGAGCCATGAGAGGTGAGATCAAAACTAGTAGATGCATGAGAAATTATCCCAAGCGAATGGCAATGGCCATATTCTTCAATGACCTTCTGAAAGCATGGAATTATGATCATATAGTAGTATAAAAGAGGGGTTAGCTGGAGAGGAGTGAATGCATTACCTTCAAAAGTTGTTTTGGCCTCCGAAATAATCATGTGATCATGATGCAAACCAACAAACTCTAGTGCAAGAGAGGATTTAGGACCTTCTACAATATCTAGAGTGTGAGTTGGCACAAAAGAGAAGAAAGTTTGAGCATGAGTGTAGAATCTGCAAGTTCTTTGTCAACAATTTCAATATGAGATGATACTAGTTCATGATCTGAGAGACCATCAAGAGGAGCGAATGCATCACCTTGCTTGCTTTCGAATGGGTTAGGACCAAGTCCTTCATTCTTTCTGCCAAATTTTTCATCCAGGCGAGCCCATATCTCTTTTGGAGTCCATAACTCCTTTGGAGTTTCAACACCATTACGGTATTTGAATTGGAATCTCTGGTGTGCAAACAAAGAAAACATTATTGCTACAAAGTGTATGTCACTTTTATTTAACCAGTCAATCTTCTCTTCAGGGGATTCGAACTCTCTTTCAAAATAGCAATCAAAAGGATCATGGATCTTCAAGTCTGCTATCATTCTTGGTTTCCATTCATCATAGTTGAGTGGATCAAGAGGAGTAATTCCTGATGAATACATTGAAGCTGTAGAGGACCTGCAAAAATAATATAGAATAACTACAATTGCAACTGCTGCAAAAATGTAGAAACTGCTGCAACTGCTGCACTCGAAATCTTGGTAATAACCTACAAAAAACTCTCAAGAATGGAGATAAACAATACTCTCAACATGCTCTGATACCATGTGAAAATCGTCACAACAGATCTAAGAGATGATGTATACCTCACAAGAGTAATTATGATTAAGCAGGAAAATAGAAGAAGAGTGAACAATACAGTATAATGAGCAACAGAATAATATGGTATAGTAGAACTCGGATAGAAGCAATAATACTTCACACACACTAATTAATTCATCACAGTATGGACAAATAAATAGTGCAATGGTAGAGAGGATTCGAATGCCTAAGGTGGCAATTCGAATTAGCCTCTCAGAGTGATCATAAGATCAATAGAGTGTCATTGGAGCACAACTAGGTGTCCTTATGATCATCGGAGCGCAACTGGAAGTCTTCATCATCATCAGTGGAGTCATCAATGCTCAAGTAACTGTCAACCATCAATCAAACTAACTTTGGTAGGTGTAACTGAGTGTAACTCAATGTAACTAAGTGTAACTGACTGTAACTGACTGTAACTGAGTGACAACTGGACTGGTAGGTGAAAAAGGGCGAGTTGCTCCCTAAAATCAAGGAAGAAGGGTGCATTAAGCAACTAGAGGGCTAAAACTGAATAGTGAGAAGCTCCTGGGGGCTGGCTAATTGAGGGCTAGGTGCTGGATTGATGACTGGGATGCATGCAAAATGCATGCAAACCCTCGAATGCATGCAAACCCTAAAGGTGCATGCATGACTGAAAATGTAAATGATCAAAATACTGGTGGGACTAGGATGGAGTATAGGAATATCCTAAAAAGCTCTTGGGTCATATTATTTCCAAGGAAGGTATCAAGATCAACCCTGAAAGGGTTAGTGCCATTCAGAAAGTTGGGGAGCCAAGAAGCAAAAAGGAGGTGCAGTCTTTCATCGGGCAAGTGGGTTTTTTGAGAACGTTCATTCCCATTTTTGCAAAAATTATGATGAATATTACCAAAATGTTAAGAAAGGAAAATTAGGTAAAGTAGACTGAGGAAGCAAGAGATTCATTTAAGGGAATTAAGAATGCTATCACCGAAGCTCCAGTATTAGCCAGTCCAGATTTTTCTAAAGAGTTTTTGATTTTTTCCTATGCATCTGAGCATACAGTGGCAAGAGTGCTATTACATAAGAATGCCCAGAATGCTGAACAACCAATTGCTTTTTTCAGCAGGGTGCTGAGAGATGCAGAACTGAAATATGATATCATGGAAAAGCAGGCTTATGCCTTAATCAAGTCACTGAAAGATTTCAGGGTTTACATCCTCCATTCACACATAATTGCTCATGTCCCAAACAGTGTTGTGAAGGGTATCCTCACCCAAGTAGAACCTGAATGAAGAAGAGCCAAATGGATTGCTGTATTGCTAGAATACAACCTGGAGATAAATCCCACCAAACTGGTAAAGGGGCAAGGGTTACCAAAATTAATAACCAAGGCCAACTATAAAATCCTAACTCCTCAGGGCAGCATAGATGGATATTGATAGCCACTGACTATTTCACTAAGTGGATAGAAACCATACCAACTAGGAAAGCAACAGAAAGTGTTATCATGGATTTTCTGGAAGATAATACCCTATCAAGATTTGGGTGCCCTAAAAGAATAGTGAGAGACAACGCACCTGCATTTTGTTCTAAGAAAATGATAAATTTTTGTCACAAATACCATATCAGTCTAAAGCATTCCACAACATACTACCCTTAGTGAAATGGATTAGCAGAGTCAACCAACAAAATCCTAGTAAGAATCATAAAGAAGTTGTTAGAGGACAACAAGAGAGCTTGGCATACAAAACTAAAATATGCTTTATGGGCTGATAGAATAAGTACAAAAAGGGCCATTAGGATGTCTCCTTTCCAACTAGTATATGTAGCTGAGGTGGTTTTTACAACATCTCTAGGGTTTTCGGTTATGAGGTTGCTACCGTGGATAGAAGAAGAACCAAACCACATGAAGAGAAGGGTAAATCAGATAATCAAGCTGAATGAGCTAAGAACTAAAGCATACGACAAAGTATAGGGGCATCAGGAGAAGATAAAAGAAGCTTTCGACAGGAAATCCAAAGAAGGTGAATTTTGGGTGAATGATTTGGTGCTGAAGTGGGACGATCCTAGGGAGAATAAGCATGGAAAATTTGACCATATGTGGATGGGGCCATATATTATTGTAGCAAACTGAGGGATAAATTCCTTCATCTCGGAACACCAAGATGGATCTTCCTAGTCATGAGGTCCAGTCAATGGAAGATTTTTGAAGCATTACCTGTCCTAAAGGAAGCAAGTAACTCATGTACCATAGCCTGTATATATTTTCATTTTTCACAGTTTTTTGAGGTTTTAATGGTGAACCAAAAAGACTTGAATCCCGAAGCGAGGGCCCTAAGGTCTGAAAGGGAGCCATGTTTTTATTTTTTGAATATTCATCCTAGATATGAAAGCAGGTGCAGTTTCAGTTTTAGTTTTAGTTTCTAGAGAAATTTTTCAGTCTAGGGTTTAGAAGATTTGCCCAATGGATCAGGCACTTAGTCTATGGAGTTCTTTGCTACCTCACTTGGAGGATAGCATCCCTGGTTGGAGCTAGTTGTTAGCACCTTTTTATTTTTTGCAGCATAAAAACTGAATGTGAAAGGTGGAGGGTTAGACAACTACCTGATGGAAGCTTGAAGTACTCTCCATCCTCGACGGCCAGGTGCTAAGACATGAAAGGAAAATGTCTAGGAGGACCCAATGCAATAAAAATGGGATAATTTCGAAGTATGGGTATTAATATGCAAGTAAAATTGAGTAATGGGATAAAAAAGACCCTAAGTCCTATAGTCCGCATGTGAATAATGGAGAGGTTAAGTGCCATGTAGTACGGCACCGTCGATTGGGCATAGGAACAAGATCAATGGCTCCTGTCTATAGTCGCATGGTCGAGTTGCGAGGAAGAAAAGGCTTAAGCCGATGTGATGGGCTTTTCCCGCCAGACAAATGTCAACGCTGGAAGGCATCGCAAGGAGGAAAAGCGGTAAAAAGGGCCATTTCAAGCCCATGTGATGCCGTGATGGTGGGATAGGACATTGAAGATCTATGGTGGAGAATCCCTCGACTCAAATCGGACGATACACAACATATGTGGTTTCCCCCCAGGTCGATGGTTTGGATAACAAGGAGAGCTACATCAACGACTAGTGGAGGTTAGAAGCGCACAAAAGATAATAGGAAGGACCCCACCAGTAGATGAATGATCTAAGAGTTAAAGGGAGCATGAGGCCTCACCATGGATACGTGCTTGAGAAGAGATGGAGGGTTCTCATAGATAGTCGCATCAAGAAGTAGCATGCTGGATAACAGCAAGGCGAATGTGATGGACTTTTCCCGCTAGATAGGTGCAACTCCAGAGCCTATCGCATAGAGTAAGGGTGATATAAGAAACCATTTTGGATGCATGCGATACTACCTCATAGATGCATGTGGATGAGATGAACAACCCATATGAGAACTAGCAAGATGATCCGATGGTGGAAATAAAAGAGTTGTCAAATTAGTAGGTAAAGGGAAGCCAGATCCGATGGCGGAAAGTGAGCACGTGGGAGTTCAATGGTTGAGATTAAAGAACAGTTGGCCAAAGAAGCCAAAGGTTATGGAAACACAGTTATATATATAATAACGCCCATAAAAGTTGACATTTGTTTCGAATCCTATCGAAGTTAGAAAGTCTCTTGGCGTGTGGTAGATGACAAAGGCGACAAAACCTTCGACAGGGTGTGTGTAGGGCTTCGAAAGTGACAGGTAAGACCATGTAACCGCCATTCTCTGAAAATTTAAGTATTTTATAGTCATAAGATGGGGGAAGAGAAAGATTCTACTAATTCTAGGGTTAAGGTCACTCTGGAAGACAGAGACGTCGACGTATTTGACACATACATTCAGCTCTTTGTCCCAGAGATCAAGATGAGATTGGAGGCCTTACATGAACAAGGTATGGATATACATGGGGTTTTCATGTCGTATTTTGTTTCCTTTTTCCTTGACCAGGTACCATCTTTCCTTGAATTTGTATCATTGTGTTCCTCGAGTTACTCAGAACCCCAGAGGGTAATTATGGATGCCCATTAGTCTAGAGTTGTCTATGTTATAGATGCATCCGTTGTTAGGAATTCTTTTTTCATCTCCAAGTCACTAAACCTTGAGTCGGAAGGTTTTTATGAAGAGTCTGTGGTTTCCCTGTTTCGCCAAATTAGGCCTGAAAGTCGTCAAGATTTTTTAGCTAAATGCCTAAGACCTAGCTCAGAAATTGCAGAAAAGACATACCCCTTGAATGTCAGCCTTTTTCATGATAATTCCCAGTTGGTTTTTTCTCTAGTGGCTCAATTCTTAGGATTAGATACAGATCTTTGGGTAACTGAAGTCCAGTTGAGTTTACTTTTTAGGATTAGCATTAGTTTGACAAGGTCTGAGAATGGGCTCATCCCATCCCTTAAATTCGATGAGTTTTTGGCCAACAGAATACATGTACAGTTGAGCAAGTTCCCAAATGCTAGGTTTTTCAGGTACCAGACACAGCTTATGAAGATGATTATGTATAGTAGCGCGGAAAGCCCGCATTTTTCCCCACTGCTCGAAGTAGATGCTTTGATAGACAATGTCTTTAACTATTTTAACTATGTCTTGCTGCCTGTTTACAAACTCATCTTTGGGGAAGAGTTTCCTAGGGTATTTCCCAAGATGAAATAAATGATGTAGTTGAAAGACAAACTGGATGTCGGTGACTGGTTCCTATTGAAGGATGCTATAGTCATTAGGATGTATGGTTTTCTACAGGAGCCCTATGTTTTGCCCGCTTTCTTGACGTTGTGAATCTTTGCTCTTGAGTTTATCAAACAAAAACTAATCCTGGAATAGGTGCAGTTCCAAAAATTTAAGAAGGGCATTGATGTAAAATACCCTTGGAAGGTGGGTCCTTTCATATTAAAAAACAAGGAAGCTTTGCATGAGGTAGAAGTGTTATTGAAACCTACGGGGTTCAAGAAAGATGTGGCAGTCGAATACGACCCCTTGCACATTATTTCCAAGATAAGAAAAAATTGTAATCTAAGTGCTTTTGAACATACGGAACCAGAAGGGGTATTAAAGGGGCTGAATTTGTTGCACTAGGAACCTGAGGCGGAGGAGGTTGTGGAGTTATAGGAAGGAGATCTAATGCTGTCTAATTTTATAATGGACATAGATCAGGTGTCGAAAACTATACAAAAGTGGGCCAATAAAGAGACTTGGAGGAAGTTCAAGATATGGATACTGAAATAGGAATTGGAGACAAGCGGCCTAAATTGGAAACACAAGTTGAAGTAGTTGTTGGAGCCACTCAAGTTGAGTTGGTTGTTTCCCCCACTAAAGAAGAATTTTTTATTGTAGTGACTCAAGAAGGATTGACTGTTTCGATGGATGGTGAGAGAGAAGATAACGAGGAGCTTTCAGCTCCTGAGGTGCAAATTAAAGAGTATAGTTTTTAGGATGTTAAAGAGGGCGATGAAGCTAATAAGTTTCAGTCCAAAGCTGACCTGTGTGAACAATATGGATAGAATAAACAAGCCTCAACCCAAAGGCTATTTGATTTGATGCCAAGGGCTAGGAATTTGTCTAATACCGAAACTTCCTTAATGGCTAGCAGAGACATGAGAGATAACACTTTGAACATGGTAATATTGACATCGGACAAAGTGACTGAAATGAGGGTCAATTGGGAGAAGATACCGATGCCAGATAAAATACAATTCCAAAAGAAGATTGGGGATTTTATATATGAAGATTTTGTAAAAGTGGCATTGAAAAGTGACAACTTGGAAGTTACTGTGAGGAAGTTAGAGAGCCAATTGAAGCAAGAAAAAAGTGAAAACCGAGCTCTTCAACAACAGGTCAAGAAGATACAATCTGACCTAGTTATAAGTGACGGTGGAGGAAAAACCTTGAACAAGCTATTGGCTGAGAAAGATAAGCTGATTCTGAAACTGCTGAAGAAGGAGAAAGTTCCTAATATCCAGCTAATCGAGGCTCCCGAAGAAACAAACTTTGAAATACAAAAGGAAAACTTTTCTAAAGAATTAAGTTATTGTAAAGAAGAGTTGCTAAAGTTTGCAGGGAAGGAAGATAATTGGGAAAAGGAGAAAATGAGCCTTGAAAAGCAGTTTGATGACTTAAAAATTAACTTGTCCAAATTGGACATGCGGCCTACCAATGTGAACCAAAATGGAGATAGCAGTAGTACTGATAGCCTTGTGTAGGCTATGTCTCACATTAGCCTGAAGGATGTGGAAATTAAGGACCTGAAGGAAAAAGCTCAGAGGTTGAAGGAGCAGAATGAAAATAAAGAAGAAAAAGCAAAAACCCTCCGAGATAAGCATAATGAATTAGCTGATATCAATAAGAAGTTCACCCACCAAGTTACAGGACAACCAGCTTTGTAGGGTTGCAAACATTCAGTATGGGATCGAATTATTAAAAAAGCTGAGAGTTTCAAGCCATACTTGGAATTTATAAGAGTAAAATAGAAAACAATTAGTGATGTTTTCACAGGTTGTGCGGCCACGAGAGAAACTCTTATTCGGAATCCCAAGGAAACAACATTGAATGCTATTACTTTTTTGAATAGTTTATCAGACGAGGAAAGAATCAACTTGAATATTGGAAACCGGATCATGGCCATTGCAGCAACACGAAGAGTTCTGAGGAAATATGCACAGGTTGAATGCGTGGAAACCAGAGTAGAAGAGATGAGGAAACATGTAATAGATTTCAAAGGATCATTTGATAAGCTGGTAGAGATGGGGTTTCCATCATTTTGGGATAGTAATCGAGAATTAATCTCCCAAACAGGTTATAAAAACTTGCTCTAGAGCATAAGGATGGATCACACCAAGTTCAAAAATCTAAACCAGCTGCTTATAGGCAGAACTTTGATGGAGAAGATCTTTGAAGACTCCCTCCAGCTTCCCTTGCAAAGCACATTGAAATCTGGGTTATGGAAAAGGAGATGATGGATTATGACCTCCCTTCTGCTGAGCTATGGACTACCGTGGAAAGATACAAAAAAATGAAATACACTCTCCACATTCCACAATAGTCGTTGTCTTTTTAATAGTTGTTGTTTATTTGAGAATCAAAGATTTCTAAGAAACTTTTATTTTTAAAAATGCAATTTGTATATTTTTTGAGGTGACTACGAGGATAGTCAGCTAGAATAATTACTTCGTTATCTTTATATTTGTAGTTGAAAGTAAATATCATGTGGTAAAATATCGTTAGAGATGAAAAGCCAGTTAGAATGGTTCTACCTATTTCTGTGTTGTAGAGATAAGTGACAAATAAATCCTGATGAGGTGTCACTCAGTTGCAATAGTTTTCAGTTTTGATGGATCGAGCCTAAGGCTCAGGTCATCTATATATGTGATGTAATCAAATGAAAAAAGGTTGAAAATCTTATTTGAAAAACTTTTGGAATTTTTAGAACCAGTCTATAAGACATTTTGAGCTCTTTAATAAAGTTTGTAGAGCCGAGCCTGCGCTTTTCAGGGATTCTTGTGTAATTGGTCTGATATTCTGTCTTTCCTTTTCCTATGTTAATTGTGCTTCCTTCATCGTTATTCCATGTCTGTAATATTTCTTCATACTTGGTGCAATGTAATAGTTAAGTGGAATTCATAGAAATTATGCTCTGCTTAATCTCATTCCAAGTATTTCACCATTATTCTCTGCTAAAGTTGGTGTAGGATTCATCACTGTATTCCTTATATCAATGGATTGTTATTTTCTCTTCTGTTTCACCAATTAAAAGCTATTTTACTATAAGCTACTTACTACCTCTCCCCTATGTGAATGCATTCATAAAGCCTTTGTGGATAATTTTCAAGGTTTGTTTAAATGTGACTCCATTACCTAAATAAATATTCATATGTTTCAGCCAAACAACATTTAAATCATTTTTTTCCAGCAGAAATCTGATCTTCTGTATGTTGTAATTGAATATCTTGAATGATGAATACTGGTGTATGTTTTCATTGTTGAAGCCTTTGATTATTCCAGTTTTTCATGAGTTTATAGAGAGAGCCCTCTCTGTTTGTGTTGGGTCAGTAGCACAAGCTAAAGATTGGTTAGTGGTTACCCCGAATTGGCTTCTCTCACAACCTTGGAGGTTAATTTGGGTGTTAACACTTACTCTCCCCCAACCCCACTCCTCCCTCCTACCCCTATCCACCCCCCCAATTCTCTCTCTCTCTCTCTCTCTCTCTCAACCCCCCCACTAATACACCTATCCCTAATCCCCACCCCTTTCTCTCTACCACTACTCCCTAAAATCCCCCTTGCTCTCTCTTTGTAACACACACACACACACTCACCCCCCTTATCATACCCCTACAACTATCCACCCTCCTCCCTCTCTCTCTCCCCCTAACACTTAGTACCCCCCATATCTCTCTCTCTCTCTCTCTATCCTCCCCCTAGCCCCTACTACCCTCCCTCCCTCTCTCCCTCCCTCTCTCTCACAAACAAGTCCCAACTCCTCCACCTACCCATAAATCCCACCCCCTCTCTCTCACCCAACTCCATTACACCCTCTCTCTCTCATCCTACCTCCCACCTCTACCTCTCTCTATTTCTCCTCTCCTCCCACTAGCTTACTAAAATACTCTTTCATTCGCTCTCTCCCAAACCCCTCCACCTACTGCTAAACCACACCCATTTTTATCTCCCTCTTTATCTCTCTAACCATAACCCCTCTCCCCTCTCTCCCTTTTATTCCTACCACTAAACACCCCTCTCTCTCACACACACACACATACCTACTCCCCCTTACCATTACCCCCCCCTCTCTATCTATCTATGATAATCCCTCTCCCTCCCATCACTAATCACACTCCCATCTCTCTCCCTCTCTCTCTCTCTCTATCCCCCCTATACCCACCCTTCAGTCTCATTTTCCTTCTCCTCCCTAAACCTGTTACAACATAATTTTCCACCTTGTGAGTATCAACATTCTTTGGCCTGCAGGATCCATTTCATTGACTCAAATCCACTTTATATCCTTCAGACACTATTTTTCCCTATTTTTTCCCTTGTATGCTAGCTACATCATTACAGTGGACGTACCCACGAGTTGCATCACTATAGCCCACGGGTAGCATGTAAAATGGTAAAAATAACTACTTTATTACCTTTTACTCCCAAAAAGCGGTTATTGGGTGACCTTTGACCCTCCATCATCCCAAGAAACACCTCAATGTGTCCTTTCACTTAGCTTTGAGAGGACTATATGTTGAGCACATATGACTTATGGACGGGAGGAGAAAGAAGAGCAAGAGAACTCTAGTAGATTTTTGCCCTATCTTGAGTCTACACTCATTGATCCTTGTAGTTGTGAACCCTTATGTTCACCTTCAAAACTCCTATCATAGTTTGAGTTTGCCATTCCATGGAGGATTGAAGTGGTGGAGGAACAAGTGGATCGATCCAGATCTTGGTTCATATTGGTTACTGGCAAGAGGCCGTATCACATTGTACTTCTTCTTGTTTATTAATAGAAATACTCATATTCTCATCCATTAATGTTGTGAATGTTGTTTATTCTACATTGGGTTGCATTTACTTATAATATCATGGACCGTTTATATTGATGATGTTAATGTCATTTATATATTATATGTACTTGTTGTATTATGGTTGTTAAGACTAATTTGCAGATTCAAGTGCACGGATTGAAAGCTCCAACAGGGATCTACATCAAACGTTTGGATCCAGGTTGGTTATATTCTTCATTATCTTAGCATTGTCATTTATATAGCATAGCATTGAGAATTGAGTTAATTTCTGGTAGTCAGCTGTCTATTGTGGTCTACCCCAAGCCATAGTGAGTTTTCTCCAATACAGAAATGGTGACCCCACTGGGGAAAACATCCATGTTTGGGGATTTTTTGAGCATTAGTCCTTAATTGGAGTTGTTGTTTGTCGAAGCTCTGTGTCACTAATTGGCTATTGAGATACACTATAGAAAACTTTATTTTTTTTAGCCGTTAGACTCTTTATTTTCCCATTTTCCTTTCCTTACCCGCGGGCTAGCTTTGCTCTGCCTGCGTACACCTGCCTCTGTTTACTCTACTACTCGTACAACTCCGGCTTTGGTTGATTTATGACTTTTGGTTGTTGCTGGGTTGGATTTGGATGATCCTAAGTCTTTGTTGTCCTATTTCTTGAATGTTCCATGCCTTGGTTGTGATCAGAACTCTTCTTTTCTCTTGGTTGATCCTTGTTGGTTTTTTACCCATCTTTGGATTTAGCCTTCTTGGGTTTTTCCTTTTGAGCTCATTGATTTGGCTGAGTCTTACTATTTGGTATCTGCCAGGTTGTCTTAGTGATCTCCTTGGCATATCAGTGACTAGATAGTAGGATTTTGCTTGCCTTTTTCATTTCCTTATATTGAAAAATACAAAAAAAAACACATATAGTTTTGCATTTTCCTTTTGCTTATAAGAGAAAATACAAAAAAAAATATTTTACTTTCATGTACTGCTTCTTGCATTGAGTGGTTGCTGCCTTCATTTAGGTTATGCTTGTGCATCGAAAATATAAAAGATTGCATTTTTATTTCAAAACCATTGGATTGATTTTGCATGTTAGTGACATTGTTTTATTGGATAGATGAGTCTAGGATTTGACGATTTTGCATACTATTGAGTCATACACATCACTAGTTTCATGACCATATCCCTTGAGTAACCACAGCCACTAAAATTAATGCTTAATCTTAAAATTGATTAGACCGATTTTATTTATAGGGTACACCAATTAGCATAGGTTTAGAGTCTTGGAATAGATAATTGTGAGTTAACAATCCAAGACTACTAGACGAAACATTAGGTGTCTGACCAGGGAGTGAAGGAATCCATGGTATATATCGGTGTTCTCAGTAAGCTCTACTCAAACCAGAGTTAAGCACGAGGTCACGTGAGGTTGGTTGAAGGGATATCCCTCTGATATCGACTGAACGTGGGAGATATTTCCAGGATTTGTTCGTATCTGGGGACTTTTGGGGGATTTGACCCTCATTGAGTTTCAGGCTCAGCTACCCTTCCCATACAACGGATCCCACCTGCGACTATCCCCCTGAGCATTGGTTATATTGCGGTGACCATAGTTTCCTTACCTAGGTATCGCATAGGGTACTTGCAGTGGTTATGATGTTTGTGTCCTGAGTTAGATAGGGATTGGATAGCACAGTTGTTTATTGCCGAGGGTTATGGCCCTTTGCACACAGTGAAACCTGGGTGTCTCTATAACTTATTCTATTACCTCCGGATATAGTTTGGGAATCTCAAGCGTCTCCTAGGTGAGACATACCGGCTCTAGTGTCGGGAGCTCATTTAGCCACTCTGTTCTTCTGCTCTTGGCTGTAGTTTCTCTAGGTGTGTGCTTTTGATTTACTATTTTTTATCGATAGTTGGCCATTAGGATATGTTGTGATTTAATATTCTCTTCAGAGATATCGTGGAGTGAATTCCTACTATCCATCGATCCCGTCAGTTAGCTGGTTTAGAACCAGCCAAACTTTCATGCCGTGTTGCTTGGGGACGTCGGAGGGCTCCTTCTGAATCTTCGAATTCTTATGAAACATACATCATTGACGTTATAATGGCTGCACACTCTAACATAGGAGAAATCCCCATGATTTCATCAAGTGGAGTCGAATACACTTCAGACACCCCCACACCTTGAGAGGCCTGGGGGGGTGATCCACCTGAGACTCGACCTATTTCGATTTGGCCTAATCCACTTGAGAACGATATGTTCGATCCTTCGAATATGGATAATTATCTTTATGGGATGCCAAAATTACCTAATGATGAAGATCCTGTGACCAACGTTAGCCCATTCTCATATAGTATACCTGGTTTCAACACATTTGATCCTCCCACTGCTTTTGGTAGTCATGATGGCACTAGTCATGGTGTTAGTAACACTGGACTCACTGGGGGCAATACCCTCGCCGGGGGCACCACGTTGTCCACTCACACACATAATATGGGGACTGGTCATAATCCTCCTAACAATGCTAATGTTGGAAGAAGACCGCCTCCTGGGACTGCCCAACCTAATAGGAACACTGTTCAAAACACGACTCACCATCCACCACCTAACACACATATTGTTACTCGTCAACCCAGGACCAATTTCGCAAATATTAATGCTCCTCCTAACCACGAGGGTGGACATATACCGCACACTTTTGCATCACCACCGCTACTAGTAATGCTAATGTAGGAGGTGGGAATATATCTTATCTTCATGGTCATAACGCCAGCATTCCTGCTACTAGTAACACCAATGTTGGGGTTGGGAACACTTCTCATGCTTATGGTCACCACACGACTGCTCACGCTAATCCTAATGCTAGGGGTGGGAACATGCCTCACCATTATGGTCATTACAACTTGGTTCCCACTACGAATAGTATGTATATGCCCAATACTTATGGTGGCAACCCTTACTACAACACAGTCGGTGCTGGCCACCAGTTCAACCCACCTCAATATGGTGCCCAAAATACTTATATGCCTACTTACTCTCATATGGGTCCGATCGGGGGAGGTTATCAACCTTATGGCCATGGTCAAGCTTATGGTCTTCCAGGCCCTCATTATTAGCAGTTTAATACTCATGGTCAAACCTTTGGTCCACCTTATAATTCGGTTCCATTCAACCAACCTTTTATGGGAGCTTATAATCAAGATTTCTAGCCGCAGCTCCCGTTCCTTGCACATTTGAATCTTTCAGATCTTTTGAAGCTCATGAATGATCCAATATGTCACGACCCTAATTGGCCTCCGGTCCCTACCAAGCTCCCTTTGGACATTCCTGAGTTTGAGGGGAAAGGTGGTGAGGACCTGGGGGTTCATGTCACAACGTTCCACCTTTGGTGTTCTTCCAACTTGTTGAATCACGATTCCATTATATTATGACTATTTCAATTCACCCTCATGGGGGCAGTTGTGAAGTGGTATGTTGAGTTTCCTGGGAACAATTATAGGGGATTTAATGAGATCACTTTGGTTTTATTGGACCATTTCTAGTTGCTAGTTCGCTATGATACTGGTACTGAACTTTTGTATACCTTTCGTCAGAATAAAGCCACACATATTTCTGACCATGTTCAAGAATGGCGTCGGTAGAAGAGATTAGTGAAAGCCAACATTCCTCCAGAATTTCTGTTGCAATGGTTCCTCAAGTCCCCACTCCCATACATTGCTAAGGATGTTTCGATGTCTGGAATTGTGACTGAGGAACAAGCCATCTTGAAAGTCTAGCAGTTAGACCTACTATACTCTTAGTCTAACATTTTATATGACATTAGTCCTGACACACCGAGAACATGCCATGAGCCCAAGTGAGTTCCTGGACCACATGCCAATGGCATCGTAGGATCTGTAAGTACTCGTCCTATAGATTTGGTGGCTAATCAAATACAAAATTTATCGCTAAACCAATCTACTCCCGGATAGTATCACACCTTGTCCACTTCCACCCCGTCGTCTGATGTACACAATGTGCAATCAACGAAACCGTTAGGTAACCAACAACTTGGTGGTAAGAAAAAGGGGAGAAACAACTGTAGGGGTGGAAACAATGGGAATAACAATAACATCAATCACAATACTCATCGTAAAGAGAATGCCAACCCTCCTCAGGAAGGTAGAAATGCTGGTGAGGACCATAAATTAGGCATAAGGTGAAGTTTCCTCGCAATCTCTATGGGGAAGACCATCTTACTCACGTATGTCCTCGAATTGAAGAAGCATCAAATCATTTGGCACAGAGCCCAGCTATGTTGAAGGATCCCTTTCCTCATCATCAAAACATGGCTTCGCATGCTCCCACCACTGGTTATGGACCTACAGAGATTAAAACATCTTCTTCCAATACTAGTGGTTATGGATGTGTGAATATGGTTCAATCGGAGGTTAGTGTTGCCACTCGTCAAAGTGATTATGGTGCACCACAACCTAATATGGGGAGTGAGCCTCCCCCTCCTCCTGACAATTCCTTGCATATAAAGAAGCCCTCTAATATGCCGCAAATACTGAAAGGTGTTCTTAAGCGCTCTACGCATAATCCTAATGCTCGAGCCGCCCATAACTACTTAATTGTGTAAGATTTGGGCCAAACTCCATGTGCCATGTCGGCTCTTGAAGTCTTGCAGGCCTGTCCTTCTCAAAATCATGCCCTTTTGAGTTCATTAGGAGTTCACGATGGGGGAAGTCCCAGTGTTATCAAGTTCGATACTACTGATGTTCAACCTTGCTTACTTTAGCATGTGGCTTTTCAAATCCAGGTGGCGTGCCTTCAGAATTTTGTCAAATGTACTATGGTTGATGAAGGTGGTTCCAAGTCAGTAATGTCGTTAACTTATTGGAAAGCTCTTGGCTCTCCTCCTCTACTCGCATCTAGAACAACGCTCACTACATTCGATGGTTGGTCATTTAAGCCACATGGAATTATCCCTTCCCTTGTTGTTTGCTTGGGAGGAAAATATTTGCCTATTAAAGTCGAGGTGGTTGATGCGCCCATCGACTACAACCTTTTACTAGGTCAGAATTGGATGTACTCTATGAAGGCTGTCTCATCCACTGTATTCAGAGTTATCTGCTTTCCTCATGAAGGCATGATAGTGACCATCGATCAGCTGGATTTTGTTAACACTCCTTCCAAAACATCCATGGGATCCATAGTCCCGCAAGTTACTGATTCTCAACAGGCAACTGGGAACATAGGTGTTGGTATGTATCCTGCATTGATGGGAACTTATAGTTTCCCTGCACCTGTGAAATTGATCGGAACCATTTTCGATGATGTGTCTCCTCCTTTGCATAGTATGCCATTTCGGACGTCCTATTTTAATGATCCATGGACTTTACCATCCATGAGTTCTACGTCTGGAGATGTTACGCATGTCGGGATGGCTATGCCAATGTCTGTAGCTAATCTTACTTACTAGCATATTCAACAAGCCACTGCAGAACCGGATCTCTCTTCTTCCCAGATAGTTGAAGAAGATCCTGTTACACTGCTAGTTTGGGTAGCCAACTCATCTTGTTCACACGACTGCCTTGATGATATTTTTCCTTCTGATGAAGCCATTATGGAGGCCATGTGTGGTTGTGAGAAGCCTTGGGAGGATATGCACCATCACTCTTATTTCCTTCCCAACCTCGAGCTTGCCGAACAAGAAGAGTTTAGGATGACTCTAGCAGAGATGGTTGGCCACTGTGTAGCTCTTTTAGGGTCACATTATATTTTTGTGGAGGGGAATATGGCCAATATTTCCCCAACTGTGTCGATCAACATCTCTCATACTCCCGAAAAAGTGGATAATATCTACATCGGTGTGGATTGCACTTCTTAGGAGATTGCTATTTACATTTATTTGTTTACAGAACTCCGGGAAGCTTTCACTTGGTCATATGAGGAGATGCCAGGAATAGACCCCTGCATTGTTGAACATGATATTAGAATGTATCCCAACACTAAACCGGTTCGACAATGCCTATGTGCTATGAACCCTAGGAAGGCAGCCGCTATCAAGGCAGAGGTGGAGAAACTGCTCCAAGCTGGTTTCATCTACCTCGTTCCCCTTACCGAATGGGTGTCAAATCCCGTTCCTGTGGATAAGAAGCAGGGAATGATCCATGTATGTGTTGAGCCCAGAATTGGCCCTTTTTGACCATCATTTATCACTGTCCCTTACCTTGTCTTACACCAATTACCTTGGCAATTCAACTTATTGTCCTTATATATTCCCCAAATTACCAAGGTATGGCCGATTATTGTTTTATTGTATTAATACTTATGATTGTGATGATTTAAGCTATGCATCTCTTAATTCGTGCTAACATGATGCAAATTATGAAGGTAGTAAGATAAATGGACTGCAGGAAGATCGGAGCTGAACAAGTCACGGAGGAAGGGACGTCCATTGCTTAAGGAAGGTTCCTTGGGGCTCAATTCGTCAATCAAGGCACAGTCGTGGCAGGGCAGCTGTAACATAAAGTTCTATCTTAAGTATGTCGCTGCTCAAATCCAGCTGTGAGCTGGAAGGACCGCCACTCTTGGGACAGTTGATAACTCCTCTTATATTTGGATATTTCAGTTCTGCCACGCATTGTAACAGCTAGATTATTTAGGGCGCCTGAAGATCATAGATCTTCATGGCCGCCCAATTATAGGTTTAGATGTTGCAACTGTATGTATAAATATGTGGTATTACCTCGATCGAGGGGTTGGACAGCAATGAATTAATTCATCTTGTATTAGCAGTGAAGCCGAAACTGTGTACTCATCCTTCTGTTAATATAAGGAGTTGCTTCTGAGTTAAAGAGAGTGTTGTTCAACCAGCGTCTCTGTGTGAAGACTGGGCCCGTCTTCCACAGAGATTGCTGTGTTAATTTAGGATTTCATCTTTCTGTTGTGTGATGATTTGATCTTTCTTTTGTACGCAGCAGCAATATTCATTGTGTGGATTTCTCAGTAAATGATTTATTTGTGAGATTGGTGAATGGTATCAATAACAGTCGACTGAGTCAGGTTTGTTTTATATAATTCAATTTCTGTTCACACTGTTGTGCTCATCCTGCAGCTGAAACGTAATCCCAGAAGCTCCTACGAATTAGCTTTCCTGTTATGTGTTGATTGATTTATATTCTGCAATTCAGCATCTTAGAACAGTTGCTTCAATCTCCCTTATTAAATTCTAGAGTAATGTTCAGGTCATGCTTCATGATTCCCAGCTTGATTTCATTAGACAGTTAATTATTTTAGAATGCAATTGAGATTTCCTTCCTGCAATCGTTGATTAGATCTGATATTCGTTCTGCTTGATGCATAATAGAAAAGGATTGTAGTACAGCAGTTAGAAGGCAATTGGGATTGCGTAGATTCTTGGGATGAACATAGATGATAGAAGATAAAAGTATTCACTTCTAATGGTTTGTGTTTAAGCATATATTGTGCACTTGTCCTTTGAAATAAAAAGACTTTCTCGGGTTGACAATAAATTTCATACGCTCTGTGTGTTGATATTTAATTATCTGCAATTAGAGTGCTTGACATTTTGGCGCCGTTGCCGGGGAAGGATGAAAATTAAACACTAGTCATTAGTTGTATCTGATAATTGCTTTTAGTCAGTCTTTTGGTTGCTTTTGAAATGATCTGCTTCGCATGAATACGAGGGGGGTAAAACGCGATCACCTCCCGACCCCCAAAACCCCACAAATTACTAACAGTACAGGTGGTTCGGGTCGTGGTCGAGGTCCACCGCTGGGCAGAAGAACATTCATTGACGACCTTGTTGACAAAACTGATTCATCTGTCAGATCTCGTCAACAGGCGACTCCTATCAAAAGAGGCCCTACTGATCCTGGAGCGTTAGCATCAGGATCTACAGTGGAAGATACAGGAGCAGCGGTGATTTCTGCATATACTCCTGCTAAAGAAGGAACAGCTGATTCGGCTGTTGCAATTAAGGAGTACGCAGCTGTTACAACCGAAGAATACGCAGCTGCTGCAACCGAAGAATACGCAGCTGCTGCAACCGAAGAATACGCAGCTGTTACATCCGAACAATACGCAGCTGTTACAACTGAGGTAAGGGATAAAGGAACAAACGAAGGAGAAGATACAGAAGAAAAGATGAATAACAGACATGAGAATGAAGAGGAAGAAGCAGTGGTACAATACCATCATGAAGATAATTCCCCGCCAGAAACTATGGCTACATTGCAATTCCCAATACAGCAGCTCGAGGGGACAGCTCCTATGAAAAACATCTCACCGTCGGTGTTACCCCGCTTCCATGGCAGGGCGGCAGAAGATCCAGACGAATTCCTGTTTGAATTCGATATCCTCTGTCGCAGCTATGATTATGTCACAGATGCTCAAAAGTTGAAGCTTTTTCCTGCCACCCTGAAGGACAATGCATTACGTTGGTTCATGAGCCTTGGGGGAGGAACTGTTGCCAATTGGAACAAGATGAAGCAAGTGTTCCTGGAAAAATATCAAGAATATTGCAACACCAGGGACAAGAGGGAGGAGTTATTCAAGATGGTACAGAAGGAGGACGAAAGCTTGGAGGATTTTGTAGAGAGATTGCTGTACAATGTGCAGAGAGCTGGACAGACGAACATGGGACTAGATGTGCTTAAGATAATCTTGCTTCGAGGAATCAGGGACGATTGTTTAGACATGCTAAATTTATTAGGAAAGGGGGATATCTCTAAAGAATCTTTTGAGACAATTGTGGAATTATGTAAGAGATATTCCAGGGGATCTTCTAGGCATAATAAGCAGCATAAACGAAATAACCTGGAACGTGATGTCTTCGACAGAACTCAGAAGTCATCCAATGGGGGAGCTACACGTGCAGAGATAGGCAATCTTCTTGAAAACTTTAAAACAGAAATGATGAGCTCTATCTCTTCAGAGATTGACGTCTTGAAGGCCAAGCAAAGACAGGCAGTGGAGGATCTCACACTAGGGGTGTTTTGTCCCCGATGTAGAAAGACTCATCCACTGAAAGAATGCCCCCTTGACAAAGTTCAAGTATGTCAATTGTGCAAGCTGAATCATGATATGAAAGAATGCCCCACGCTGCCCCAAGTGAAAGCTGTTCTGCAGGCATCAACTCCAGAGGTGGATTCAGCCTACTTTATTGCACAGAAGAAACCCTGGCAGCCCCGGAATCAAGGTATGTCTCCCGATTCATTTCCATTTTTGAATAATTTGAATAATTGGAATACTAATATGCAAAACGTGAATACACAATTCCCTTCAAATTATGCTCAGTGGAATTCTCCTCAACCAGCGATGCAAGGTTATAATTCATGGAGTCCTTGGACACAGCCACCTCATCAACCTACTTCATGGTCTCCTGGATGGAGGAACTTCCATCCTGGGAATCAGTTTCCTCAACCACCTCCACCTCAACAGTTACCGTATCCTCCATATCCTCAATTTCAGCAATATCCTCAGTACCTACCTCAGCAGTCGCAGCTGCAGCTGCAAAATAATCCTGTGCCTAACATACCGATACGGCCTCAGCTGCCTGCCCAACCTAACCCTAACCCAAATAATAAAACAGTCCAGCAACTGGAAACTCTCAATATGCCAGCCTACTCTCTCTCCCCCGTACCTTGTAATGACATTCGCTTACGGTCTGGGAAGGTAGTAGAACGTGTAACTTCAGAAAATATTCCACCAACTGTGTATGACAAAGGAGAGAGTTCCCAGCATCCTTTTGATCCGGTTCCTATCATTGAATATGCTGAGCATCCCTCAGAGGGGAGGGCTGAAACATTGAACGATGAAGTGGATAACACGCAGCCTACCCAGTTGGTAAGGCAACCACCTTACCCTGAGAGATTGATGCTGCCACAAAGAGGGGGGAAACCTCAGTTCAATCTCTTAGGAGAATTGAAGAACCTTTATGTTAAGATTCCCCTTTTACAAGCTCTTCAAGATGTACCTATCTACGCTAGAACTGTTCGGGACCTGTGCACTAAAAGACCGGGAAGGAAACCCAGAGATCCTCCTACTGTTCATGTTATAGGGAATTTATCCGCTTTAATGACTGGAAAAACCCCTGTAACTAAGTATGAGGATCCCGGCAATCCTACTGTCACTGTACACATAGGACAAACGCAGATACCCAACGTACTAGTAGATTTAGGAGCTGCGATCAATGTTATAACGATGGAGACTGTAAAAAAGCTCAGATTCACCAATATTAGACCGACCCCTACTATCTTAGAACTGGCAGACAGATCCACCATCAGACCTGAAGGGATTTTGGACGACCTCGTTATTTCAGTAGACTCGTGGGAATACCCTGCCGATTTTCTGGTATTACAGCCAAAATCACAGCTGGGGGGACATCCATTGATTTTAGGGAGACCTTGGTTGGCTACAGCTGATGCTTGCATCAGCTGTCGATCAGGATCTATGACTATATCTGATGGCATGGAAACCAAAAATCTTACCCTGTACCCTCCAGCAAGGCCGAGTCTAGAAACTGAAACCTCCCTTTGGATAGAACAAGAAGAAGAAGAAGATGTTCAGCCATTACTAACAATAGGGAAGGCACTAACTTTTAAAAACGAAACAAAAGACGATGCCATTAATAATTTCATTAGCGAACCTGCTTCTGTAGACAAGGAAGTTTATCAACTTCTGAACAGTACCCTCGGCAAAGAAGAACAAGAACAGCTTACGGAGGAAGCACTAGCCAATGACGCAAATATAATCCCAGTATTGAAAAGCTCGAGAAGTATTCCTATTGAGGTAGAGCCTGGAAGAACTTTGAACATCAATCCTGCTCTCTCCTCAGAAGAACAAAAGCGCTTAACCAATCTCTTGAAGGAACGTAAGGGGGCATTCGCCTGGGAGTATACAGACATGAAGGGTATTCCTTCTAGTCTGTGCACTCATCATATCTATATTAAAAACGACTCCCGGCCTGTATGTCAACCCCAACGACGCATGAACCCCAATCTGAGGGATATAGTGAAGGAAGAAATCCAGAAACTCTTGGAAGCAGGATTCATCTATCCTATTTCAGACAGTGAGTGGGTTTCCCCACTTGTAATTGTACCCAAGAAAAACGGTAAATGGAGAGTCTGTGTCGATTATAGGGAGCTGAACAAGGCTACACAAAAGGATCACTTTCCTCTGCCCTTTATTGACCAGGTACTTGATAACTTATCTGGGAAGAAGTTCTTCTCCTTCCTGGATGGATTCAGTGGGTACAATCAAATCCAGATTGCTCCAGAGGATCAGGATAAGACCACCTTCACCTGCCCTTGGGGAACGTTCGCCTACAGGGTGCTTCCCTTTGGGTTGTGCAATGCACCTGCAACGTTCCAAAGAGCTGTGATTGGCATATTTTCTGAATTGGTAAATGATAGCATGGAAGTTTTTATGGATGATTTCACTCCTTATGGCAGGGATTTTGATGAAGTGTTGGAAAATTTGAAGAAGGTTTTAATTCGCTGTGAACAGGCTCGCCTCTCACTGAGCACTGAAAAATGCCACATGATGATGAGTGAGGGGGTGGTATTAGGACATTTCATCTCTACTAACGGTATTCAAGTGGATCCTTCAAAAATTAAGGTGATAAAGAATATACCAACCCCTTCAACTCAGAAAGAGGTGCGAAGTTTTCTGGGACATGCTGGGTATTACAGGAGATTCATAGAAAACTTCTCCAAACTTGCTTCTCCTTTGTTTTCATTGTTAATGAAGGATGTGCAGTTTGCATGGAGTACAGCATGCCAGACAGCATTTGATAAGCTTAAAGAGAAACTGTCCACAGCCCCTATTTTAAGGGGACCTAATTGGACCATACCTTTCCACATTTCTTCAGATGCTTCTGATACCGCCATTGGAGCAGTACTAGGACAGCAGGATGGTCAAGTACCTTATGCTATTTATTATGTGAGTAAAAACTTAGCCCCTGCTGAACTAAATTATACTGTTACTGAAAAAGAATTTCTTGCTATTGTTTATTCTATTAATAAGTTTCGGCATTACATTACTGGGTATCCTACATTTGTGCATACTGATCACTCTGCCATTAAGTATTTAATGAATAAACCTGTCACTAATGCCAGAGTAACCAGGTGGATTTTATTATTACAGGAATTTGATATTACTATTATAGATAAACCTGGAAAAGAAAATGTTGTTGCTGATTTTTTATCACGATTTACTAACAGTGATGACAGTTCACCTGTTGAGGATGCTTTCCCGGATGAACATTTATTTGCACTCTCAGCTCATTCACCCTGGTATGCAGATGTTGCTAATTATTTGGCTGCAGGGAAACTTCCGCCACATATGTCTAAACGAGAGAAAAGAAAAATTATTCAGCAAAGTGCCAGGTATTGTTGGCTCAAAGGCCATCTCTTTTACACAGGACCTGATCTTGAAATTAGAAGATGTGTAAGGGAAGATGAGATCTTTCATATACTGAAGGCCTGTCACGATGAACCTTGCGGAGGACACTTTGCAGATAAAAGAACAGGACATAAGGCGTTGCGGATGGGCTATTATTGGCCGACACTGTTCAGAGATGCTAAAAAATATGTTCAGTCCTGCGACAGCTGCCAAAGGATGGGCCAACCTAATAAGACAGACCAGATGCCTTTACAGCCCCAAGTGGTACTAGAACCGTTTGATAGATGGGCATTGGACTTTGTTGGTCCTATCAACCCTCCTTCCAAACAAAAGATTTACATCTTGGTGTGTACAGACTACATGACTAAGTGGGTAGAAGCTGTAGCTTTCGCTAAGGCAAACGACCAGGCGGTGATTGATTTCCTGTACAGTGAAGTTTTTACCCGTTTTGGAGTACCAAAGGAAGTAGTTACCGATGGCGGACCACAATTTATTTCACATCAATTTGAATCTTTGCTCCGGAAGTATCATGTGCAGCACAAGATAGCTTCACCTTATCATCCCCAGGCCAATGGTCAGGTGGAAAGCACTAATAAAGTTATCGAAGCAATCCTTACTAAAACAGTTAAAAGCCATCGAAGGGATTGGGCTGACAGACTTCCAGAAGCACTGTGGGCATATCGCACGACTTGGCGCAACACCACGGGCTTTTCTCCCTATGATCTGGTGTATGGTAAGAGTGCCATCTTTCCAATTGAATTTGAGATCAAGACCCTGAAAACAGCCATTGAAATGAACCTGGATGTAACAGAAGCCCAGAAAAGAAGATTGAATCAATTGAATGAACTGGATGAGAAACGATTAGCTGCGGTGGACCAGACTGTGCTGCTTCAGCAACAGAGATCTAACTGGCATGACCGATTCATCAAAAAGAAAATCTTCCATGAAGGAGACTGGGCACTACTGTACGACTCTAGATTCAAGAAAGATTTCAAAGGGAAATTACGCACAAGATGGCTGGGTCCATATTTGGTTGACAGGGTATTTGACAACGACACTGTTCGCCTGGTCACCATTGATGAAAACCGTATGCCATTACTTGTTAATGGCCACAGGCTGCGACTGTATCGGAAGCCCATTTCGAAAGATGCATTCATTTCACAGATTGCTGCTGATCCAAACTACCAATTGGCACCAGAGCAGGAACATTTTTCTACCTTTACCAAATCTTAAAATGAAAATCATATTTGCTGTACATAAATAATTCCTTGCTGTAGCGTATAATTGTCGTTTTCTTTCTTTTTGCATTTGATCTCTTTGCTTGCTGTTGTCTTTTAAGAAAAATTTTTCAGGGAAGCGCCAGGAGAACGATCAGTTTGGGGCCCATAATGAAAATCTCTCCGTGCCGTCCTTGTGTTAAAAAAAAAAAAAAAAAAAAAAAAAAAAAAAAAAATTTCGGCAGCTGCAACATATTTTCTGGCAGCTGCAACATATTTTCCGGCAGCCGTATATCCTTTTCCGGCAACCGTATTCTCCATTTCCCGGGAGCCGTAATGCCCTTTTCGACAGCCGTCAATCTTTTTCGACAGCTGCAACTTTTGCGGCTGCAACATCAGCGGCTGCAACATCGGTGGCTGCAACATCGGCGGCTGCAACTCCAGTTTCCGCGGCTGCCACCTCATCTTCCACGGCTGCCATCTCATTTTTCCGCAACTGCCATTTCATTCACCAGCTATGGCCACCTCATCTTCCACGGCTGCCATCTCATTTTTCCGCAGCTGCCATTCCATTTACCAGCCACAACCGTATTCTCCATTTCCCGGTAGCCATAAATTTTTCCCGTCCGCCGTCAAAATCTTTTCCGATAGCTGCAACTCCGGCAGCTGCAATCCCGGCGGCTGTAACTTCGGCGGCTGCAACATCTTTTTCGCAGTCGCCACATCACTTCCCGGCCGCCACCTCATTGACCAAGTCACTTCCACACCACAGCTGTCATTTCTTTCCAGCGGCTGCGACATATTTCCCATATTCGAAAAATCTTTTTCCGCCAGCCGTAAGTTTCTTCCGCCGCTGTAAAATTTTCCCGTGACAGCCGTAATTTTTCCCGGATATTGTGAATCTTTTTCCGGCTGCCACGAATTCTTTCCCGATGGCTGTAACTTCTTTCTTGTCAGCTGCAACAAGCTTTTTCATCGGCCGTGTGATCATTTCTTTGGCAATTTGCAGTGGTAACTCCCGTGTTAACAGAAGGATTGTTCAACTTGCTAATTATGACGCTGATTCAGCCCAGTCCTGCCGGCGAACTCATCATTTCAACCCGGAGGATGCGACGCCTTGTGTTTTACCAGCAAAGGAAATCAGTGCCTTATCCGAGTCATCATGATTCCACGTCTGATTGTGCACGCGTTCGGCTCCATGACGTCACCAACTCCATGCTCCACCAGTTTCCGCAGCCTTCCGACGCACAGTTTTATGAGGTATGGCTTTCATTTATCACGTGACTAAGTATTGATATCATGTAAACGAGATTGGCCGTACCTTCACTCGTACCACCATTTATATCTGATTGAACCTTTCCCTCATACGACGTAATACTAATAACTGCCACCTTCCCCAATTCAGCATGAAAATTTTAAACTCCTCTCTGCGCTTAACTTTCCAAATTAGTTCATTCGCTCAACGTCTCCGCTCAACGATTCGTGCATTCTCCGCGCTGCAACTTCTATTCTGGATCCTGTACTCTGTCGAAACAACAGTTCTATCTTGCAGCCAGGACCATGGGCATTCCAGTTCGCCATGAACCTTTCAATACCCGGGAACTTAGACGGAATTTGCAGGTTCTGGCCATTTTTCAAGCCGCTGGCTGGGTCGAGTTCTTTGAACGATTGGATGGATTCGACCGGGACGCAGCCCTGCAATTCGCATTGAATCTTACTAAAACACACTCCACGGTGTGGGGGCTGTGTATAGATGTTTCGGAGGTCATTATATCCGAGGTTACAGCTATCCCATTGGTGGGAAAACCTTGGTTTAACCGTCGAGTCCCTGCAACGGTTGCACGGGAACAATTTTTACTTCCAGGGGAGCAAGTTGAAGCATCCAGGAGAGGGATTGCATTGAAGTCACTGCCGCAGCCATGGGACCAGGTCGCTATCTTCCTCAAGAAATACATAACTTGCGAAGGTAGATACCAAACTGTGTACAACTCTGAACTTCCTTTGCTTTCTCATCTCCGTCATGGCATTTTGTTAAATATTCCATTTTACCTATTGCATGATTTGCGCCATATGGCAACATTCGTCCAATCTGCAAAGAACCCATTATCCTCCCTCACCCACCATGGCCTCATTAAGTTAATTATTAAAAGAACCCTGGCCCAACATAATATAACATGGGAGCAATTCATCACCCGGCCACAGCAACCTGTTCCCTTGAGGGTTATTCCATTACAGCAATTACTGGTTCCGCCACAACAGGAGGACCGGAGTTCCTCCAGTGAAGTTGGGGGGAGGGATGAAACGGAAGAAGAACCACAGAGGGCACAGGCAGGACCATCCGGGAGGAATGAAACGGAAGAAGAGCAACAGGGGGCACATGCAGGAACATCAGGGGTTGACAAAACTACAGAAGAAGAACAACCCGAGGCACAGGCAGAGCCGTTTGAAGTATATGAATCCCCAGCACAAGCAGAACCAGTGGGGGATGACACTGCATCTGAAGGAGAGCGAGGGGAAGCGCAAACAGAGCTGTCAGGCGACAATATAGATGAAACCCTCGTGGAAAACCTAGACAACAGGGCAGCTCCGACAGCAGAAGGTGAAATTGGAGCAGCATCAAAAGCTGCGACAATGGAACCTGAAGATGACGGAGCTAGAGCAATGGAGGACGACATTGAGCTGGTCACAATCGAGTCTTCACCGGAATGGGCAGGAGGAGCAGCTGTGATTGAAGAAGAACAGCATGGAGGGCAGGTAAATATTCCTTTAACTTCAGCTTTGCCTCCCTATATTCCAGCTCCACGAGAAGAAACACTACAAAAAGGAAAGTCACAAAAGAAACCCCCACAGAAAAGGAAGAGGGCCACCAATGAGTTTGATTTAGTGGCACCAATCAGAAGGAAACGAACTCGGTCAATCACAGCAGCAGAGGCAGCCAGAACAAAATGGGCAACCTTAGAGACACAGGTTGAACCCCCAATCCTTACACCGAAACCGAGGGATGCTCCACAAAGGCCAGTGGAGGAAGAGCCGGGGGTTGAGGGACTCTTGTATGAGAATGCAATGCTGAAAGAGGACCTCCAAGCACTTAGAAAGGAGCTGGAAACATGGAAGGAAATCTGCCAAAAGCAGGGTGGAAGAAAGATGTATACATTAATAGAGGCTGCAGACCAAGTGGAGGAAACAGCTTCTGCTGAAGCTGGAGAAAAGGATGAGCGAATACTCTGCCCCACCTGTGGGGAGATCTTTGAGGAAGCAGGCCATAAAATTTTACTTAGCACCTATTCAGCACAACAGCCTGCAGCCACAGAAGGGAAAGCAGTGGAGAAAGAGGATGCTGCAACAAAAGAACCAGCACCTTTAAACATCCTTGCTGCAGCTGCTACTTCCCATGATGCAGAAGTCATAGAACAGATGGGAGAAGAACAGGGAGTGGAGGATGCCCTGGAAATTTATAAGGAATGTATGGCAATTCCAAAATGCTCCCACGACATAGAAATCATAGAACAATTGGGAGAAGAACGGGAGATGAAGAATGCTCTGGAGCTTATAAAAGAGTATAGTGAGACCCCAGAGTGTTCTCATGACACAGAAATCATGGAGCCAAGGGATACTCTGGAGGATAGTGAAGAAGTTTGTGCTGTAACCCCAGAACGTTCCCAGGACACAATAATTTTAGAAGGAGAAATGGAAATGCAGGACAGTGACAAGTTGAAACAGGATGCTGCAACACAAGAACCAGCAATCCTGAACTTGACCGTCCAACCGACTGAGCAGACAGAAGAAGAAGCCGGGACAGAGGATATTCTGGCATTCAACGATGAACTCTGGGTGGTGACCCCAGAAAGCTCTCATGATACAGAACTCGTAGAAGAGGAGCTGCAGCAAAATAAAGATGAAGATGTAAGCCAGGATGTTGTCACACAAGAACCAACATCCTTGGATGCTGCAGCAAGAACCCCTGAACTGCAGTTGGAGGATAACCCGGGAGTAGAGATCATTCCTGATACACAATGGAGCGATGATGAACAGGTATAGACACCCTGCTCAGGTGACACTGAAATCTTGGAGGAGGAGCTGCAAATTGAAAAGGATATCCAATCTCAGCAGCCAATTGATAAAGAAGACACTGTTACACAAGAACCAGTGTCTCCAAAAGCAATAAAGGCAGCTGCTGAAGAAGGTTTAAGGGATGTTGCTGTTACACAAGAACCAGCAACTCCCTTGATAAGATTAGATGCGCTGGAAGACACTGTCCCACAAGAACCAGTGCTTCCACCTCCTACAGGTATCATTGAATTGGATTCAGATTGAGTGTGTCTTTTCAACTTCCCCAGGCATAGCATAAGAGAACTGCAGATATTAGCAAGTAGCGGGAGAAGGGGAACAGTAAAGTTGGGAGCTGCTGGGTTGCTCACAGAAATTTTTCAAAGGGATAGAGGGGATGCCTGATTTATCTACATTCTTTCCTCTTGCCTGGACAAGGTTCAGTACAATATTCAGATGCAGGTTGTTGCATGAGGACATGCAACAGGATAGTTGGGGGGAGATGTTGAGCCCAGAATTGGCCCTTTTTGACCATCATTTATCACTGTCCCTTACCTTGTCTTACACCAATTACCTTGGCAATTCAACTTATTGTCCTTATATATTCCCCAAATTACCAAGGTATGGCCGATTATTGTTTTATTGTATTAATACTTATGATTGTGATGATTTAAGCTGTGCATCTCTTAATTCGTGCTAACATGATGCAAATTATGAAGGTAGTAAGGTAAATGGACTGCAGGAAGATCGGAGCTGAACAAGTCACGGAGGAAGGGACGTCCATTGCTTAAGGAAGGTTCCTTGGGGCTCAATTCGTCAATCAAGGCACAGTCGTGGCAGGGCAGCTGTAACATAAAGTTCTATCTTAAGTATGTCGCTGCTCAAATCCAGCTGTGAGCTGGAAGGACCGCCACTCTTGGGACAGTTGATAACTCCTCTTATATTTGGATATTTCAGTTCTGCCACGCATTGTAACAGCTAGATTATTTAGGGCGCCTGAAGATCATAGATCTTCATGGCCGCCCAATTATAGGTTTAGATGTTGCAACTGTATGTATAAATATGTGGTATTACCTCAATCGAGGGGTTGGACAGCAATGAATTAATTCATCTTGTATTAGCAGTGAAGCCGAAACTGTGTACTCATCCTTCTGTTAATATAAGGAGTTGCTTCTGAGTTAAAGAGAGTGTTGTTCAACCAGCGTCTCTGTGTGAAGACTGGGCCCGTCTTCCACAGAGATTGCTGTGTTAATTTAGGATTTCATCTTTCTGTTGTGTGATGATTTGATCTTTCTTTTGTACGCAGCAGCAATATTCATTGTGTGGATTTCTCAGTAAATGATTTATTTGTGAGATTGGTGAATGGTATCAATAACAGTCGACTGAGTCAGGTTTGTTTTATATAATTCAATTTCTGTTCACACTGTTGTGCTCATCCTGCAGCTGAAACGTAATCCCAGAAGCTCCTACGAATTAGCTTTCCTGTTATGTGTTGATTGATTTATATTCTGCAATTCAGCATCTTAGAACAGTTGCTTCAATCTCCCTTATTAAATTCTAGAGTAATGTTCAGGTCATGCTTCATGATTCCCAGCTTGATTTCATTAGACAGTTAATTATTTTAGAATGCAATTGAGATTTCCTTCCTGCAATCGTTGATTAGATCTGATATTCGTTCTGCTTGATGCATAATAGAAAAGGATTGTAGTACAACAGTTAGAAGGCAATTGGGATTGCGTAGATTCTTGGGATGAACATAGATGATAGAAGATAAAAGTATTCACTTCTAATGGTTTGTGTTTAAGCATATATTGTGCACTTGTCCTTTGAAATAAAAAGACTTTCTCGGGTTGACAATAAATTTCATACGCTCTGTGTGTTGATATTTAATTATCTGCAATTAGAGTGCTTGACAGTATGCATTGATTTTAGATATTTGAACCATGCATGTCCAAAAGGAAACTTCCCCCCCCCTATTCATCGATCAGATCTTGGATGCTTGTGTGGGAAGTGAGATTTTTTTGTTTATGGACGGATTTTCAGTCTATAATCAGATTCAAATCAAACCCGAGGACCAATGTAAGACAACTTTCATTTGTCCTTCGGGAACGTTTGCATATCGGAAAATGCCCTTTGGCCTTAAAAACACCGGAGCTATGTTTCAGCATGCCATGACCTACGCCTTTCATGATCTTAAAAAGATTATGGAGGTTTTCTTGGATGACCTTGCTGGCCATTCTCACAAGAGAGTGGACCACCCCAAGCACCTCCGCCTGATTCTTGAACGATGTATACGTTACAAGATTTGATTGAATCCTAATAAATGAATCTTTGTTGTAAGGACTGGTCGCCTTCTGGGCTTTATAGTTTCGAAAGAGGGTACTAGAGTCGATCCTCTCAAAGTTGAGGCAATACTTCAGTTTCCTCCTCCGTGCAATTTTGTTACAACTTCAGAGTCTCCAAGGGAGAGATACTTTTTTGCATCGATTTGTAGTCAATTATGCTAATCTTACCAAAGGTTTCATGCGCTTATTGAAGAAAGACACACCTTTTATCTGGGATGAGTGAGCCCAACAGTCTTTCGACGCCCTTAAGAAAGCTTTGGTATCAGCCCTTATGCTTAGTCCACCAGACTTTGTGCAAGACTTTATCCTTTATGTGGCTGCATCTCAAGAGACGATTGGCATTCTCTTAGTTCAGGTTGATGACATGCTCGTCGAGCATGTTATCTATTACCTTAGTCAAAATCTAGTAGATGTTGAACTGAGATATACTCACATAGAAAAGATGGCACTTGCGACTGTCCATGCAGTCCAATGGTTACTACATTACATTTTGCTTAGAACTACCACAGTTGTAGCGCATATCAATCCATTTCAGTTCGTACTATCACAACACCTTATAGGGGGGAAGTATAATAAATGGATTGTGATCCTTCAGGAGTTCGATCTTGATTTTGCTTCGGCGAAATCAGTGAAATTGTTGGTGTTCACTGAGCTTATGTCGGACCTTTCGAGACATGATGAGGATTTCATTCATGAAGATTCCTTTGTGGATGAGCACTTATTTCTTATCTTGTCCAAAGACCCTTGGTATGGGGATGTCATTGTATATCTCCAAACTTTGAAGTTTCCTCCGCATTATTCATGAGACAAGTGACGACATGTGAAACATCACGCTAAAGATTATACTATTGTCTGTGACACTTTGTATCGCTAAGGAAAGGATTCCATTCTCCATTGTTGTTTAACTCACGAAGAAGCGGAGCGGGTGCTTAATGATTGCCATGCAGGGGAGTGTGGCGGTCACTTATCTGGGCTTGCTACAGCCCAAGGTATTATGCGAGCTGGTTACATTTGGCCTTCAATATTAAAGATTGCATTAACGCTATGAAGAGATGCCACCCTTGCCAAGTTTTCTCTCGGGATATACTCTTGCATCTAGCGCCCCTTCATCCAGTCGTCAATGTCGGTCCCTTCACTAAGTGGGGGGTGGATTTCATGGATTGCAAACTGGTTTTGGCTTGGGGGCATCACCATATTATAATGGCCATGGACTACTTTTCTAAATGGGATGAGGCCATGCCTACCATAAAAGTCGATGGTGCTACAGCAGCCCATTTCATGTTCAATCAAATCATCACTCGGTTTGGTATCTTGAAAGAGATTGTCACTAACCATGGTAGTCACTTTCAAAACAAGATGATGGAGGATTTGTCTCTTAAGCTTGGGTTTCATCAAGAACACTCATCTTCTTATTATCCCCAAGCGAATGGTCAAGTTGAAGCAGTTAATAAGTCTTTGAAGACCATTCTCCAACGTACCATCCAACAAAGCAAGAACAACTGGAACATCATGTTATAACCTGCTTTGTGGGCATATCGAACCACAGTTAATACTTCCACTAGGTTCTCACTATTTCAGTTAGTCCATCATGTGGAGTCAATTTTACCAGTTGAATGCGAAATCATTTCCCTTAAATTGGCCATAGAGCTCCTCCCTGATATGACAGGTATTGAGCAATGTTTAATCCACCTTGAGCAACTTGATGAGCAATGTCAAGATTCCGCTATGGCTATAGATGCCAATAAATGTCATGTCAAGGTTCATTATGATAGGTCTATCCGTCCTCGGCAGTATGCTGAAGGTGACTTGGTTCTCTTATATGACCAAGCTAAAGAACCCCTAGGGGCAGGCAAGTTTAACCCCATGTTTCATGGTCCTTACATTGTGAGGCATGTGTTGGAAAGAGGAGCCTATGAGTTGGAAGACTATGAGGGCACTGTCTTGAAGGATCCATGAAATGGGCTCTACCTCAAGTGGTATTAAGCTTGAACCTACGGTTCGGGCTAATACTTTTGTATACTACTGTATAATTACTTCTGTACATAGTTTAGTTTTGGTTTTGTTTTTGGGTCTACTGATTTGCTTTAGTTTGATTGACAAATGTCAATAGAATCTCCTACATTCTTATGGTTCGTGGATGGTGCTAGTCGTCATATGCAGTAGCTTGCTTCTACTGCCTGGGTTAGTTTCTCATCTGGCC
This sequence comes from Larix kaempferi, assembly GCA_027924585.1. Lineage (NCBI taxonomy): Eukaryota > Viridiplantae > Streptophyta > Pinopsida > Pinales > Pinaceae > Larix > Larix kaempferi. The sequence continues at coordinate 1,327,008 of BSBM01000939.1, forward strand.
ACCTAGTTGTGTCTTCAGGAGGTGCTTGTCTCGGTCCTACATATAACAATGTGGTCGAGTATAGTGCCATGATCGAGCTACTTCAGGATGCTATTTCACATGGTATCTAGTCTTTAGAAGTCCGCCTGGATTCACAACTAGTTGTGTCTCAGCTGAATGGTCAGTACTGTGTGAGGGATCCTACGTTACTACGGAAATTCCTAAGGGTAAGACTCTTGGAACAACATTTTGTTTCAATTACATACATACATGTTCCAAGAAGTGTTAATAATATATCTGATGCATATGCTAACTATGTATTAGATTGGCATTTGTCACATTCACCATGAAGCACACAAATAAAAGAAGACATTCACACATTTGTACATACATACATGTAGTATAATCAAAGAACCAAAGTTTTTATAAATAATATGTCCAAAATAGTAGTATCGTGATACAAAAATGGAGCCCATAGCCCTCAAAAATATACATATCGATACAAAAATGAGATCCTGAGATATCTACTCCCTACAAGGAGGCCTAGTTGTCACCCCGACAGGATGTGTCTCATAGAAGTACTGCACTGCATTTGCTATCCGCTACAGCAGTCGTACCCAGTTACTCGGCACCCCCACTACCTGGTGTTGCATAGCCTCTAGTAGTTGCGCCACATCTGCTTGTGGTACCCTGGCATTCATCCTTGATATGTTGGACCGTAGAGTTTGTAGTGTCCACTCTACTGCAGCACTTCCCATCTCATCAACCCTACCCCGATGATGATGTCTTGGGAAGCCATCGGGTCTCACTGGGCCCTTGTCTACATGCAAATAGTCAAACATTAATACATGATACTACGCCCAAAAAGATTTTTGCACTTACATCTATAATAAAAAGTCCATAAAAATTTAATACACACAAAAACCTAAAAAGAGTACTCACCAATGTCTCCGAACACTGCATCTAGTGGGAGTGGCATGTCCCGGTCCTGCCAGAAGTCTATCCCTTCATAAGGGTAGTCATCTCTCGCTATGACCTATCGATCCCACTAGTGAAAGAACTCCTCTGTATACGGTGATGCCTGATGGCCACCACCCTATCGTGTTAAGACCTCAGCCCATCGGGTCATTGCTGGGTCCCAGAGACTATGAGGAGGGACCTCAACCCTAAGACTAAACCCCAAAACCTACTCGAAGAAGAAGTTGCATAAAATACTGCCATACCCAAAGTTTTTCGCATCCCCCTGCTTGCACTCTGTCAGCTAGGTCTTCATGGACCCCAGTAGCGTAGTACACCAGTCAAATATTGTTGGAATAATTAAATCCTCCTAGATGTCATTTAATACATTGGTAGATCAATTTAATCATTTATGATTAAATTCCTATGTATTAGACTAGATTATTGCTAATTGAGGCCTTTTGTGGATCACAAGCCATCTATGGGGGGGGCCACCAACACCAAGGTGTGAAGGAAAAGCTACCAGGACCACTTGGGCACATTTCTAACTAATTCTGGATAAGATTTGGTGAGAAAGGCACTTTCCTAAGATTTGCTTCTTTTTACTACTTTTACCCTATGGGGAAAAGCTAGTCAAACTAGGAAACTTGTTTTTTACACCCATGACATTCCTTAATGTTTATTCCTTCCAAATTTTGTATTTGGCATTGTTTTTCATCATACATCACCTTCAGCTCACTAATTTAGCAATTCGTGAGCCCTTGGAGTGATTTGGAAAGCATACTTGCCACCTAGGGGGGATGAGCATATTTTTAGTAAGTCTGATGATGAGATGAATTCTTTGGCATCTTTAGCCATTCGAATCTCTATTGTAACATTATATAGCAGCAGCCTATTACTTTCATAAAAAGGCTGGTGTAATTATTATTCATGAGAAGTAATACATAATTCCATTCTTGTGCATTATTTTTGTGTCTTTGAGCAGTTGTGTGAGGTTTTTTATATGAGAGTGTGTAATTTCTTGGAGATTTCTTGGATGTGATCTGATTTTCACATGGTATTAGAGCCATCAACCTATTCCTTTCATATATTGATTGTCTTGCAGGATCCAACAGTCTCAGGAAGGGCGCACTGATCAATTCACTGTGTGAATTCTATTCTCTGCAGGGCGCATTTAAGCATCCAGAAGTGTTCTAAAATTTGTCTACAAGTTAATTTCAGGCTTCCATGGATCAGCCACATTAGATATCAGAGCTTAGGGAGCTCACTGCTTCATGAGATGAGCCTTCCAATATAAGTTTTCAAACTTGTTTTGCAGGTACAACTTCATGGGTTCGATTTTCGTTCCTCTTCTTACACCATTCAACTATGTTGAATGGAAGCCAAAGATAAGTGCATATCTGAAGAGTCAAGATCTCTTTGATGTGTCTATTGGATCTATTGCAGAGCTTGAATACTCAGAAGAGAAATATGGTTGGCTAAATGATTGTGATAGAGAGTTTGGAGCCATGTGTCTAGCTTTTTCTCCATGCATGGACTACCTTATTGATTATGTTGAATACCCAAAGGATCTATGTATCAAATTGGATAGAGTCCTTGGAAAGCACAATGAGGGTCATATTAGCAATATGGAGAGAAATTTTGACACCTCCTCATATGTTCTTCCTCCCCTTGTCTTGGCCTCAACCGTCTCCGAAGAAGTTGTTCTTGAAGAAAAAAAAATTGCAGAAATTTATTCACAATTAGTTCTTGTTGATGATGATCTCCTTGATTCAAATGCTTCTTGTCATGAAGCAGTAATTGAAGAGACTTGTTCTATGGCTCTAGAAGTTGAGAAATCAGACCTCTCTCCTTCATATGTGGCTGTTGATAATGAAGAAAGATCAACTAATAGAACTACCATTGTTGAAAAAGTTTTCATCCATTCACGGTTATATTTTGATCTTGAGAATGATAAGCTAGCCTTTAATGATTCTGTGCATATATCACAAGCTAATGGTGTGCAATATGTTGATATGTTGAATGATTTGAAGGCTATTTCAGATTTCAAGAGTGCTCCATTTGCACTCAACTATTGTGATCCCATGCTTTCTACCCATTCCTACAGGATGACTAGTGCATGTCCTCAAAGTCTCATTGAAGATGGAGACATTGCCATCACATTGGCATATTTTCTTGGATCTGATTTAACTTCCTATGATTTGAAGGTTTAGTTTCAAGACAAATTAGATCTTGTTGGAGCTGAAAATTTTAAGTTCTAGAATGGTCTGCATATTCATGGATTTGTTTAGTTCAAGAGCAAGCTCAAAGAGCTTCCAGATTTGCTTGCATCCACTAAAGGAGAATTCAAGCACATGTTCTTGGAGCATGATCCACTTCTTCCCAAGAGGAATATACCTCCATACATTTGACCAAGTTCACACCTACTTGAGTTTGGAGCAGCAATAATTTTTGGTGTACACATGTCTATTTTGAGGGAAGGTTTTTCCCATGAGGTTTTCCTTCTATCCTTGCTTTTTGGACTGACAGTACTATATAGGGTGACCAAGTCTTGTTACTGGGCCCTTAGTATTTCATTTTATTTTAGTTAGACCATATAGTCATATTTATGGGGGGGTGTTGGAATAATTAAATCCTCCTAGATGTCATTTAATACATTGGTAGATCAATTTAATCATTTATGATTAAATTCCTATGTATTAGACTAGATTATTGCTAATTGAGGCCTTGTGTGGATCACAAGCCATCTATGGGGGGGGCCACCAACACCAAGGTGTGAAGGAAAAGCTACCAGGACCACTTGGGCACATTTCTAACTAATTATATATAATATTTGGTGAGAAAGGTGCTTTCCTAAGAGTTGTTTCTTTTTACTGCTTTTACCCTATGGGGAAAAGCTAGTCAAACTAGTCAAACTAGGCAACTTGTTTTTTACACCCATGACATTCCTTAATGTTTATTCCTTCCAAATTTCGTATTTGGCATTTTTTTTCATCATACATCACCTTCAGCTCACTAATTTAGCAATTTGTGAGCCCTTGGAGTGATTTGTAAAGCATACTTGCAACCTAGGGGGGATGAGCATATTTTTAGTAATTCTGATGATGAGATGAATTCTTTGGCATATTTAGCTATTCGAATATCTATTGTAACATTATATAATAGCATCCTATTACTTTCATCATAACACTGATGTAATTATTGTTCATGATAAGTAATACGGAAATCTGTTCTTGTGCATTATTTTTGTGCCTTTGACTAGTTGTGTGAGATTTTTCATATGAGAGAGTGTAATTTCTTGGAGAGTTCTTGGATGTGATCTGATTTTCACAAATATCATAGGTTTCATGCACTGTGATGCATAGAACATAACTGGCCTCGATGCCTGGTGAAGAGCTTTGGATCCACTGATCTGCACTAAAGTTGCCACGACAACCTTCATACTCAAGTTGACTATGGCTCGGATGGGCACCTGACTTCCCACTGCTCGAGTATTTGGAACACAATATCTCTCCATGTAGTCTGGGATAGTGATCCCACCACCCACATTCTAAGATCGAAGGCTAGCCACCTCACCTCGGCAGGACAAACCTGTGATGAAATACATATCTTCCACCTCCAGTGAAAGTATTTGCCCGTCTAGGTTGAAGTTCTGTGCATCAACATCCCAATAGTCTATCAAACGACATAACAATAGGTTTTGGTCCCTCAAACCCCCTATGCTCCAGAACTTGTATAAACCACATGCTTGCAACGCTTGCTGTGAACACATATCGTTATGAACAGCCTCATCTACTAGGTCATGTTCCCTCTCCATCCAGTCTAGAACCATCCTGGAGTGAGAAAAAACAAAGATTTCAGTCAATTTCCTTTATAAAATCAACTTCACGACCATACCCATGGGAAAATTTGCATACAGTGGCGGGTAACCGCAGTCAACCTATGTGTTGATTGCGAGTATGATTCCCTACTCTCGACCTGCATAGTAGTAGCCCGCAGGTAGTGCTGAAGCCATTTAGGGATTGGCTAAACTAAAAATACAACCACTGAAATTTGAAATAAAAACATTGAAATAGAAGGTGGGGATGAGATTACCAACCTGCTCCTGATGGTTCGACAATTGGACGCCTGTAGCTCCCGGAATTAGCAACTAAATGTTGAGGTGAAAACTAACCACAAAACTCCAAATGGGTGAATAGTAAAAATGAATTGTAAATTGTAAATTTTTGTTACTATTTATAATTTTCAAGACCGACTTGTCTATAGTTTTTGCCATTTAAATGTTGTTATGGACTAATATAACGTCTTGGAGTAGCATTTTGTTGATGCCCCGAAGATCGTAGCATCAAGCAGAAAGGGATTCTCCCCGGTAAACTATCCCAACTAGATTGTACATCGTTTGGTATGGGGAATCCGTCCGGTTAGCGGTTCTGGCTACCGTTAGATTTGGATTTGTTTTCTTTTGCACTGGTTATGGCCCAATCCACTGTTCTTTTTTATTTTATAGTTAAGATGATATGCAAGTGCCTAAGCTAACTTAATCTAAATGCGAAACTTGAAACAAATCTGTGTCTAAAACTGAAATAAATCTAATCTATCCCTGCAATGAGCAAAACTATAAGTATGAGTAATGGGCTGAAAGAAGCATCTGAAGATCAACAGATAACCATTAAATCATAAAGATACACCTATAGCAAGAGATGAAGAATATAAAAGATAGCTTTTAATACATGTGAAAGCAGCCTATTACTCATATAAGAGAAACATTATTGCATGGAGAATAGTAAAATCATTCGTTGCACAGAAATAATTCAAACATCAGAGAAAGATTTTACAGTGATACATATAAATATCACCAGAAGAATGCAACAGACATCATACACACATTCCCAGGAAAAATGCGTCCTCTCTAGGCTCATATTAGGCAAATTCACTTTCTGGAAGCAAGTGGAAAATAGTTCGTACAAGCTTGAAAAAATTCATTTCCCTGCAAAAAGTCCCTTTTCACTATTCCCTATGCATCTATTTATAAGCTTACAAAATGCCTCTTGGGATGCCATCTGGCTTTTTACACTTGACTCTTAAAGACTTTACCTAGAAATATCAATTCGTGGCTCTTTTCCTAAAATAGAAATTCTTTTTCATAACAGAAAAGGACAGTTGTCCTTATGACTCTACATTTTAACCACAAGGAAAATTAAATCAAAATAAGAACAATGCATTCTAACCAATATGTTCATCCTTGGGGTGGCGCTTCTGCTGGAGATGATGTGCCTGCGCTGACTGCTCCTGCTGCTGTTGCCTTCTTCTCCTCTTCTGCAATATAATTGAACCAAATACTAGTGTCCCTCATAACCACATTTGCTAGGGAAGGGAGCAGGATCTTCTGGGAAGTCACATGCTTACCAAGCTCTACCTCAATACCATGAATTCCTTCTATTGCTTCCTGGTGGATCTATTTAAGAAAATGATTGTATACTGATGACAGCCCAATGTAATGATGGAGATCATCGGTGGCCATCACATCAATCTTCTTTACATATTCTATTTGAATGTCCAGCTCTTCCTTCAAGTCTGACAAATGCTGCTCTTTGCTTGGAAACTCATTGAGGGACTAAGGAAAGATCAGCTTGCAATTTTCATGGACTTCATCAATCTTTTGATATAGTTTGTTACCTTTCTCAATTGTTCCTTGGATCTTAGCCATCAGCTTGACACCATAATTCCTGCAAAACTCCATCAGGGCTATATCTTCCTTAAACTCATCCATAGATTGGAATGGGAAATGTTTAGGGAAATCCTCCTTCCCTTCTCTCCACTCCATCTAACTCAGGATGTTAGCTTTAATCCGAGTGTATTTGCCTTTAATCCTGATTGCTTCAGCATTGACTTATTTCAACCTAACCCACATGGACTTGAGCCTGCAAACCTCCTCAGTTATCAGTTCTCGTGTGGCATGCATTTGACTTAAGATGTCACAAGACTGGTCATGAAAGGGAGACATATCTATCAATCTGCTTTCTGCCCACTCTAACTGCTTAACCATTTCCTGCTTATCTAATTCTAGGTGAAAGAATATAGCTTCAGAATCATTCTTTTCCGCTTCTAGAACCATCATCTGGATTTCCAGGTGCTCCTTTCTTCATCCAGATGTCGATACTTATCCGACAACTCCTTATGATTAGCAGACAAGTGATTATATTTGTTTACTACAAGATCCCTGTAAGCTTGCTAATTAGCCACAGTATGTTGCAGCATGCGAGCTCTCCTCTTTGTTGACTCAAACTCTTTGACCATGTCAATCACATTATCTTATGTTGATTTTGCTGTCGACCCAGCAGTGGATGCCATGGCTATGGGAGATTTGTTTGTATTATGCATGATCGTGGTTTCTCACTGTGTGACAATGTATGCTTGGAAAATTCTCTTTATCCTCTCTTCCAATTTTAGGACCACAGTCTTCCTCTTCTTATAGTACACAAATTTATCCCATCGGGACACAATAGGATCTTTGGATGGGGTGAAAGGGATAATCAGGAGTTCTCTTATATGGACTTCTGCCTCTACGGGTGGGGTTTGAGCCACCTGAGACAAGTCTATTTCCATATCTTGGGTGCCAGAGCCACCAGCCTGATCATCTTCGTTGGCCTTACTTTCTTCCTCGGCATTTTGTTCTCCTTTAGGATTTTTCTCTTCTTCGGCATTAAGCCTTCCTTGCTCTTCCCCATCTTGCCGCTTATTCTCAATTTCTTCCCTCTGCTCTTGTTCCTGAGATTCCCACTGCAATCTTGCTTCTTCTGCCTCCTGCTGTAATCTTACTTCCTTGGCTTCTCTTCGTAACCTAGCTTCCTCTTCTTCTTGCTGCAATCTATCTTCTTCTTTCAATGTTCGTTCTTCAAGGGCCAAGGCCTCAGTTGCTTCCTTTTCTTTCTGCAGACTAGCTTCTTGGGCTGGGGCAGAGCTAGAGCTAGCTCCAACGCCGTGATGACAAATCTACAATTTAGTCATGTTTCTAATTCCTCTGAACACTTCTTCTTTGGAATCATAGTAATGGGTATAGTCAAAATGAGCATATACCTCCTTGCAATGCTTGACAACCTTGATCCGCCTGTCATTTCTATGGAATATTACCTCACCGAAGTGAAAAGCTTTCAACTCCTAAATGAACTCTTCAGCTGTTGCAACTCCTGAGAATTTATAGGCTCCTATACAAAAAGGCAAAGGGGGGAAGGAAGCTTTATGCTGCTTGTTAAGAACTCCTCCTATTCCATCAAGAAAAACCTGCCCGACTGCTTCTTTCAGGGCCACATAATCAGTGGCGTATTTTGGTAAAATGTATGGTGGATTGGTGCCTCCAAACATCCTAATATAAGTACCCTCTCTTGAGAAGTAGAAATCAGCATAATTCTCCAGGACTTCCATGGCATTCTCCGATAGGCAATTGGGCTCTTCATTTAACATTTGCTCATACAGAGGCATGATGAACTCTTCACAGATGAGCTTATAGTTTGGTCTGTAATTTTGAGCCCACATTATTTTATAGGCAGTGTATACCAGGGTGTTGGCTTGATCCCATGAGAAACCTAACTTGGGGAAAGGGAGCTTTGCCAAGATGCAATCAATGAGGTACGAAGACATGAAGAACTCTGACTTTTTTAAGGCTAAACCTTCTCTAGCTGCAGCCACAGTGGATGCTAGACTATTTGAGAGGATGGTATCCCAATCAAACACAGTTCCCTTGAAATCTATGAAGTGGATTATGGGGGCCCACTGTATCCTATATACAATGCCATCGGGCATACTGAAGATTCTGCTTAACATCAGGGCAATTAACCTAAAAGGAGGTCTTAGGCTCTGAACGTCATATTCATCATTATCTCTCTTCCTCAACTGCTTGCCTGTGATTAACAGACTCTTAGCCATCTCGAGATTATTCATATGTCCCAACCATTCATCTTTTAGTGCTTGCTAGGGACTTAAGAATTTGTAGGCTGCTGCAATATAAGCTAGATGGAACGAAGCGAATGCCTCTCCCTTGCTGTCCTGCAACACTCTAGTTTGTGGGTTGGCATGTTCCACTATCCACCCAATCACTTCAGAGCACGGCAACAATTCAAGGTGAGTAGAAGCCTTGGCTATGCTGAAAGTTCTGATGTTGAGGTAAATTTTCTCCTCTTCTAATAGCACGTCTGGGATATCTTGGTCCCTGATCATCCGGTAAACATCTCCCCACTGGACCTCGAGAGGGAAGCCAGTGGTGCACTTTGTATCTTGAAAAATAGTTTCTATCCTTGGTTGCACTAGCTCTGGCTCCATCATTTTAGCTTTATTTCTACCACCTTTTGGCATCATGGCTTATCCCTGTCAGCAACCATATGTGAATGAATAGAAAATTGTAAATCATTATGAGAGCAAAATCATAGAGAAAGACTATCATGCTAACAAGAAACAAAATTATACGGCTGCATGCTGGGGGGTAGAAAAACATAATGAGGAAGCAAAGAAAATATTTAACGAAACTACTTTTCAATAACTAAGGGAACATGAATGCATAATCATGGAAAAGGAAAATTATGGAGACTAAGTAGTCCAAGCTAAGTAGTTGAGCGATCGAGCAGCCTAGTCAGCTATGACGAGCATTGCTTTTTTGTTATGATAGTATTAAGTAATGACACATGGTCGACAAAAGAACATGGATTGAGTGTATCGACTCAGCTTAGGAAAGTCTACGATAGGACTGCAACTTGTGGTACTGGCTAGGCTTGACTAGTTCTTTCAATGGATTAACTGGGGATGATTAGCACTGGCTATGACTCCTAGCTACCAGTAATGAGAATTCTATGGGTTGTAGTGGCTGTAAACTTTTAAAAGATAGCATACTACGAGATCCCACCGGCTACGTAAAACCCAGAGAAATTCTTGACGCATAGATAAGACAAAGTTATCGATAGAACCCCTTACCTGGCAGTGAGACAGTGGTGCTATGGAATCGACGCGGCTACGAAAGAGCTGAGCTGGAGCGAATGAGTGTAGTCTCCCAACGGCATTATCTAAATCAAATTCTATCAACGGGATAATAGAACCCCCACCGCCCTTATATATAAAATTAGTACATGTGGGCATTTAATTGGGCAGGTGGCAAAATCAAAACGGGGTTAATCACCCGTACGATGGGGTCTTTTCAAACCTTTGGCATTTATGCGTAACCGTCGATAATGGAAGGAAAAGGTGAGTCTCGTTCGCTGTTGCATGTAGACTTCGTGAGTTTCTTTTGAAGCGTGGGTGGACTTTATGGGTTTGGGCGCGGTAGACTTTGCGGGAAAGATTAGAAAGACGCTTTGCTTTTGCAGAAAGGTTTGACAAGTTCTTCTGAAGTTGGTGAGCTAAACGTTTTCAGTGTAAACTCGTGAGTTTCTCCCGACATTTTGGGAAGACTCGACGAGTTCTTCCGCAAATTGACGAATGAATATGCAAAGTCTTTTCCGAAATGTGAATGGTCGAGTAACTTGGGGAAAAAACAACTTGTTCATCCGCTGAGTTCATCCACAGTTTCAGGAGAGAATGCTGAGTTCATCCGCAGTTTCAGGAGAGAATTTTGAGTTTTTCTGAAGTTTAAGAAATGCTAAGTGTTTTCGCAGTTTCAGGAAAAAACCTTAAGACTTTCCGTAGTTGCGGGTGAACATCCTAAGTTCTTCCACCATTTTGGGAGAGAAATTTGAGTTCTTCTGCAGTTTCGGGAAAGAATTGTGAGTTTTGACTTAGAAGAAAAACGTTAGTTTTAAAACAGATTCCCCACTTGAAACAAAATTAAGTTCAAAACGTTTTCCAAAGGAGGCTTAATTCTTTTAACCATAACGTTTTTAGGAAAATAAGCAAGGTCCCCAATATCTACAAAATTTTGGGGAGGGATGTTGCTGCAACAACACATTTTTTACCAGATCTCTTTGGTAGAAGTTGTTTTCAACTATTTCACACCTATGGCAGGTACATTTCACACCTGGCATATAGGTTAAATGTCATTTTCACATGCATTATTCATTTGACCTTTTGACCACTTTCACAAACCCTAGGTGCCACCTCGCTTCTTAACTGACACGAAACCTTCACACTGCTATAGAAGTGTCATTATGTGGTGGTAGGGCTTTTCCAAACATGGGTACCCTAGTTAGAACCCCTTTGTGCATTCTGGTGTTCATGCTGTTGTTTGTCCTTAGAATTGGGAGTCCTTTGTAGTCACGCCATGACATTGCGATAAAGACTCATACTCTACTTTGTCTTATGCTAGCCATCTCCCTTAAGCACTCCCCTCAGTTATATCATGTTGTGATTGCATTGCATCATCTTGCTTGCCGCTTGAGCCTTGTGCCAGCTCCCGCTTACTCAGTTATTAGTCTGGTGCCTGAGCACTTTTCCCTATCGAGCCTTGCAAAGCTTCCATTTATCCTTCACAGTTTGATGACCTTTTGACTGTAAGGGAACACACCCTTGAGTGTCCACATCCTGCATATGCTTCCTTGCATTGATCATAGGTATGTTCCACTACTTGGGACTAGTCTGCTCGCTCCTCGATACTCGTTCCCTCACTTGTTGTACTATAAGTAATTTTATTCTTTTTCAAGCTTTTCCCAAATATGAAAAAGTCCAAAAAAAAAAAAAAAATCCAAAAAGCCGGATGGGATTATGGTTACTACTTCTAGTTGGCAGCTGTTGTGTCGCCTTTGAACAGAGCATTCATTCCACCCCGTACATTATGAGTCGGAACTATAGTTGGACCTTAGGAGATATTCTTGTTTCTTAGTTTTCTCTATCGATTGGTTAAGCTTCCAGTCATTATGGAGCCCTTTGTGGTTCCTCCTGCATGACACAGTCTATATCGAGTCTATGCTTCCTGAGTCTATCCATCTGCTCATGCTCTTGTTCAAAGGAAGTCCTGAAACCAGAGTCGGCCACTCCTCAGATCTCTTGACTATTGCATGTCGGCCATCCTTATTGAGTCAGTCCATTTCACCTGAGCTCTTCCAAATCTTTCAGCGTAGTTGGTACCTCATGCTGGCTAATGGGGGATGCCTCAATTCCCTCCGTCCAACGAGTCTCGTTCCATCGAATTCAACCCATTTATTCTGGGACTTGAGGCTTAGAGTTTGGTTGAGTACGTTGAGGCTTGCAGTCATTAATGGCAGGTTCTCTCGCCATCGACAATTTTGGGAATAAATCAATGTCCCCTGATCGATGGATTCATCCTAGTGTTCGACTCCAACAAATTTAGTCACACTCCGATGCTTGTACTCCATGCCTTGATGCCCATTTTCATTATTGGTGGGTTATTTCGCATCTATTAACGGTATACATCATTGACCAGTAAGCAGACAATGTCACATTAGGTTCGACCCCAACTCCTTTATTCACTTGATGGGACTTACACTGTCGAAGACTAGTGTAGAAAACCCCAGGCAATAGTGGCATTCAATATGCTACTTATGATTATGACTTTACATCTGAGATATCACCTCTTAGATATCAGTAGTTTGTACCTCCAATTTGCACCAGTCATTTCCTTTTCAGCAGGAGATCATATCTTACTATAGAGGGATCATGGCTATGATCGCTTATGACATGTATTCATTATGTACTGCCTATTCATGGCCATTGTGTCAGATTGTTGTACTATACCGACATGTATTCAGGGATACTATTGTATTATGACGAGTGAGCTGCTTCTTCCACTTGTGTCTCCATCACTCCACTTCTAAGATTTATAATCTATTTCGGCCATCGTAGCATCAGTCTCTGACCTCACACATTAGGGGGCATTTGTTACAATGTAATTTTCCACCTTGTGAGTATCAGCATTTTTTGGCCTGCAGGATCCATTTCACTGACTCAGATCCATTTTATATCCTTCAGACACCATTTTTCCCTATTTTTTTCCTTGTACACTAACTGCATCATTACAGTAGGCTTACCCATGAGTTGCATCAATATAGCTCATGGGTAACATGTAAAATGGTAAAAATCACTAGTTTATTACTTTTTACTCTCAAAAAGCAGTTATTGGGTGACCTTTGACCCTCCATATGCTGAAAAAATGCCTCGATGTGTCCTTTCACTTATCTTTGAGAGGACTATATATTCAGCACATATGGCTTATGGATGGGAGGAGAAAGAAGATCAAAAGAACTCAAGTGGATTTTTTCCCTATCTTGAGTCTACACTCATTGATCTTTGTAGTTGTGAACCCTTATGTTCACCTTCCAAACTCCTGTCATAGTTTGAGTTTGCCATTCCATGGAGGATTGAAGTGGTGGAGGCACAAGTGGATTGATCCAGATCTTGGTTCAGATTGGTCGCCGGCAAGAGCTCGTATCACATTGTACTTCTTCTTGTTTATTAATAGAAATACTCATATTCTTGTACATTAATATTATGAATGTTGTTTATTCTACATTGGGTTGCATTTACTTATAATATCATGGACCGTTGCTATTGATGATGTTAATGTTATTTATATATTATATATACTTGTTGTATATTGGATGTCAAGACTAATTTGTAGATTCAAGTGCACGAATTGAAAGCTCCAATGGGGATCTACATCAAACGTTTGGATCAAGGTTGGTTATATTCTTCATTATCTTAGCATTGTCATTTATATAGCATAGCATTGAGAATTGAGTTAATTTATGGTAGTCAACTGTCTATTGTGGTCTACCCCAAGCCATAGTGAGTTTTCTCCAATACCAAACCCATAACCCCCTCGAGCTCTATCACTTTCTCTCCTCCAATCCCCTCTTCTCTACTACCCATAATCACCCCCCTCTCTCTTTATCTCTCTACACTCAACACCCCTCCACTCCTCCTTCATACCCCCCTTCTCTCTATCCAACCTACTCCTCCTAGAATTCCTAAAGCCGCTTATCTCTAACACTTCCTCCCCACTATGCCATCCTCCTTCGACCCCTAATCCCCCCCGTATCTCTCTCTCTCTCTCTCTCTCACACACACACACACACACACACCAACAAAATCAACCCTCTACTATCACACCTAGAAATACCCACCACTTCCCTCTTTCTCTCTCTCTAACCTAAGACCCCCCTCTACCACTAACAAGCACCCCACCATCTCTCTCTTTGTATAATTATCTCTCTCAAACCATAACCTCCCTACTCACTCCTCTATCCCTAACCCCCTCTCTCTCTCCCTACCCGCAACTACCCACTCCTCACACACTACCCTAAATCTCTCTCTCTCTCTCTCTCTCTCTCTCTCTCTCTCTGTGTAATTGTAACCCCCCTATTTCTCTATCTAACTGCCCTCCTACCCAATGTACCCTTAACCCCCATTCTCTGTCTTAATACCTCCACTACCACGTCTTTGTCTCTCTTTAACTCTCCCATAACTCCTCAACTATAACCCCCTTATATCTAACTTCCCTACTCCCAATAACCTTTAACCTCATGATCTCTATCTCTTTCTCTCCCCCAGCCCCTCGCCTCCATGCTACCCCCAATCAACCCCCCCTCGACTCTCTCTCTCTCTCTCAACCCACTACTCATCCACCTACCCATATCCCCCAGCTATGATCTCTCTCTCTTGCTAGCCCCTAACACCTCCATGATCTCTCTCTATGATGCACAACCCCTACTCCTAACCTACCACTAATCCACTTCTACCCTACTCTCTCTCCCCTCCTCCCACCACCTATCTCATTCTCTCTCTCTTCCCTACTCCTTCAAATAACCCTAGCCCTCATGATCTCTATATCTTTCTTTTCCCCAACCTCCCTCATCCCCTTACCCCTATTAAACCCCCTAGCTCTCTCTCTCTCTCTCTCTCAAACCCCTACACCTCCACCTACCCATAAATACCACTCCTCTCTCTCCTACTACCTAACACCCAAATGATCTCTATCTCTCTCTGTCTCTCTATCTGACACACAGCTCATGTTCGCACCCTTCCAATAACCCCCCTCCTCCCCATAAGCCTTAGTTACCCACTCTATCACTCTCTCCCCCCCCTAATCCTCCACCTATCCCCAACACCCTAGAACCCAACCCCCCCTCTCTCTCGCTCTCGCTCTCTCTCTAACCCTAACCCACCTCTCTCTCACCAACCCTTCCATATCACTTTCATACTTCTACAACTAACCACCCTCTTTCTCTCTACTTATACCTCTTACCCCTAACCGCCCCTTTCTCTCACCTATTATACCTAACTTTAAACCCCTCTCTATCTCTATCTATTATAAAATTCCCTAACACTAACCTCCCTAAAATGTCTCTCTCCCTCACTCTCTAAACCCCATCCTACCCCATACTCATATCCCCCCTTTATCTCTCATAACCACCGTCCTACTCCTACCCCTAATCCCCCCTTCTCTCTCTCTCTATACTCCCAACCTCCCACTCCTAAACTATACCCCCATTCTCTCTAAATTCCATACTACTCCCTTAACCCCTAAACCTATTGGTCTCTTTTAATTCATGTTTTCTCCCCTAACACCCTCTCCCCAATAACCCTAATCACCCTCCCCTTCCCCCCAACTCTCTATCTCTCTCACTCAACCCCCTACTCTTTCAGATACTCATAACTCCCACACCTCTCTCTCTCTCTCTCTATCTACACCCTAACACCCTCTTGTTTTCTCTCTCACATAGACTCGCCCCCATACTCTGACCTCTACCACTAATACACATCTTACCACTCTCTCTCTCTCAAACATACACACACTAACCTCCCTACTCTCACTCCTACCACTAATCCTCCCACCACCTCTCTCTCTCTCTCTCTCTCTAACCCTTACTAAAACGCCCTCTCATTCTCTATCTCCATTATGCCTCTATATATCCCTAACCCCCACCTGTTTCTCTTTCCCACACCCCCATAACACCCACCCACTCCCTCTTTTTCTCTCTACCACTAAACCCCTCTCTCTCCCTAACCCCTCCTCTATTTCTCTCTCCTATTCCTACCACTAACCATCCTCTCACTCTCTCTCCTACTCCTACAACAAAAAACACCCCATCTCTCTCTCATATCCCCCTAACCATTACCTCCTCGATAGCACTCACCACAGACCCATCTCTCTCTCTCTCTCTATACCCACCCTTCTCTCTAATTTTCCTCTTACTATTGAAACCCATAACCCCTTCAAAATCTATATATTTCTATCCTCCAATCCCATCCTCTCCGCTAACCCTAATAACCCATCCCCTCTCCCTCTCTCTCTCTCTCTCTCTCTCTCTCTCTCTCTCTACTGAACACCCCTCACTCCTCCAATATACCCCTCTTATCTCTATACACCCTACTACACCCAAAAATCCTAACCCTACTTATCTCTAACGCTCTCTTCTCCAACCTGCATCCTCCCGCTACCCCTAATAAGCCCCCTTCTCTCTCTCTCGCTATCTCTCTCAACGCCATACTAATCCACCTACCCCTAACTGACACCCGACTCTCTCTCCCCCTAGTCCCTAACAACCCCATCTATCTCTAACAAACACACTCACCCCCCCTACTACAACCCCTACCACTAACCCCCATCCTCCCTCTCTCTCTCTCAAACCCATACTTATCCACCTGCCCCTAACTAATCCTCCTCTCTCTCTCCCCCAAGTCCCTAACAGGCCCTCCTCTTTCTCTCTCTCTCTTTTGCACATACACCCACTTCCCTAATCCCACCACTACCATTAACTACAATTTCCCCCTTAACCCCCTCCCCTCAACACTAAACAGACTCCCTTATCTCTCTCTTTATCCCTATCTCCCACCTTATACCTAATATTCTCTCTAATTTCCCTCCTCCTCCTAGAAATGATAACCCCCTCAATATCTATCTCTTTGTCTCCCCCAAAATACCTCCTCTCCGCTACCGCTAATCACCCCATTCCACTCTCTCTCTCTCTCTCTCTCTCTCTCACACACACACACAACCTCATGCTCCTCCATCTACACATAACCCCCAAATTCTCTCTTCCTCTACTCCATAACACCTCTCTCTCTCACCAACTTCTCACACCCCTACCACTAATCTCCCTTTGTCTTCTGTCTCTCTCACCTCCTCCCCCTAACCCTTATTAAAACCTTCTCTCATTCTCTCTCCCATACTATTCCACCTATCTCTAACCCCCATTCCTTTTTCTCTCCATTGACCCAATAACACCTACCTTCTCTCCCTCTTTATCTCTCTATCCCTAACCCCATTCGTCCATCTCTCTCTCCTATTCGAAGCAATAAACACCTCCTCACTCTCTCTCCTACTCCTACCACTAAACACCTTCCCCTCTTTGTCTCTCTTTAACTATTACCAACCCTATTTCTCTATCTCTTATAATCCCCCTCTCACAACCACTAACTAGGATACCACCTCTCTCTCTCTCTCTCCCCTATACCCACTCTTCACTATAATTTCCCTTCTCCTCCCCAATCCCTCAATCCCATATATTTTTATCTCTTTCTCTCCTGTAGCCCCCTCCTCTTGACTATACCTAATCACCCATTCTCTCTATTTGTACCCTAATCATAGCAATAACCACCCCCTTGCACTCTCTCTCTCTCTCTCTCTCTCACCCTATGCATAAGGTCCCCCTCACTTTATGTTTCTCCTAATCCCCATAATACCTAAAAATAACTGACCCCCACCAACTCTATCAAAATGTACCCCAACCTTCGTGCCCACCTCTTCCCCTCTCTCTCCCCCTATACTTATGCCCTTCTCTTTAATTTCCCTCCTCCCCCTGAAACACATAAATCTCTCTCTCTCTCTCTCTCTCTCTAAGCCTATTCTCTCTCCCTAACCTACCTTCTCACTCTCCTATTCCTACCACTAACCAACCCCCATTGCTCTCTCTCTCTCTCTCTCAACACCACCCCATGCTCATCAACTATACCCACCTTCACTCTAATTTCCCTACTCATTCATAAACACCTCACTCTCCTAATCAATATCTCTTACTCTCCCGAAGCCCACTACTCCCTCCTACCCCTAGCCACCCCCCCAAATCTCTCTCTCTCTCTCTCTCTCTCTCTCAAAACCCCATTGATCCACCTATCCCTAACCCCCACCCCTTTATCTCTCCCACTACTCCCTAGAATCCCCCCTCTCTATCTTTGTAACACACACACACACACACACACTCACCCCCCTTCTCATATCCCTACAACCATCCCCCCTCCTCCCTCTCTCTCTCTCCCCCTAACACTTAGTACCCCCATATCTCTCTCTCTCTAACCTACCCCTAACCCTTACTACCCTCCCTCTCTCTCTCTCCCTACCTCTCTCTCACACACAACTCCCTAGTCCTCTAGCTACCCATAAATCCCACCGCCCTTTCTCTCTCTCACAACTCCATTACACCTTGCCTCTCTCTTTATCTCTCTATCTCTTTCCCTCATCCTACCTCCCACCACTATGTCTCTCTATTTATCCTCTCATCCCACTAGATTACTAAAATCCTCTTTCATTCGCTCTCTCCCAAACCCCTCCACCTACGGCTAAACCACACCCCTTGATATAACCCTCTTTCTCTCTCTCTACCCCTAACCCCCCTCCTCTCTCTCCCTTTTATTCCTACCACTAAACACCCCTCTCTGTCTCTCACACACACACACATACCTACTCCCCCTAACCATTACCCCCCCTCTCTATCTATCTATGATAATACCTCTCCCTCCCATCACTAACCACACTCCCATCTCCCTCTCTCTCTCTCTCTCTATCCCCCCTATACCCACCCTTTAGTCTAATTTTCCTTCTCCCCCTGAACCCATAACCCCCTCGATCTCTATCTCTTTCTATCCTCCAATCCCCTCTTGTTTACTATTTATAATCACCCCCCCTCTCTCTTTCTCTCTCTACACTAAACACCCCTTGACTCCTCTTTAATACACCCCTTCTCTCTATCCAACCTACTCCTCCCAAAAATCCTAACCTTACTTATCTCTAACACTTTCTCCCCACAACCCCATCCTCCTTTGACCCCTAATCACCCACCCAACTCTCTCTCTCTCTCTCTCAACCCACTAGTCATCCACCTATTCCTACCCCCCACCCCGTTTTTCTCTCCTTATATTCCTTAATTCCCCCCTCTCTCTCTAGCACACACACTCACCCCCTAATCCTGCCCCTACCAAAACCCCACTCTCCTCCCTCTCTCTCTCTCCCCTAATCCCACCCTTACCACTAACCCCCCTAAAATATATCTCTCTCACACACACAAACACACCCACAAAATCAACCCTCTACTATCACACTTACAAAGACCCCCCACTTCCCTCTCTCTCTCTCTCTCAACAAAACCTAAGTATCTCCCCCTATCTATTTGTCTCTCTTGACCTCCCTATCCATAAGAAATCCCTATCTCTCTATGTTTCTTCAAGTCCCCTTCAACCCTCCTCCCTACCACTAACCAACCCCCACCATCTCCCTCCCAATATACTCCCACCTCCATGACAACTTCTCTCTCTCTCTCTCTTCTATTTAAATTACCTCCTCCTCCCCAAAATCATAACCCCCTAATATCTATTTCACAAACATAACCCCCTACTCTTAGCACTAATGCTAATCTCTCTCTCTCTCTCTCTCTCTCTCTCTCTCCTACTCCCCCCTAACCCTTACTAAAACCATTTCTCATAATCTCTCCCTCGTATTACTCCTACTACCCCTAACTCCCATCCCATTCTCTCTCCTCTAACTCCATAACATCGACCATCTCTCCCTCTTTCTCTCTCTACCCCTAACCCTCCCCTCTCACACACACTCTCTCTCCTATTCCTACCACTAACCACCCCTATTCCTTCTCTCCTACTCCTACCACTATCCACCCCCTCACCCTCTCTCTCACTTTCCTACTATCCATAACCATTACCCACTCTCTATCTGTATCCCTTATCATTCTCCTCTCCCCAATGCTAACCAGACTCCCATCTCTCTCTCTCTCTCTCTCTCTCTCTCTCTCTCCTTATCTCCCACCCTATATCCACTCTTCTCTCTAGTTTCTCTCCTCCTAGAAATTTTAAATCCCTTAGTCTCTAAATCTATGTCTCCCCCAAAACCCCTCCTATACACTACCCGTAATCACCCCATCACCCCCCTCTCTCTCTCCCTTTTTCTCTCACTCACCCACCCCCTATGCCCACCATACAACTAATCCCCCTCTTCCCTCTCTCTCTCTCTTTCTCTCACCTCCTCCTCCTCCTAACCATTATTAAGACCAGCTCTCATTCTCTCTCCCTTACTCCTCCTCCACCTACCTCTAATCCCCATTCTTTTCTTTCGACCCCACCCCCATAACACCCACCATCTTTCCCTCTTTCTCTCTCTACCCCTAACCACTTTCCTCTCTCTCTCACTCACTTATTCCAAACACTAAACACTCTCTCACTCTCTTTCCTACTCATACCACTCCTTTCTCTATCTCCCTCTTTATCTCTCTATAACCATTAGCAACCCTCTCTCT
The DNA here is from genome assembly GCA_027924585.1 of Larix kaempferi. Classification (NCBI taxonomy): domain Eukaryota; kingdom Viridiplantae; phylum Streptophyta; class Pinopsida; order Pinales; family Pinaceae; genus Larix; species Larix kaempferi. The sequence goes on from BSBM01000939.1 coordinate 1,347,401, forward strand.
TTATCTCTTATAATCCCCCACCCACAACTAACTAGGCTCCCATTCCCACCTCTCTCCCTATACTCACCCTTCACTGTAATTTCCATTATCCTCCCCAATCCCTTAATCCCTTATATATCTATCTATTTCTCTCCCCCAACCCCCTTCCTCTCAAATACCACTAATAGCCCTCCTCTCTCTCTCCCCTACTCCTGGCACTAAACAACCCCTTGCACTCTCTCTCTCTCACACACACACACCTCTTATACATAATCCCCCTTCTCTCTATGTTTCTCCTAATCCTCATACCCCTTACAACTAAACAACCCCCACCAACTCTCTCCCTCTCTAACTCCAACTTCATGCCCACCTCTTCCTCTCTCTCTCTCCCCCTATATTCCCTCCCTTCTCTTTAATTTCCCTCCTTGTACCCAAACACATAACTCCAAAATCTCTCTCTCTATTTCTAAGCCTCCTCTTTCTCTCTAAACTACCTTATTTCTCTGTTACTCCTACAACTAACCAACCCCCATTGCTCTCTCTCTCTCAACACCTCCCTCCCTCTCTCTATCCCAACTCCACACCTGCCACTCATTCACTATACCCACCTACTCTCTAATTTCCCTTCTCCTTCCCAAATGCCTCACTCTACTTATATGTATCTATTTGTCTCCCCCAACACCACTTCTCCCCCCAACCGCACACCTCACCCCAACCCCCAATCATCCCCCATCAACTCTCTCTCTCAAAACACCCCAATAATCCACTTATCCCTAATGCCCACCCCTTTCTCTCTCTTTCTACTGCCTAACTCCCCCCATGCTCTCTTTGTAACAAAAACACACACACACACACACTCACCCCGCTACTCACACCCCTACAAGTATCTTCCCTCGTCCATTTCTATGTGCCCCATGCCCCCCTAAACACTTAATACCATCCTCTCTCTCTCTATCCTTCTTATAATACTTACTACCCCCGCTCTCTCTTTCCCTCCCTCTCTCTCTCTCACACACAACTCCCTACTCCACCTACCCATAACTGCCATCCCCCCTCTCTCTCCCTACTATCATGCTCTCTCTCTCTATATATATATATCTCTCTCTATCTGTCTACTCCCACCCCTACCTCTCTATCTCTCTCCTCTCCCCCTGCTACCCCTCACTAAAATCCTTTATCATTCACTCTCTCCCATAACCCTCCACCTACCACTAACCCCCACCCCTTTCTCTCTCTCCCCACACCATTTAAAAACCTACCCTCTATCTCTTTTTCTATCTCTACCCATAACCTCCTCCTCTCTCTCCCTTCTATTCCTATAACTAAACACACCCTTGCTCCCTCTCCTACTCCTACCACTAAACACCCATCCTCTCTCTCTATCCCTCTCTCTCTCTCTCTATCCCTCTCTATCTCACTCTCTCTCTCTCTCTCTCTCTCACACACACACACACACACACACACCTACTTCCCTTAACCATTACCCCCCCTCTCTATCTATCTCTGATAATCCCTCTCAATCCCATCTCTCTTTCTCTCTCCCCTTATACCCACCCTTAACCCCCCAATCTCTATCTCTTTCTCTCCTCCAACACCATCTTCTCCACTACCCATAATCACCCCTCCTCTCTCTCTACTCAAAACCCCCATACTCCTCCATGATACCCCCCTTATCTCTATCATGCCTACTCCTCCTAAAACTTCTAGCCTTGTATATCTCTAACATTCTTTCCCAAAAACCCCATCCCCCCTTCCCCTAATAACCACCCCTTGGATCTTTCTCTCTCTCTCTCACACACACACGCACAACACCATACTAGTCCCACTACCCCTATCCAACACCCACCTCTCTCTCCCCCTAGTCCCTAACACCCCCCTAACTCTCTATAAAACACACGCACCCCACTACTCCCACCCCTACCAATAAGCCCCCTCCTTCTCTCTCTATCCCCTAACCTCTCTCTCTCTCTCTCTACCTCCTCATCTCTCTCAACCCCATACTAATCAACCTACCTTTAACCAACACCCACCTCTCTCTCCCCTAGTTCCTAACACCCAAACCCTCTCTCTCTGTCGCACACAAACTCACCCCCTCATCCCACCCCTACCACTAACCCCCCTGCTACTTCTCCATCTCGCCCCTAACCTCTCTCTCTCTCCACTAACCTCTCTCCCCCCACTGCCACTCCTACCAATAACCCCCCTCAACTCTCTCTCTCTCTCTCTCTCTATCCCATACTAATCAACCTACGCCTAATCCTCACATTCCTCTCTCTCCCCCTATTCCCTAATACCCCCCAATCTCTCTCTCTAACACACACTCACCTCCCTACTTCTGCACCTTCAACTAACCACCACCCTCCCTCTCTTTCTCCAACATAAGCTCTCTCCCTCTCTCTCCCCTACTCTTACCACTAAAAACCCCCTTGCACTCTCTCTCTCAGCCCCTATCCATAAGAACCACTTTTCTCTTTGATTTTCTTATTCCACATATCCTTTACAACTTACCACCCCCCCCACCAACAATCTCCCTATATACCCCCACCTACCTTTCCACCTCCCCCTCTCTCTCTCTCCCTGTATACTCCCCCTCTTCTCTTTAATTTCCCTCCTCCTATCCAAACCTATAACCCTCAAATATATATATATCTCTCTCTCTACACCCATACAATCTCCCCCTCATTCAACCCCTAACCTCTCTTTCTCTCTTTTACTCCTAACCTCTATTTCTATATATACTTATAGCCCCCATATATCTCTCCCTAACCCTCTTCCCACCTACTGCCTCTCTCTCTCTCTCTCTATGTTTCTCCTAATACCCATACCCCCTACAACTAACCACCCTCGACCATATATCTCCCTATCTAAAACAACCTCTTCCTCTCTCTCCCCCTATACTCCCTTTGTTCTATCTAATTTGCCTCCTTCTCCCCAATGCCATAACCCCCATATCTCTCTCTCTCTCTTACACACACACACACATATATATATACCAAAACACACACACACACACACTCCTATTCCCCCTATCCATAGACCCCTTCCTTTCTCCCTAAAACCAACCCCCCAATCCTAACCCCCCTACCCATGCCCCATGTCTCTCTTTCTCTCACTTTCTCTCTCTCAACCCCTAACATCTCTCTCTTTCTCTACTTCTAACCAGTCTTTCTCTCTCTAACCCTAACCTATCTTTCTATCTCTACTCATAACCCCCATGATCCCTCTCTCTCTCTCTCTCCCATGACCTCACTCTCTCTCTCTCTCCCATAACCTCTCTCTCTATCTCTCTTTCTCCCCTACTCCTACCACTAACCACACCCTCACACACACACTCTCTCTCTCTCACCCGCTATACATAAGCTCCCCCCTATCTATATGTTTCTCCTAATCCCCATAAAACCTACAATTAACCACCTCTCCACTAAATCTCCCTATTTACCCCCACCTCCATGGTCAACTCTCTCTCTCTCTCTCTCTCTCTCTCTCTCTCTCTCTCTCTCTACCCAAAACCCACTTAATTCTCTTTCCCTTATACATAATGCCCCTCCCTCTATAACTAATTGAACCCCCCCCCCACTCCTCACAACCCTACCCCTACCCACATATTTCTCTATCTCTACCTCTAGCCTCTCTTTATTTTCCCACTCCCAAACCACGCCTCTCTCTCCCCCTACCCTTAAATCTCCATCTATATATCTCCAAAACCCCCTCTCATGTACCACTCCTCTCTCTCTCTCTCTATCTCTCTCTCTATATATATATATACATCCCACCCACCCACTCCTCAAGTATATCCCCCTTATCTCTAACTTCCTTACTCCTCCCCTAACTCTTTTGTTCTCTATATATTTCTCTAACCCAACCCCCCTCCCACCTACCAATAATCACCCCCCTCGGTTATCTCTCTCCCAATCAACCACCCACTCCACTAGATACCCTTAAGCCCCAGCCCTCTCTCTCTCCATCTACCCCCTAAGACTGTCTCCCTCTCTCTCTCTCTCTCTCTCACACACACACACACCCACACCCACATTCACTCAATTCCCTACTCCAACCCCTACCACTAACCTTCGTCCTCCTTATTTCTCTCTCTATCCTCCGTAACTCTTACTAATACCCTATCTCACTCTCTACTATAGTCCCTGACCTGCCCATAACCCCCAATTCCTTTCTCTCTCTCCAGTCCCCTAACACCTACCCGCTCTTCCTCTCTCTCTCTCTTTATGCCTCTCGCCCCCTCTCTCTATAACCACTAACCACCCCACCCTCTCTCTCTATCTATCTATCTCTATCCTTGTAAACCTATGCCCTCCCTCTCTCTATGTTTCTCCTAATTCCCATCACCTTTACCACCAACCAACCCACTACCATCTCTCTCTCTCTCTATATATATATATTTATGTATAAACCCCCACCTCCCTACTGTCACGTCCCCAATTTTGGCTCATCCAATTACCATGGTAAAAACAGGGACAAAATAGACCCTAGGTAAATAATTTAATTTCATTAGGTGTGCATAGGATTAAATTTAGCCTAAGTGAAATGGAGGAATTATTTTTAGTAATCTTAATTAATTTTTGTAATTAATTTGCTAAATAATGGAGCCAGTGGGCCAAGAGGGCGCCCTCATGGAGATAAGGTCTCCAAATTGGATCTAGAGTCAAGAAAATAGAAATATGGCTAAATCAATTTGTGGATTTAGGAAAAGAATAAAGGAAGGAAAGGTGTAAGAGTTTCTAAAAGCAAGAAAATGGAAACAGCCAGAAAAAGCAAAAGGAGGGCCCAGTTTCCAAGAAGGAGTCTAGTTTACAAATCAAGCAACTTTTATAAAGCAGGAAACATATGGAGACAAAGGGGGGCACAGTTTCTAACGGAGAAAAGCTTGTAAGGAAAAATAAAGGAAAGTATGTCCACTCATGGGTGATCTATTCTCACAGGTCACCAAGCTCTTCAGCTTGCTTAGCAGGTCATCATGAAGTTTATAAAAGAAGCCAACCAACTCCATTTAATAACTTTTGTCATTGTGAGTTTATGAGTGAAGCATTTTAGCTTCTCAAGGTTTGGTGATGTGCCCAAGCTGATCAATGGGTGATGTGCCCCATTATTCTATTCTGCTTCTCTTCTCTAATAGTCTCTCATGATTTGCAGCCATGGAGATCAGATATGTAGGTCCATATACTCCAATACTAAGAAGAACCAAAGCTTACAAGGATTTATCATCATATAGGGTACATTCGGAGGAGACAACATTGAAGGGCCGAAATGGAGGTTTCTATTTCAGAACTTATGATAATTTATGGGTTGTGAGACCTGTTCCATTGCATTTGGAGGTATGTTTCCAGTAGGAAACAGTTTTTGTCTCATTGAAAAAGGTGTCTAGATGACCAAGATACACCCATTTTCACCAAAGCCAAGGTTTCATGTGTTAAGGAGCGCACTTGTGAAGTTCCAGTTCAGTGAATGCACCCAAGACAGATTAGGAAGATTAGTGCTCCCTCGTACTCTATTTCATACCTATTCCATACCCAAGTACACTTTCACATCAGAGATTTAATCATCCCATCTCTTATTACAGCTCTTCTGTGGCTCTATGTAAGGAGTTTCTAGTTTATAAGACACTGTATTGTTGAGGAGCCATTAAATGAGTACAAACTTGGTTCAGTGAGTTATATTTTGACTTTTTTTTGTTGAATATATTATATCAGAGCATTATAATACTTCAAAACAAAGTATTTCATTTAATGAAAGTCATTTAGTAACCCAGATTGAAAGACTAGCTCATTGAGCACTATTTTGTGACTAGTTTTACTGAAATGACTTCCAAATTCATTCTGAATGTCAGATTTGCTTTTTGTAAGTTGCAGGAGGTTATTAATACATTATATTTTACATATCAGTCCCTAATTTAATAAATTGTAATCATTTAACCCATTTTTGTAAAGATTGTAAATTAACTAGTTGAGCCATCCCCGATTGACTCAAGACTCCCAAATCACTCTCACTCTTTCCAAATATTTTTGAATACTTCCTAGTGTATCCATTGAACTTATTTGAATTTAATAAATCATCCTTGAACTCTTGGGAACCCACCCAGTCTAGTAAGCACACGCTGGTGTGCCCAGGAAGCTTTGGAGTAGACTACAGCCTGGCTGATGCTCAAAACATAATTGGCCCTAGTGCTTTGGGCTTAGGAATATCACTAGGATCTGATTTGATGTTGTTGCACACATGTCATACAAATTCCAGAATTTAATATTCATCCTACCTTCGTCATATCTTGCCTCAGTCCCCATCACTTACTTCCTGCTCTGTTCAGAAAAAATGTCAAAAATTGAACTAGTGAATTTTATCAAAAAATTGAAGTTAGAGTTAATATCTTGGTCAAATCATTCCAAGGATATTACACCTACACACCTCTATCTCTCTCTCTCCCCTATACACCCTCGCTTCCCTTTAACTACCCTCCCCTTCCCCAAACCAATAACCTCTCTCTCACTCTCTCGCTATCTATTTATCTCTCTCTCTTCACACCCCCCCACTCCTCCACTAAAACCCTCTCTCTCCCAAACACATAAACCCCAAATATCTCTCTCTACATATCCCTAATCCTTCTCTCTCTTCCTAACACCCCTTCTCTTTCCTACTCCCACAACTAACAAACACCTCTCTCTCTCTCTTTCTCCACCCTATCCATAATCCCACCCTCCCTCTATGTTCTCTGAGTCCATCTCCCCTCTCCTCCTACCACTAACGACACCTCTACCATTTCCCTCCCTATATACACCCACCTCCATGCACACTTCTCTCTCTCTCTCTCTCTCTCTCTATATATATATATATATATATAATATCTGCCTTCTCTTTAGAAACCCTCATCCTCCCCAAATGCATAAATTCGCAATATCCCTCTCTCACACACTCAACCCCATAATCCTACCACTACCACTAATATATATCTCTCTCTCCCCCCTCCTCTCCCTAACCCTTACTAAATCCTTATCTAATTCTCTCTCTCACCTACTCATCTGTGTACCCACAACTCCCACCCCTTTGTCACTCCCCCAACCCCATAACACCAACCCTCTCTCCCTCTTTCTCTCTCTCCCCCTAACTCCCTTCTCTCTCACTAAACCCACTCCTCTCTCTCTCTCTCCTATTGCTAAAACTAAACATCCACTACTCTCCCTCATACACCTACCACTATCCACCCCCACCCTCTCTCTCACTCCCTTAATCTCCCTAAACATTACCTACCCTCTATATCTATCCCTTATAATTCCCCTCCCATATGACAGTAGATACACTCCCATCTCTCTCTCTCTCTCTCTACCCCTCCCCCTCCCCCTCTCCCTCTCCCTCTCCCTCTCCCTTTCCCTCTCTCTCTCTCTCTCTATCTATCTATCTATCTATCTATCTATCTATCTATCTATCTCTCTCTCTCCCACCTACCATTGTCTCCCTCTTGTTAAGGCTGAAATTGCATCTAGTCCTTGTGTGATTTTTCTTAAATATTTTGTTCTTATTTGCTTTTCATTTTACTTTATTTTTAATTTTTAATGATTTTGATTCTCTTGTTATTTTATATGTCATAGTTATTATTTTTATTTATGTTTTTCCTTTCTTATCATTTTTACCTAGTGGCTTATTAAGTATTACATTTCATATTACAAGTCTTCAAAATACTTATGAAGATTGCTCTAACCCCTATATCTAAAGTTTAACTTTCATGTTAAGCTTGTTTGCCAAGTTTGTTATGAAGAAGCATTCCTACAACGAAAAATCCAAACTGCATACACAAGGGCGCTGTGGGAATCCAAAATTATAGAAGAACATGGTCATTTGATGGTAGGTCATGCTCCTCGCATTTAATGATGATTAAGAGACCTACAGACACCTATTCGATGTATGCTGAGATTTGCAAAACCCATTGTGATCTATCATTGAGAAAATTTGGGGATTTGAGTGGCCATGAGTTTTAATTTGGGGGTTACGAATTTCAAAGCTGAGGACACATGTTTTGAAGTTTCTTGAAGATTTTCACCCTAGGTTCATTTTCAAGGAAGTAAATTGGTTAAAGTTGCAGTAAATACATGGGCAAGAGTGGAAGAATTAACAAGTTCGAGCCTACAGATACAAGTTGGGCCATGCAGTTTACGAAGTGTGTAGCATTGTTTAGGGCAGCAGGGTGGTTCAGTTTCTTTGAAAAGATCACAGGTTTCAATGTGGAAGTTTCATATTTCGTTGCTCAGAATATCACCAGCAATGTTGTTCAGTTTAACACTCTTGAGTTTGAGCTCTCATAAAGTTTAATTGTTGAATCCACTGGCACCACCACACATGGAGAATCGTGGTTCAAAAAGACTCCTTCTAAGTTTAATCCAGATGATTTCTTGTTACCACGTAACAAAACCCTAAATTGGAGCAAAGGGGTTCACTTAACAAACTTTAAGCCAGAATGGAGGGAAGCAATTGGAATTATATAGAGTTACATTATATGTGATGGTAGGTTCGCGTCAGTGTTCAAGTATCATGTTAGGTTTTTGCTACACCTGAAGCAACAATACAGGATGAACTTGCCATTCTTTTTACTCAAAATCCTTCACAAAATATCAAATAGAATTAAAGGACATTATGATCATACAAAAGATTCATTGTTTCATCATGGATTGATAAAATTGGTCATTTTAACAGCCTTACAGAGGGAAAATAGAAGTTGGGATCATTTCCTATTTGGGTCAGGGTTTACCACCGAACAGGGTGAGCATGTAAAGAATATTTTTCCCAATATGCGATCTAGTTTTATTAAGAAATTCAAGAAATATGTGACTGAAGATTTCGTACAAGATATCTCTCAAAAAATTGATTCACAAAAAGAATCCAGAATCCTTGAGAATGAAGAACAGGAGAATGCATTTGAAGATGAACAAAAGCACATTTTGGAAGATGAAGTAATGGAAAAGATATCTGATTCTAATCCTAAAGAAGATGTAAGTTTAGTAGAGCAGAATCAGAATGCTACACCTACAAAAGAAAACTTAACGTTAATATCTCATGCAGCTAATACAAAGGAAAAGGTTTTGTAAACTCCAGATTTTGAAGCAGATGTAAAGTCTCTCATGTAGCTAGAAAGACCAATATAAAGGCCAATGACAAGAGCTACGAATAAACTCAGAATGAACATGAAAAGAATCTTGAACCCTAAGCTAGAAAAAATGAAGGATTACTGTTATTCAAGACTCTTCAAGTGATGAAGATAAGGAAAGCAAGGAGAAATTGAAGATACAGCAAGGTTAGATGGGCATAGAAGAGGATTACCCAATATCATCATAACCAATTCAATAATGCTATGGAGTTACAGAACAGGAAGCAACTCCTATTATAGAACAAGGTATGACTTCGGGGGTTTCAGTTGGAGAAACATTAATAAAGAATAAGTAGGAAGAAGATTTAATATTTAGGAAGCTGGATATTCCATGGTCATCAAACCAGGATTCTACATTGCCTAGAGAGGTACATATGGATTCTGAAGTTGAAAATCTTAGGAAAGTTGTTCAACAACATAAGTTAGAAATACAATTCCTAAATTAATCCAATGACAGCCTCGTGACAACAAATAAGAGATTAAGGGAGGATTTGGAAGATATCAATGCACATTTTCAAGAGCTAATAGTAGTGGAAAAAGAAGCTTTGAGAAGAAAGATGGAAGCAGAGAATCAAATTGAAGATCTAAGCAAACAAATTCGGGATTTAAACAAGCAAAATAAAGTGTTTTCAAGCAGAGTTAAAAGCTTGGAGACAGAGCAACTTCAATACAAGAAGAAATCTCATGCACTAGAAGGTATAGCCATGTTAGCAGAAGCTGCTAAGCTCTCGTGAAGGCAACCTTGTCCAGTTGTTCAAGTATTTCAGTTTGTTATAATGTATATAGTTGTTAATAGTATGTTGTCTTTAAAGATTTGAAGTTAGCATATAACTACTTAATGTAACTTCCTCGAGACTAGACCTAAAGGTAGTTATGAAATTTCTCTATTTTGTAAATGATAAAAGGAGAAAAGTTTAGTTTAGCAGGGTTCGATTTTTGTTTCAAGAAGGGCTATAGAGCTAAGGGCATTTTTATATATATCCAGACTAATACATATGACTCTCATGTAAGTTTTTTGAGTATTGAGACTGATTTGAATACAAATATAAGCCACTCTTATTTATCTATTGATTTTGTTTATGGCTAGTTTGACCACTCAGCTAATGATTTAATTTCTTGATTAAAGTTCTATTCATGTGAATGCTCATTTGTTGTGGACAAAACCAGTACTTTACTTATGAATTTTTATGGTTTATGTTTGTCTTTTATACATTTATATCTCAGTTATTTGATGTTGTTTCATGATTTAGTACCCGCATTAGTTTGATGATTGATTAACTTCTTGTGAATGAAACCTTCAAACCAAAAAATAAAAAAAAACAAATTTTGTTTTCTTTAAACTATTTTTGAGATTGTACTAGCTTATTCCCTTTGTAGTCTAGGGACAATTTCTAGCACAAACATCTTTGGCGCCATTGTCGGGGATGGAAGTGAAGTATATATTCCATGGGGTTTTATAGTTGATCTGGTTTTGAGAGGTGAACAAGATCAGAAAACTCTATTTCAGACTACATTTTCACCGAAAACAATGGTTCACAGTGGCTTCAAGAAGAATTGGGATAAGACAGAAGCCTACTTCTCCACTACATTCAGGAGTGTTTGATCTAGAACAAATTTTGAAAGAAGCTAGACAAATTCGAAGATCTAAATGTTCTCCTTCTCTTCTTACTCCTGACTAGCCAATATATTCATTTGCTTGTTTAGAACCTAAACTAGAAGAGGAAAAACATGTCTTATCATGGTTTTCTTCTACAACTGAAATTGATATTTAGCATCTCACTAGTCCATTTTCTTCTCAAAAAGTTAAAACTGAATTGTCTAGTAGGATTCCCTTGTTTCAGTTTAATCTTTGTAAGCTTTCTTTTCAGTCAAGCTTGAGTACAGTTAGTAAACCTCTTTCTTCATCAAACCAAAGTAGCTCTAATATGGAAGGACAACATCTGCTTGACATGATGGACCTAATGGTACCTGCCATATATGATCCCCTAGTTCTACCTCAGCCCCTAAATGCTCTTCCTGGAGGAGACTATCAGAAGTACCTTCCCATATTTAATGGTCAGGGTGAAATCACTACTGAGGAGCATTGGAATGCATTTCTTAGCAATGCAGACAATCAAAATATTGAAGCTAAAGATGTGTGGATGAGAGTGTTTGTACAGAGTTTAGATGGGGAAGTAAGGAAATGGTTTCGAGAATTGCCAGCTAGCTCAATAACTCTTATTGAAGAGCTTCAACAAATTTTTATGAGACATGGGTGGATACTAAAGATCATACTTATTACATTACAGAGTTTGCAGCTTTAAAAAGGAAAAAAGATGAAACTGTAGCAAACTTCTCTAAACGTTTCAATAAGATGTATGGAAGAATCCCAGTTGAAATTAAGCCTTCTGAAACCTCATCCAAATTAACCTATGCCAACTCCTTTGACCATGATTTTTCCTTTCATTTAAGAGAAAGAAGGTCAGTGACTTTATTGAACATGCAGGAAGCTTCCCTAGAGGTTGAATCCAATATTTTAGCTTCGAATAGGCTTAAAGATCAGTCAGATTATCAGATGCACGACCGGAAGGGTAAAAGTGAAATAATATCATCAACGTCTACATCAAAAACAACAGAAAGTAAAATAGATGAGATGACTAAATTTTTTAGAAACTTGACTGCAAAAGTGAATAAGCTGTAATTGGATAAGAATCCAAATAAACCTACATAAGAAGGAGAAAAAAATCCTAATTAATTTAGGCATCCATTTGTTCCTAGATTCATCCCTACAGAAAGAAGAAACAATGACATACAAAGGGAAATAAGGGAGAATGATGATCAAAGAGTTCCTCCTCCATTCCAAAATAATTTGATAGATGAAGTTGAAGATTTATAGTATGAAGACTTAAATCAGAATTTAACATATTTTGGAGAGCTGTCATCAGAGGGTTTCCTAACTGAAAATAATTATCAAAATTCTGATTTTTTTGACTCATATATTCATCAGGAAGAAAATGGTTATAGCCCTAAAGTATCAGCTAGTATGTTTCAATCTAAGCCTAGGAAGTCTTATGACTTAAGATCATAACCGATACAAATTGCTCAGATTCCTAAAATGAAGATAACTCCTCCTGGTAAACACTTACCTAATCAAGCATTGGATAAAAGACAAAATCATGGTAATCAAACCAAAGCTGCAAAGATTGAAGAAAGTAACAAGGGTGTGCAAACTTTTAATTTTGAAAATGAATTGTGTAAGGTCAAGATTCCAGTGCCATTAAATGAATTGATGAAAACTTCCTGTTATAGAGATCCTGCATTTAAAATTCTGAATTCACAAGCAAATCATTTCCCTTCAGATACTATGAATTTACAAGAAGAACATCCTACAATTATTCTTGGTTCTGCCTCATCTGAAAAGCTTGACAGTAATTCTAACTTTCCTCCACCTTTTTATATAACCTTGACTGTCCATGATCAAATGATCCATAATTTCCTGTTAGATTCTGGAGCCTCACATAACCTGATGCCTAAAGCAGTCATGGAGGCCCTTGGTCTGAGTGTTACAAAACCTTGCCATGATTTATTTGCATTTGATTCTAGAGCAGTGAATTGCCTTGGGGTAATTAAGGATCTTGTAGTAAGTCTTTCTCAGCTACCAATGAAGAGTGTCATTATTGATGTGGTAGTTGTTGATATTTCACCCAAATTTGGCATGTTACTTTCAAGGTCTTGGGCAAAGAAGATAGGGGGTACATTGCATATGGATCTAGCATATGCAACCATTCCATTTTTTGGGGGAGAACACAGGAGATTGTATAGAGAAGTGCAGATGGATTTTATAGTAAGTGATGATAAAAACCCAACTAATCACCCCATTTATGATATAGATGAAGATTTGGGATCTTGCATGTTACATTTCAGTAATGAAAATATTAATGGCATATTGCAAGTAGAAAAAGAAGTACCAGTCAGACCTATTACTGAACATTGGGATGAATTATGGAAAATGTATTTTGATGGATCATCATCTAAGGAAGGAGCTGTAGAAGGTGTTATTTTGATTTCCCCAAGTGGGGAGGTTATTTTTTTGATGTATAAATTGGAATTTTGACTACTAACTACATGGTTGAGTATGAAGCACTGATACTTGGGTTGAGAGTTGCAAAGGATTTGGGTATTAAAAAACTTTCTGTTTTTGGTGACTCCGAGCTAGTGGTCCAGCAAGTGAAGGACAAATATCAAGTAAAATAGGATCTATTGAAGGTATATAGAAATGAATCATGGGATATGATTGATAATTTTTTCATAAAATTCAATATTTCCTTTATTCCCTGGGATCAGAATCAAACTGCAGATTCGCTGGCTTTGGTAGCCACACATTTCAAAATTCCAAAACATACCCAGTTGAAGTATCCGATTGAAGTTAAGTACAGGCCTGCAGTACCAGACAATATTAAAAAATGGAGAGTTTTTTAGGATGATTTAGAAATTAGAAAATTCTTAGAGTTGACTGGAGAGTTTTCTAATTCGTTGATTGACCAAGAACATGATGTTGAAGTAGATGATACTACTGCATACACAGAAAATACAATAGATGAACACAAGATTATTTAATTGAAGGGAAACTTCATTCCTAAAGGTTTGGTTCCCCTTGAGAAGATCTTTACTAAAGATGACACTTAACAAAATCCTGCTATGCAATCTTCAAAAGAGAACATTATAAGATGTAATATTGGTACAGAAGATCAGCCCAAGATGGTAAAGGTTTCCAAGTCTCTGCCTATTGAAGAAAGGAACAGATATGTAAAGTTGTTGAAGGAGTTTATTGACATTTTTACCTGGTCTTATGAAGACTTAAATATTTATGACACCAACATAATTCAACATAAGTTTCCTTTAAAACCTAATGTAAAACCTTTTAGACAAAAACTGGGAAGAATTAACCCTGCTTTGAATCCAGTCATATAGAAAGAAGTTAAAAAGCTATTGGATGTAAAAATAATAGTTCCACTTAGATATTCATCATGGATGGCAAATCTAGTTCCAGTGCGTAAAAAGAATGGAGAGATTATATTATGTGTGGACTTTCATAACTTCAATAGAGGTTCACTAAAACATAACTATCCATTTTGCAAGATTGAACAAATTTTGCAGAAAGTGGTGGGTGCTCAGAGGATTTCAATGGTTGATGGATTCTCGGGCTACAATCAAATTGTTGTGCATCCAGATGATAGGGAGAAAACAAACTTCACTACCCCTTGGGGTAAATTCATGTATGACAAGATGTCGTTTGGTTTGATGAATGTTGGTGCAACTTTTCAAAGAGCTATGGATATAGCCTTTGTTGGAGAAAATGAAAAATTTGTTGTAAGTTATCTTGATGATATCATTTTCTCTTCCAAATCTAATGAAGAGCATTTGAAACATCTCAGACAAACTTTTGTGAAGTGTAGGAAATTTGGATTGTCTTTAAATCCGATGAAATCACATTTTGATTTTCAAGAAGGTAATCTTTTGGGACATTTAGTTTCAACAAATGGGATTAGGATAGATCCTGAAAGAGTTAAGGCTATTCTAAAGATTAGTATTCCTATAAGTAAGAAAGATGTCCAATATTTTATCGTAACAATCAATTTCTTGAGATGGTTCATTCCAAATTTTGCTGAAACAATCAAACATATAACATCTATGTTGAGAAAGGATCAGGAGATGAAGTGGATAGCATAAGCCAAAGCTTAATTTGAGAAGATAAAATAGGATTTAACAAAAGCCCTAGTGCTGGTAAGCCCTGATTTTTTTAAATAATTCTTTACTTTCTCCTTTGCATCTCAGGATATTATAACAATAGTTTTATTACAGAAAAATACTGATGGATTGGAGCAGCCCATTGCTTTCTTTAGTAAAAATCTCAAAGATTCAGAATTGAAATATAGTACATTAGAAAAGCAAGCATGTGCACTGGTTAAATCCTTGAAGTTTTTCAGAATTTACATTTTGCATTCAAAGATTATTACTTATGTACCTAATGCTACCATCAAAGAAATTTTAACACAACCAGATAGTGAAGGTAAGAGGGGAAATGGATTGCTAAGATTATGGAATATGATGTGGAGATAAAACCTACTAAGCTAGTCAAAGGACAGGGTTTGGCTAAATTATCGGCTAATTCAAATTGTGAAGCTCTTGGTCTTCATTTAGTGGCAAGTCAACCTACACAGGAGGAATTGCAGATGAAGCGGAATGAAGAACAGATCATGGATAAATATGTAGAATCAAACTGGTATGCTGAGATAGTTCATTTTTTATTGCATCTTGAAATGTCCTGCTCATTTAGATAAAAAAGCAATAGATCACTAAAGTTGAAAGCCACCAAATATTGTCTAGTAAATCAGCAGTTACATTGGAAAGATTCAGGAGGATTATTGCTTAGGTGTTTGGAGAAATCGGAATCAGAAGAAGTCATTTCAGAATTGCATGAAGGTGCCTGTGGAGGTCACAAATATTGGAAAGCTACAGCTCATAATATTCTGAGGTCTGCGTATTACTGGCCATCTTTATTTTCAGATGTATATCAACAGGTGAGAGCTTGTGTTCAATGTCAAAAATTTGCCGGTAAACAAAAACTAGTATCCTTACCTTTGAAACCTATTGTGGCAAACATAAATGGATACTAACAACTACTGATTTTTTTATGAAATGGGTGGAAGCAATTCCTACACGGAATGCAACTGATAAGGTAATCATTAACTTTATACAAGAGAATATTTTGGGTAGGTTTGGTTGTCCTAAGAAGTTGTTGACTGATAATGCTCAAGATTTTAAGTCTAAGGCCATGGTTAGTTTTTGTGAGGAGAATGGAATTATTTTGAAACATTCTACCACCTACTACCCCCAGGGGAATGGGTTGGCAGAATCAACCAACAAGAACATCATCCAAAGTATTAAAAAGTTATTAAATCAGAATAAGAGATCCTGGGATTCAATGTTAAAATATTGTTTGTGGGCAGATCAGATAACTACAAAGATGGCAATAGGTTTATCACCTTTTCAATTGGTATATGGTACTGAAACTGTCTTTCCAATTCAATTAGGTATCCCAGTGATGAAATTTTTTCAAGATAGTCAGGAAGAACCTAATGATATTCAATGAAGAATTTTCTCATTGATTGAATTATAGCAGGAATGAGAAGCTTTAGCAGAGAGAGCTTAGGTTTACAAGAAAAAGATTAAGGAAAGGTTTGACAGAAAAGTAAAAGAAGATACTTTTTCTCTTGGAGACATGGTCCTTTGATGGGATGCTAGAAAGGATCAGAGAGGACATCATGGTAACTTTGATAATTTGTGGCTAGGTCCTTTCATAATCTCAAAAATGTTGGAGAATAATACCTTCATACTGCAGACTCTAGAAGGTGAAGAATTGTCCAATCCAGTGAATGGATGATTCCTCAAACATTTTTACAGTTACTGAAGGTAAAAAAAAATTCACTCATTGTATATACCGGTGAGAAATAAGACTCCAATTACCCAATGGAAGTTTGCAGAATGATAGGGAAGTTTCAGTTTGATAGAAGAAGGCACTGGTCTACAGGTTCTTGACACCTCACAAGGAGGCTTTCATCCCCAATAGGAGCCAGATGTTAAGACTAAAATTGCATCTAGTCCTTGTGTTATTTTTCTTAAATATTTTGTTCTTATTTACTTTTCATTTTACTTTATTTTTAATTTTTAATGATTTTGATTCTCTTGTTATTTTATATGTCATAGTTATTATTTTTATTTATGTTTTTCCTTTCTTATCATTTTTACCTAGTGGCTTATTAAGTATTACATTTCATATTAAAAGTCTTCAAAATAATTATGAAGATTGCTCTAACCCCTATATCTAAAGTTTAACTTTCATGTTAAGCTTGTTTTCCAAGTTTGTTATGAAGAAGAATTCCTACAGCGAAAAATCCAAACTGCATACACAAGGGCGTTGTGGGAATATGAAATTATAGAAGAACGTGGTCGTTTGATGGCAGGTCATGCTCGTTGCATTTAATGATGATTAAGAGACCTCCAAACACATATTCGATGTATGATGACATTTGTAAAAGCCATTGTGATCTATCATTGAGGAAATTTGGGGATTTGAGTGGCCACGAGTTTTAATGTGGGGGTTACGGATTTCAGAGCTGAGGACTCATGTTTTGAAGTTTCTTGAATATTATCACCCCAGGTTAATTTCCAAGGAAGTAAATTGGTTAAAGTTGCAGTAAAGACATGGGAAAGAGTGGAAGAATTAACAGGTTTGAGCCTACAGATACAAGTTGGGCCATGCAGTTTTCGGAGTGTGCATCATTGTTTAGGGCAATAGGGTGGTTCAGTTTATTTGAAAAGATCACAGCTTTTAATGTGAAAGTTTCATATTTCGTTGCTTAGAATCTCACCAGCAATGATGTTTAGTTTAACACTCTTAATTTTGAGCTCACATAAATTTTAATTGTTGAAGCCACTGGCACCACCATGGATGGAGAATCGTGGTTCAAAAAGACTCCTTTTGATTTTAATCCAAATGATTTGTTGTTACCAAGTAACGAAACCCTATATTCGAGCAAAGGGGTTCACTTAACAAACTTTAAGCCAGAATGGAGGGAAGCAATTGGAATTGTATAGAGTTACATTACCTGTGATGGCAGGTTCACGTCAGTGTTCAAGTATCATGTTAGGTTTTTGCTACACTTGAACCAACAATCCAGGATGAACTTGCCATTCTTTTTACTCAAAAGCCCTCACAAAATCTCAAATAGAATTAAAGGACATTCTAATCATACGAAAGAGTCATTGTTTCATCATGGATTGATAAAATTGGTCGTTTTAACAGCCTTAAAGAGGGAAAATAGAAGCTAGGATCATTTCCTATTTTGGTTAGGGTTTACCACCGAATAGGGTGACCTTATAAAGAATATTTTTCCCAATAAGCAATCAATTTTTATTAAGAAATTTAAGAAATATGTGCCTGAAGATTTAGTACAAGATAGCTCTTAGAAAACTGATTCACAAAAATAATCCAGAAGCCTTGAGAAAGAAGAATAGGAGGACGTGTTTGAAGATGAACAAGAGCACATTTTGGAATATGAAGTAATGGAAAAGATAACTGATTCTAATCCTGAAGAAGATGTAAGTTTAGTAGAGCAGAAGCAAAATGCTACACCTACAAAATAAAACTTAACACTAATATCTCATGCAACTAATACAAAGGAAAAGGTTTTGCAAACTCCAGATTTTGAAGCAGATGTAAAGTCTCTTATGCAGCTGGAAAGACCAATATGGAGGCCCAAGACAAGAGCTATGAATAAACTCAAAATGAACATGAAAAGAATCTTGAACCCTAAGCTAGAAAAAGAAAGAATTATTGTTATTCAAGACTCTTCAAGTGATGAAGATAAGGAAAGCAAGGAGGAATTGAAGATACAACAAGGTCAGATGGGCATAGAAGAGGATTACCCAATGTCATCGGAACCAATTCAAGAATGCTATGGAGTTATTTTTTTTTTACTAAAACGGTTATAGGCCTTTTGTATTGATCATTTGGCTAGCTAACTGCCACATTCTTACATTCAAAGTTTCTGTTCTGAAAGGTGCATAGAATCCAGAACGCAGACTAGGATATGCTCACTATCTCTAATACAAAATTTGAGTAAAATATGAACAGACAAAAACTTCAATCCAGCATGGAAGTATTATACTCTGCATTTGGAAGTCTTCCATTCTCTGAAATCACTTCCTCCTCCTTCAAAGCCAACTCAGCCGGCCAAAGCACCACTCCATTTGATTCGAATTCTAGAACTTCATGCTGATCCAGAAAATCCACAGAGATTTCCTCCCTTACAGATTCAATTCCCTGGCGCAAACACTCCCCACGTCTAGTCCCAGTTTTTTCACAATTATCTGCTTTATCTCAATCGTCTGGCATGCGACTTAACATCTGCCAGATCAGAATGAAATTCTTGATATGATCGATATCATTCAGACCTCCTGGCTGGTAACAAATGGATCATCAAATGGAGGTTATTCATTAGCTATAGGTAAGGAGAGGAGACACCGATTCTCTATGAACTGAGCTCAATGCTTCTCCACCTCCTCCTTCTACCCGAAGTTCCAGTATGGAGCTATTTCATCCTGTAATTCCCTTAATTCTTTAATTGACAACTAATCAACCAAAGCTTGACTTGCGCTAGGGGATAGACGCTCGCTTTTCAATTCCATTAACAATTATATTTCCCTTGCTTAGGGAAGCTCCTTTATTGGCTTCATTATCTGCTAAATGATTAATATTTCGAAGGACATGGTAGCATTGAACTTCTTCAAATGCTTTCAGCTGCGCTATGATTTTCTGGTGATAGTGGGCTAGCCTCATCCCAATGAGCTCTTTCTTCAGATTAATTGCCTGCATGATTATTCGAGAGTCGCCAAATATAGCCAACTTGTTTATGGAGAGACTTCTGGCTTGTTTCAGGCCTTGCCAGATGGCAAGAATTTCAGCATTGTTGTTGGTATTTTGGCCCAGCCCCCAGGCGAAAGATAGGATAATAGAATGCTATGGAGTTATAGAACAAGAAGCAACTCTTATTATAGAACAAGGTTTGACTTCAGGGGTTTCAGTTGCGAAAACAGTAATAAAGAATAAGTAGGAATAAGATTTAATATTTAGGAAGCTGGACATTTCATGGTCATCAGACTAGGATTCAATATTGCCTAGAGAGGTACATATGGATTCTGAAGTTGAAAATATCAGGAAAGTTGTTCAACAATATAAGTCAGAAATACAATTCCTAAATGAATCCAATGAGAATCTCGTGAAAACAAATAAGAGATTAAGGGAGGATTTGGAAAATATCATTGCACATTATCAAGAGATAATAGCAGTGGCAAAAGAATCACTGAGAAGAAAGATGGAAGCAGAGAATCAAAGTGAAGATATAAGCAAGAAAATTCATGATTTAAACAAGCAAAATAAAGTGATGTCAAGCAGGGTTAAAAGCTTGGAGACGGAGCAACTTTGAGACAAGAAGAAATCTTATGCACTAGAAGGGATAGCCATGTTAGCAGAAGCTGCTAAGCTCTCGTGAAGGAAACCTTGTCCAACTGTTCAAGCATTTCATTTTGTTGTAATGTATATAGTTCTTAATAGTATGTTGTCTTTAAAGATTCTAAGTTAGCATATAACTACGTAATGTAACTGCCTCAACAGTAGACCTAAAGGTAGTTATGAAATTGCCATATTTTGTAAATGATAAAAGGAGAAAAGTTTAGTTTAGCAGGGTTCGATTTTTGTTTCAAGAAGGGCTATAGAGCTAAGGGCATTTTTATATATATCCAAACTTATACATATGACTCTCATGTAATTTTTTTGAGAACTGAGACTGATTTGAATACAAATATAAGCCACTTTGATTTATCTATTGATTTTGTTTATGGCCAGTTTGACCACTCAGCTAATGATTTCATTTCTTGATTAATGTTTTATTCATGTGAATGCTTGTATGTTGTGGAAAAAACCAGTACTTTTGTTATGAATATTTATGGTTCATATTTGTCTATTATACATTTATATCTCAGTTATTTGATGTTGTTTCATGATTTTGTACCTAGATTAGTTTGATTATTGATTACCTTCTTGTGAATCAAAACCTTCAAACCAAAAAAAAAAAAACAAATTTTGTTTTGTTTAAATTGTTTTTGAGATTGTACTAGCTTGTTCCCTTTGTAGTCTAGGGAGAATATCTAGCACAAACACCTCTCACAACCCCATACTCCATGACCTACACATAACTCCCCCCCCTCTCTCTCTCTCTCTCTTTCTCTCTTCCTCTAATCCCTAAACCCCCCCCTCTCTCTCTTCTTCTAATCCATAACAATCCCGCTCTCTCTCTCTTCTTATAATACCTAACAACCCCCCCCTCTCTCTCACCCCCCCTACTCCAATCCCCACCACCGCTTTTCTCACCTCTCCATCTCTCTCTCTCCCAATACTCCTCCCTTCTCTTTAGTTTCCCAAAACACATAAAATCCAAATATCTCTCTATCTGTCTCTCTAAGACTCCTCTCTCTCTCCCTAACCCCAATTATTTCTCTCCTACTCCTGTAACTAAACAACCCCCCACACCCTCCCCCTCTCTGTCTCTCTGTCTCTCTCAGAACTGCTGCTCACTCTCTCTCCCAAGTACAATACCCTTGCTCCTCAGCTATACCCCCCTTCTCTCGAGTTTCCAAACTGATTCCCTAACCCCCCACTCTTATGATCTATATCTATTTCTTTCCCCCAACTCCAATCATCCACCTACCCCTAATCACTCCCCCTCATCTCTCTCTCTCTCTCTCTCTCTCTCTCAGACCCTACTAATACATCTATCCCTAATCCCCACCTATTTCTCTCTCCCCCTATTCCCTAACAACCCCCACACTCTCTCTCTAACACACATACACACTCATCCCCTACTTCCAACCCAATAACTATCCCCCCTCCTCAATATCTCTCTCTCCTCCATCCTCCCCCTAATAGTTACTACCCCCCATCTCTTTCACTCTGAATCCTCCTAGTAACCCCTTCTACACCCCCTTTTTTCTCTCTTCCCAACTCCCCCCTCTTTATATTCCCTACTTCCCCCCTCTCTGTATTCCCTACTTTTCCCTCTCTCTTCCCCCTATCAATATTCTCACCCTCTCTATATGTTCCTCCTAGTGCCCCAACCCCTTCCACCCTACTACCAACTACCCACCATGAACTCCCTCCCTATAATCACCCACCTCCATTCCCACCTCTCTCTCTCTTCCCCCTATATGCCACCCCTTCTCCTTAACTACCCTCCTCTTCTCAAAATCCATAACCTCCCATTCTCTCTTACACACAGTCTCACCCCTCCTACTCGTAAACCTTACTAAAAACCTATCTCATTATGTCTCTCCCCTACTCCTAGACTTACCATTAACTCCTACCTCTTTCTCTCTCACCTAACCCCAAAACATGAACCCTCTCTCCCTATTTCTCTCTCTAACCATAACACTCCCCTCTCTTTATAATCCCACTCATGTCCCTTTTCTCATATTCCAACTACTAACCACCCCCTGCTCTCTCTCCTACTACTACCACTATCCACTCCCATCCCCTATCTCTCACTCTCCTACTACCCGTAACCATTACGCACCCTTAATCTCTATCCCTTATAATCCCCCTCCCATCAACACTAACCATCTCTCTCTCTCTCTCTCTCTCTCTCTGTGTGTGTGTATATATATATATATATATATATCCTTATGCCCTCCTTTATTTTTAATTTACCTCCATCTTCCTAATGTCTCTTCTCTCCCTCTCACTTTCTCCTATTCTAGTTACCACTAAACACCCCCCCCCATACTCTATCCCACTCCTACGACTAACCACACACCCTCTCTCTCCCTACTCCCCCTAACCATTACTCCCCCCTCTCTATGTTTCTTCAAGTCCCCTTCAAGCCT